>CM031243.1:391945467-393145467 GCA_018340775.1 Taxus wallichiana var. yunnanensis
GCCTACAAAGTCTGTCCTCCCGATCAATGTGGTGATTAGTCTCGCATCGAAGTCTGTGGGAGCCGACTCGAAACTGACCCAGAGGTATACGGAGGGCATGCACCCAGTGACGAGAGGTGTACTGAGGGCGGATGATGAGTCCATCTCTGATTTCAAGAAAGTGCTCTGCATAAAAGGACATCTTAGGGCGCAAACCCCTAGGAGGGTTCACCCAAGTAGTCTGAATGAAGCTGCTTGTAGATATCCTCCGGATGGACCTGTTCAACACTTGCTTGGTGGGCAAGAGATGACTAGGAGCATTCAGGGAATACTTGAAAGGGGGGAGACAATCAATCTGGATACCAACTGAATCCAACAAGGCAGAAGTCTCGGAAAACCAACAACGACCCATAGCTTGGGCAATACTCACAGAGGAACAATAAGTGAGATACAGATACCTGTCCTGCTCATCGGAAAGATCACCAAACCTCCTGATACGGTGAAGAAAGGTTGATATGTCAAATATAGTCTCCAGACGGAAAGGTCGAGGCTCCGAACTCTGCCAAAATAATATGTTGGGGGACTGTCTGTTTGCATTTGATGAAGCGGCGAAGGAGGAGAGTCTGAATTTTCTCAATAGAAGCCCAATATGTGTCCAAGAAACATCTTGGAAGAGATGTCTTGGAAGTGGTGCCGAAAACACTGTCTCTCGAGAATGGCAAGAGACCCATACCCTTTATTCACCCTCGATTGAAGAGCATGCCTCATACTGAATCTAGGCCCTGAGAACTGGACTCCTAGGTAGGTGTATGTATTAGTAATTTCAATCTCCTGCCCCTTGAAGAAAAAGTGGAGGTGTGATGTCCTCAACCCGTTGAAGACCATGACCTTGGTCTTACCCAGATTGACCGTCAAATGCCGAAGATCACAGAATAAAGCAAGTGCATCAAGCTGTCTTTGAAGCCCCTCAGGAGAAGAGGCGAGTAAAACAATATTGTCAGCAAAAAGGAGAATAGAAATCAAGACATGGTGAAGAAGGCAACCATCCCCTTCCTGAATGTGATCCCGAAGAAAAGATTCCAACTCATTAATATAAATGCCAAAGAGGGTAGGAGACAAGGGGCACCCTTGTTTAACCCCAATGGTGCTCTTGATGAAATCAAATAGTCTGTGTGCAGTACGAAGATGACCAAGGATGGACTCATAGAGGCGCATGATGGCGATAATAAGAATCTTAGAAATACCAATGTCTTGGAGCCGCTGGAAGAGGGCCATGTGAGGTACAGAGTCAAAAGCTTTTCGAAAGTCTACAAAACAACAATAAACTTTCGAAGAGCGGTGATGGGCCTCCTCAATGATAGCTCGAAGGGTGAAGATGTGGTTGATGGTGTGGTAACCAGGGCGAAAACTAGCCTGACCTCTGGCTCTGAGCTGCTTCTGCTCCAAAATCTCGGACAACAACTGTGGAGAACTGTAGCATAGAGTTTGGAGAAAGAATGGCCCACCATGATAGTCCTGTAGTTATTCGGATCAGAAATGGACCCAACTTTGTGAATCGGGTGAATGATATGAAGAGACCAAGTAGGAGGGAAGCCCATGGTAACCACCTGATTGAAAAGATCTGTCAAATATTTACCAAAGACCTCAAAACCCTGCTTGAAGAACTCAGCCTGGAAACCTTCCACATCCGCTGCCTTGTTACAGTTCAAAATCCTTATTGCCTCTTTGATATTGCGGTGAGTGAAGGGATTACCAGGCGGCGGGATGCCAATTTGGGTAAGTTGTTGCCCCGGAACATCGTAAAGGGTAGAGGTGTGGGAAAAAATGGAGATAGGATCGATTGTCGTGGAGGAGGGGGAGTGGCGGGGAAAGACAGTATGCCAAAAGGACCGAGGGTTAGTCCTAAGGGAGGTGGAAAGCATATATATGTGATGGGAAATGAAGGATCGCTTCTTACGACGGAGAAGGCACCTTGGTAGGAATCTTTAAGGCCCGGGGAAGGAGGGGAGGGCATGTGTAATAGCCTCAAAAAAGGCATTGGTGAAGGGATTTACACTCTACATCATATTATTGGTTCATGGGGCAAGATTTAGTAATACTAGTGGCTGAGGGATGGGTGGTGGAGTTGGGAAAGGATCTCAGGGCAGCCTCCCACATGGTAGAGGAAAGGCATGTGTACTTGGCCTCTCCGCACTAGGCAAGTTAGAGAAGTGGGGCTCAGAGGGGAGAAGGTCGCGGATGTGGGATGAGTAAGATCTCGTAGTCCCCTTTATCAAACTGAAAGGAGATGCGAGGGGGGTAGTGGGGAGGGGGAGGAGGGGTGGTGGTGGTAGGAGGACTGGCGACCAAAGAGAAAGATAGGACTGCATGGTCGGCAAGGGGAATGGGGGAAACAGAGGAGCAGAAGAGGGGTGAGATATCCTACCATTGGTTCATGGGGCAAGATTTAGTAATACTTGTGGCCGAGGGATGGGTGGTGGAGCGGGAAAGGATCTCGGGTAGCCTCCCACATGGCGAGAGGAAAGGCATGTATACTTGGCTTCGGCACTAGGTAGGTCACGGATGTGGGATGAGTAAGATCGTAGTCCTCTTTATCAAATTGAAAGGAGATGTGAGGGTGGTAGTGGGGACCGCATGGTCGTGCAAGGGAATGGGGGAAACATAGGAGCAGACGAGGGGTGAGATATTTGGGCTGGCGAGGACATAGTCCATCACGCTAATGCCCTTGCCATGGGGACGACATGTGAAGAAGTGTGAATCCGGGAAGCGCTCAATCCCGTTAAAGATCACCAACGCCTTTATGAAGAAGTGTGAATTTGGGGAGAGCTCGCCTTTGAGATAAATGGGAAGCGGATTTGATTTTATGGTCTAAATTGTGTAAATGTTTTAAAAATTACCCTCTTGGGCCTTCGGCCCGAGGTCTTGTGTTAGGGTTTTTGCCATGTAGGCCTCTTTGACTACATTGTTTGGAATCGAGTTGAGTAGTGAACAACACCGAGGAGTTTGCAAAGTGGTTTCGCCAAATGGTGCTTGGCCAAACTATGTAGATGTTCTTTGTCGCCTTTGTATTTGCTTCCACAAGGTAGCTAGAGTTCTCATGCAAACTTCAACCTTTGCTGCCACGTGTAGCTCGAGGATCTATTGGTGTTGGGAGATGATACCACCACAAGTTCTGGGTTGTCAATAACTACCACCTTCATATCGCTTGTAGGGATATAGTTAGGGCAATATTAGAGCTATGAGAGCCGTAACCAAGTTTTTAGATATGCCTAGGTTAGGTGTGGCCGAGGCGTAATACGGCTAGCTCGAGAGGGGTAGGGTGGAATGGAGCTCTTAGCAGGTCGAAGGGTATGTAGAAGCTCACGTATCTTGAGTGTGGAGACCTCGGAGTTCGACTTGGCCGGCTCAATGCTAATTTAAGCTCAAATCATTTTGTGGGGTTAAGGTTTGAAAAGTTGGAGCGGTGGGGATGAAGAGTGCAACTCGGGGAAAGGGTAAAGAGTGTGACTCGAGGGTTTGCACGGGGTATGTTGAAGCTCACGTATCTCGAGTGTGGAGAGCTCATGTTCGACTTGAAGTGGCTTAATGCTAAGTTAAGCTCAAATGATTTTGTGGGGTTAAGCTCAAAAGTTGGAGCGGTGGGGATGAAGAGTGCAACTCAGGGAAACGGTAAAAGAGTGTGACTTGAGGGTTTGTAGGGTATGTAGAAGCTCACGTATCTTAAGTGTGGAGAGCTCGGGTTCGACTTGAATTTGGCTCAATGCTAAGTTAAGCTCAAATCATTTTTGGGGTTAAGCTCAAAAGTTGTCAGCGGTGGGGATGAAGAGTGCAACTCGGGAAAGGGTAAAAGAGCGTGACTTGTTCCAAGTTAAGAGAGCTCACATCAACTCGACTAACAGAGCTCGGGTCGGCCAGAGTGCGTGCACCCCTATATCTATATAGCCGCCTATATAGAGATCTCATTTGAGGCGGGGAGGGGGACTAGAGATCGAGGGGAATCTCTTCTGTCGTAGACTCGAGGCCCCCTCTAGAGAGTACGGGCCCATATTTTATATATAGAGAGGGGGAGGGGGTCGGGAGATCCAGATATAGATCTAGATATAGATGGGGGATTAGATATATATGGCGAGGGGAATCTTTTCAAAGAACTAGCTATTTATATATATAGTGGTAGGTCATTCATGATAAGATCTATAGGGCCCAACCATATTTATTTGTGCACCACCGATTTCGAGTGATGAGTCAAGCCCCTATCATCTCTGGGTGATGGCCCCTATCTATCGAGAGGGTCGGCATTATCTATCGTACCTCTATCCTGTATGGAGCTATCGTACCTCTATTATGTATGGAGTGAGACAACAAAAAGGCCCCCTCTCTATAGATGGGGCCCCTCCCTTTCCTCCCACTCTTTTACCTATCTAGACCAAAACCCCGTCCGGTCCTCGCATTATTTGCATGAATAGATGGGAAAAGCCGAGCCGAGGAACTCATCACCCCGGCGATCTATGTATGATATGGCCGAGAACTCACTATCTATCTGTCACGAACCCGACGAAGCGATAACCACCCAACGCCTATATCTATATGGCCGACGACTGTGGCAACCCCTATCTTATCTGTATGAACCCGGCGCCTCTCTGTCCTATCTGTATGAACCAGTTTCTAACCGCCCAGCGCTAACCCCTATATCTATATGGCTCAACCTATCTGGTCTAAGGTTTAACATAGATAGGCCCCTATAAATAATTACTCTATGGGGCCCCCACCCCTATAGAGTTCAGAGTGAAGAGTGAGATATAGAGAGAGAGAGATAGAGTGAAGAGTGAGAGAGCCTCATTCAGATAGAGATAGAGATAGAGATAGATAGAGAGAGTCTCTCTTGAGAGATATAGTGTTCAAATAGAGATAGAGAGAGATAGAGATAAAGAGAGAGACAGACAGAGAGATTTCAAAGTTTAGAGTGAAGAGTGAGATAGAGAGAGTTCAGATAGAGATGGGACCAGCGGATCCCCCAGCGAATATCCCTCTCCCCCATCTAGATTCTCTATATGGCAGCAAAGCGGATCGGATCCCCGATGGGCCCAGCGAAGCGCAGATAGATGGGGTTGGCAGCGCCCTATCTATATATGGGATCCCCTATAGAGAGAATAGATGGGACCAGCGGATCCCCGATGGGACCAGCATCTCTCCCCTATATAGAGTCTATAGATAGGCCCAGCGCCCTATCTATATATGGGATCGGATCCCCATGGGCTCAACGCCATATCTATATATGGGATCGAATCCATCTCTCTCACCATAATTACATGTATAGGGCCAATAATTTCTCTACATTGGGCATAGGTCCATCCATCTCCATCTCTATTATACGATAGGGGTAAGTGATTTCCGATTCAAACCCCATCTATAGATTCTATTCTCTTATTGACAACTTGACATACAAGTGTGACAATGAGACTTGACATACAAGTCCTATATATATAGATATAGGGCCCCCTTCTCTTCGATAATACGGAATAAGGGCAAGCGGATCGGCCTATCTAGAGGTCATGTTTGCTAGATTTTCTGCATAGCATAAAACCTAGCGATCATGAGATAAATCTCCGTCATTTACGGTGAGGCTTCCGTGTCGATTTATCAATTAAAATATGCGAGTATCTATATGGGGTTTTACTTTAACTGCATTCAACTCATGAACCATAGCTGTACATTTCGCAACAAGCAAACAATCTGTTTAAGAAAGAAAATATTTATAGAAGAAGGAATATATAAACACAAAGAAGAAATGGGTAAGATGTGAATCCCAATCAATAGATAGCAGAGTTGATTGCATGCACATAGAAGCAATCAATAGATATCAACACGAATTATAAGCAAAGGCAGCTCTAGATCTAGATCTAAAATAACACGGTTTATTCGAAGATCTAAGATAAAAAGTTAGAAACAAAATACACCGTGACACAAAGTTCTTCGGAAATCTGCTCCTGTATATTCCTTTGCTTCAAGTGGGTCTCAAGGGTTTTAGCACAAAGTCCGAAACACAAGGATCTTTGCTTACAAATTCGATTATTAACCGGAGGTTCTTCTTCTACTTATAGAATGTAGAAGGAAAGTACAAATGGGAAACTCAACTGAACTGAAACATAAACAAGAAGTAAAGATGACATTTGGCAATCATCCTCCACTAACTTCTCCTTAAGTGACACATGTATCACTTAACTAATAGAATTGTTCAACATAACTTAAAGCAATGGTTTTAAAACCAATAACTTCAAAGTTTTACAATTTCATCCGGGAACGTGGAAAATAGAAGAAGAAAGAATAGAAGAAGAAGTCAAGCCAACTGTAACATTTATATCTTCTTTTTGTTCTAATACTGAATATACTTGTCGAACATGTAATTCAACATCTTCCCATCTTTCTTAGCCACAACTTCCTTTTCTTTCTTGAACTGCAGCAATCCTTCGTTCAACACCTTGATACATGCTTCCACATCCTCCAAGCTCGGCCCGAACCTCGTAATATCCGATTTTGCGGTGCCACTAGTACATTAATGGAATTCATCGTGAAAGGCTTAGTGGTTCTATCAATTCTTCCTTGTACCATCAGAAGAGACCCTTCCAGGGAATTAGGCACTTTGCTAGGAATGATCCGTATGTATGAAGTAACATTTCCGACCACTTCCTCCTTAGTGAAAGCAATGATACTGTTTGGTAAAGACGATGTCTTACTCTTGAGCGCCTGCATCCTCTTTAGCAAAACTCTGCAGATCTCCAAACAAAAAGACACTGCAAACTCCAGCTACTTCCCCTTCTCAACTGATCCGTTTGAGTACAACTGTTCCGCAACCAACACTTCTCCCGGTAGCTTATTGATTTCGGCCAAAGTACTCATGTTACTCTCAGCAACTGTGTTCATATCTACTATGTTTGTCACTAGTTGCTTCAACTGATCTATTGCATCATTCATAACCTTGGTGGGCTGACACCTCTCCGAGTTGTACAGAAGCTTGACGAATAATCAGATTTTTCCATTTGTCGATAGCTTTCACTTGATTGCTTGCATCTTCCATCTCCTGCATCAGATGATCACTCACTTGCTCTTGAGCTAAAATGGGCTGAGTGGAAGATTTAGCAACATTGGCAATGATCTCGCACAACCGAGATACTCGCTTCAAGTTCGTCTTTTTCCGCCTTTTCTCTATCGGCCTAAGGAATAGAGCATCTATCATCGTGTCTGTGTTCTCGCTTCAATCCATACGTGGTGGCTTGACCGATGGGTACTGCCAGTTCATTACGTCTTTTGCCATGAGTTCATCCTCCTTTCCTTCCGCCTGAAACCGACATCTCGGCAAACTTACCCCGAATCCTCGATGATCAACCTCGAAGTTACCTTAGCAACTTTAGGTTTTCTATTTTTTCCGCCTAGACTCTGGACTAGCTGCAAGCCATGTTCCTCAAAGTTCATTTCCACTCTAGCTTCTGGAACCAATTGCGAAGTCAACCATTATGATAAATTACTTCTCGGAGAATGAGAAGTTGCTGAGTGTACTACTATCTCCCGTTCTGTTTCCTCTCCATCAGAAAATGCTACAGTGTTATGGCTGCCATCTTCTAAATCATCCAAGGACAAAGCCCTCTCGAACTCTGCCATCTGCAGCTTCAACGTATCTTGGGCAGTCTTTGAATGGAGTGGGCGAGGGAGAGAATATGAATGTTGCCGGATTCAGTGAAGGCATGGAAGTGTCCTGCTGAGGTGCAACAGTCGGTGAAGTACTGGATGTTGGAGAAGCCGGAACTAATGTCATAGCCGTGGAAGTGATCTTCTCTTTTGATTGAGACCTTCTGTGCACTTTCATCTTCTCGGGCCTTCGCACGCTTTCTCCTTCGTGCTTCCTCTTGAGAGAATCCCTTGCGCTTGAAGTTGCGGTGACTTGATTCATCAATGCTTCATCAAGGCGATATCCCTTTCAAGAACAGTTTAAAGTATTCACGTAACAACGCGAGACCTTTCTTCAATCGTATAGCAGCCCCCTACGTTCTTTTGAAGTACGGCTCTATCCCCTCCCATTTGATGGTATGTGTCAAGTAACACAGCCCCATCATCTTTAAGATCCGCAGGTATTTGCGCTAGTCTAAAGTCGAACACTTGTCGTGTTGATAGCCTGCTGAAATCCTTCTTTCTAACCTCGTACTCACTTTTGCACTTCATCCAGAAATCCTCTAATGAAGGCACATGTGCGTACTCCTGGGAGATCGTCTTCTTGGCTACTCCAAATGGATCGAAGTTCATCTGTGCCGGGAAAAACTCTTGCTCGTACTTAGAGAACATCTCCGCCTCCATTCCTCGAGCTCTATGAATGCTCTGGTAGCTATAATGACCCACAGTGATTGGGAAGAAGCCCGTAGACTTGTGCCGTTTTGACTGAAGGTCGTGTATCTCCACAAGTTGTCTGCTCAGCTCCATGGTGATCAATCTATCATTCGGATATCTAGCAGCTTAACCGGTTCTCAGAAAGCCAGTAACCCTGAGGTATGTGAAATCTCCAAACTGAATGAATAGAGTCGACAATTTTGGATACTGACTTCCACGCTTTTTGCTCACCCTGTTGGCCTTTAGGTCCCTGTTTAGCATGCAAATGAATTCGTAGAAGAATCCATCGTTGACCACTTTGAAATCGTGCGGGTACAATAAGTTGTGGGTAGCACTCGAAAATGGGGTCCTTAGAAAGAACGCCACATCTATCCAACTTGGAGAAGATGCCTTGTGAAGCTGCTGGGTATACCAAATAGGAAGTCATTTTGAAGCTGAAAGTACGCTTCATGTTCCGGAGTTGCTCACCAATGTTGTCGCTAATGATTTCTGACCAATTGATTATTGAATTAGCCTTGTTGATTTCAATGGTCCTGATGAAAGCATACATCCATGTACGGAAAGAGTGAGCATTCGCTTCGCCATTTATCCTGCATAACAATTTGGCAATATCATCTATCTCCTGTACCAGATTGG
The DNA here is from genome assembly GCA_018340775.1 of Taxus wallichiana var. yunnanensis. Taxonomy (NCBI): domain Eukaryota; kingdom Viridiplantae; phylum Streptophyta; class Pinopsida; order Cupressales; family Taxaceae; genus Taxus; species Taxus wallichiana. The sequence goes on from CM031243.1 coordinate 391,954,456, forward strand.
ACCGAAAAGAGTTCTTGGGAACTTGGAAGGAGATTTGGGCTTCTTCATGTATATCTCGTTGTTTATTATGTTCACGCAGCAACTCTATGCTTCTCTCACTGCTACCGCATCCCGAATGCTAATAAAAGTCACCACCTTTCGAGCGAGAATCTTCAAACAATAATTGATGAACTGTGCTTCCCAACCAGATTATGGTTTTCCCGTAGCATCTCTGCACCGATCTGGATGATGGATGATAAGACTGGCATACTCCATAATGAACTCTAAAGAATCGGTGTATGGAAAGACCGCAGCTCGAATAATTTGCTGCTTTTAATCGCACACATGAGGGAAGTCTTTCCTGCTCTGGATTTGTCAATCAATTCGGAAAGAGGTTCTGGACCTAGATCTGTGTCTCCTATGTCTGCAAATTTGGAAGTGATGCATGTCTCCGTTGTGCTTTCTTTTTCATTCTTTTTGCCATGGTGTCTATCTTTGTCCGATTAATTCTTTTTCTCCTTACTCTCTAGGAATTCTTCATAAGCTGGTGCATATCGGATAATTCTTAAGATTCAGAGGATATATTCAATGTATTGGACATTGATTTAAGCTCCTTTTCTTTTGTAAAGCACCTGTAATGAATTCCTGCAATTAATTCAGACAAAGATGACAACCGGAACATGAACAATGGATTTTAATCATAAAAATCTGCATAATTCAAGCCTGCTGCCCCAAATTTGATGTTTTATTTGCATGCAAAGCAAACATGAATTTTACCAACTTCACCTGAGCACTGTATCACTTATGCAAACAATTATTCGAGACACAAATCGACCTCCTTCAACTCGTGCGCCAAAATTGGAAGCTTTTAGCATTAATTTCACCTTTTACGAGCAAAAATCCTCTTCAAATGGGGCACACTTTTCCACCGGTCTCGCACTTCTCTCCCGTGAATTAATTAATTTATCATTATGGCAACGCTTGCTTATATAATCTTTATGATTTTATAATTAATTAATGCCTTTCCTATTCTTGGCAATTAATTAATTAATTAATAAGCTTCACTCTTCAAATGGGGCACCTATTTTGTGCATGCTTATGGCTGCCATTAAATAAATTAAATTTATTTAATTTTAGACTTATGCTTCCACTTAACTCAAGCCTCACAGTATGCTTTGACCTTAGCCACTGAAAATAGAAATTAATTTAATCATTTGATACTTAAAAAAATATTATTTATCTCTCAAAAGGGGCACACTTTTTGATATAAAGGGTGCATTAAATAAATATTATTTATTTAATTTTAGAACAATCTATTTTCAACCTCCTTTTGTCCATTTATCTCTGTTGACTTTTCCACAAGCTCCAGGCGTTAAAATTGGGTGAATAAATATTAACAAATATTTATTTAATGCATTTATTATTCACCCAAGGTGGGTCGCACTTTTGGCATAAAGAATTTCTATTATTAAAAATCACATGACAATGGGATTATTTACCCTACAAGGCAAGGCAGCCCGAAAATCCCATGATTCATTTAAGTCGTTTGACTTTCATAATGAGATTATTTACGCTGCAAATGCACAATAAAATCCCACGATTCACTTAAGTGATTTTACTTTTATTCTAGAATGGAAATTTTTACCCTGCAAGGCAAGTAAGAAATTCCCCTGCCTGCTTGCTTGCCTCTAATTTTCCCATTGTGACTTAAGTGACGTTGCTTCCATGGGAAAAAGTACCCTGCTAGGCAGGTACAAAATTCCCACCTGCTTGCTGCCTCCAAAAATCCCATGATCCACTTCTAACCCTCTTTTTCCAAAAATGCGGCCAGCCCAAAAGAGGCTTTTTGGTGCATGACTTCGTCTTTTCCCAAAGAACCAGCTCTCCGATGGCGAATTCCTTCTGGCACAACGTGCGTATGTGATCTCCAGATACTCCAGGCCAAGAATCAAGCCAAACCGGCAAAGGAATCGATCCAGAAATTTCACAGAAAATGAAACGGGAAAACACAAAAAACACAAAATGTTGCCAAAAGACACAAATAAATCCCAGAATGAATTCCTGGTTAAAACCCTATTGGTATATGGGAATAACGATATGTACGATCACAACAGAGTTAAACCGGAGCGCAAATTGCCTCAAACGGGGCTCAAAATAATTAAATACAAATTTTCCTCGGGCAAATCTAATGACGAGAATATGACAAATTTGGGCATCCAGGTATTTGGCGAAAATGGCTTATATGGCTCGTTGGGAATATCTTGACACATAACGGGAACTTTACGCGGCAATAAAAACACAAAAGCGACCCATTATTTTATAAGTACGAATTTTTTTTCGGATAGAGGCGAGTCTCAGATTTCAGGATGAAATGCGGGGACACCAGAATTAAAGGGTGAGCTATATAGATAGGGGCCGGTACATCCATATCCATATCGCCGGTACATCCATATCGCAGGGAGGTCAGGTCCAGGGGCAACCTTGGCCCTATATGGATATCACTGGCGCGGCCGCTTGCAAGGATTTGATCCCCGTCTCTTCTCCGATCGCAGCCCTATCTATATGGATATCTGGCGCAACCGTTGCCGCAAAGATTTGAGCCCTGTCTCTTCTCCAGTAGGCAGCCCTATCTATACTTGGCGGCACCCCTGTCTCTGGCGGAACCATCCGCTGCTTCTCCGCATTCATCCCCTGGGGGTGCCAATGAAACTGAACTGGCATTTGCCCTTGATCGAGTGAACGGGGGTTTCCTCTCAGTGAGAAATGGAATGTACAACTAGATAGAATTCATGATGGGCCAACGCCATATAGAGATTTTTGCCCCCGATCTATAGGGTATAGGGTGATTGCCCATCCCATTGTTGAATCGCGGCACGTGCAATCACCCTAGAGACTCCACGATTTGATTGGGCCTTCCTTTCCCTTTCTCAGAGCCCTAGGTTCGGACGGGTTGATTGAGCTTCCCTTCCCGACTCCCCAGATATGAGCAGAGGAAGCGACCAATAAAAGGAGCGACCAATTCCTGTTTCCCTCAGGGGAAGAGACAACAATAACACCAGGAGCTTTAAGAACGCCCATATAGAGATTGGGGTCGAGCTCGACCCCAATCTTTGTATTTTATATGCCCTCTAGATCTATCTGGCCAAACGTGCCAAATAGAGTTGAGGTGGGGAGAAGATGGGGAGAAGTGCGAGGCATATCCACGAGTCGGAACCCGAGGCTAACTTATATGACAGGAGGGCCCAACAACATATGTATTATATTGGTTGTCATCTTCCCTGAGGTTCCCTCATTATAGTGTAGTGACCACTAAGGGTTTTTTATAAACAGGATGCCTCGCTACGCTCGGGTAACTAGAGAATTCTTTGCTTGAATGGGTAACTATAATTCTATATGCACACTCTCTATGTTATTGAACTCGTGTCGTGTGGTTAGAGGGTAGGGGCCCCGGGGAAGGGGTGAGCGAAGCGTAGGTTGTGAACCACTCCCCCGACCCAGTAGAGAGGGGGGGGGTACTCACCTAGCTAGGGTTGGAAGCGGGACAACCCGCGGGTAGGGTTTGGGACAACCCGTCCTCAGGGGATAGACGAGACGGCCGGGAGGTGAGCCTTTTATTGGTTAGCTTTCCTCCCGATCCTCCCCCCCTCCAGATAGAACTATAGGGGCGCCATATAGATATAGGGGCGGGTGGGTGCCCCATATAGAGATTGCCATATATAGATAGGGGATAGGGGCCCGGGCATAAATCGAGTGCCAATTAAACCAAGCTCACCCCTCCCTCGCCATAAGGTAAGGTTGAGTGCCGACTACCGACTAAGCGCCTAGGCCTAGTCTCCCCCCCTATCTATATAGATGGGCAGTGGATTGATATATTCCATCGCCGGGACCCTCCCCCTCGACTCCAGTTGGGCCCCCTCTCCCCCTCTCTATATGATATGTGGGGGTATGATATAGACTCTATAGAGTATAGAGCTGCGGAAGGGCGAGAGGGAGTACCGGCGAGATGGGATCACTAGATGGGGGAGACCTTTCATCTGAATGACCCGAGTCCCCGAGGGGCATTGATGACCTCGCCATATGGATAATCCATATAGGGGGGGGGTGCCAACTGGAATAGGAACTATCGGCTTATCTATATAGGAGAAGCTTCGGGCATCACATCAAAGCTCAAATGAGCAACTTGTATATAGGATAGGGCATCACATCAAAGCACGAGATAAGAGAGATGACTGGGCAGCACCTGCAAACTATAAAGAGTCGCTCTGCTTTCTATTGGCAGAGGCGGAGGCCCCCCCTTCTCTATTCTCTGCATCTCCATCTGGGGACGTTCCCCGCCCCTATCTATATGGGAGAAGAGATAGGGAGTATAGATCTGATCTCGGACCATCTCTATATACTAGCCATATATCTATAGAGAGGGTTGGGGGAGGGCGGCCCCCCTATCTATATATGGGGGTGGAATAGTATGCGTATGGATCTTAAATCTTAGATCGATAGTCAAATAGAACTCTAGCGATCGAGAGTCTGGATGCATCAATCATATTACGTATGTAATGTGTAATATTACATATGATGCATACTGCTTTGCCCCCATCGACGCCTTATCTATATATGGGGCTTGACCCACATGGCTCCCAGGCGCCCGCCCGAGATATGATCTCGTGCCATCTCTATATACTAGCCATATATCTATAGAGAGGGTTGGGGGAGGGCGGCCCCCCTATCTATATATGGCAGTTGGGGCCCATATAGATCTATGTCGGGCCGATAGGAACCCCCCCCATATATAGATAGGGCCCAACTCTATGGAGGGGGGCCCTATCTATATATGGGGGGGGGGTGGAATAGTAGGCGTATGGATCTTAGATCTCAGATCTGATAGTCGAATAGAACTCTAACTGATCTGAGAGTCTGGATGCATCAATCAATCTAGATATCTCTGTAATATACGATTTCAGCAAGTCATTCCCCAACCCCCGCCCCATTCATTCACTCTCCCCATCTAGACCAAAGTGGAAGTCATATTTCATACAAGATTAATTAATATCCATGAAGTATATCGGACTATATTTCATACAAGTTTATTTTAGATAATAATAATGAATGAATGAGGCGGGGAGATAATATGCATGATGCATGGGCGACGGGGTGAGCGAACCGACCGCCCAGATCTAACCAGATGGTATTGGGGCCTGAATGAGACTATGGGGGCGGGCACCCTGAACTCTAGATATGGCGCCCCCGCCACTCTATATCTGATCTATCTGGGAAGGAGACCAGGGACTCTCGGGCGGCCCCTATCTGAACTATCTACCCCTCCCCTATATAGATATGGGCCCGAACGGGGTGAGCGAACCGATTGACCGAGATCTAACCGAGGAGGGTATTAGGGCGTGAATGAGACTATGGGGGTGGGCACCCTGAACTCTAGATATGACGCCCCCGCCACTCTATATCTGATCTATCTGGGAAGGAGACCAGGGACTCTCGGGCGGCCCCTATCTGAACTATCTACCCCTCCCCTATATAGATATGGGCCCGAACTATCTAATCTAGGGTGGCACACGGAGTTTTGTGCGGGGGCATGACCCAACCCCTTGCATCTGAGTGTGACCGATCGATCCGGCCGAGTTCGGGCAAACTATTATTAGTATTTCGTGTTGGGGACTATATTGGTGCCGAAGATAGAGCCGTCCGATCTATCGCATAGAAATCAATAGGCACCTTCCTTGCCGCACTCGCCCGCTCCGGAGATAGCGCAGTCTGATTGATTCTCCGCAGCTCTCTTCTCGTATATAGCGCACGCAGTCTGATCCGATTGATTCTCCTCTCCCTCTATATACATAACTAGCGCAGCTCTCCCATATCCATATCCAGATCTATAGAGGGGGAGGGGGCTCTCCTGCCATATAGAGATAGGGGCGCCCGGGGAGATAGGGGGAGGCCCATATACCATATACCCCGCTCGACCCCGACTAGAATAGAGTTAGATAGGGGCTGGAGATATGGGCCTATCCCTATCGGTTGGGTGTGAGTGTGAGCGCCGCCCTCTCTTCTCGCTATAGAATAGAATGCCGTCGGGAGAGAAGCTAAGCTATAGGATCTAGAGTCCAACCTATATATAGATGGGGGGGGCAGCCCTATATAGATAGATATAACTCGTGGCGAGACCCCCCATATATAGATGGGGGATCAGATCTCTAGGTGGTCGTGATCAATGCCATATAGAAATATCTCTGGGGGGGTCTACTCGGTCAATACGATATCTATGGGTCGGTTCTCCATATATAGATCCACGAGAATGTGATCCATAAATTTTGTCCTCGTGCGGGCGCCCAGGAAATAGGGGGTGGGCCATATACTGATATACCTGCTTGACCCCGACTAGAATAGAGTTAGATAGGGGCTGGAGATATGGGCCTATCCCTATCGGTTGGGTGTGAGTGTGAGCGCCGCCCTCTCTTCTCGCTATAGAATAGAATGCCGTCGGGAGAGAAGCTAAGCTATAGGATCTAGAGTCCAACCTATATATAGATGGGGGGCAGCCCTATATAGATAGATATAACTCGTGGCGAGACCCCCCATATATAGATGGGGGATCAGATCTCTAGGTGGTCGTGATCAATGCCATATAGAAATATCTCTGGGGGGGTCTACTCGGTCAATACGATATCTATGGGTCGGTTCTCCATATATAGATCCACGAGAATGTGATCCATAAATTTTGTCCTCGTGCAGGGCGCAGGGAGATAGGGGGAGGCCCATATACAATATACCCTGCTTGACCCCGACTAGAATAGAGTTAGATAGGAGCTGGAGATATGGACCTATCCCTATTAGTTGGGTGTGAGTGTGAGCCCTATATATATAGGATCTAAAGTCCAACCTATATATAGATGGGGGGGGCAGCCCTATATAGATAGATATAACTCGTGGCGAGACCCCCCATATATAGATGGGGGATCAGATCTCTAGGTGGTCGTGATCAATGCCATATAGAAATATCTCTGGGGGGGTCTACTCGGTCAATACGATATCTATGGGTCGGTTCTCCATATAGATTCTGATAGTCGATCCATAGATTTCGTCCTCATTCTTAGAATTCGGCCTATCAGTTCATAGGGCGTATAGAATCTCTCTATCTGGCGGAGAGAGATGGGAGAGGGCCCCCGCGATCGAGTAGCTAAAGGTTAACTCCGTCCTATCGGACAGTGCCGTTATATCATCATGGCCGATGGTCTACGGTCTACTATTATATCATCGTCCTGTCGCCATATCCATAGTTCAGGGTTCCGGTTGGGTCACGGCCCATCTATCTATATGCGGGCAGGCACTCCACTTCCGCATCCGATCCGGGTATGGCCCTGTTAGGTTGAGAGATATATATATATATATATATATATATGAGGCGGCCTATAGATTTCTCTGATTCATGTCATGCAGATCGAGGGACTCGCGCCAATCCCCCTTCAATCTCCCCTTCAATCTATTCTCTCGGGTATTCGCTCTCGGGAGAATTCTCTACACCCCCTCTCTATATGGGGAGCCGCCATCGGGGCTACTATAGATAGATAGATAGATAGATAGATAGGATTCCCTCCGCGCCATTGGTGGGGTCGCCATATATAGATATAGAGGGCTAAGCTAGTTTTCCTCGATCCATCGCCTATCTAAGTGGGGGAGGGGGTGCCGACTATGGATAGAGAGAGTTGCCCCCTCTGGAATCAATACAATATAGGCGTCCCGCCCTGAACTATAGATATGGCATTGCCGGGTGGGTAGATATAGCATCTCCGTCGGGGCCCCAGATCGGCCCAATGCCAACTGGAACTAGAACTCTAAGTGCCAACTAGAACTCTCTATATATAGCCGCCCTGACTATAGACTAGAAGTCCCCTCCCCCTCCTCAACTATCCGCTTGATGGGGGTGGTATAGTAGTAGGGGGGTGGGGAAAGCCGATCCGGGATGTCGACCCGAGTACAGGGCCGCTTCAGTTGGGGTAGGGGGGAAGGGCTTGCCAAGGCCAAGGTAGTATATAGCCATATAGATCTATAGGGCACTTCGGCCGGCTCTAAAGTATAGATTGATTGTCTTGATCCGCTGGCTCTACTCACTCTAGAGTATTTTGCGGTGTTAAACGGGGCCGTGTCTTGGCCATTTTCCTCACGTCCCGACGCGTCCGGGCGTCCCCACAAACCAAAAATGCACCGGGATGTCCCGGTGCTTGGGACTTCGTGGCGTCCCGAGGCGTCCCGGGGCGTCACGATGTCCCCAACGAAATCTGCACTTTTCCAACATTAAAACATGTGAATTTCAGTTTTATAATACTGTTTTTATATTTTTTTAAACTTTTAATACATTCTAGTAAAAAACAACATGCAAATTTCTTATAATTACCATAAACTGCAGAAGTATTGTTGCTCCTCCATGTTATGTCTGATGATATGAAGTAATGGTCACAGGTCGAGTTTTATAAATTTTCAGTCATACACTATACAACTAGTGTTTGTTAATTCTTCGTTGCTGGTTATCCAGAGATAGTTTATGGTTCTTTTGTTTGGTGATAGGACATTTTGTTTTTTTGCTGCATATTTAAGATTTTATATATCGCAGAAGTTTTTGCTTCAGACCCATCTGCATGTAGCAAGGATCCGAATGTATGTAATCCTATTCTCAAATATAAAATATAATAGTCACAATTTATTTAAAAAGGAAAAAGTAGAGATTATAGTTTGTACAATGTTGTGGCATTGAGAAAAATGAGTAATCTTTATGGTTGCTTAATTTTCTATAAAGATATTGTAGTTTTACGTGGGCTTGCAGGTGACACTAACTAGATATAGCTAGCTTAGTCTTTAAAAATCATGAGAACGATGTGTGATTACTCTTGTTCTTGTTATGTTCTAATTAGTGGCTTTGTAATAGGTATGTCAACCACATATAGATGCGATTACCCATGTAGTAGTGGATGAAATCACGTTACAAACGTATTAATTTTCAAAACATATAGATCTACTTAATTGGGAAAGCGAGAAAAAAGTAAAATGAAAAACCTCAAATAAAGACTCTTACCTCTTAAATCCCCGTCGAAATCTTTTGAAGTTGATGCGAGATGAATAATTGGATTAATCATTAATGGTTTGATCTTCAAACTTTCAATTTTAAGTCTTACTTTATTGAATTATTCATGTTATATTTGTAAAATTAATAAATTATATATATATATATTTTATTAGCCGTCCCCTTGCCGTCCCCGCCGTCCCCAAATTTTCAAAAAAATCCCCTGTCAAAATCTTTTTGGCTGATGCGAATGGATAATTGGATTAATCATTAATGGTTTCAATCTTCAAACTTTCAATTTTAAGTCTTAGTTTATTGAATTATTCATGTTATATTTGTAAAATTAATAAATTTATATATATATATATATATATATATATTTTATTAGCCGTCCCCTTACGGTCCCCCGCTGTCCCCAAATTTTCAAAAAAATTGCCGCCCCTGGAAACCACAATCGCTACTTCCCGCTGTCCCATTGTCCAGGAGTCTTAGGTAACTATGGTATTTTGATAGGGGCGCCATATAGGGGGTGGAACAGCGGCCATATATGATAGGGGGAGGTGGAACAGCAGCGGGTCGATGAAATGGGAACAGCCCCCGGGTGTCCCCGTGTTACCGATCCGGGTAAGAGCTATCCTCGGGATCTAGATCTATAATGGGCACCCCATAGAGAATTCTGAACTATGGAGGGGGGGGGCCTATCCTATATATGCCACTCCGGATGGATAAGCTCGTCCATCTCTTGATCTCCAGGCACCCCTATAGATATATGGGCCCCCCCTATCCCTATATAGATCTGGGGCACTCGACAGATCCCTATATATAGATAAGATATGGCGCCTCTACTCTAGGAAGGAGGGGGAGGGGTTGGTCTGCCGGCGGAGAGATAGGAAGATAAGCCGCCCCGCTGAGAACTACTGAGAGCTAGAAACCTGGATGACCCTCGACTCACTGCTTCGAGCGGAGGAGCGAGCTTCTTGCATTCTCTGCACCCTTCGCTCTGATTTCTAATCCGGTAGCTATAGAACTGAAACTCTCAGGCTCCGGGGCCTTTTACTCCATTCCGGGGTGTTGGTTTGCAAAATAGCACTTAAAAGCGAGAAAGAAAGAAAGAAAAGCAGAAAAAAATAAAGAAAGAAAAGGAAATAAAGAAATGGCATGGAGAGCCCACTTTTTAGCTTACAAAAACGGTTACATTCAGTTACAACTTCTTTTAATCTAAAGATTAAAGATCACTTAACAAATCTATTAAAAGAGTGTCCTATAACCCAGAAGTGTAAACATCTGATAGAGACTTAGAGGGGCCCACCATCTTGAGAATACGATGTCTAAATCTTTTTAATGCCTCAGCTATTTCCATGCACTTGGGTATGGTGGTGTTAGAAGTGGCATGGGTCCACATTCCAAGGCATTTCTCCATATCCTTCTCGAACTCGTGTTTTCCCGAAATTCCTTGTTGGCCTCGGTGATAGCTGACTGAAGAGAGCAGACATCTTTCATCTTCTATTTAGACATGGACTCTTCCTTGAAAAGATCTTCTTTGATGAAGGTGTTGAATTGAGCCTTGATTTCCTGTATGGAAAACTGATTACTTGTGGCCTCATTCTGGATTTGACAATGAATATCTTGGAAGGCAAGACAAAACACAAGTCTTGAAAGCTTCCCCTTTCTGCCTCATATTCTTTAGTTCTCCCACAACTTCCTCAAAACCTTGATCTTCCAATCAATACTGAAAACCCAGGATTTTGATAGATTATTCTTGGCTTCATCAAATACTTTGCTTGCCAATAAAATCTTCTCATCTGTCTGGCTCATTGAACGGAGATCTTGAATACATTCACACCAGAGTTTTAGTTCTTTCTCCAAGCCATTGAGTGTTGTGTTGAATTTCAGTTGTAATTTGGATACCTTCTCATATGACTTGAAGGCCTCCTCAATAAAGTTTAATCCAGCTACATTGTCATATCATTGACCAGTGATTCGATGGCCTTTCCATAGGTGACATGTTTATGAATATCCTTAATGGTCTGAACTTCATCATTGCTGAGAACTAGAGGAGGTGGAAGAGTAGTTAATGGAGTAGGATCCAGGACCTTATCCTTTGCCAATAAGGATTTTATAAAACCTGAAAGAATTAGATTTTGCTCTTCCAATTGCTCCAAGGTCTGTTTGTCCTTTTCAACTCGTTTAATGACTCGAGTGATAGTTTCTTTGAGGTTATGAACCTCACTTTCAGGCGTTGATTCTCCAAGTGGAACCTCGAATTCCAAATTAGACACCAAAAGATCTCTCTCTTCCTTATCTTCTTTGGGCTTTGCAATCTCCATGAATTGCTGACCTTGTGAATCCGATACTAGCCTTGAGGTGATCTTTGCTTTCTTTTTTGGAGGAGGAGGAGTAGAACCGAGCAAGGCGGGCCCCGACATCAAACTTGGGAACCACAATTTGGGAGGTAGACTTCCTTTTCCTACTGTCAACAAAAAGTGAACCCAAGCAAAGGAGGAGGAAGAGGCAGAAGGAACAATGGGCCCAAGTGCAAGTGAACTCATTGCACTTAGTGTCTGCACTATTGATGTCTCCAGTGGGGAAGTTGTTACATTTTCAGAAAGATCCTTAGAAGAAGTATCCATCAAACCTAGAGGTTCAGTCATTTGACATTCATTCTCTATCTCAGTAGTAATGACAGGGGTTATTTCTTCTCCTTCTTTCATTCCTTCACTTGTCCTCTTCACTTAAAACAACAATATCTTCTGATCCTATAGGGACTTCGGCTGCTCCAAAAGAACTTCTTCTTAACCTGTTCCTGTTTGATGTTTTTACCTTTCTTTAGGTATACCTTTGTTGAGGAGGATGGAGTAGATTGCTCGGGCATCTCAACATCAAGTGCAGGTTCTTCTCTCCTAGGAGAGGGAGTTTCATGTGAAGAAGACTTAGCTCTGTTCATCCTAAAATTTTGCATCTTATTATCAAACCGAGCTTGGTTCTCACAACAACCGGGTTGATCACTTCTTTCAAATCATCCTGCTCCTTTACAAACCAATCAAGGGTTTCAAGAGGAGAGTGTTTGATGGTTCTCTCGTATTCAATAGATTGCAGATCTTCCTCATCATCCTAGAGCTTTTTAGGTACTTTGTAGAGATTGAAATCTATAATTTGTTGAAGGAAAATCTGCCAAAGTACCTTCTCCTGGCCTCAAAGTCATCTACACAATCAGCCCTTGATAATCTTGATATCGACACGAGTGGATGAAACCTAACGAGATTCTTAGCAATATATCCCTTGATGTCAAAGCAGGTTCGAGACTTGAAATGATGAAGAGTAAGAGGGGCAATAGTTCTATCAATGTTTTGAGCATCGAGGGTTGTTCTGCATGTATAATTTCCCAAGGTGATAGGGAAACGAATGCCAACAATCTTCTTATCTTTGCAAGTCCGATGAAGTTTATCCAACTACCTGCAAATTTCAACCAGGGCCATTTTATCATTGCAAAACATAGGAAGCCTTAAAGGGGAACCATCAAAACCAGCTAGCCTGATATATGAGAATTTTCTGAATTGGGTGAAGAAACTCCCATATTCAGAGATCAAAGTCTTTGCTTCCTTAGAAAATCTCTGAGTAGTATCTCCTTCCAAAGCCTCACAATGTACATGGTGAATCGAGGGCAATATTCATATTTGGGGGCATCTTTCTTATCATCAACGAAAGTGAAACCAAGCCATTTCTGGATGCGGCGATGGTGTACATAAGGTAAGATGTCACGTAGAAGGTCTTTGTTCGCTAAGCGTTAACCAACTGCTCCGTTAGGTTTCCTGCATTATCTCACCCCAATTCACACCCCAATTCAGGTTTTGCTTCCACTTGGAATGAATCTCTTTAAGAAGTTTATCTTACGAAGAAAGAGTGAACACCCTTTTTGCTTGTGGGAAGGGGAATGCTTTGAAGCAAGCAGATTTCAGGCAATTCAGCAGATTCCCCTTCCCACAAGAAAAAGCGGTGTTCACTCTTTCCTTGGTAAGATAAAGTTCTTAAGGAGATTCATTCGATGGAAGCGAACTGAATTGGGGTGAGATAATCTGTGAAAACCTAATGGAGCAGTTGGTTAACATTTAGGGAACAAAGACCTTCTACATGACTTCTTACCTTATGTACACCATCGCGGCATCCAAGAAATGGCTTGGTTTCACTTTCGTTGAGGATAAGAAAGATGCCCCCATATATGAATATTGTCCTCAGTTAGATAACCCTCAAAGCAATTATAATTTCAGGAGAGTTAATGACGCGTTCACCATGTACATTGTGAGGCTTTTGGAAGGAGATCTTTGCTCGGAGATTTTCTGAGGAAGCAACGACTTTGATCTTTGAATATGGGAGTTTCTTCACCCAATTCAGAAAAATCTCATATATCGAGCTAGCTGGTTTTGATGGTTTTTCCTTTTGGGTCCTAGGACACTCTTTTAATAGATTTGTTAAGTGATCTTTAATCTTTAGATTAAAAGAAGTTGTAACTGAATGTAACCATTTTTGTAAGCTATAAAGTGGGCTCTCCATGCCATTGTAAAAAGTTGGATCCGATATTCTTGAAATGTAATAGATTTGAAAGTGATCAATACAAAAGATTTTCTCTTGTCTCTTATTTCTATCTGCTTTTCTTTCTTTCCTTGTCTAAGATTTACGAATCATCAATCTTTCATGCTAAGAAACTTTGTGTTCTTATGATATGATTTCTGGAACTTTGTGTCTGTGGAATTATACCTGATATTGTCACATGAATGATTATATTCTATATTCTTTTGATAAGTACATGTAAGGTTATATTTTGTTATCTATATTACCTGAAAGTACTGTTGTGTTCTTCCCTTTCAGTTTCCTTATTCTTCTATTTTCTATGTATTGGCAATCTTTATTGGCATAAAACATTTCAAAGTATCAGAGTCCTCATCGATATGAAAGTTGTACATTTGTATATAAGCTTTGTTGCTCGCTTTCAATAAGGGAACCTCTCCCATAAAGAGGAGGGACTTGCTGTCCCCTAACTGTTATTTGCTAAAGTGCTATTTTGCAAACCAACACGGGGTGAATCAATCCCAATCGTAGGTGCCCCTACTATACCATCCTAGAAAGTCCCGTCGGCACCCCACCCTGATCAGATAGTCCCGCCCTATCTAGATATCGAGGTGGACGCCCTACCCTGAACTATATCTATGTGAGGCGGATGGTGGTGCCATTAGATTAGAATCTAGGTTGTCCCGGCCCGGGCCCGAGCTATGCCATATACATATAGGGACCCCTGCTTCCCCCGGCGCTCTCCCTAAATCTATATGATATGGGGGGGCGCCATATAGATCAGATCTAATCTATAGGGGTTGGGGTTGGGGTTGCCTGATCGCGCATCCGATGGCATAGATTCGATTCAAAGCGAGATTCATGCTATGCTTGCCTATATAGAGAAAATTGAGGCGCCTGCCCTCTATCTATCTATAAGGATGAGATATGAGATGGGCAGAGAGATGGGGTTAGCGAGATAGATGGCCCTCTATTCTATATAGATAGAGGTGAGACACACGAGGGCTTAGGTCCGGTATAATATCTATATTTCAATAGGGATCGAACAAAGATCGGGTTAGCTCTGATGCGAGAAGAGAGAGTTGCCCCTCCCCACTAGATATAGGCCGGTGATGGTGGCTCTTGTTGCTATATATAGAGATATGGAACCCAAGCGGGCAGATCTGAACTACACCTATTTGGCTACCGGCCCCTATCTTATCTATAGTTCGGGCGAAGGGAGGTGTGCTTTGGTCATGCGTCCTCTCCCCGAACCTCATCTATAGAGAAAAGATCTCGACCTTATATCTCTATCTCGGGTGCCATATGTAATATCTATATATGGGGTGATAGTTCACTCAATCGGTGAAATATATCCCCTATATATGGGGGCGTACTATCTTGATCTAGAGTTGGCACTCTGATTTGCCTCCTTGATCGCCTATATAGAGATATTGAAACAAAACGGGCAGATTTGAACTACACCTTTCGGCTATCGGCCCCTATCTTATCTATAGTTGGGCGGGGAGGTGTGCTTTGGTCATGCGTCCTCTCCCCCAACCCCATCTACAGAGAAGAGATCGACCTTATATGTCTATATGGGCGCCATATCTAATATCTATATATGGGGTGACATTCACTCAATCGGTGAAATATATCCCATATATATGAGGGGGACGACTATCTTGTTCTAGAGTTGGCACTCGGACTCGGTCCACTGGAAGGAGGCAGCGACCCCCTATCTGTGCAAAGTAGTATATGGAGTTCATTTGGCACTTGATCTCCTCTCCCCACTATATCCCCGAGGAAAGCCCCGATCTATATATGACTCCCGATGAAATCCCTCGATCTATATATGGCTCCCGACGAAGGCCCGCTCGACCAACGACCCTTGCTCTATATGCGGTGGGGTGGGCACCCCTAAACTATACCTATCTAAATAGAGTGGGGCAACGACCCCCTATATATCTATAGCCACTCGATTGCCCGGATCAGATCTCTATAGATGGGGATGGGCATATAGATGGATGGGGTTGGGCCAAGAGAACTGTATCTATATATTGGTGGAAGACGTGGGTGTGTCCACACCTTTGGGTGAATAGTTAGTCTCCATCGGCCCCATAGATTTCTATGGCGCCCCCATATAGTTCAAAGGGGGCCGACGGGTGGCTATTCTATATAGATCTAGTTGGCAGCACCCTCTAGTTTTAGTTATAGGGCTCTGGTGGTAGGGCGGCTATATAGAATATCTATATCTCTATTTGAACTCCAAACTTCAAACTCAGAACTTTGTATCTCTACATCTTACTCTTCACTCTTCACTTTATATCTCTATTTGTATCTCTCTCTCTCTATTTGCACTCTCTCTCTATCTCTCTATATCTCACTCTTCACTCTGAATTCTATATCTCTCTCTATCTTGGGGAACTATATATTTGGGGCTGGTAGGTTTGACCACTAGGACACTCCCTCCAACCGATAAGCGTATATCTATTATCCTCCCTTCGATGTAGTGGGCCATAGCCAAGAGAACCCGAGATAGAGAGGGCTGCTTTGATCCGGCCTATGCCTATGCCTATGCCTACTCTCTATAGAGGCAGAGGGGAAGGGGTGAGAAGAGAGGTTGGCCCTCCCCTCTCTCTTTATAAAGGCTATGGCGGCAGTGGCTTAATCATTACCCCCAGGTCACAGGTCCCAATATAGATAGAGATCCAAAGAGTTCTACTCGACAGTCCAACGGAGTCAATCATTACCTCCCATATAGATGGATTGGGTTGGACCAAGAGAACTCTATCTATATATAGTTGGAAGATATGGGTGTGTCCACATCGGGTGGATAGTTAGCTTTCCCTGGTCCTATAGATTTCTATGGCGCCCCATATAGTTCAAAGGGGGCCGACTGGTGGCTATTCTATATAGATCTAGCTGGCAGACACCCTCTAGTTGTAGTTATATGGCTCGGGGGTGGGGTGGCTATACAAAATATCTAAATCTCTATCTGAACTGCGAACTCTGAACTTTACATCTCTCTATATCTCACTCGTTACTCTTCACTCTATATCTCTATCTGTATCTCTCTCTCTATTTGCATCTCTCTTTCTATCTCTCTATATCTCACTCCCCTTTTTGAATTCTATATCTCTCTTTTTCTTGGGGGAAGTCTATATCGGGGCCGATAGGTTTGAATAGGTTTGACCACTAGGACACTCCCTGCAGTCGATAAGCGTATATCTGTTATCCCCCATTCGATGCAGCGGGCGATAGCCAAGAAAACCCAGATAGGGAGGGCCGCTCCGATCCGGCCTATGCCTATGCCTATATTCTATATAGAGGGGAGGGGGGGGGAAGGGCGAGAAGAGAGGTTGCCCCTTTCCTCTCTCTATATAGGCTATAGGCAGCAGTGGCTTAATCATTACTCCCCCAAGGCACTTGTCCCAATATAGATAGAGATCCAACGAGTTCTACTCGGCAGGTCTAACGGAGTCAATCATTACCTCCCATATAGATGGATGGGGTTGGGCCAAGAGAACTGTATCTATATATAGTTAGAACACAATGTTTTGTCCACACTTTGGGTGAATAGTTAGCTTCCCCGACCCTATAGATTTCTATGGCGCCCCATATAGTTCAAAGGGGGCCGACGGGTGGCTATTCTATATAGATCTAGTTTGCAGGCACCCTCTAGTCATAGTTATAGGGCACCTGGGGCGGGCGACTATATAGAATATCTATATCTCTATCTGAACTCTATATCTCTATTTGAACTCCGAACTCTGAATTTTGAACTCTGTATCTCTCTATATCTCACTCTTCACTCTTCACTCTATATATCTATTTGTATCTCTCTATTTGCACTCTCTCTCTATCTCTCTATATGTAACTCTTCATTATGAATTCTATCTCTCTCTATATCGTGGGAAACTCTTATAGCCACTCATACACAGTCAGGCTTCACTGTTCTGTCTACACCAGAACATAGTCACGGTTTTATGCACGAAATTGCCACAAAACAGTCTTGAGTACAGTGCGAGACAGATTCAGGGCTCCTTGGTGTTCCCATTAGGAATGCATATGAACTGTTTGACAAAATGTCCTGAGCTCAGTTGTGCACATTCCCACTGATTGACAGTACATACGAACTGTTTGACAAAATGTCCTGAGCTCATCCGGACCTGTTTGTTCTATGACAGTTTCAACCATGTCTAATGATGGTCAGGATGATGAAAGAGATCCTGATGCCCACACATTTACCAACAAGCTCAGTCAAATGGAAATGCTCATTCATAAACTTGAACAAAGCATGCAGGAACTCACCAAAACAGTGATAGAACAGAACCAAATCATTAAGGAACAAACATCAAAACTTGAGAAACAAACAGATCAAATTACCATACAAGGAGATCACATCTCAGAACTGGAAATAGCTCTGGCTAAACTAAGCTCAGAGGTTGTTGCCCATCCAGCTCAAGCAACATCAGAGGTCATTGCAAACCTTCGAGAAGAAGTCCAAGCAACTAAGGAAGACTATAAGGGGTTTGCTGCCAGACTTGAGAGCGTAGCCACAGATCATCCATGGACACAAGTAGTCTCTGGTAAATGTAAAACCCCACCAATTATTGAAGCAGCAATCCAAGCCAGATTTTAAGGTCTTAAACCTTAGAGTTAGAGGCCTCACCAAAGAAGACGTCCTTTAACAACAGTTGAACTTTCTCCAACATACACTCAAAATAGATAACATGCGAATTGAAAAGGCATGGTATCTACCAGATAATTCTCTGACCATCAGATTCCACAGCATACAGGATAAGCTCACTGCCTTGAAATTGAAAAGTTGCCTCTTCAACCTTGACCAAAAGGTATACCTTGATGAAGACATGACCAGGCTACAATATGAGGAATTCAAGAATGAAAGGGCCAAAATGATTGAAGCTAGGAAACGTGGCAAGTGGGCTGTTATGAGGAGTGGTAAGGCTGTGATACAGGATAATCCACCTCCTTGGTGGGACAAGCCATGGCCTACCAAAACATCTTGACGCCATAAGGTGGAGCTCCGCTCTCATACATCCATCTCACTCTCATTATGGAACTGTGGCGGATCTCTTTTCTTCTCTCCAGGGTCCTCAAATGATGTTATCCGGGGCAAAGATATTATTTTCTTTACAGAAACCCATGAATCAAGAGCCAAGCCCCTACCTATTTTCCTTGGGTTCACTTGGTTCTCCAAGTACAGGACACAACTTCATCCTGGTTCTAGAGGCTCGGGTGGTATCGCTTGCCTTGCACGTGACAATCTAGCCTCTAAACTTTGAATTGAAGAATATGATACACAGGCCAGATATTTGTGGGTATCACTTGACAGAGGAGCTTCACAATCCAGATTGTTCATCGCAGTATGCTACTTCCCGCCAAGATACTCACCATATACTATGATAGGGGATGATGAATCCCCATTCACTGATCTATATCCTGCAACCTCCAAGTTCTTGGCAATGGGGGATGTGATCCTCTTGGGAGACTTCAATGCCTGTACAGGTAACAAACAATGCTCCCAATATGACCATATCTCAGATCCTTTAAGACTGCATGAGCTCGGAGAAGAGATGGACAGTTATAGGCAGTCAGCTGATCATTCCATTTCACCTTATGGAAGACATTTAATTAGATTTGGGGAATCTCATGACTTGATAGTGTTGAATGGGCTTTCTTGTTTTCCTGGGTCTGGGGATTTCACCTGCTATCCTCATGCTGGTGGAGCTAGTGTGGTGGATTATGTCATGAGCAACATTACTTTTCAGTCATCCATCTCCAATCTTTGTGTGGAACCTCTCCCACCCCTCGCTGACCATGCACCTATCTCTTTTAAGGTCCTACTCCCCACTCTTGGGGCTGCACATATCACCTCTTATACTTGCAGTCTTCCACCCATATCTCCTTCGACCATGAGTTTGATGATATTTATACTGAAAACTTGACAACCAACCTCCAAGATATAAATTCTATCCATTGCCCAATGGCAAGAGCTGAATATCTTTCCAGAACAATTTGGAATACAATTCTCCAATCCTTTCCCCATTCCACTCGTAATCATCCCACCAGTGTCCCACTTGGCCATTGCACCGGAATGCCTGGTTTGATAGTAGTTGCAGATCCCTCCACAAGCTTGTGACTCGCATCATTCGCCAACACCCTTATAGGAAGAAGTCAGCCCAAAAATGTACCGCTGGCTCCTACGGAAAAAGAAGAGGTTATATATTCACAAGAAGGAAAGGGACACACTCAACATGTTGAGGTTTAAAGCGAAGTCTTTTTGGAAAACCTTCCTCCCAAGGAAATCCTCATGTGTTATACAGGACATAGATACATGGTTCAACTATGCATCCTCTCTCTACAACATCCCCAATCAAGTTCCAATTTCAGTAGAGAACAGGTGGCAGGGTAAAATTCTCTTCACAGACCGTATGGTGTTACGGGCTATCTTCAAACTTCAGGCAGGGAAATCAGCAGATATAGAGAACTTGAGAGCTGAATTTCTTCACCACAGTCCAAAACTCTTAGCAATGCACATTGCTGATCTCTTTAATCTAGTGGCTTCCATGGATTCCCACCAGCATGGACGTCTCACATCATCTGCCCCATATTTAAATCAGGGAATCAACAGGAGCCAAATAATTATAGAACCATCATGATTGGGCATACTTTGAGCAAGTTATTTGCTACAGTGCTAGATGATTTGATTTCAGATTTTGAATCCAAGAAACTCCGTGCGAAAGGACAAGCAGGGTTCAGATGGGATCACCGAACAATAGACCATGTCTTAACTCTTAGAGCCATAATTGAAGAAGCAAGGGCCAACAAGCGTAAGGTTTATTGCTGTTTTGTTGACTTTCAAAAGGCATTTGATACCGTACCTAGACACCTTCTAATCCAACGGCTTCGTGACCTCCAAATTCCAGAGCATTTGGTTCTTCTTGTGATGACACTCTATGAAAAGGTGGTTGGCCAAGTCCGAACTCCTACTGGTTATACAGGTGATATCAATAGCACCATCGGTGTTAAACAAGGCTGCCCACTTTCTCCTACTCTATTTGGTCTCTACATTGATGAACTAGAGCACATCATTGCAAATTCGGTCTTAGAGACGATGGTTGTTTTTATATGATATCATCATTGCTATTTTATTATTTGCGGATGATATCATTCTCATGTCACATATTGTTGCAGGCCTACAACGACACCTTGACATATTAAGCTCTTTTTGTGATACTCATGGTTTACAAGTGAACTTAAAGAAAACTAAGGTCATGGTATTTAATACAACCAAGAGGTTGCCCATGCAACTAACCTCATGTACAAAGGACACTTGGTGGAAGTGGTCTCCTCTTACACCTATCTTGGAGTGACTTTCACGGGTCCTCCTTTGAACATGCTTCATGCAGCAGAAGAGAGATTATGTAAAGGTTATGCAGCCCTCAATACACTTGAGAGACAATGTTTCCAGCTTCAATTTCAAGATGCCAACGCAAAATTGCATATTTTCCAAACTCTAGTGACACCAACAAAGTGTTGTATGGTTGTGAGATTTGGGGCCCTGATCTTCGGCACAGTAGTTGGGCTTGTGTTGATAGAGTACTCGTCTCCATGCTATCTAGGACTCTCCGGGCAAAACGCTCAGTTCCACATGCAATCATCTTGGTTGAGTTTGGCACGCACCCTCTCCAAATCTCAACTATGTTCCATCTTGTGATGCTACTCCATAGACTAAGATGTATGGCAGATACACCAATTGGGTAGAATAGATACCCCTTCAAGGCTCTCCAATCATCCATGAGGCTATGTGAATTGGGGATCCAAACCACTTGGTATGCACATTGTACAACTTTCCTCCAAAGCATCGGATTGGATATTAATCGCCTTCCTCCTCTCACATTCTCTATTAATTCTCCCCACATGCCTAGAAGGGAAATTGTTGGCTAGATTTTCTGCATAGCACAAAAGCTAGGTAGTCATGAGATAAATCTCCCTCATTTAACCGGTGAGGCTCCCATGTCAGATTTGTCAATTTAAGTATGCTAATATCTAAATGGGGTTTTACTTTAACTACTCAGTTGATGAACCATAATCGAAACAGTTCTGCAACAAACAAGCATTTGTTTAAAGAAGGGGAAGTTATAGAAGAAGGGGAAAGGGAATTATATAAACACGAAGAAATGGAGAAGATGTGCATCCCAATCAATAGATAGCAGAGTTGATTGTATGCACATAGAAGAAACCAATAGATATAAACATAGAATTTTAAGCAAAGGTAGCTCTAGATCTAGATCTGAAATAACACAAAGTTTATTAAAGATCTAAGATAAAAAACAAGAAACACAATACACCATGACGCAAAGTTCTCTCGGAAATCTGCTCTTTTGTATTCCTTTCTGCTAGAAGTGGCTCTTGGGGTTCAAAGACAAAGTCTAGAACACAAGATTCTTTGCTTATAAATTTCGATCATTAACCGAAGGTTCTTCCTCTACTTATAGAATGTAGAGGGCAATTACAAGATGGAAGCTTTAGTTGAGTGACACATGTGAAAGTCGGAAAAGAAACAACCGCAATCTTCATCCTGGAATTCCTCTTTGCATGACATGTATGATTTGCGAATCGCAAATAGAACCTTCTATTTTGCGCGTCTACCACCTATCTCCAAGTAATTGACTTCGCAAGTAATGGCTTTTAAACCAATCACTTAAGTTGTATAATTTAATTGATCGTTCAATTACTTTGTCGGAGGAAAGGAGAAGGAAGAGGAAAGCTGCAGTCTTGTCCTTTTCAAGTCTCACTCATAGTGGTGATTCTTTTGCCTTTGATTCTCACCAAACTAGATCTAGAAGTAATTTGGATCTGCGGAAGTAATTTGGAATTGGAAGCATTTGGAATCAAGGCCTGGAATTGGAAGTGGCTAGAAGTAGCTAGACACTGGAAACAATTTGCCGAAACAATTGGATTTGGAAGCGGTGGATCGGAAACAAGCTAGAATTGGAAAAAGCTGGATTTTGCCTTCGCCTTGTCTTCTCTTTTATCCTTGAAGCTTTTGCAGTTCTTCTCCAGTACATGCATCAATGCATTGTTTTCCGTAGATAACTCATCATCATTATTTTTAATTGCATATGAGCAATTAAAAATCTTGAAAACTTAAAAATCCTGGAAAGCACTCTGGATGAATGAAAATTCAATGAAGGCTCAATTGGAAGATGAGAGCATTTGCACAATATCTTGGAACGAATTTTCCACGCACTGACTTCTTCACGGGCTGCATTCGAAACAAGAGGATGAAGCCTTTTTGCAGGAAGCTTTTTGCAACTATGAGATCTGGATGCGGATCTGGATCTGCATATGGATTGCATCTGCATCTGGGTATGGATCGCACTCGCATAAGAAACTTTGCAGTTGGGTTGTGGATGGAAAAGCTGCAACTCGAATAATTCCTTTGCTTTTAATGCACGCACGCATGAGTGAAGTTTTTCTATGCAAGCATGAGTGAAGTCTTTCTGTCTCTGGATGTGTCTATCAATTCAACAAGAGGTTAGAGCCTAGATCCGTGTCTCGATATCTGCAAATTTAGAAGTGATGCATGACTCTGTTGTGCTTTCTTTTTCATCTTTTGTTCGCCATAACTTTGTCTATCTTTGGTTTGAACAATTCTTTTTCTTCTTATTTGAGTGGAATTCTTCAATACTGGTGTAGATCTGGATAATCCTTCAGATTCGAAGGAAATATTCAATGTATTGGACATTGATATAAGTTCCTTTTCTTTTGAAAAACACCTGTAATGAATTCCTTAGCACCTGTAACACTTATGCAAACAATTATGCAGACAAAGATCAACCTCTTTCAAAGCATGCGCCAAATTTGGAAGCTTTTAGCCTTGTTGCCACCTTGCCTGAGCAAAATCCTTCTTCAAATGCCTTGTTTCCACCTTGCCTGAGCAAAATCCTTCTTCAAATGCCTTGTTTCCACCTTGCCTGAGCAAAATCCTTCTTCAAATGGGACGCACTTTTCCTCTTAGCTGCAATTCTTTACATCTGAATTAAATAATTCACCCATATGGCAGCCCATGCTTATATAACTCTCACAATTCTATAATTAATAATTGCCCTTCCTATTCCTGGCAATTAATTAATTAAAAATCATGCTTCTCTCTTTAAAAATAACATGTTTAAGGACAACCATCCAATCAATTAAATTAATTCAATTTAATCATTCACACTTCACTTCACTTAAGCTTCACACGGCGTGCTTTGACCATAGCCTTTGAAAATAGGAATTAATATAATCATTTAATACTTTAAAAGTATTAATTCTTTCTCAAAGGGGCTGCATTAAATAAATTAAATTTATTTAATTTTGGAATTCTATTTTTAAATTCCTTATGTCCACTTCCCTTTGTTGACTTTTCCACTGACACAGGTGCGAAATTGGGTGAATAAATATTAACAAATATTTATTTCATGCATTATTATTCACCCAAGGTGGGTCTCACTTTTTGCATAATAGAATTCTATTTTTAAGAATTTATAACAATGGGATTCTTTACCGTGCAAGGCAGCCCGGAAATCCCATGATCCACTTCTTGTGGATTTGACTTTTGACAATGAGATTATTTACCTGCGCAAGGCGGTAAAATCTGTGATTTCACTTAAGTCACTTTTCTTTTATTTCACCATGGGAATTTTTACCTGTAAGGCGGTGATAAATTCCCTGCCACGCTCGTGACCTCTAACTTTTCCACTATAGCTTAAGTGAATTTTATATCACTGGAAAATGTACCTCTTAGGTAGGTACAAAATTCCCACCTTACCTTTTGCTTCTATTTTTCCCACTGCAGCTTAAATCCTTTGTTTTCCAAAAATACGCCCAACCCCGCGGGGCTTTTCATGTGCACGACTTCGCCTTTTCCCAGTGAACCAGACCTCCGATGGTGACTTCCTCTGGGCATAACGTGCGTATATGTTTTCCAAGCGCTTGAGGCCATAAATTGGGCTTTCACTTTGGCAAAGTAATTGTTTTAGAGAAATTTCACGTAAAAGCGAAACGGACAACACAAAAACACGAAAAAATGCCAAAAGTCATAAATAAAGCCCAAAACTTATTACAAGTTAAAACCCTTCTAGTACATAGGAATAATGACATGTTCGATCATAACAAAGTTAAAACGGAGTGCAAATAGCCTCAAACGGGGCTTAAAATAATTAAATACAAATTTCCCATGAGACAAATCCACGACAATGAGAATATAACAATTTTGGGCATGGGTATTTGGCAAAAAAGACTAATATGGCTCTTTAGGAATATCTTTCGCAACACAAGAACTTTTAGGCAATAAAAACACAAAAGCGACCCATTATTTTAAAAGTACGAAATTTTTTCGAATAGGGTTAGTCACAAATTTCAAGATGAAATCGGGTACACCGAGAAATTCATAGAGGAATTAGAGAGATCTACAAAGCTTACATAAAATCAACGTGGATTGAACCATTAGAACCATTGCCAACAAAAATGCACCACTATTTGGAGCATTATCTCCAAATTGAAGAGGGACGTGTCATTCCCCCCAAATACATCAGGTTCCAACTTGGTTTGAGATTCCCCTTGGGTCAACTATGATTTTTTGTCATCAGCTTCACATGGAGACAAAGCACTACATTCCTAGAGACCAACACACTTGCACACTTTGCAACAATGAACCTGAATCAGAGGAGCACTTTATATTTCGTTGTCTGTGTACTATGAGATCCGTGGCAGGTACTATTGTCTCTTTCGAGAAACTCAAGGCTCATTACGTGCCCTTATTCATTATGATGACTAGAGGTGTGTAGCTTTATTTATCAAGGAGATGACCCAACATAGATATGGCCTCCTCAAACATCATCATGGCAGCCTTGGGTCCCAGAATATTGGTGCATTCCTTTAGCCTTCACACACACAGGAGGCATAAACGGACACATGACTTCACACATCAGTCACGATCTACCAAGCGTAGAACCTCTTAAGCATGACACATAGACTTGTTGCATAAAGTGTCTTTGTTGTTGCTTCTTGTATTTTGTTTTGTATTTTTTTTTCCTTTGTGCATTGTCTTGTTCTCTTTGCCCCTCTTGTAGTCCCTTTAACCTTTTTGGTTACGTCTGGACATTAATTTTAAATTAAATTAAATTAAATTATATTTGGGGCCGGTAGGTTTGACCACTAGGACACTCCCCCGGTGATAAGCCTATATTTGTTATCCCCCTTTAATGCGGTGGGCGATAGCCAAAAGAACCTAGATAGAGGGCTGCTCCGATCGGGGACTATGCCTATGCCTATTCCTATGCCTATACTCTATATAGAGGGGAGGGGAGGGGAGGTGGAGGGGCGAGAAGAGAGGTTGCCCCTCCCCTCTCTCTATATAGACTATAGGCGGTGGTGGCTTAATCGTTACCGCCCGAGGGCACGGGTCCCGATATAGATAGAGATCCAACTGAGTCAATCATTACCTCCCATATAGAGTAGAGATAGGGCACGGGTACTCGGAATAAACGAGCTACCATTCCCTATGACCTATCTATATAGATCTAGTTGCCCCCTATCTATGCGGCTATAGCCTAAGGCTAGTCTCCCCTAGATATTTGGATTGATCTATTCTATTGCCCGGGAGAAAGGCCCATATATTAATATAATACTATCGACAATATCTAGTTAGAGTAGATTGTCGCATTATCCATGGCCTAGCGAAGCCCTCCCCTTATATCTATAGATGGCAATGCTCGTGCATCAATGAGTTCTATTTCTCTATATAGGGCCCTCGTGAAATATAAATAATAATCGAGGCACCCGCCTTTGCTATATCAATTATAAATATGGCGATATATCCAACTCAATGGGCGGATCGAGCCATATATCTAGATAGGGGGTCGCCATATTAATCAATAGGGGTTGGCACCCTCTATACTCTATATACCCCATAGATAGGGGAAAGGCCCTCCTCCCCCTCGATCGGTAAGGTAAGGTCGAGTGCTCTCCCCTCCCCACCCCGAACTTTCTTATCTTCTAGATAGGGGGACTACTATATACAATACATACTACGCAATGCTCACCCCTTAGCCTATAGTAGTCGAGCACCTTATAGAGATAGGGTTTGTTTGCTTGCCTTGCGTATTGCGGTTAGTAGTAAACCGAGGAGTCTTGGCCTCTATCTCTCTTATCTACGTGATATGAGTTCCTTGACTGTTAAGATGTATAGGAAGGGCGGGAGAGTGGGGACTATCTATATCCCAGCGCTCTCTACTAGAATGGGGTCTAGTTGAGCGCCTAAATATAGATAGATAGGCGGGGTTCCTTTGGATCTGCGACCAAAGGTAATTACAAAGGCACAAGGAGGGCGATCGTTAACTCCAGCCATCCCCATATATATATATATATATATATATATATAGGGCCCCCTTTATATAGATATAGGCCCTCTCTCCCCTCACCCAAAACGAGTGAGATCCCCCGCTCTCTATATTCAACCTCGCGCTCCAGATAGAGAGAGAAGGGCGGAGTTCACTAAACGAATGGAGGTTTCCACGACCAGGTGATTGAAGAGGGAAGGCTTTTGCTGACTTGTCCCATGCTAGGCGAGGAGAGAATTCCATCGAAGCTCATCCCCCTCCATAGTTTAGAATTCTAGATAGGTCCAATTCATGCCCATATCGGGGTTGGCCAATCCTAATCAATAGGTGGATCCGCGAGCCCAACTCGCACGTTATCAATTCAATCACTCTATTTTTATTTATCTACCATTGGTATGGGGAGTCAAGTCTCTATCATTCGTTTGAAACCCGATTGTCGTCTTTGCCCTCTGTTTCTAAACTCGGATAACAAAAACTCGCCCATACATCTATTTGGCCACTTCCGTCTAGGCCCTCTAGATAAGATAGTTCGAGGGTGCTGGGGTCTAGCCTATCTGAGATACTCGATGCGTCACCGTTCGATCTACCCCTATCTATATATCTATTCATATCACAACGGCTATGTAGTATATATCCCGAGTTGGGCAGTTCATCCAACACTACTCAATTTAGTTCTATATGCCCATATAGCTGGTCCTATTTATACTCGATCGACAACTAGATATAGGGGTCAAGGTCCTATCGATCGGGGCCTCGCTCTATATACATACCGGGGAGGCGAGGAGCGCGAGGAACGAACAATATATAGAGGACCCCCTATCTAGAATTCTCGAATAATGGAGGGGGCTCGACCAATCCGCCCACTTTGTTCGAGATCAGAGGGGGGGAGGAGTATCTCTAGTTTTAGTTGACGGGTGGAACGACTTGACCAAAGATATCTTATTTGGTTAGATCAAAGAGAAGAGCCGAGCTATTCCGTATCTAATCTATATATTCTATATTGGTGATGGTATAATCACAAAAGAATCGATCTATATAGAATTGAATTGGCCTCCTATTTATATCCCCTACCCTACCCGGTGGGAGGTGGGTATGTATGTAGTTTTATTGGACATATATGGATAGGGCGGGGTCTTGCGCTCTATCTATATATGGCGATTGGATATGCGGCCCGTAACTCGAATAGGACAAAATCCATATGTATGGGCATTTATCTTTATATAGATAGACGCAGGCACTGGGGGATATAGAGATTCGGCCCCTATCTCATATTTGAGGAGGGGTGCCGATTGTCCATATCGAGCTAACCCTCTACCTCCACTATATTGGTGTAGGTGCGGGCGCCCCCAAATAGAACTATAGGTCCCTGGCGTGCAAACCCTCTAACTATTGAAGAAGGCGTCGAGTGGCCATATCTATATATAGGTCGAGGAAGAGTCTCATCTATGATGTATATATGGGGCGCCCCCTCATCGTATAGATAGATATATCTCTCTATATCTATATCTATGGGATGGGCAAAAATTCCTTTGCCATATATAGATGTAACATCTAACTAGGGTATTATATATAGCTATAGATTCGCCTTATAGTTCTATATTGGGGAAGGGGGCTGCGGCCCCTGTCCTCTATATCTAATTTGAACTCGGAGGGCTCGACCTCCTCTTCTATCTATATAGATAGGGGCGCTCACCCCTCTATTCTCATTATGCTAACTGGACCAAGGAAAGGACCGTATCTTTGTTTGGATGGACCGTATGATTTTTTTCATGCTTGACGAGGACTTTACGAAGTGCTCTCTTGACGAAGGGTTGGATCAAGACAAATTCTTTGGGGTGCACTAAGGTGGTCATGGGCTATATTATATTGGATAGTTCCGTCGGCCACTATCCGAACTATCGGGCACTTGCCCCCGAGCGATCTATATGGCTATCTCGGAGGGCCTATACGTATTTATAGTAGCCATTGGTCTCCCAAGCATGACATGAATGCACATGGAGTTAATGGGCCGACATCGACCCCTATGTAGACTCGAACTTGGGGGCTATATGATCTATGGTTGGCGAGTCCTCTATATGCTCTCCCACGCCCACCACCGAATGATCTGATCTCTCTCGGGTCCCCCTATCTATGTACGGTGCGCCCCCAGGCGCCTACTCACCCGAACTAGATAGAGGGATTTGATTGGGTGGCCATCTCTCTATTGTTCACGGTTGGGGCCATATTTAGAGTTTGGGAGGGGAGGGGCCCAAATCTAGATATGGTAGATATGGCCATAAGATCTTTACGTAGGGGATTGTTCCCCTACCTCTAAAGAATAGATAGAGGGCTCGTGGGGATTTCGGGAGAATATATAATTGGGGATGGGGCTAGGCAGATTTGTGTGAATTAGATCGGTTGATTGGCACAGGGCTAATTGTTGTATATCGGCTCGGCCCCCTAGAGTTTAGATCGGGGGTTTGTTTTTCAGAAAGTTGAGAGGGGTTTTGTCCTTCCGATATTCGTTCATCCTTCCGCTAGTTGCTTGTCCTTCCATCAGTTCCCCGAGATAGAGAAACAGTAGGAGATATAGATATTCTCACGGTAGGAGAAAGAGAAGAGGGTTGTGGGAGTGCCCCCTAGTCTCATTCGGGCCCATCATGGGGCGGGGATAGGTGGGCTCGGCTCTACCTCTTCATCTTTGTACGTGGTATGAGTGGGCGGGGATAGGTGGGCTTGGCTCTACCTCTACATCTATATACGTGATATGAGTGGGTGTGCCCTCGACTAAAGATTATAGACGAGATTCTATACCTCGACTATCTAACTTGTGATATGAACAGGAGCACCTAGAGTGAACAAAGGTTGTTCCCTCGATTGAGGAGAGGAGATATAGACGACCTCGAGCACCTAGACTCGAATGCCTATATCTATATAGGGTTGATTGAATAGAAAACATATGTGACGTGATAGAAAGATGAGTAAGCCCTCACCGTCCAGGTTAGTCAAAGAGGGAGGATATAAGTAAATCAATCACCCCCTCCCTCTATTTCTTTGTCTAGGGCTCTCGAGCATCTCCGACCTCCAGAGCTCAAGAGAAATAAATAAATAAATAGAGGGGTGAGGGCGGTTACCCACTTTTGTTTGTATCACGTTCCTAATCCACAATCAGAGCTCTCGGGAAGGAATAATCTACGAGAGCTTCCCCTCTCTCCACTTCGCGCGCCCCATGGAGCCAGCGCTCGGGCGGGCACAACCCATTCTACCTCGATCCTTGCCCATACATCGAGAGATCGACTTGCACTCCCCAAAGATCTAGCCGACCAGATTAAGAAAAGATCGAGCCCCGTATCTCCTCGTTTAGGGCTCAAGGCTCCCATAGATCTATAGATAGGAGCGGCCACCACCCCCAGGCGCAACCCCTATCTACCCTCTATCTAGATGGGGCAAAGCGGCCGAGCGGAACTAGGCTTACTAATGATCGACAACTCTCTGGAGCAACAACTATGCTTGAACCTTAAGAGTTTAGATGAGGGAGGAATCGGGGCTGCCACCCAAGTATAGATTTTTATTCTTGGATCTGGATATGGTTTTAGTGGGCTCACCACCTCCTCGATTCGATTATTGCCCCCATATATAGATAGGGGCTTGAACTCAGATAGAGAGCGGGGATGAGATAAGATTTATAGGGAGGGGGCCATTTGTGAACTCTCTTTGGGGCCATCTCTCTATACTAGCCCCCCTATCTATATATGATATGGGGGTCCCTCCCTTTCTATCTGGCGACGGGTTATATATAGATAGTGGGTGACAACCTACTCTATATAGCTAGGTCGAGGGACCCTATAGATCCACTTCACTCTACTCTAGGATTGGGCCCTATATCTCCAATCTGCCTTGCTCTGCTCTTGCTGACCATATAAATAGAGGATATAGAGATAGCCCCTATCTCCTCGTTTAGGTCTCAAGGCTCCCCATAGATCTATAGATAGGAGCGGCCACCACCCCCACGGGTGCAACCCCTATCTACCCTCTATCTAGATGGGGCAAGTGGCCGCGGCGGAACTAGGCTTACTAATGATGGACAGCTCTCTGGAGCAACAACTATGCTTGAACCTTAAGTGTTCAGATGAGGGGAGGAATCGGGGCTGCCCCCCCGAATAGATTTTTATTCTTGGACCGGATATGGTTTTGGTGGGCTCCCAAAAATAGATTTTTACTCTAGGATTGGGCCCTATCTGCAATCTGCTCTGCTCTGCTCTTCTGCAACTATATAGATAGAGGATATAGGGTGGGCAGGTCTTTCTTTCTCTCTGAGTCATATCTATATGGGGCCCTTTAAATAAATTCTAGGGGATTTATCTCGACAATTGCTAACCAACATAGAGAGTGGGCCCTGAGGCAAACCTTTATAAAAATAGAGATAGTGGGCCTCTCCCCTCTATATATCTTAGGTAGTTTTGGGAGGGGGCTAGAGAACGCAAACAAGCAATCTGCTCCATGGTGACTCTAAAGTTGTCGGTCTCATACATTCGGCAAGCTCCATCTCTAGGGAATAGGAAGACTAGAGGCATTGTCTTGCGTTTGAGAGTCATTGGGCGAGGTGGAATTGGTAGGGGCATCCGAGCTACTTGAGTCATCTCGATTCAAGACCCCCGAATCGATTTGAGTGCCTATGTTTTGCCAGGTCCGGACCTAGTATAAGTGGAGGTAGATCTTGGGTGGCAGCTCCACCGCCACCAGGGTGTCGTGGACCCTCCACTTTTCCACCTCCCAACAACTTGAATGATAAGAGCTGATCCCACCCAATCGAGGGAATTAGAAAATGAGCGCAAAACACCTCAATGGAATCTTCTGTGACGCGTCGTCTCTATCACTAGGATTGGAGTGTTGATCCGAGCTACATAGAGAGAGGTGGTCATGCCAAACAACTCCAGGTGTAGTGCGATGAAAATCAAGTGGATCGAAAAAGGCTGAGGATTTGCGATGTTCCGAGTGTGATTACCCGTACTTTTCCCACTATCACTCCTCCCTCTACGTGCTTTCTTTTTACCCGACCTGCCCTTACCTCTTCTTTAAAAGATTGTGTCTCGACTCTAGATTTCGCATTCTCTAGTCCGCTAAGGATCACCTCGAAAACCTCCTGTTCGGGGTTCGGAACTCCCAATCACCCGAGCGCAAAGGTCAGACGAGGAGCGAAAGCTTCCCTGGGTTCTCCTTCATTGCTTTCTCGGGCTCGCAGAGCCTCTTTCAGACGTTTTCCTTTTCACCTTTCTCCTCGTCCCAAATCCTCGTACTTGAAGAAACTTGAAAAAGACGCATCCTCTCGGAATAAGCAATGGAATCTCCCTTTGATCTTTTAGTAGATAGGACACCCGAAAATGAAGTGATCTTCCGTTTTGATCTCTTGGAGAGAACAGAGCTGGCAAATCCTCTTGGAGCGGTCCAGTTGGTGATCCTGCACACGAAGCCTATGAGAGCCCACTCTGAATTGACCTAGGGAAATGCGGAGTGCCTGTAACCAGTGTCGGGAGATATACGTAGGCTAACCGATAAGCTTTGTTTGTGATATCAAGAAAATGTGTAGCATTGAAAGCCATCTTAGGACGAAGACCATCTGGAGGGCTTATCCAAGTATCTTTGGATGAACGCTTGTAAATGTCTTCTCGATAATTGAAGATGAGATCGTGCTTACGGGTAGGAGGTAAGCACTTTGCTTATCCAAGTATGTTGGATGAACTACTTGTAAATGCCTTCTCCGATAATTTAGTACGAGATCGTGCTTACTCGGTAGGAGGTGGGCAAGGGAATCAGGGAGTATCGCAAGGTGGGAGATGCTCCATCTGAATCCCGAGAGAGCCGAGAAGACGCGAGACTTCGACATAACAGTGTGGGAAGGGCCGCTATGTATGAACTGCCTGTAAATGTCTTCTCACGATAATAAAGTGCAGATCCTACTTACCCGGTAGGAGGTGGGCAAGGGCATCTAGGGAGTATCTATAAGGTGGGAGACGCTCCATCTGAATCCTGAGAGAGCCGAGAAGACATGAGTTCGACATAACGAGAAGCGGAGGGGCCGCTATGGTCAGAAAAATCAATAGCTTGAGAGGAACGGTAGGCGAGGTAGAGATACCTATCCTTGCTGCGGAAGAGTCTGAAAGCCCCCGGATACGATGCAAAAGTGAAACTAGGCCAAATATAGTCTCGATCTAAAGGGGTGAGCTCTAAAGCGGGACAAGATGATATTATGTGGATCTGTCTCTTTGCGCTTGATAATGTGTCGAGCATGAGGATTTAGACCCTCTCGGTGTAGCCCAACCGATCGAGTTGAGCAAGGATGGTCCTCAATCCTCGAGAACCATAAAGAACCGCGGGTCGCGCAAGAGAACCCGAGAGAGACATCTTCGACAAGATGTCCTGGAAGTGGTGGCGGAAGCACTGTCTCTCCAAGATTGCCAAAGAATCATAATTCTTGTTGACGCGGGGTTAAAGGGCAAGCCGAAGGCGAAGTGGGGACCAAGTAAATAAAAATCCTAGATAAGTACAAGAGCTGGTGATGTCAATCTCCTCCCCTTTGTAGAAAAATGGAAATCCGAAGACTTCAATGCATTGAAGATTACGACCTTGGTTTTACCAAGATTAACTATTCATTGCCTATGGTTACAAAAAGAGGGCTAAGGTGTCCAACCTGTCTCTACAGGTCCTCTGCGCAGAAGAGGCGAGGAAGACTACGTCATCCGCAAAAAGGAGGATGTAGATCAACACCTGGTGAAGAAGACACCCATCTCCTTCTTGGATATGGTCCTTGAGAAATTCCTCCAACTCATCGATGTAGATACCAAACAAAGTAGGTGAGATCAACACTTGGTGAAGAAGACAACCATCCTCTTCCTGGATATGGTCCTTGAGAAAGTCCTCCAACTCATCGATGTAGATACCAAACAAAGTAGGTGAGAGGGGGCAGCCCTGCTTAACCCCGATGGTACTCCTGATGAAATCAGAAAAACCAGCAGCAGTGTGAAGGCAGCCTAGAACATCCTCGTACATAGGCATAATGACAGCAAGAAGGGTTTCGGAAATACCGATGTCTCTGAGTCTATGGAAAAGCCCTTCGCGTGGCACATAATCAAAGGCTTTCCGAAAATCAACAAAGCAAATGAAGACCTTAGAGGATTGGTGACGAGCTTCTACAATGATGGCTCGAAGAGTGAGGATGTGATCAATGGTGCAGTAAGCAAGTTGAAACCGTGCTCTGCCCCTTAGCTCTGCAATGGTGTTGCTCCAAGAACTTAGAAAGCCGCATGTGGAGGACCGTGACATAGAGCTTGGAGAGCGCGTGGCCAACCATGATCGTCGTGTAGTTGTTCGGGTTGGAAGTGGAACCCGACTTGTGGATGGGGTGAATGATATGATGGGACCAAGACGTTGGAAAAGACAAACCACTTGATTGAAGAGATGCACAAGGTAGCTGTTTAGAGTGTCTAAGCCGTCTTGAAGAATTCCACTGAAGCCCACCTTATCAGCTGATGTTCATAGCTAAAATGGCTTTCTTCACATTTGTGTAAGTAAATATATCTCGAGTCTATGGAAAAGCCCTTCGCGTGGCACATAATCAAAGGCTTTCCGAAAATCAACGAAGCAAATGAAGACCTTGGAGGATTGGTGACGAGCTTCCATAATGTTGGCTCGAAGAGTGAGGATGTGATCGATGGTGCAGTAAGCAAGTCGAAACCGTCCCCCTGCCCCTTAGCTCTGCAATGGTGTTGCTCCAAGAACTCAGAAAGCCGCATGTGGAGGACCGTGACATAGAGCTTGAAGAACGTGTGGCCAACCATGATCGTCGTGTAGTTGTTCGGGTTGGAAGTGGAACCCGACTTGTGGATGGGGTGAGTGATATGATGGGACCAAGACGTTGGAAAACTGTACAAACCACTTGATTGAAGAGATGCACAAAGTAGTGTTTAGAGTGTCTAAGCCGCGCTTGAAGAATTCCACCTGTAAGCCCACCTCATCGGCTGATATTCATTGCTAAAATGGCTTTCTTCACATTTGTGTAAGTAAAGATATGGCAGGTAGGGGGAGGGGAAACCACCTAGATTTGGGGCTGGCCGAGGAATATCATAAAGGGTGGAAGTATGAGTGAACATGGAGTTGGGAAGTAAGTCACGGGGTAAAGAGGATGGCGGGGAAGAATGGTACACCATAAACTTTTAGGGAGTGTATAGGGAAGCACGGAGTTTAAATCGTCGACAAGAGATAAAGGTGTGTTTGTTGTGGCGGAGGAGGCGGCGGTAGTCGGACTTAAGAGACGGGAAGGAGGGGAGGGCGTGTATAAAAGCAAAGTGAAGTGTCGGTGAAGAGGTTTGTAGTCATCATTGTACCATTGGTTCATGGGGCAAGTCCTCAAAAAGGAAGGGTGGGAGGTGAAGTGGGGAAGGAGCACATAGAACATCGCGGATGGCTCGCAGATGGCGGAGGAAAGAGTACCAAACATCACATTAGAGGAGAGTGAGGCAAATTGGGGTACATGGGGAAGAAGCCGCGAAGGTGAAAAGAGAAGTCTCCAGGATCACCTTCATCAAACTTCTAGATAGTACGGTAACGACCGTGAGAGGGAGTCGGGGAATGGGGGGAATTACCTGTAAGGAGAAAGAAAGGGTCGCATGGTCGTGAGGGAATGGGGGATACAAACAAATGGTGAATGTAGGGGATCAGATGGGAAGTAGTCATGATGTAATCCACCACGCTGGCTCCATCACCATGAGGTTTGCAAGTGAAGAAGCGAGACTTAGGGAAACATTGGATGGCATTAAGAATCAACGAGATAATGAGATTCACCCAAGCTGTAGGAGATGCCGACCGTATGAAGTCAAGGGTCCGGCAACATCCTCAGATATCTCGCTGAAAACCAACTAGATTAGGGTCCATCTCAGACGTACAAAGCACATCATCAGTCCTGTCATGAAGTGGAACTGGAGGTTCTAAGCATGGGCATTAAAGTGAGAGTGAAACAAATTGGGGTGCGAGGGAAGAAGTTGACGAAGGTGAAAAGAGAAGTCTCAGGATCACCTTCATCAAACTTTCGAGATAGTACGGTAACGTTGTAAGAGGGAGTCGGGAATGGGGGAATTACCTCGTAAGGAGAAAGAAAGGGTCGTGGTCGACCAAGGGAATGGGGTATACAAACAAATGGTGAATGTAGGGGATCAGATTGGAAGTAGTCATGATGTAATCCACCACGTTGGCTCCACCACCATAAGGTCTGCAAGTGAAGAAGCGAAACTCAGGGAAACACTGAATGCCATTAAGAATTAGTAGATAATGAGATTTCCCCAATTGTAGGAGGTGCTTAACCGTATGAAGTCAAGGGTTCGACAACATCCTTAGAATTTCACCGAAAACCAACTAGATCAGGGTCCATCTCAGACGTACAAAGTACGTCATCAGTCTGTCATGAAGTGGAACCTGGAGGTTCCTGGTACGCGCATTAAAGTCCCCCAAGATGATGACCTCCCTGCTCACCGAGTATTGGGAAATGCCTATATATAGGTCGAAGAAGGGGTCCCGTTTGGGCCATTATGAATGGCAAAAGAAGAGGAAGCGGGGGGGAAATAACAGACTGCAATGAAAATATCTCTGAGGTGAGATGAGGTCTGTTTGATCTTGATCCAAAGAAAGCGAGCAAACTCGTCCTCTGCGACCACGAAAATCGTACTCGAAGAGACTCCCGACTAGGTAAGCAACTCCGCTAGAACTTCTAACCCCTCAGAGCTCGAGTCTTTTGTTTGCAAACCGAGAGCCGTAGTAACCTCCGAGAAGACCAATAGGACCCGTTCCCGTTCCAACATGTAATGGAGATGCCCCTGTTCCGTCTTTGCTCCCAACAGCCCGTCATTTGTGATCGGACTCGCGGACCCAACATGGAGGAAAAGTATCTCGAATGACAGACCTGAGATTGTGAATTACCGCGCACTTCCTGCTTTCTTAGCGGCCATCACAATTTCGTGGGATTTTTGAGTTTCGCACACTGTTGTGTGGTGAGGTCTTCATCGAGGAAGACCTTATTGGGGAGAGAGAATAACTTGCATTTTCTTGTGAGTGCCCTGAGCTTGTTATCTGCAGATTTGAAGTGGAGAAAGAGGGCGGAATTCAGTCCAAACGAAGCTCTATCGAGCCTCACATAAGGCAGCCCCAAACTTCCTGTGATAAAGTTTGTTACGATGGCCAAGGGGTGCGAGGAGGGAGGAGGTGTGGAGTAGCCCTCTCACCTTGAGGTCGAGCTCCCTGGCTCAAATGCGGTTCTCTCGTCCACTAATTTAGCTTGTCTACTTCCACCGCTGCTAGGGGGTATTTTTGTCCTTACCCTTTTCTACTTGGACCTAGGCATTCACTTGTTTCTTGAAATTTTCCTGCTGAGTTGAAATTTCCTTGTGCTTGTGGCTTGTTTTAATTCGAGATTTCCGCTTGTAGTTGATCATTGACAACCGTATATGTGGTGTGTGTGTTGGCATCTGCAAGTTGTCTTCGCAAAGATATGTTATCCACCTCGACCTTCTCCATCCGAGACGTGAGTTTGAAAACTTTAGTTCGGAGAGCTTAGTTAGAAGACTCTAGTGTCTCCAATCTGCTAATTAGTTTTGTAATAATTTGGGAGACCCCCTCTTGATGTCCATGCTTCGTTTGGCCAGCGATACGGGTGACTTGCGTTGCAGAAGTGGAGGGGGAAAATGTGGAGGGAGACATGGTGGAAGGAGGCAGACTTTGTGGGTAAACTATCGTATTGGCGTCAAGATGAGAGGAGACTTGCCTAGAACACCCAATGGAGTAGTTTGGTTATATGTTTGTGCATGCATAAGGAGGCGTGTATGGGTAAGAGGCAAGCGAAGAGTCGCTCCCGAACAGCCACTAGAAACATGGGAAGCAAAGAGGTCACGGGAGGGCTTTGAGAGAGGGCTATAGTTGCGGGACACGTCACGGGGCCTGCCGAGGGAGGCAAAGAGGAAGATCAGCAGATTGCGAGCACACAACGACGGAGTTATTTATGTAGGTCTTGGTCGAAGAAAGGGATGATGAGAACCACGAAACACGAGAGAAATTCGAGCTAGTTAGTGTGGCGGTGATCGGGAATTTGGTTCGAGGATAGAAAAGGCACGAACGTGACTCACGGGTGAGGGAATGAGGGCACGCGATCACAGTGTGCATGTCGCATGAGGCGAAGCCACCAAAAACAAATTGACTAGGTGTAAAGAAGCCAAATTTTGCAGTGCAGCATGCAAAATGGAATCGTGGTCGGTTAAGTAGGTTACTGATTGAGCATGGAGGCTCCAGTGTGGCTATAGAGAAATTCATATTATTGTTTTCTAGTTTCTATTGATACATTACTGCGAGTCATCGGTTTTTGAGAGTTGATCAAAGTTGAGAAAGCGAGAGATAGAAGAGGGAGAGGGCGTGCCGCATCCCCTCTACTCTCTGTCACGAGACATAAGTTGCAACATCCTGGATACACTTGAGATCAACAGCAGAAACATCGACATACTCGAGAATAGCTTTGGGCAGTAGGCGGGAAAAAGTCACGAAGAATAGAATCGATTCCTCCTCCCCTCAATGAGAAACCCTATTTGATGAGTTTATTTTATCCGTTCGAGATCGCATGGTACATGATACGCTTAGAGAATCTGGGCCGATCAATCTAATCCTATCATCGATGAAACAACTAGATTAGATTGTATACGGAATAGGATTGGATCGACCAAACGAATCAATAACTTCTCTCTATATCCAATCATTGGTGTATCACATATATAGAGAATGGATTCCTAGACTATACTCCACCTTTCCCGGATGAGATAAGCCTATAGATAAGGGCCCTCCCCATTAAGTTGAAGCTGATCCGATTGGTCGTGACAATACTCTAGACTCTTCGGATGGGTCGAGATCTCTAAGTAGGGTCATTTGTCGGAGCCCAGTAGAGAAACCATATCAAAGCTAAATAAATGGGGATAGGGAGAGAATACAACCGTTCATCCATGAGAGGAGAGTCGTTTTATCAAGTCAAGGCTTGATCGACGAGATAGTGCTTTATAGGGTGTCGGGTGGGACTCCACTCCACTCGAGTTAACCCTATATAGAATAATTGGGGAGGGAGAGACAAGTAACGTCCCCCCATAGATATAAAGGGGACTCTCTGGGGGTATAACAACAAAAGAATTGTAGTTTCACTGTTTTTAATACTACAAAGTTTGGAAGGGACGAAGGACAAAGTCCTATCCTAAGTATGAAAGGTCCTTAGGACTAAGTACAAAGGAATTAGGACTAAGGATCGAAGGAGGAAAGAAAAGTTCTAAAGACCGAAGGGACTTAGTCCTAAGTACCGAAGGTACTTAGGCCCTACCCGAAGGGACTAAGGACCAAAGGGAAGAATGCCCCTCCCATCTAACCTCGAAGGCACGAAGTCGCGAAGGAACAAAGGCCGCTACCCTCTAACCCCGAAGGGCCAAAAGACTAAAGGTACGAAGGCCTATCCCCTAGAAATCCAAAGCAACAAAGTCCCAAGTCCCGAAGGGACAAAGGCCCATCTCAACCAGAAGGTACTAGGGACCGAAGGGACAAAGTCCCTGCCCTTCCTAGATAGATTGGGGTTAAGCCATCCCTAACAACGACCCTCCATCTTCATCGATAGGCCTTGCTCCGGAGAGAGGGGCTCCTTGGACGGATACATATAGATGGTTGGGGAGGATTGGTATTCACTTACCGACGGTGAGAATCGCATTATTGAGACTTGCACTACGCTTACCAGCTGGTGAGACTCGAGGTACCGGTAGGCCCTCCAACAAGAGGTGGCCCCTTTACGGATCTGGTTTTGGTATCTGTAGGCCCTCCGGGGAGGGGCTCTCGATGGATCTATTTTTGGTATCGGTAGGCCGCCTGGGGAGAGGGCTCTGACGGATCTAGTTTTGGTACGGTAGGCCCTCAGGGGTAGTGGCACTGATAAAAGCTATAGATTCTATTGGGCCCTTTGTCTTTGGGTTCTCGCCGAGTACGGTAGAGTGGGGCTTTGCGTTTGTTGGCGGCCAACCCCGTACCTCAACCTTTGAGGAGAGCTTAGAGCAAGGGCCCTAGAATCTTAGTAGGTAGGTGGGTAGCACATAAAGAGAAAATACTTTATGTTAGGAGTTCTACTCTCTTGGTTTTGAGTTTATCTAGATATAGATTAAGGAGCACGTATAAATGAGACGTGAGGAGTTTGACTCTCTTGCTTTTAGTAGATGCTTTGTTTAAGCATGGTCACAAATGCGAATCGGTGGCTCGCTTGTCGATGGAGATGGATGACAATGAGCGCCACACAACACGTTTCCCGTCTATCAGTATAGAGATGGTGTTCAAACACCTAGCTATATCTATATGGATATGGATTTTTTCGCAGTCGAGACCCCATAGAGAAGATATAGAGGGAGGGGCTCCTCTCCTATCGATTGAGTGCCTAGCTATAACCTAGCTAATATCTACATACGTAGGTCAAGTCCTTGATTTCCTCTCCCCATCAGGTAGAGTGGGTCGTGGTCCCCCTAGTTCTATATGGTGCTCGACCCCCTCTAGAGTTATGTTGAGGGGGAGGAAGTCGAGTGTGAACTATATGGGCCTAGTTTATTCGAAGTGTTCTATAGAGGGGAGGATAGGATCGGGTGATTCTTTGTTAGATCAATCATCAATCAATTGAGTGCCCCATATATAGATAGGGAGGCCGAG
This sequence comes from Taxus wallichiana var. yunnanensis, assembly GCA_018340775.1. Classification (NCBI taxonomy): domain Eukaryota; kingdom Viridiplantae; phylum Streptophyta; class Pinopsida; order Cupressales; family Taxaceae; genus Taxus; species Taxus wallichiana. The sequence continues at coordinate 391,995,178 of CM031243.1, forward strand.
GCCATAGATCTCTATGGGGCCCCTATAGGTCCCAGTGGCGGTAGAGACGGTAGCCGTCCATTTGGTAAAGAGAAGAGTCAATCTGTTAGCTAAAGAGTTGAGAGAGGGATGGGGGATTCTCTATGGGCATCACATTGAGTTTTGGTGATCCTTGCCCTTGTAGTATAAAATACCCCTACGGATACACATATCATAGCCATGGTCCCTCCCATAGAGAGCCGAGAAATCTAGAGAGGGGGGGGGCACGGGTTCCATATCTTAGCCATTGAGCCTATCCATTAATTCGCCGAATCCCAATCCGAACTATGTAGTCCGCCCTCTCTATATGGGTCATTCGGTGAGTACCCACACGGATGCAAAGGGAGATAATTGTGCAAGCCTATACCTATATATATATCTATATATTTCTATATATATAGAGAGAGATAATTGGCCCCTAACTAGACTCTATATTGGGGTGGGGCACCTGAACTCCATATGGCACCCATAGATTAATATGTTGGGTCCCATCTATATCTTTGGGCTATGGGCACCTTCTTTACCCCTATATGGAAAGAAGAATGAACGATTGAGTGGGAGATGGGCGCATATACCAAATAGAGTTCAGGGGGGCCTGACTAGACTACGACTATATAGAATATAGCCGTAGCCGCCCCCCTGACTAGAGATAGATCCAGAGCATTGTGATGTTCTGTTTATAGCTTAGCCAACTTCTCGGCATGACTATCCATAGAAGGACTATAGATCACCGCCTCTTTGTTCGAGAGCTATATATAGGGCGTGCGCACCTTATCCCATATCTACAGTGGAGGGCGAGCCCCTATCTCTACATGGGATGAGGGCTCTTTCCCCCTCCCTCCTCTAGAGAGATTATATGGCCTAGCCAAACAAGATATCTATAACCCCTATATAGATTTTATCTTCCAGCCCCCATTTTATATGGAGAGATGGGGGCCCGAACTATCCATATACAACCGAGATATAATAGAGAAGCGGGGGCGAGGGGCAGCCCTAGCCCTCCTTCGTCTACCTCCAGATTTGAACCCCTATATACATAGATAGGCGGGCCCCCTCTTTCACCTAGATAGTCCCCAGAGAGAATAGAGGGGCTATCTGGGGGGCTCTATAGGCATGTTTGGGAGGACGAGGGAGACCGTAGCTCCCTTAGCCACCACCGCCCAAACTCTAGATAGGGCCCCGCCTCCCGGATAGAACTATAGGTTGCCCAGATAGAACAAAATGTTTAGGGTGCAGTGTCAACTAAACTATGGATGTTCCCCAGCCCCTCTAACTATATGGTTCAAGCTATATAGAGTAGGCAATTTTGATCAATTATTTCCCCTATCTATTATCTCCTTTGGGAGAGAGCAATATTGATCTACCACCATCCATCTATTATAGCGAAATAAAATAGATGGATGCCTTATAATCTAGATATAGGTAGGGGACCCTAGACTAGACTCTATTCCTCCGCCCTCTTCTCGATAGCTAGATAGAGAAGATAGTTTTAGAGAGGGAGAACTAGTTATAGATGGGGTGAGTGGCGCTTATCTCCATAGCTTTGGCGAATGAGATGAGGGTTTTATCTTTTGCGGTTGAGTTGGGGTCGCGTCTCCCGGTTGGGTGACCCAACCGTATGATTATGTTCATGCGATCACGACGCCCTGACTAGAACTATACTTGAACCATAACTCTATATAGTCGTTAGTCGGGTGCCGACGAAACTCCCTTTATTTTGCTATGCTCGGGAGTAGTCGGTAGTGGGACATCTAGAGTTAGTTCTCTGGGTGGCCAAGGACTTTGAATCGAAGGACCCTAGGGACATAGCATGCTCTATCTATATATATGGACAATCTCCTCCCCACCCCTCAACTCTAGATAGATAGGGCTTGGCTTCCCGATAGGCCTACCATCCTAGATAGATATGATAGTTTAGTGCCCATAGAGAATTAGGGGCTCGACAACCGCTATATAGCTAGCCAATATTGATTATCTATTCCATAGGTCACCTATCCGCCACACGTACACTTTGCACGGGAATAGAGAATATTCACCCCGACATTTTGGACTATAGTCTATTATCCCCTATCTATATACGGGATGATTTCCTTATAGTGATTCTCTTCCCAATCATCCCATTACAGCGTCCCACTCTAATGACTCGAACCCGGACTCGAACTCGGACTCGAACCCACCTAACCATACACGGTTGAGAGCCGCTATATCGACATCATATATGGCCGAGCAGTATATAGAAAGAGCCCCAACTAATCGTATCATGGATATAATGAATGATTTATTGGGTTTGGACTTACTCGTGAGCATGATGTGCCGCACCCAAACAACTAGAGAGGGCGATTTAGGACTCCTAGTTTCACCGGATTTGAATGGCTAAGTGTGCTGAAGGCTCCGTTAAAGCAAATTCAATGAAATTCAAATCCAATTCTCGGTAGATAGAGAGGCGGCTATATGATAATGATATAGTCGCGGCTATATCTATATCCGGCAGTAATCGACCCAACCGCCCATACAACATCTGGGAAAGGAAGAGGAAAGCATCTACCACCATTCGACAATAGAGATAGAAATGGAGGTGGAGATAGGGATAGATCGTATGTGCATCGGCTCACTCCCGGATCTAGCCCTGGGGGGGAGGGAGGAACATTGGGAGAGGCGTAACAATTGGGGTTTGTGGTCCTTTGCTCAAGCAAAAGATAGAAGTGTATGTCGAGCTTATAGTATCTGTCAAAATGGACCAGCTTTGAAACAGTTCCTGAAGTGTGGAATGGGTGTTTCTAACACTTGGGTATGCTTAGTGTAAGCCCATTAGGATTTTCAAAAGGCAATATTGGGTAACACTCAATCGCATAGTTCCTCCCTTTCTCTATGACAAAGAGATTGACCACCTCTTTCAAAGATACCTTCGTTGGTATCTTCGGAGGAAGGAAGATCTTCCCATGAGTAGGAGGGGGAGGTTCTTTATATCTCCCCGCCCCTCTATCTATATCTAGAGGGGAGGAGGGAGAGCAGGAAGTTTCTTACCTCTTGGGGAATCTGTTATTGATGTCGGCACTAGTTTTTGTTTCGCCGGAATGTGATTAGTCGGGGGCCCGGTCTCACGTTGGACTAATGATATTGGTTAGTCAATTTGCCAATCATAGTAACCCCCATCATTTGATCGCCTCCATATAGATCTAGATTAGTTATACCTCCACCTCCAGATGACAAGACTACAATCAAAATGGACCATCTTTGAAACAATTCTCGAAGTGTGGAATGGGTGTTTCAAACACTTGGCTATGCTTTTTAGCCGTAAGCCCATAAGGATTTTCAAAAGGCAAGTATGGGGTATCGCTAATCGCATAGTTTCTCCCTTTCTTTGACAAAGAGATTGACCACCTCTTTCAGAAATACCTCCCGTTGATATCTCCGAAGGAGGGGAAGGTTCTCTAGATCTCCCCCGCCCTCTATCTATATTTAGAGGGGGAGGGAGGAGCAGGAAGTTTCTTATCTCTTGAGGAATTTGTTATTGATGTCAGCCCTAGTTTTTGTTTTGCTTTGGAATGTGATCGGTCAGGGGTCTCAGACTCACGTTGCACTAACGATATTGGTTAGTCAATCTGCCAATCATAGTAACCCCCATCATTTGATTGCCCCCATATAGATTTAGGTTAGTTATACCTCCACCTCTAGATGACAAGATGAGAATAAAAATCGTCGTGTCTCGATTCTTGATCATCATAAGACGAGAATTGGGGGGGGACAAGACGATTTGATTCTCATCTAATCATCTGGAGGTGGAGGTATAACTAATCCCAGATCTATATGGGGAGATCAAATAATGGGGTTACTTATGATCGCGATTGAGTAACCAATATCATTAGTCTAACGTGAGACCGGCCCCTAATCGATCACATTCCAAAGCGAAACTAAAACTATCTTGCAACTTCAATAACAAATTCCTAGTTTTTATTACGCTTCGGAATGTGATCGGTAAGGGGATTGGTCTCATGTTGGACTAATGATATTGATTAGTCAATCTACTAATCATAATAACCCCCATCATTTGATCGCCCCATATAGATCTAGATTAGTTATACCTCCGCCTCCAGACGACAAGTCGAGAATCAAAATCATCTTGTCTTGATTCTCGATCATCATAAGGCAAGAATCGGGTGGGACAAGACGATTTGATTCTCGTTTGATCCATATCTTGTCAAGACAAGACTATTTATATGGAGAACTTAAAACTTGGTCGGTTTGGGTCGCTTTCACGGTCATGTCCACGAGAAATAAAGAGAAATGAGCCGACATGACTTCTATAGTGCTCTTAGTGGCCGACCTAATCAAAACCCCGAGTCTATAGTTAGATGGGGATGGGGAGATTCCTGTGTCTAGTCGTATCGTGTCTCAAATGGGCCAGTCTATTCATATCTATGTCTAGTCGGAGATTCCCAGGTCCCCTATCCTATAGTTAGATGGGGATGGGGAGAATCCTAGGTCTAGTCAGAGATTCTGAGGGCCCTAAACTCTATCTGATCTGGCGAAGATGAGGAGGCCCTATAGATCTCTATATGACTTCTGCCCTATCTAAACTCCGGCATTCCACCCTACCCTGAACTCTATTTGGATCTGGTGGAGGACTAGTCCTGGAATCTAACCTATAGAGAACTTGGGCATCATCTATACTATATGTGATACGTAGAATCTAGCCCATCTATGTTCTCAGATGAAGAATCCCATAGAGTCTGTTCTATACGAGAGATTCCCAGGTATAATCGCTATCCCATTTGGGAATCTAATCGGAGCAGGGATACAAGGCCTAGAGTTCTATTCAGAATAGGGATAGGCGCAAAGATTCAGTCGTAGAATCGAGAATTGAATTGAATTGGAAGCAAATTCGAGGGCTAGAGATCGTGTAGAGAAATAGTTGGGGATTCTAGCCTATCTAATTTATGGGATGAAGGATTTAGCCTATAGAGAGATATCTAGAGAATAAGGGGCCTATCACACTATGGGGATTCCAAGGTATGGTCGAAGATGATGAGGGATGGCCATAGTGATAGGGATTCCTAGGTATGGTCGTTAATATCTAGCCTATAGATTCTATTTTATGGGATGAAGGATCCCATAGAGTTCTATAGGGCTAGTCGTAGATTCTAGTGCGTGGTGGGCCATAAAGAGAAAGGGTGTCAATCCAATCGATGGATATTTGTGCCATCGTTACTCTACGTGATACGACTTACAATCCATCTTGGGTGACTTGGGAATTGGCCTCTTCCCTCACTATGGATAGGGGGATAGGGGATAGGGGCCCTCCCCAGATAGAGATAGAGTTCAGGGGCGAGGGAGCGCCCATATCCCATCTAGGGGAGGGGAGGGGGGTTGAGCCGGTCCCTCCCCTCCTCTCGGTCGAGTTCCTCTCCTCTGCTCTCCCGTTGCCATATCTATAACCCTATCGAGGCTATAGCCGTATATAGTACCCCATTAGAAGTTATAGCTATATAGTGGATTGCTAGGTGCCGATGGGATTATATCTTGTGCCCAACTCGACTATTGGCCTATTGGAGGGAGGGGGTCCCTTTCTATCGCGCCCAGATCTCTAGATGGGATTGGGGCCCACTGATGGGATTGGGGTCGAGGGATTCAACCGATAGCCCTATCCTATCCATAGTGCCCCTATTCTATTTTATCATCTGGGGGCGGGGCCATCTATATAGACTCTCCTCTCTATTCTATATCTATATGGCGCATGATAGATACGACTGATGACTGATATCACGTCTATAATAGAATCATTCCCGCCGGCCCAGCCCCCCGCCCCGCCCCACCCAATAGAATATAGATCTGGTAGCGGTAGCTCCCCATAGTTCAGATTAGATAGGCTCCAGGCGGTCGAGCAGCCTCCAAATATCCCATAATCGGCCTAGGATCGATCCTTTGGGAGAAGCTCACAACCCACTCTAGTAAGTCGAGGGGATATAACTAATCGACTCTCGATCGATATATAGCTAGTCGGGCGGCTATATCTAGCACTCCCTCCCCCTCCCCTACCCCGAATTCTCTCTATTCTATTCTCCCTCTCAATAGAGAGTTGGGGCCTCCCCCACCCAACCCCATCCCCACCCTAAACTATTTGATCCGATCTATCCGGGTGGCGGAGAGCCTAGACTCTAGACAACCTCGACTATAGAGAGTTTAGTTGGCCCAACCCTGTACTCTCTCTATATGGCTCATCCTCAAGAGAAGATAGATAGAACTGCAATTATTTTTCCTTGTTGGTTTGGGTGTTGCAAACAATGTGGAGAGGTTTGGGAATATCTAGGTAGACCAGTTCTCGTTGCCCTTTCCGGATCGGGGCGAGTGGAGTTTGTTTGTCCGAAAGGTTCATTGGTCGGTCCCGGACGATTCGCGAGTTAATGAGGGCGGGAGTGGGGGCGCAGCGCATGAGGACAAATGTCCCAATGGGCCGACATGACAACATCTATGTCCTGGAAGGCCGAGGCCATGGAGTTCGAGATAGGGGTCCGGTGTTGGCACCCTGGATAGATCTATAGGGCCTTTCCTCCCTTCTCTTCCCTTCCTATGGCATAGGGGGAGAGGGCATAGGGCCGCCAAGGAACTATGAGAAAGGAGGTCACCTCTACTAGATAAGATCTATATGTGAAAGGAGGCCGAGGGGAGGACGACTATATAGCTATAGATAGAGGCAACCCCATCTAGAGAGATTATGGATAGGACCGTAGGTGGACCAAAAGCTTGTTTTTGTGTAGTCGGCACCCTTTAGTTCTAGTTCTATATAGAGGTCACCCCATATCCAAAGAGGGGAGTGGAGATGTGGGGCACTCGATTAATAATCTAGGTTGGACATATCTATATATAAGGGGGCACCTAGAATAGATCGAGCCTGGCCCCGACTTCCCATATAGAGATAGGCATCCCCCATTTCTACTTGCCTATATATGGATGTGGGGGGAGCCCCACTATCCATATATACCTCCTCGCCATATATGGATGTGGGGGAAGCCCCCACTATCCATATATACCTCCCTCGCCATATATAAATAGGGGACCCCTATCATATATGGCGATTGTGCACTCCACCCCCCCATAGAGAGAGAGTTAAATAGATAGATAAGTGAGTCAAATGATAGGACCGACGCAGAAATCGATGCTCAGTCTATAGATATCTATATAGCCGCCCCCTCCCTCGTTGTTGGCTCCCCCACCTATATATCTAGTAGAGGTGGCCACCTCCCTCTTGATATTTTATCTCTTATATCTATCTCTGGGGCCCCTATATATGTTATCTTGAGGGGCGGAGGGGGTGGGGGTCGAGACTATCTATAGAAATAGATCCGGTCGGGTACTCTCCCTCTCTATATATCTTATCTAATCCATCTCTATACCCTTGTCTCTGTCGACCGAAACTTCCTCATAAACTATACCCTGTTGGGGCGACAAGACGATATTACATATAGAATAGGCTCGACTCAACCTCCCATATATAGATTGGGGATCGACGTCCGATAAATAAGCTTAGACCCGATTGACCTCCGGGCCCATATAGATATAGGCGGGTTCATCAATATAGTGATCTGATCCTAATCCTATAGTGATGATTATATACGTAACATGAGTGATCATCTCCATATAGATAGGATATATGCTCTCGACCACGCCCACGTTGAATCAATACCGACGTATCTTAAATTCTCTATTGGCCGGTAAAGATTTCTCTATCTCGGGGACACCCCAAAGAGAACTATATCTTATCTATATAGGGGGCATATTGAACCCCCTACCATTCCATGTCATGCATATTTGGCCTAGCTTAGCCCCATCAATACCCGACCATTCCATCACAAATCGGATATGGATTATATTGAGAGTGCCCCATATAACCACATACACGAGTTGAAGTCTAGATATAGATATGGCCGGATGAAATCAATGATTGTATAGATAGAGATAGGGGCCCTTGCGCCGACCATATCGGTATGCTTGGTTGGCCGAGGACAACCATCTGTAAAGATCCCCTTGATCCTGATTATAGACCAAGCAAAAATGTGAGTGAATGGCTCTCGATCGGGGGCGGCTATATAGATAGATAGATCTAGTTGGCACCTTCTATGAATCGATAGTCGACTATGGTTTTGCTATAGATATAGAGGTTAGGTTGAGATAGGTAGGGTGCCGATCTTCGAATCCATATAACCACCATCTCCCTCATATAGATAGAGGGAATCGAGAGCACCAGATATAGATCGGGCTCGGCCAAATAACCGCCTACTGATTGAAGGGGCTCATGCAATAGCTATATAGAGGGGGCATGACATGACTTACTGATGTCCCCCCGTCATATAGAGCCGCCACGACTATCTCCTCTCATTGGGGCCATCTCTTCTTTAGGGTATAGGGATGGCTATGATTCTAAGTCCTATGATATAATCGGTCATATCACATATATAACGAATGAGACCTCTCCCGCCCATAATGCACACATCATCCATTTGTGATATGACATCACCTCCTCTATCTCTATTTGAGGGAAAGCAATTACTAGTCATCTACTCGACCCCATAGGATCGATGGCCTACTTACCGTATATAGCTTGTCCTTGGTCTAGTCTATCGAGTGCCACCGATAGGGGAGGTCCCCAAAGAGTTATACTAGGCTGGACGGAATGTAGAGCACACCATATCCATATATAAGGGATTCATAGGATGGTAAGGATTCTTTCGGATTCTAGAGATTCGTTTGGATTGGTCTAGTAGAGTATCTCTTCCTCAAAGCTTAGGGCCTTCGGGCCCATATATCTATCTCCGCTCCCCTAGATAGAGAGAATGGGAGCGACCTACCGTACGCTTCCTCCTCCCTCACTTGACCAATGGGGGCATATAGAATAGATGGTCAAGTCATCATATCACGTATATAATAGAAGGTCCAATAACTCTATATAGATCCAATCCCCACTAGACACAAATATGACTAGATTATCCCCCTCTCTATATAGATCTACGGTATTGGCTCCATATACAAAGGCTCGCAACCATTTACCGAATACGAGAGGCTCGCCACCATCACTCAATCTTTATCACGTATATAATAGAAGGTCCAACAACTCTATATAGATCCAATCCCCACTAGACACAAATATGACTAGATTATCCCTCTCGTATATAGATCTACGATATTGGCTCCATATACAAAGGCTCGCAACCATTTATCGAATACGAGAGGCTCGCCACCATCACTCAATCTTTATCGAGTACCCCTCTTAGGAGTGAGGCATAGGTTCATCTAGACTAGAGAGTTATACCCGACTAGACTAGACGGGGCTGATATATAGGCGAGCGAGGGTTTTATAGAGACAAGTGGGGCATAACTCTATATTCTAGTCTATCCTCCCGAGATCGAGACTATCTGAAATTTGTAGCTCTCTCTCTCTATCTCGAATGAGATTCTCTCGATCTCATCTCACTCTTCACCCTATATCTCTAAGCCCGAACTCTATAGGAGGAGCCGACCCATCCCAATAAAGGAAAGGGCGGGATACGACTTGGACAGAATCAGCAATGCGATCCCCTCTCTATATGGGGTGCGCCCTATCCCTATCTAGATAAGGGAAGGGCGGATGCACGCCTAATGCCTAATGCCTAATACTTAGGGGAGAGGAGAATATATCTACTCTACTCCCATATAGAGATAGGGGGGGGGGTACTCGATAGATCGAGGGCGTCCATCTCATCTATTCCATAGATGGATGGGGAGATAGGGCTGGAACCAATCTCCACTCTCTAGTCAGTCCAGACTGAACCAACCCCTCCCAAGCGGAGAGAAATGCCCCATATAGAGTATAGAGAGGGCCCCTATAGTTCTATGGGTCCCTCCCCCTCCGGCACTATCTATAGGTGCCCCGCCGACCACATTGCTGGATAGATCTACAGGGCTGCTCGGGAGCCCTATAGATCTATCTGGCCGAGGGCCCCCCATATCTATAGAGTATAGGGCCCTATCTCTATATGGTCTGGGGGGCATATAGATCTAGAGGGCGCCGACCACACCACATTGAAAAGTCCTCTGCCCGGGAGGATCTATAGAGAATTGGGGGGCTACTGGCTACTATAGATATGCCCGTTTCGGTCAGGTCCCTATCTATCTATATGGCGCGCCCCCCTCCCCTATAGATCGATATATAGGCGCCCAGATCAGATGGATAGTTCAGGGCCCATAGAGAGATCTAGATGGGCCCAACCGCCCCTCCCCATATCCTATACCTGTTTAGGTGGGCGGGGAAACTGGAGGTAGGTGCCCGGGGTGGAGCCCTTGGGTGTTGCTGGATTAGCTGGAGGCCTGGATCTCTTCCCTGGTGGAGAGGGTTGTAGATGGAGGGTGGCTAGAGGGAGTCTGTGGGGAGGGCTGGGGGTAAGCCGATCTGGAATGTTGGATCGGCTTCAAGGTGCTTGTTAGTTAGGCCCGGTCGGACGGATGGACATTGTCCGACAGAGAGCTAAGCTAGTGTTGCACAGATAGAGATAGCTATTGATGGGATGGTCGGACATAGACTAGGTCTATTCTACTCTACTCTAGTCTAGTTTGTATTATGTATGGACTTAGGCACCCCTAGGCCCTCCCCTATATATCTATCTGGCCATATGGAGCCCGGCCCCCCTTCCTGAACTATCTTATCTATGGGGGGCGGCTAGACTTAACTTATAGATACTAGGCACCCTATATCTATATATAGATATGGGGTGGAGGGCGGGTCCCCCCTCACCCTCCCCAGATATCTGGTCTATATAGGGGGTGGGCCCTTCTATATAGGTTTCGCGAGATCTAGTTGATCGGGGGCCCTCCCCTTCCCCCCCTATATAGAGAGTTGCCATCGGCGGGGAGATCTAAAGAACCCCCCCCCCCGCTCCCTGGGCAATTGAGGTTGGTCGGGTAGTTCCTCCCCTCCCCCCAGATCTCTATATGGGTGGAGGGTGGGGCTTCCTTTCCTTCAGATGTTGTTGGCATATATGTTCGCCAGATCAATATAGAGGGCATATAGAATACAGATATCAATCAGTGCCGTGCCATATAGGTTTGTTTGTTTGTTTTGTTTGCCCCTCTGCTTCTATAGGGCATATAGAATACAGATAGATATCGGGGGCCCCATCTAGATATAGATATCTAGATAGGGTTCCTCTCCTCGATCTCGAGTGCCCCCGGGATAGGGGAGCATTGCCCACCCATTCTATCGATTGGCCACAGAATTCTAGGGCGATCGGTATTGGGTGGGCCTATATATCTATCTGGGGGCCCGCCCCCCCCCTCTATCTAGATGGGGAGAGAGGGATAGAGGGCAGTCCACTCCCCTATCCATATATAGGTCGACGGTATATCATCATTAGTCTACGGTATCATATCATCTTTAGTCCCGCATATCATATCTCCAGTCAGTCTTTCGTTCATCTCTAGTCGAGCTAGCACCCATATCACGTCTATAGAGCCGAACCCACCTATCCCAGCCCCGGCCATATATAGGGGAGCCCATAGAGAATCTATATAGGGGGGGCCCCACCTACACACTGAGAGAATCGGATATAGAGAAGTGGCCAGAAACCTAGATAGATAGACATGGCCATGCCCTTTATATAGATAGAGGACCTTCCCCACCTACCCATTCTATTTACTCGATCGACAACCTCCCAGAGAGATAAGATAGGAGGGGGATGGGGGGGGCTCTCCCTCGACCCCATACCCATCTCCAGATCATCCAGAGGGGGAGGGGGCCGGGGCGCCCCCCTCAGATGGGGGAGATAGGGGGACCCCATATCTAGATAGGCCTCCGCTTCTTTCTATATAGAGGGGCGGGTGCCCCATCCCCATATATAGATAGGGATAGGGGGCCCCCCTAGATTAATAGGCCCCCCTCTCTCCCCCATATAGAGAGAGGGGGCATAGAGAAATCTAGGGGGGTGGGGACTCCCTAGATTCGACGAAGGAGCGGCGGGGTCAAGCGGAGCCCCCACCCCATAGAAAGTATGGATAGGGCCATCCATTATCCATTATATACGTGATACAGAGAGAGTAGGCCATCGCCCGAGGGAGTGGGTATAGAGAATAGGTGACTGATGAAGTTCTATGGTTCTATGTTCTATATATAGGGGGTCTCTCGGTACACATCCATTATCCATTATATACGTGATACGACTGATATCACGTATCACGTATAGAGTCTAATAGATGTAGATGGATGTGTACCGAGAGGGCCCCCCTATATATAGAACATATAACTATAGAACTTCATCGGGTCGCCTATTCTCTATAGCCGCCCCCCGGGCCGGCGGCCTACTCTCTCTAGCTAGGGGCCCTATCTATATGGGGATGGGGCTCCCTATATAGTAATACCACGTATCATGTATAGAGTCTAATAGATGTAGATGGATGTGTACCGAGAGGGACCCCCTATATATAGAACATATAACCATAGAACTTTATCGGGTTGCCATTGCCTATAGCCACCCCTCGGGCCGGCGGCCTACTCTCTCTAGCTAGGGGCCCTATCTATATGGGGATGGGGCTCCCCTATAGAGTAATACCCTCTGTTTCAAAAATTGCGATTTATCGGCGATAAATTGTGATAAATCGTTTGCAACCATGAAAACGATATATCTTCTGAAAAATCGCGATTTTTGATATGGCGATAAATCGCGATTTTTGGCGATAAAATACACTCGAAAATCATGGTAAATCGTGGAAAATCGCGGGTGAAATCGTGGCCCCAAATCTGACTCGTTTTTTCACTTGCGCGGCTCGGGTACACTCGAAAATCGTGGTAAATCGTGGATAAAATCGCGGAAAATCACGGGTGAAATCGTGGCCCCAAATCTGACTCGTTTTTTCACTTGCGCGGCTCGGGTACACTCGAAAATCGTGGTAAATCGTGGATAAAATCGCGGAAAATCGCGGGTGAAATCGTGGCCCCAAATCTGACTCGTTTTTTCACTTGCGCGGCTCGGGTTTCCTCCTTTCTCCTTCTTTCCTTTTTTGGAATTTCTTTCCTTTTTTGGATTTTTGGTGAAGAAATCACAAGGACAAAAATTTGCCATTTTTGGAAAGGGTCCGGAAGATGTAGCAGCAAAAACTTGCATGTGCTATAACTTTCATTCTGTGGCTTCGTTTCTGGTGTCGTTTTCTCTAAAAGTGCATATTTTCTCGAGCTCTATGCATTGATGGCAATATTTTTCTTATTTTTCTTATTTTCATAAAACAATATTTTTTATTTTTTTGTTTGCAAACTTTGTACTCTCTTTTTTGGTCAAAACTTAATCGAAAATATGCATATGGGCCTATGGCATTCTATAGAGTCACTTCTCGCATCATTTAACATTGTTTTTACATTTAATTTAAGTATATTTTATGAATTTAAATGTTTTTAAAAGTAGCAATAAAGTTGCCGATTAATGCTGATTTTTTGCCGATTTCCGATTTCCGATTCAAAATTTGGCCTGCCAATTAATCCCGATTTACGATTTTTTGAACTATGGTAATACCCACGTCAGGGCGAGTTTCAGACCCAGACACTCCCTGGATATGTGGTATAGGTCACGTATGGAATATACAGTTTTCGTCTCCGCCCCCAAGGGTCTCCAGATATGGATATAGAAAGTCTCATTCAGAGTTTAGATAGCAATTTAGAGTGAAGAGTGAGATATAGAGTTCAGATAGAGAGACTCTCATTCAGAAAGAGATATGGAGTTCAGATATAGGGGCCTCAGTCTCCTGCAGTAGGTTTAGTCTAGCTGCATCAATGTTCTGTTCACAACTTCCATCTAGCTAGTTATTTATTAATGGAAGGTGGTAAACCGCTTAATATTCAAGTCCATTCTTTCCAACAACGTGCACCGAAACTTTCTCAAGAATCTGGAACCATTATCAGTTTTGATGCGCTCTGGAATACCAAAATGTATCCACACTTGATCACTCCTTGTCAGTATATGTTTACAAACAACCGACACACATCTAACTAAGATGATCTCAAATAACAAAAATATAATCATTACATCTAACTAAGATGATCCCAAATAACAAAGTCCATAGATATGCTTTCCCGGGCGTTTTAGGCATGTGGAAGGGCTTGTACAGCCCCAACTTCTGATTGTAGGGCTTACTAACACCACACGATTGACAATTTCATGCAAAATTTGCAACATCAGCTCTTAAGCGTGACCAAATAAAATAATGCTATTGATTACTTACATTCTTGTTCACCTCAAAATTTCCAACAATACATGATGTATGTGCCTCCTGCATCAGCTAAACTCTATGCTATTTTCACACACAAAGTTTACTTGCTTTAGATAGGAGCTATTTCTGGATGTAGTAGTCTCCATGTGGCTCAATCCCAGGATGTTTGTTGCTGCATATAGTTCAATATACTTTTCTGAAATCTACCTGATGCTCGTTATTCGGTGAATACAGTTCACTACGAAAAGGCTCCAAGTTGGATAGCATATCAGCCACTTTGTTAGTTGCACCATGTTTGTATTTGACCACGAGATGGAATTGTCGAAGGAATCCTATGTATTTGTAATGCCATGACCGCTGCAACTTTATTTATCTTTGCAGGTATTGCAAGGGTTAATGGTTGGTTTGCACCACTATCTCTTTCCCCATGAGGTAATGCTTCCACTTCTTTACTGCAGATACAAGAGCGTTCAACTCCTTATCATAGGTGCTATAATTGAATATTGATTCTCTAAACATTTCAGAGTGGTAAGAAATAGGCTTACTACCTTGTAGTAGCAACGTACCCATAGGATAATCACTGGCACGAGTCATTACCTTGAATGTAGCTTGCAAATTGGGTAAAGCGAAGACCGGCGCTGTACTTATCTTTTTCAGCTTCTCAAATGCTCGCCGTTGTCTATTACCCCAATGGAAGTTTCTATGCTTGCCCATGACTTCATGTAGGGGGCAGTTATGTCTGTGAAGTCTTTTACAAACTTGTAGAGGTATTGGGCTGCATTTACACAGCTCCGTGTCTTGCACATGCTATGGGGCCTTGGCCAATTAATAATTCCTTTAACCTTAGATGGATCTATTTATATCTCTCCATCATCCACTACGTGACCAAGGTACACCAATGAAGTTTTGGCATACTCGATATTTTTACTTTTCAACAAGAACTTATTCTCCTTCAAAATCTCAAGCACTTTTTCAAGATGAGGTAAATGCTCTTATTTACGACCTGTTGAAAATAAATATGTAAAGTGTATGGCATGCCTTGAATGCTGTATTCCAAAAATCCTCAAACTTGACCCCAACTTGACGATATCCAAATTTAAGGTCCAGCTTCGTAAAGTGCTTGGCATGCTGGAGTTAATCCAATAAGTTATCTATTTGGGGCAGTGGATATTGGTTCTTAATGGTTATATGTTTCAGTCCCGATGGTCTATGCATATCCGACACTTACCATTTTTGGCACTATGATAATAGGCAATCCTCTCTGCTCCAACCACTTCTTGAGCTGCTCTTTGACTTCCTGTGCTTAAACAATACTCTGTCTATACAACCCCAAGATGGGCAAAGGACATTCTGGTACCAATTGGATCCCATGTTCTATGGCTCTATTTTGGGGCACCCCTTAGGTTCTACAAACAATTATGAAAAAATGCTCTCCAAATCAGTCATGCCCTACTATTTGGTGAAAAAAGTCCATGCAGCTCCATCGGCTCAGCCCCCTTTCGCTCATCTTGTCCTGTCAAGATCAACAAAGCAAACTTACCACTGGCATTGATAAACTATTTGGCCTTGGGTGCACTTATCATGGTGGCTTGTGTCTTCTTCTCAGCTGCACGTAGAGTGTATGTATGGTTTTCAATCTAATATCAACTTACATTGATTGGGCCTTCTGGAATATGTAGCATCCCTGAGGTGCAGGTATGGGTTACCAAAGATTACTCTGAAAACAACCAACCAAACTATATCCACCTGGTAGTTAGTGCTTGTAATCACTATCTACATTGAAAACTTACATTTACATTGCTTCTTTACCTTAATTTCTACACCATCTTTCAGCCAACACAATGCATAAGGCTGTGGGCGGTCAATTAGTTGTAATACCATTTTGTTGACTAGATTCTGAGATATCAAATTAGCCTGCGAATATGTATCCAAAAGAGAGCTTTATGATATGAAAGAGCTTCATCATCTCATCTTCCTCTTTTGCTTTGGAGCTCTCACCTGCAATGCATATATCTTTACACATAAGACAATAGATCATATTAGCTGATTCCGAATCACCTTGAATCTCTTTCCCTTTTTTCATCACGATTGCCATTCTTCTTCTTCTTGTTTCTCCAAGAGAGTTTCAAATCTGTTTGTAACTTCTAGCATTTCCCTTCCACATGCCCATCTTTTCCACAATGGGCACACTGTGTTGCCCTTGTCCTTTTGGACTATTGTATTAGCATCCTTTTTAATTTTCCCCATCTTTCTCCATATTGTTTTGACCTCCTTGCTGCTGTCCCTTCTGTTTGTTTTTATTTCTTAGTGAAGATGCCATTTTCTAATCCAACTCCAATAAATGTGCCTGAGCGCATGCTTTGTCTATGTCTTAAGCCTTCGTCATGAGAACCGTTGTTTTTAGATGTCCAAACAATCCATTACCCATCTATATACTTCACTAGCTTGTCTTTTTCCATAACATTTCTGCCCAATTGAATTGACCTTTTCTGAAATTCACTAGTATACTCCTATACACTCTATCTCGACGTTGCCAGAAGTAATGCCATTGAATAACTCTATCCTCTTCATAACAAATGGAATTAAATTGCTATTTAGAAGCTTCTTAAGGTCTTCCCACTTGCAGACGTGAGGAACTTTGCAACATTGAAGATATAATGCATAGTTGTTGTACCACATGAGAGCATGGATAAATAAAGTGAGCATGGTGAATGAAATTTGTTGATGAGAAGACAACTTATGAAGACAAATACACCTCCATTTGAGATATCCATTGACCCATCTTCTCAACACTAATCTCTCCATCATACAGTTGTATGTCAATCTTTGCTTTAGCGTCAAATATTCTTCGTGTAGATGATTTTCCTTCCCTAGTTCAATTTTCATTGGTTGTTCTTCCTCAACTCTAGGTATCATTCCCATTTTCTCAGCCAAGGCTCTCCTAAATCTCTCAATTCATTCCTCCTTCCCCACTGAGCTGGAGATTTTGGCCACATCATCTTCGAGTCTCATGAAACGTGCTTCATCATCCTCTTCTCCTCTTTTCATAGCTCTGTCAACCCTATTCTAGTGCATTGTTCCGATTTTTCATTTGTAAGGAACTAGGTTTTCACTCCCTCCTAACTTTGTGGATGGCATAAATTGTTCAATCCCTATTGAGCAATTAGAAAAAGCTCCAATACCACTTGATCCATAAATCTTTTGATTCCTAACCCTTATTTCACCAACTATGAATTTCTAGATTAATTCTTTTCACATTACTCTCAACAACTACTTTTGAGTGGGTTAAATCACTTGCAACAATATAAAATGCAAACAATAAGAAGGAAATTGATAACTAATAGGGCAGATACATAAGAAAATAGTTCACATGACACAATATTTGCCTTGGGAAAAACCCAAGATGTGTGAAAAACTATAGGGAAAATATGATATATGTTCAGCGTGCCATCTCTATCATGTGTCACTACATGGAGTACATTGCTATTACAATGGTCATTGGAGTATTTCAGTTTCAATTTCACATTTCTCTACCTTGACGCTGCTCCTATAACCACAAGAACTTTGATACACCTTTCTCCAATTCATCATTTTACAAATGAGAGTCTCTACTTTAGCCAACCCACGTGTAATGTCCCTTTCGGGCTCAAATATGAAAGATACAGAATTTGCAGAAAACCCCAATGATAGCAAACTGAAATAAATTTTCAAACCCTAGCAGTGACTGATTTTTATTAATTTATGGCAGCTCACATACACAAAACAACTGGAAATAAATATATAAACCCTTCAAAATATTTTATTCATGAGCTGGAACAATTATAAGACAAAAGGCCACCGAAAAAATATATATTTTTTGTGTTTTTAGACCAGCTGGGATAAAATGACGACAACAAATACACTACACAAATATGGCTGGAAATAATAATTCCAAAGCCAAATACAAGTCTGGAAAGTGCAATTAGGCTCTAAAAATATGAGGAACCCAACTACGATAGAAAGTGAGTTGTTGTGCCCTAGAAGCCAACAAACTTCATCCCAGGAGGGGTCGCCACACTAGAGGAGGGTCTAAAAACTCCCAAACATGCCCTAACAGCCCTTTATCACAAGAACCCTTGCTGTCAATTTATTTAAGCCCAATGGAAACCCCTCGAATGGAGAATCACGAAGGATTGAAGGGTTTTCATCCTCACTTGCAGCCTCACAAGAGGTTTTCTGTCCTCAAGTGGAAAGGAATGAGTGGCAGCCCAATAATCTCATCGAAATTATGATAAGGAATAAACGATCCTCAAAGTGACCTCCTTTTATACACAAATGATGCCACAAACCTCTAGAACAATCTCCAAAAGGGGTCACACCACTTGGAGAATTAATTTGATTTAACAATTGCCTTTTCCCGCTAGTTTCTTTCTTCACCTTGGGTCGGCCATTTTAACATTTAAAAAGAAATAATCTTTTAATACTTTTCTCTTTTTTATGTTTTCGCTTTATTCCATAAATTCCCTTCCTTTTCATCCCTTTAGTAGACATATAATAATGAATAGGCTAAATACTTAAAGTATTAAAAATTCCATTTAGTAGACATATAATAATGAATAGGCTAAATACTTAAAGTATTAAAAATTCCATTTATTTTATATTATTTACTCAAGATTTGGAAATGACCAGGCCCAACTTAAAACATTATTAATTATTTTATTTTAGAAAAGGGGGACATTATAGTCCTCCTCCCAAATTTGCTTTCCCTCAAGCAAATGCAAGCTCCATTCTTCAACTCCTTGTACCTACCTGCAAACACCAGGGTCCCAAATCAACCTCCAAAACTCTTCAGAGTGTGGAAAAACTTCAGCAACCTCTTCCACCCTTCTTTTCATCACCAATATCATGCCAACAAGCTCAACATACCTTTGGGCCTCCAAATGATCACCCAAAGCCTCTACTACTACCTTGAGGGAAGTCTTACCTTCCTCATCTCTTGCTGTCCCCATTGATAGGGCAAGCAACTCTTCATCATTTGCTTGGGCTGATAATAAACTCAGTTGCTCCTTCTCATGCTTGTCAAGTGCCAGGAACCTTGCACTCTCCTTGGTCATGTGAAAACTATGCATTCCTTGACTCATAAGAGTCTCTTCACCAACACTTATATGGGTTGTTCCCACATGTGCAAGGTGCTGCCATGATGCCAAAGTGGCTGCCATGATGATTTGCTTCAGCTGAACCCCTTCCCAAACTTCTTCCATCTGAAAAGCTCCCCTAAAGTGTGCCAACATACAGCTGTACATGACTGATAACAGCGGTTCCAGCACTCTAAAAATGTCATAACAGCAGCAAAATTGACATCCTTTTGCCCCAATCAAGGGTGTGAGCCATGTAGGAGCTGAAAATGCTATTGGGAGTAAGTGCGTTAATGAAATAGAAGTGCCATAGGGGCTGATAATGCTTATGACAGCAACATTGAGATTGGAAATTTGGTGCATGGCTGTCCCAATTGTGTCCCTTCCGTTTTTGGGTTGGAGGATATCATCATCCCTTGTTCTCCGCATATGTATGCCACTCATTAGGCTCACTTCTTTACTTTTCTTCTTATACATATGAGAATGCTGGATTGAACCACACTTATGTACCTTCTTTTCTATCAAAAACTTTAGTTCCACTCATTAGGCTCACTTTTTTTAATTTTCTTACTATGTCATCAAAAACATTAGTTCCACACATTTTAGAAACATTATTTTCATACCTTGGGTTGTCCTCCGAGTGTTTACCTTCTTTTTCCGGATGAGTATTTGTTGGGATGTCATTAAAATGCTCAACTCCTTGGGCTGAAGTAGGGGCATTTGATAGATTTGCCTTCACACTATTGCTCGTGTCAAGTATCTTCCCAAAGCTGTCCTGAAAATCGACCTCATAGGGTAATGACTCAATCTTTGGAGGAGACGAGGTTCTTCTAGGGCTTCCACGGGCTGCTCCTCATTGTCAACAACTTTGATTGTTCTTCTTGCTTCACCATTACCATTTGGAAATTCTTTTCCTCTTTGGTGTCACTCAGATTTCACCCTGAAATCTGCGACTACCCTATTCGAATTTTTTTCGTACTTTTAAAATAATGGGTCGTTTTGTGTTTTTATTGCCTGAAAGTTCTTATATTGCGTCAAGATAATCCCAAAGAGCCATATTAGCCTTTTTCGCCAAATACCCAGATGCCCAAAATTGTTTTATTCTGTCGTCGGGATTTGTCTGCGGGAAATTTGTATTTAATTATTTTGAGCCCCGTATGAGGCTATTTGCGCTCCGTTTTAACTCTGTTATGAGCGAATATGTTATTATTCCTATGTGCCAGAAGGGTTTTAACTTGTATTAAGTTTTGGGCTTTATTTGTAACTTTTGGCAATTTTTCGTGTTTTTGTGGTGTCCCGTTTCGTTTTCTGTGAAATTTCTCTAGAACAATTCCTTTGTCGGGTAAGCCCGATTTTTGGCCTGGAGCAACTGGAAAACATATACACACGTTATGCCCGGAGGAAGTCGCCATCGGAGGTGCGGATCACGGGAAAAGAGAAGTCGTGCACGTAAAAGCGCTACCGCGGGATGGGCGCATTTTTGGAAAACAAAGGATTTAAGCTGCGATGGGAAAAATAGAAGCCATAGGCAGGGTGAGAATTTTATACCTGCCTGCAAGCAGGTACTTTTTCCCGTGTTATAAAAGTCACTTAAGCTGCAGTGGGAAAAATAGAGGTGCAGCCAGGAGGGAATTTATTCGCCTTGCAGGTAAAAATTCCCATGATAAAATAAAAGGAAAGTGACTTAAGTGAAATCATGGGATTTTAGTGCCTGCCTTGCAGGGTAAATAATCCCATTGTCAAAGTCAAATCACTTAAGTGGATCACGGGATTTTGGTGCCTGCCTTGCAGGGTAAAGAATCCCATTGTTGAAAAATTCTTAAAAATAGAATTACATGTGCAAAAAAGTGCGCCCCCTTTGGTGAGAGAATGACAGCCTTAAATTGATTATTTTAATTAATCTATTCTCTCAAAAAGTGTGCCCAAGCTTGGAGGAAGTCAACAAGTCAAAGATGAAATAAAAGAAAGGATTTAAAAGCATTAAAATTAATTTATTTAATGGCTGCCCTCTTCCTCTCAAAAAGTGTGCCCCATTTGGGTATTATTTAATGTTTTTTAAGGCATTAAAACATTAAATTAATTTCTATTTTCAGTGGCTATGGTCAAAGCACACTGTGAAGCTTAAGTGAAGTGATGTGTGAAGGATTAAATTGGATTAATTTAATTTATTGGATGGTTGTCCTTAAACATGCTATTTTAAAAAGAGAAAAACATGATTTTTAATTAATTAATTGCCTTTAATTGTTAGGGCAATTATTAATTATAGAATTGTGAAGGTTATATAAGCATGGGCAACCATATGGGTGAATTATTCAAATCACGGTTAAAAAATTGCAGCCAAGTGGAAAACTGCTCCCCATTAGAGGAAGGATTTTGCTTAGACAAAGTGACAACAAGGCTAAAAGCATGGGCAACCATATGGGTGAATTATTCAAATCACGGGTAAAGAATTGCAGCCAAGTGGAAAAGTGCGCCCCCATTAGAGGAAGGATTTTGCTCAGACAAGGTGACAACAAGGCTAAAAGCTTCCAGATTTGGCGCATGCTTTAGAGGAGGTTGATCTTTGTCTGCATAATTGTTTCGCACGGGTGTTCTTTGGAGCTCGGTGTTTATTGAAAGGATTTATGCTCTCTTTATGTGCAAATTAAACACTATTTTTTGGGGCATAAGGCTTGAAAAGTGCAGATTTTTAAAATTTAAATTCACTATTCATGCTCCGGTGGCCATTTTTGTCTGAATAAATTGCAGGAATTCATTACAGGTGCTTTACAAAAGAAAATGAGTTTTTATCAATGTCCAACACATTGCAAATATCCTCCGAATCTGAAGAATTGTCCAGATCTGCACCAGTATTGAAGAAATCCGGCCAAGTAAGAAGAAAAAGAATTATTCAGACGAAGATAGACAAAGCTATGGCGAAAAGAGATGAAAAAGAAAGCATGATGGAGTCATGCATTGCTTCCAAACTTGCAGACATAGGAGACACAAATCTAGGCCCGGAACCTCTTGCCGATTTGATAGATAGATCTAGAGTGGGAAAGACTTCACTCATGCGTGCGGTCAAAAGCAGTGGAATTATCCGAGCTGCAGCTTTTCCATGTACAACCCAATTGCCAGAGTTCGTGATGGAGTGTGCTAGATCTTATCATCCTTCATCCAGATCAGTACGTGATGCTTCGGGAAAGACAATAATTCGTTTGGACGCAGAGTTCATCAATTATTGTTTGAAGATTCCAGTACGAAAGGTGGTGACTTCTATTAGCATTCAGGATGCTGACAGTAGATGGGAGAAGCATAGAGCTGATTGCATTAGCATCATGAATAGCCGATACATGAAGAAGCCTAGATCTCCTTCAAAGTTCCCGAGAACTCTTCCACGGTCGAAAGGTGGTGACTTATTAGCATTCGGGGATGCGGCGGTAGATGGGAGAAGCATAGTAGAGCTGATTGCATTCCGATACATGAAGAAGCCTAGATCTCCTTCAAAGTTCGAGAACTCTTCCACGGTCCAATTTGGTGCAAGAGGTAGATGATGTCGTAAAATTGCTATGCAGGATGAATGGCGAAGCGAATGCTTACACTTTCCGTACATGGATGTATGCTTTCATCAGGACCATTGAAATCAACAAGGTTGATTCTATAATCAATTGGTCGGAAATTATTAGCAACAACATCGGTGAGCAACTCCGGAACGTGAAGCATACTTTCAGCTTCAAGATGACTTCATACTTGGTGTATGTTGCAGCTTCACAAGGCGTCTTTTCCAAGTTGGATAGATGTGGTGTTCTTTCCAAGGACCCCATTTTTGAGTGCTACCCGCACTTACTGCACCTACAGGCGAGAAAGACTTGAAAGTTATCAACGATGACTTCTTCTACGATTTCATATGCAGCTAGACAAAGACTTGAAGGCCAACAGGGTAAGCAAGGAAGCGTGGGAAGACTGTTTCCAAGATTGGAAGTCTATTCATTCAATTTGCAGATTTCACATACCTCAGTGTTACGGGCTTTTCTGGAGAACCAATAAAGATGCCCGGATATCCGAATGATAGATTGATCGTGGAGTTGAGCGAGCAACTTGTGGAGTTGCCACGACCTTGATCGAAGCGGCACAAGTCTACGGGCTTCTTCCCAATCACTGTGGGATATTACAGCTGCATTAGCATTCACAGAGCTCGAGGGATGGAAGCGCAAATGTTATCCGAGTATGAGCAAGAGTTCTTCCCTGCACGGCTGAACTTCGATCCATTTGGAGTAGCCAGGAAGACAATCTCCCAGCAGTACGCACATGTGCCTTCATTAGAAGATTTCTGGATGAAGTGCGGAAGTGAGTACGAGGTTAGAAAGAGAGATTTCAGCAGGCTGTCAGCAAAGCAAGTGTTCGACTTTGGACTAGCGCGGATACCTGCGGATCTTAAAGATGATGGGAATGTGGTACTTGACACTTACCATCAAATGGGAGGAGATAAAGCCATACTGCAGAATAACATAGGAGGCTGCAACACAATTGAAGAAAGGTCGAGAGCTGTGTTGGTGAATACTTCAAATTGGTTGCTGACGAAAGGATATTGCGTTGACGAAGCATTGATGAATCAAGTCACGGGCAACTTCGAGCGTAGGAGATTCCCTCAAGCGAAAGCATGGAGGAGAAAACAACAGGAAAGTTGAGAAGTTGAAAGTGCATAGAAGATCTCAATCCAAGGAGAGGATCATTTCTATGACCATGACTTTAACTCCGGTTTCTCCAGTACCCAATGCTTCACCAACTATTGCACCGCAGCAGCAGGATGCTTCCATGCCTTCACTGAATCCAGTGACATTCATCTTCTCCCCTCAGCCACTTCGTTGGCGCTGTTCAGAGGATACGTTGAAGGCTGCAGATGGCGAATTTGAAAGGGCTTTGTCCTGGATGACTCGAGAAGATGGCAGCTATAACACTGGGTAGTTTCGGAGAGAGGATGCAAAGCGGGAGATGGTAGTGCACTCGGCGACTTCTCACTCGAGAAGTAATTTCTTGGAATGGTTAGCTTTGCAGTTTGTTCCAGAAGCGAGAATGGAGATGAACTTAGAGGAGCACGACTTGCAGCTACTCCAGGATTTGAGCAGAAAGGACAGAAGACCTAAAGTTGCTAAAGCAACTTCTAGGTTGATCATCGAGGATTCGGGAGAGAAGTTTGCTGAGATATCAATTCCGGCAGAAGGAAAGATAGAAGAGGAGCTCACGGCAGAAGATGTGACAGTGACCAAAGTACCACTCGGTCAAGCCACCACTGAAGGATTGAAGCAGGATACGCAAACATTGATAGATGCTTTATTCCTTAGGCTTGACAGTGAGAAGGCGGAGAAAGAAGAGTTGCAGAAGCAAGTATCTCAATTATGTGAGATCATAGCCAAGGTTGCTAAACCTTCCATTCAGCCCATTTCAGAGCAGGTGAGTGATCATCTTATGCAGGAAATGGAAGATGCAAGCAATCAAGTAAAGGCCATTGACGAATGGAAGGATTTGATTATTCGTCAAGCTTCTGTACAACTTGGGGAAGTGCCAGCCCGCCTAAAGGTTATGAACGATGCAGCAAATCAACTAAAGCAACTGATGGCAAACATAGAAGGCATGAATACAGTTGCAGAGAGTAACCTGAGTATTTTGGCCGAGATCAACAAGCTGCCGGGAGATGTATTGATTGCGGAACAAATTGTACCGGATGGATCAGTCGAGAAGGGGAAGCAGTTAGAATTTGCAGTATCTTTCCGTTTGGAAATCTGCAGAGTTTTGCTGAAAAGGATGCAGGCACTTGAAAGTAGGACGTCATCCTTACCCGACAGTATCATTTCTTTCACGGAAGAGGATGTGGTCGGAGGCGTTACTTCTTACGTGCGGATTGTTTCTAACGAGGTGCCTAATTCCCTGGAAGGTTCTCTTCTGATGGTACAAAAGAGAATTGATAAAGCTACCAAGCCTTTCACGATGAATTCTATCAGTAGATTGGTGGCGCTGCAGGTAGACATTGCAAGGTCGAAGGCGTTACTTTCACGGATTGTTTCTAACGAGGTGCCTAATTCCCTGGAAGGTTCTCTTCTGATGGTACAAAAGAGAATTGATAAAGCTACCAAGCCTTTCACGATGAATTCTATCAGTAGACTGGTGGCGCTGCAGGCAGACATTGCAAGGTTTGGGCCGAGTTTGGAAGATGTGGAAGCGTGCATCAAAGTGTTGAATGAAGGGTTGCTGCAATTCAGGACAGAGAAAGAAGCAGTGGCTAAAACAGATGGAAGGATGCTGAATTATATGTTCGACAAGTATATCAGATATCAGAACAAGAAGATGTAGACATTACAGCTGGCATGACTTCTTCTATTCTTTCTTCTTCTATTTTCTATGTTCCTAGGATGAAATTGTAAAACTTCTAAGTTATTGGTTTTACAACCATTACTTGAAGTCATGTGGAACCATTCTATTAGTTAAGTGATACAAGTGTCACTTAAGAAGAAGTTAGTTGAGGATGATTGCCAAATGTCATCTTTACTTGTTGTTCATGCTTTAGTTCAGTTTGAGTTTTCCATTTGTACTTTCCCTCCTACATTCTATAAGTAGGAGAAGAACCTCCGGGTTAAGGATCGATCAGAATTTGTAAGCAGCAATCTTGTGTTCTAGACTTTGTGCTGAACCCCTGAGAGCAACTTGGAGCAAAGGAATACAAAGGAGTAGGTTTCCGGAGAACTTTGTGTCACGGTGTACTTTGTTTCTTGCTTTTAATCTTAGATCTCTTAGTAAACTTTGTGTTATTATAGATCTTGATCTAGAGCTGCCTTTGTTTTATAATTTTGTGTGTTCATATCTATTAAGTTTCTTCTATGTGCATGCAATTAGCTCTGCTATCTACTAATTGGGATGCACATCTTCCCCATTTCTTCTCTGTATTTCCTTTACTTCCTTCTTCTATAATTTTCCTTTCTTAAACAGCTGCTTACTTGCTGCAGAACTTCTTAGTTATGGTTCATGAACTAAGTGGTTAAAGTAAAACCCCTGATAGGTAATAACACTTTTTATTGACAAATCTGACACGGGAGCCTCACCGGTTAAATGAGGGAGA
The DNA here is from genome assembly GCA_018340775.1 of Taxus wallichiana var. yunnanensis. Lineage (NCBI taxonomy): Eukaryota > Viridiplantae > Streptophyta > Pinopsida > Cupressales > Taxaceae > Taxus > Taxus wallichiana. Next base: position 392,021,620 of record CM031243.1, read on the forward strand.
TTTATCTCATGACTCGCCTAGGTTTTATGCTATGCGAGAAAATCTAGCCAACACTCTTCCTTCCTCGGATATGTTGCAAGTGTCTTTGTGTAGCTCGTGGTTTAGGTCTTCGTCCAATTCCAACTAGATCTTTCTTGAATCCTATGAAACTAGTGAGTGGTAGGTCTTTTCGGATCTCAACTGAAAGGGTTCTATATTCAGCATAGCTAGCAGCAATGCCATCCACTATGGAGAGTTGAGTTTCCCTCGCTGAGAATGGTCTTTTGGAAGGAAAGTAGGCTGAAATGACCTAGATGAAGAATCACTCATGGTTCTTGGTGGCTGGATTTTATTGTTTGCCCTTGAAGAGCTTCCTTCACCATTCGGATGTTGCATGGTATGGATCAGTTGTGCCATCATATTAGCCAATCTCTCTTGCCCTTGGGCAAACCTCTCAAACCTAACATCATCAAAAATTATGTCTCCGCCATTTTATCTTCTCCTTCTGAATCACAGGCTGGTAAGATCAAGTGCTCGATACCACTGTAATGTCCCTTTCGGGCTCAAATTTGAAAGATATGGAATTTGCAGAAAACCCCAATGATAGCAAACTGAAATAAATTTTAAAACTCTAGCAGCAACTGATTTTTATTAAATTATGGCAGCTCACAAACTCAAAACAACTGGAAATAAGTAAAGAAATTTAGCATCATCAAAAATTATGTCTACCATTTTATTTTCTCCTTGAATCACGGGATGGTGAACAAGTGCTCACGATACCATTATAATTTCAGGTTCAAATCTGAAAGATATGAAATTTGCAGAAAACCCCAATGATAGCAAACTGAAATACATTTTCAAACTCTAGTAGAACTGATTTTTATTAATTCATGACAGCTCACATACACAAAACAACTGGAAATAAATATAGAAACCCTTAAAAATATTTTATTCATGGGCTGAACCAATTATAAGACAAGAGCCCATCTTTTTTTTTTTTTGTATTTTTGGAAAAGCTGGAATAAATGAATGATAAGTAGCAAATACAACTCACAAATATGGATGGAAATGATGATTCCAAAGCCCAAATCTTAGTCCAAAAGCGCAATCAGCCTCTGGAAAATATGAGGAACCCAATTACCAATAGAAAGTGAGTTGTCATGCCCTAAAAGCCAACAAACTTCACCGCATGAGGGGTTGCCACCTAAAGAGAGGGTCTAAAAACTCCCAAAAATGCCCTAAGTAGCCCTTCATCGCAAGAACCCTCGTTGAAATCATTGAATCAATTTTTCAAGCGCAATGGAAATCCCCGAATGGAATATCCTCAAGGATTGAAAGGTTTTCGTCTTTCAATTATGGAACAAGGAGGGTTTTTGTCCTCACTTGCAATCCGGATGAAAGGTTTTGGTTCATCGATTACGGAACAAGGAGGGTTTTTGTCCTTACTTGCAACCCCACAAGAGGTTTTCGTCCTTGATTATGGAACAAGGAGGGTTTTTGTCCTCACTTGCAATCCGATGAAAGGTTTTCGTTCTTCGATTACGGAACAAGGAGGGTTTTCGCCCCTTACTTTGCAACCCCACAAGAGGTTTTCCGTTCTCGAGTGGAAAGGAATGAGCAACATCCCAAAAACCTCATGAAAATTATGAGAAGGAATAGATTATCCTCAGACAAGCCAAACGACCTTTTTTTATACACAAATAATGGCACAAATGTCTAGAACAATCTCGAAAGGTGTCACCCCACTTGGAGAATTAATTTGATTTAATTATTGTCTTTTTCCTCCAATTTCTTTCTTCAACTTGGGTCGGCCACTTTAGTATTTAAAATAAATTATTCTCTTAATACTTTTCTCCTTTTTATGTTTTCACTTTATTCCATAAAGTCCCCTTCCTTTGATCCCTTTAAGTATTTATTTTAATGAATAGGCTAAATACTTTAAGTATTTACAAATACCTTTTATTTTAATATTATTTAGTTACTCGAGATTTGGAAATGAGCAGGCCTAACTTAAAACATTAATAATTTTATTTGAGAAAAGGGGGACATTACCTAAAAAATGACTGAAAAGTCTTCCATATATTTTTCTTTGGCCACCCTACAAAGGGGAAGATGAACGGCCTCCTTAAAACGAGGACGGTCATTCATTCACATCCTTACCGAGATGGTTCTCTTTCAATCCCCAACAATCGCAAACAATGATTAGAAGAGTAACCTTCCATAGGAGAAGCCAAATCCACGACCTCTAACAGTTATACAATCCAATTCATATAATTGTTCGCTGCCCTAAAATAATACTATTTGAGCTTATTACATGGTCGAGTAAAGTCAAATAACCACCAATAAGAGTAAAAATAGTCTTGTTGATAATATTTTCCCTCAATGTCCTCTCGACATGTAGAATCGGGTAGATCTGACTTTTAGCAAGCATATGAATAGAATATTTTGCTCCCAAACTCCATGGTATTTTGGACCACAAACATGACGTCTACAAATCCAAAATCTAACCACACATTTGCTGACCACATTTTTGGCATTCTTACAATTGCTGAAAGCAATATGGATTGTTCACACCAAACAACTTAGCAGAAGATTAAGTCCACAACCTGTATCATTTTACCAATTGAATCAAGAAGCGTTAAAGATATATTCCTTTTCTGCACATACTGTTAGGTACACTTGTAGTGCCTAACAACTTGCAAAACTGGAAAATACTCTATAAGTCATGCAAGTAACTTTTCCTTTTTTTGAAGGTACACTTGTAGTATGCATTCGACTAATGAAATGATGAGGACAACACGACCACCAAAGCAGGAAAGTAGTATTTGACTTTTTTCCGAAAAGTAAAATATTTTTACTTTTATAATCATTCTAGAACAGGGGACAAAATAAGAATGAAAACCTCATGCTGAAAATTCACAATATGTATGATCCGTTCAGAAAATAATTTAATATATTTGACAGATTACAATAACAAAGAGTAACATTGTCTAGTGCGAAGGATCAATAATACAATACACACACAGAAAAGAAAATATGATAGCTCTTTGGCATTCCTATATTTGTTGATTTCGTTTTTTAATATTAAACCATAATTTTTTCATGGGATAAATGTCAGTATTTTACTTTGTTTTCTGATTTCAAATGCCAAACTCTTGCACCATACATAAATAAGAGAAAAGCCTTAAGCTTCGTTGCTCAAAGATGAAATTCTCATGTAACTTGGAATACAAAGTAGTGAAAAAGTAATACCATAAGTTGTTTCTTTTAGATTCACGTATCATTTTGGCCTCAGTAGTACCTAACAAAGATATTGTATCACCGGGAAGGGCAGGGTAGGGCGGGAAGTAAGCCATCATCCTCGCGCCTTAAATGAGATAGTTGGGCGTCTCGATGAAGGAAGGGGTAGTGACCCAAGGGGGAGAGCGGAGCCGTGCATTGATCTATATATGGAGAGGCGGTGCCATATCTCGTCTCGATACGGTGGTTGAGACAACCTATCTATCGAAGGAATGGGGCCGAGCAGAGCGGATACCCAATCCTTAGTAATCCTAATCCTAATCCGTAGAGATGGAGATAGTAAGTCGTTATTTGGATTTGTATGATAAGACGGCCAAGTCTCGCCCCTCCTCCCCTATCCCTATAGAGAGATCGGCCCCTATCTATTCTACGAGTCTAAATGATACGTTAATTTAAAAGAAACAACTTATGGTATTATTTTTCTTTGCTTTGTATTCCAAGTTACATGAGAATTTCATCTTTGAGTAATGAAGGCTTTCCTCTAATTTCTGTATGGTGCAAGAGTTTTGACATTTGAAATCGAAAACAAAGTAAAATATTGACATTTATCCCATGAAAAAATTATGGTTTAATATTAAAAACAAAATCAAAAAATATAAGAATGCCAAAGAGCTATTTCTTTTCTTTGTGCGTATCGTATTATTGATCCTTCGCACGGATAATGTTACTCTTTGCTATTGTAATCTGTTTGTAATATATTAAATTATTTTACGAACGGATCATACATATTGTTAATTGTCAAAGCATGAGGTTTTCGTTGTTATTTTGTCGCCTATTCTAAAGCGATGATAATAGTCAAAATATTTGACTTTTTAGAAAATAGTCAAATACTACTTTCCTTTCGGGATGATTAGGCCTTTTGAAATATGTAACATACGAGGTATAGGAATGCCGAGCAGACTACTAAAGATTACTATGCCTTTTGAAATATGTAACATACCCGAGGTATAGGAATGCCGAAGCAGGCTACTAAACATTACTATGCAAACATCTAACACTACCACATCCACCAACACTTCATCCTTGTAATCACCATCTACATTGAAAACTTAACCCTACTTTGCGTTTTCACCTTAACTTCTACACCAAGCCAACCCAATGCATATGGATGCAAGTGATCAACTACTTGTCATTCCATTTCATTCATTAGATTTTGAGAGTTTAAATTATCCTACAATCATGTATCAAAAAGATATTCCATCTTTTTGTCCTTGATATGAATCTCGATATGAAAGAGCATCATTATCTCTTCTTCCTCTTTTGCTTTGGATGGTTCGGGGCTTTGAGGCAACATGAGAATGTCTCAAGTTGTGGGACCTTGAGAATCCCACCATTGCTTGACATAACAGCGACAAACATCCAAAGTTTTTGAACCACTTTGGATCAATGTGAGGGAGTTGCGCAAGAGCTTCATACGGGAGGTCACGTTGTGATGGGATAGTCAAGGCATCCCACATTGTGACATTCACATTTGTCTTCTTTATCTGATCCACAATGTTGAATGGAAGATCCATGGACTTATGCATCGAGGTTTTGAGGCAACACGAGACCTGTCTCCAAGTTGTGGGACCTTGTGCTTGAGATAGACCTCCGAGAAGGCCGGATTCCTCTACTTGGCATAAGTTGACAAAGCAGCCCGAGTTTGTTGATCCACGGATCAGCTTGAGGGAGTTGCGGAAGAGCTTCATGTAGGAATTCGTGTTGTGATGGGATAACGAAGGCATCCCACATTGTGACATTCACATTTGTCTTCTTCATTTGATCCACAATGTTGAATGGAAGATCCATGGACTTATGAATTTGAGGTGAAACATTTTTCTTGATTGTTCCAAAGCTAGAGGAGGCGATTGAGGTCGCGCAACAACTTGATTTGCGAGAGGGGGAGCGCACACGCAAAATCATTTGCAACCATGCGCGGAACCTCATGCGCGTCCGAACTATTGGGTGGATTTGCATCTACATCCTTCTCTTTGTAAAGTGCATCACTCTAAGCGGCAAAAGGTGAAGGTTACGCGTTGGCTTCCAACATTCTCTTCTTAGAACTTGTGTTGTCGTGCAACTGCGCGTGTGGTTTGCTTGAGCTATCCATGGCTTGGTTCATCGCACAAAAGTCATCAACCCTAAAGAACATAAGGTTGGTCGAGGAATGAATTTTGGCACTTCTTCATTATCGGGTCTACGCTCGATCATGGATCGCTCACAATTGGAAGCATTACAAGCATGAAGGCTGCGCTTGCAAGGCATTTTGCGATTATCTTGCTTGTGTGGCAAATTGCAAGGAAAATACCATTATGTTTCTTGAATCATGTTGTTCGTCTTTGGAATTAATGTTTGACTTGAATTGGGCACAAGGGTTGCTGTGAGGAGGAAATGTCTTAAGAGGAAGGTGCGCATTGTGAGCTTGCCATCTATCCTTTTGTTGATTTGTCCCATACTTCTGATTTGGATATTGATTTCTGTAGGGCTGATGGCTTTGACTAAACCCTTGATAATAGTTATTTATGAAGGATTGCGCCTACTGTTTCTATAAAGATATGACTTTGTTGGATATATTTCTAATCAAGGCCATCATGTCTTCATCCTCTTTTTGCTTTTTGGGAAGAGTAGGATGTGGAGGCAATGGGTTGAGAACTCTGCTCAGGAATGGGAGCAATGGAAGGCTGAGATGTTTGAGGCAATTCAAGAAACAAAGGCATAGGGTAATCTAGGGGCTATTTTACTAGCTTGGATTAGACACTTTTCTTTCATAATGGCTACGGGAAAGGCATCGGAAGCTGTGCAACACCCATAGATTGTATCATGACAGCAATATCAGAATTCAATGCTCTTAAGAAATAAAGAAAAGCACCTTGTAGAGTAGGCCTTGAGAGAAGAGAGATTTTGTCCCGTGTTTTCTGAAATTTGAAGTTGAAATCAGCCATGGGCTCATTGGGAGCTCTCTTGATTATTGTGATTTGTTCTAATAAGGAGATGTTGAATGCCTTTTCCTCAAACTGATTCAAAGGATAGTGACAAACTGCTCCCAGTTTTGAATAGAGGCAGGTCTTAAGATTCTATACCATTGAGGTGCCTTGCTTTTGAGTGAAGAAGCTAACAGCACGATAGCTATGTCATCTTCTATAGCTAGATGAATTGAATAGACATTTGCTATGTCCACGAATATGATCGTAGGGGTAGTTTGGTTCTCACCCGGTGAACAATGGAATACTTCGAGTGTAGACATTGGTATATCATGTTATGCGCCAAGGGCCAAAGGACTATCCTTTGTTGAAGGCGACAAAGAGCAGATGTCTTTGATGCGCCATGATTCTGCAGGGTCTCAGGTCTCTGGATGCATGCTCGAAAGGTCTGCTAGGCGAAGGAGTGGAAAGTGCTTTGCGCGTGACTTTGTTTCTTCTTCTTGGGGATAATTTTAGATATTCAAATGCTTCACCATTTGTAGATTTGGATCTTTGGGAGTCGCGGATGTGCTGAAACAAGCCTCAAAAGGCTGGAAATCACTAAGTCATACACCAAAACTTAACAATAATGAAATGTGAGCTTTCAATACCGCTCCCATCGGGCGTGCCAAAACTGTTGTAGCTCAAAATTGCACTCGTCCGAAATCGGGATGATTCAGGGCTTTGAGGCAACATGGGGTTGTCTGTAAGTTGTGGGACCTTTTGTGCTTGATCTGAGAACTTCGGAGAAGGCTGATTTCCTTTGCTTATTTCTCTGCGACAACTCCTAGGAAGGGAAATGAAACTAACTCTACTCTAAGATTCCAAGGGACCAGGGTGAGAAGGAGATGCATAAACGAAATCCTAAGCTAAAGGGGGTGATAGCACATAAAAGAAGGGGATGAACACTCTCAGATGAGTGAAAATGAGGGAAAATGTGCAAAGGTGTAGGGTAGATATGCGTACACACGGTCCAAAACGGCATTCAAGAGTTCATTTTCATGGAGCACAACAAAAAAGAAACCTTGTAAGAGACATAAACATGCACAACATACCGTTTTGTAACAAAAAGGAAAGAAGATGCAATAAAACAATAGTTAGGCGAAGATAGCCACAAAACACAACTTCTATTGCTTCCGATTAATGCACGATCGATTCTGATGAAAGGAGGCGACAAGAATCCATACGTAGTGGTCTAGATCCGAGGCCTACTGACTCAAAATGCAAAGGAACACTACTCTGAATAATGCTCTTGCAATCCAAGAGGGTTCAACCTTTACAAATGAGAATTATTCAACAATCTATAGAAAATGGGGAGAAAATAGGAGGGAAAAGAGAGGGAAAACTCGGATTTCCAATCATAACCACCAACAACACGCAATAAATGCTGCAAATCCGCTTGTAGCTCTATCGAATCCACGTACTCACACCGGTTTGCTTGTGGAATAAGAAAATGTATTGTCCCTCTTTCTCGAATAGTTTGTTAGAAGACCTTTGGCCCTTTTTGTCTACCCAATGGCCAAAGGGGGAGTTCAAGGGTGACTTAAGTTTATTAACTTTATTATATGGTGCTGGAAATAAAAATAAACAAATAAATAAAATATCGCTGAAAACACATATAATAAATTAATAGACTTAAAAAGTGACTTTGACTTAGGAAAGTACATTGGAATAAATTAATATATTATTTAATGTGCTTTCCTAGGCAAAAAGTGCGACTTGCTGGGATGTAATTAATCATGCCAAAATTGTGACTTTCTTTGGGAATGGGAAAAAATAAATTAAAAATAAATTACATTCCTTGGAAAAAGTGCGACTTGCATTTTTGGAGAGATTTTCGGCTTATAAGGGAAAAGTGCGACTTGTGCCAGATTCATTCGAGATTATTATTATTTTTCTTCCCGGCAGTTGGCTCTGAAGAATTGCAGACAAAATCCAAGGACGAAAACCCTTTAGATTATTCCTCTTGTGGACGGAAACCCCAGGAGAAGTGAAAGGAGTTTCTATTCAAGGAACTTCATTGTATTCACGGAGTTATTTATCATTTTAGCAATATCAAATATAGAAATAAATTGCAGCGGTGGGCATTTAGATAACTTCAGTTGGGGCGACTCATTCTACGGTTGTTGTATGCGATTCGAGGTATTTTTCATGCTAGTTATTTATTGTATCTACTGACCTCAAATAATATATACCGAATTGACTTGATTTGAATATATTCGACGGGGTTTTGGGCAATATTTGGTTATCGAGTGTGGCGACTCATTCTGATTGTATACGATGATCGAGGTATTTTTCATGCTAGTTATTTATTGTATCTACTAGCCTCAAATAATATATCTTGAATCGACTTGATTTGAATAAATTCCGGCAGGGTTTTGGGCAATATTTGGTTATCATTCCATTTGCAGACTTCTAGTTGTTTTGCCGTAAATATTTGCCATTATAAATCAATATAAAATTCACGGCTGAATTATTTGTGAAGAAATTTGTCTGTTTAAACCCTAGGCGCATTTTCTATATTTATCCGGCTTTGCAGGGTTCGTTTTATTTAATTTGTATATGCAGTGTGAAAGTGGTGTTCTATGGTTTCTTTTGACATTGCCAGTATAGTTCCAAGCCCTGAGCAGATATTTTTTTTTTTAAAAGAAAAGGGCTTTGGGATCTTTCAGTGGTATCAGAGCAGTGTATCCTCCTAGCTTGTGTGGGAAGGAAGCAGAGAGTATTTAAAAAAAAAAAATCAGCGCAGCATAGAGAGGTCGATCCACACAGATACTACACCCGTAGGCGAGCACGACTCGAGGTGGTTTTGTAGGAGGTGACAGAATGGATTTTATGGGTGATAGACAGGAGAGTCCTCGGGATGAGCATGCAGATCCAGATAGAGACTTCATTAGGGATATGACAACCACTCAGAAGCAGTTGTTATAGACTATGGAGCGCATGGGCTCTACCTTGGACAGGTTGGCATTGGATAGGCCGCGGGACAAACATGGCAGAAGGGACAGATTTGTATCATTGCCAGTAGTTACAGGGATCACAACAGATCACCTTCAGAAATTGGAAGTGTTAGGGGATCGCCACGCCGTGAGAGGAGGCACACTCATACAGATGAGAGGAGGCCTACACGGACTGCAGATAGGCCTATGCAGCCTAACTTCCTGCCTAGAGATGATCCACCAGAGATTGAGGTGCGGCCGGAAGAAGTAGCTTTTCCGGATACTATTATGGCAGTCAGTGATGAGTGGAGGAGTTTTCCACAGCATGTGAGGGACGTCTTTCCCCTCCGTAGTATTGTGCTCAGAGGAGAGATAACATGAGGGTTGGACATGACAGGAGGCCTAGAGCACAGCAGAACAGGGAATTGAAGCAGGTTACTAATAAGGTAACCCTCCCCACTTTTGATGGTAGCGGAAAGATCAGTGCCAGGGCTTGAATTCACAAGCTCACCACCTATCTTATCCTCAAACCAATGAGGGAATAGGAGGCTACACTGTTCACTACTTTACACCTTGAGGGTGTGGTTTATGATTGGTGGCACCATGGGTTTAGTTACACAGAATCATGATCTTCTGCGGTCATATAGTTACTTTAGCAAGAGGTTGATTGCGAGATTTGATCATAAGGATGTGGAGCTTTATTACAGGGACTTGGCACAACTTCAACAGAGTGGGCACATTGATTCATACATCAACGAATTCCAGCGTATAGCTGTGATGGTGCCTGAGAGACGTGTGGTGATGTTGTTTATTGAGGGACTTCATGATAGATTGAGGGGTTTGGTGAAGGCTCTTAAGCCTAGGACACTGCATGATGCCATTCAGACGACATTGGACTTGGACACATCCCCCACTTCTTATCAGCCCAATAAGAAGTTTCCCATGAGTTCCAGGCCATTCCAACGCTCTTCTAGTCAGCAGAAGAGTGCACCTTCTTCTAAGGTAGATCAGGAAACTCGTAATGAGTTGAGGAGGAAGAAGCTTTGCTTTCATTGCAAAGATCATTGGGAGCCTGGACATCGTTGCCTTGGTAAAGGCAAGGTGCATCTCATTGAGGTGATTTCAGATGAGGATGATGACCACTCGCCAGATACAGATGCAGAGGGTGAGGACAACGGCCATGATGCACAGGGGGAGCAGCCCCAAGTAGAGCTTGGAGAGTCATCCATTGATTCATTATTGCTACTCTCTCAGGAGTTCCTAGGTACCATCCCTTTCGGCTGAAGGGAGTGCTTAAGGGACAGCATATTGTTTGTTTGGTTGACAGTGGAGCTACACAACTTCATTGATGAGGGGTTGGCTGCGAAGCGAGGATTACAGGTTGAGGATTTTGAGGGGTTTAGTGTACAAGTAGAAGATGGGTTTGCTATTAGTTGCACATTGACCGATGACTTCTATGTTATTGGACTTGGTGAGATTGATACCGTCTTGGGTATTCAGTGGTTGTAGTCCCTCGGCAAATATGTGTAGGACTTCGGAGGATTGAGTTGGAGTTTATGATGGATTGGAAGAAGATTGTGCTTAGGGCTCTTTCTGACGGTGGGCCTAGAGTTGTTTCAGCACGCAGGATGGAATCTATAATCAGACATGGAGAGGTTGCATGGGCAGCCCAATGTTTCATTTCATCCAAATCTTCTTTAGATAGTGAGCAGCCCTTTCATATAGACATCCAGTCCATACTGGATAAGCACGGCCCAGTGTTTGGTGACATTCCCCGGGTAGACCACGGATAGAGGGTTTGAGCATGTTATAGAGCTTGAGAAGGGTGCTAACCCTGTGATGATGACTACGGACTTATCGCCATCCTAAGACATATAAGGATGAGATAGAGAAGGCCATTAGAGAGCTCTTGGAGATGGGACACATCCGTCCTAGTTCTAGTCCCTTTGCTTCTTCAGTTGTTTTGGTGAAGAAGGATGGGACCATGAGGATGTGCATTGACTACCGTGCACTAAACAAGAAAACCATAAAGAATAGGTATCCTATTCCTCACATAGATGAGCTTTTAGACGAGTTGCATGGAGCTATCTATTTTTCGAAGATTGATCTTTGATCAGGATACCATCGATTCGTGTTCGGGATGAGGACATTCACAAGACAGCCTTCAGGTGTCACTACGGGCACTATGAATTCTTGGTGATGCCATTTGGACTCACCAATGCACCTGTTATGTTTCAGTCATGTATGAACCATCTCTTCAACAGGCAATTGAGGAAGTTTGTGTTGGTCTTCTTTGATGATATTTTGATATATAGCATGACACGGGATGAGCATTTGAGGCATCTTGATGAAGTTCTTAGCATAATGGAGACTTAATCTTTATTTGTTAAGATGTCTAAGTGTGAATTTAGACTTACTAAGATACTGTATCTTGGGCACGTCATTGGGGCCAACGGGGTCAAGGTTCATTAGGAGAAGATATAGGCAATGCGGGATTGGCCACCACCCAGGAATATCTCTTATTTGCGTGGATTCTTGGGGTTATGTGGTTATTACAGGATGTTCGTGAAGGCTTATTCTCGCTTGTAGCTCCGTTGACAGATCTTACACGGAAGGGGGCATTCAAATGGACATATGAGGCACAAGTAATATTTGAGAGGCTCAAGGTAACTATGAGCACTGTCCAGTTTTGGCTCTTCCAGATTTCTCATGGCCCTTCATTTTGGAATGTGATGCTTCGGGATTGGGGATTGGTGCAGTTCTTATGTAGGATCGCCATCCTATTGCCTACGAGAGTAGGAAGTTGAGAGATAATGAGAGGTTGTACTCCACCTATGATAAGGAGATGTTTGCCATTATGCATGCTTTGGCAAAGTTCAGACAGTACTTAGTAGGTGGGAAATTTGTGGTGAGGACCGACCACAACAACCTGAAATATTTCCTAGAACAGAAGGAGCTCAATGAGAGGCAACAGAAATGGGTCAGCAGAATCCAAGCATATGATTTTGACATTGAGTATGTCAAGGGGACGAAGAATATAGTGGCTGATGCACTTTCCAAGAAACCCCATCTCGCTACCCTATGTTCTTTGAGCGAGATTTCGGCAGATTGGAAATCTCAACTATTAGTTGAGTATTCCAAAAATACTTGGGCATGTGACATTATGGATCGAAAAATTCAGGATGGCCGATATAAGGTAATAGCTGATTTGATTTTGTATAAGGGCATAATTTACCTAGTTCCTGAGTGCGAGCTTAAGTAGAAGATTATGCATGCCTTCCATGATGCACCACTTGTAGGATTAGAGAGATAAGGGTACTTCAAAACATACGGGTAGATTAGAGAGAGATTCTCTTGGAAGGGTCTCAAAGATGATGTCTTGTGGCATGTCCGTGAGTGTATGACTTGTCAGTAGAACAATTCAGAACATACTTTCCTAGCAGGTTTATTACTGGTGATTATCGATTTCTGGAGTAGAAGTGAGAGAGTATTTTGATGGATTTCATTATAGGTCTTCCCGTAGTGCAAGGGAATGATCGCATTTATGCGGTAGTTGACCGATTGACAAAATATGCACACTTTTTTGCCGTCCCTACCAGCTTTAAGGCACCACATGTGGCTGATTTATTCTTCAGTCAGGTATTCAGGTTGCATGGACTTCCGAAGAACATTGTCAATGATCGGGATAACAGGTTTTTGAGCATATTTTGGCAGGAACTTTTCCGTTTGGTTTACATTGAGTTGACTCCGAGCACTAGTTATCACCCTCAGTGATGGGCAGACGGAGATTGTAAACAAGTGGATAGAGGGTTATCTGCGTAACTATGTTGTAGGACAACAGAAGGCATGGGTAAGGTGGCTATATTTATGTGAGTATTGCTATAACACTACTTACCATATGTCTATTGGTATGATTCCATTCTGAGCATTGTATGGATATGATTCAAGATCTTTTGTTGATTTGGCTTTTGGGGATAGTAGAGCTCCCGAGGCTCGAGAGAGTTTACGGGATAGTCGGGACAACCTTAAGGTACTTAAGGAAAATATTCAACGAGCCCAGAATCAGCGAGAAGATGTATGCGAGATAGGCACGGGGTAGAGGCGACATTTGAGGTAGGAGACATGGTATTTTTATGTCTTGACCATACTGACCCAGCAATCTCAAGAACAATGGAGCTGAAAAGCTCAAGCCTCGATTCTATGGACCATACAGAGGTGATGAGGAGAGTTGGTGAGGTAGAATATGAGCTGGAGTTACCTTCTGAGAGTAAGATTCACAATGTCTTTCATGTATCTTGCTTGAAAAAGGCTTTGGGGCAGCACATTGTTTCTTCTGCAGAGTTACCACCTTTGGATGAGGAAGGGAGGTTGGATTTAGTGCCAGAGGAGATCTTGGATAGCCGAGAGAGGAGATTGAGGAATAGAGTTATTCAGGAGTTCTTGGTGAGGTGGAAAGAGTTGCCAATAGAGGATGCTACATGGGAAGGTGAGTCTATATTACAAAGCATCCAGCTTTGCGGTTGCTTGGGGACAAGCAATCTCGGGAAGGGAGGACTGTAATGTCCCTCTTTCTCGAATAGTTTGTTAGAAGACCTTTGGCCCTTTTTGTCTACTCGACGGCCAAAGGGGAGTTCAGAGGTGACTTAAGTTTATTAACTTTATTATATGGTGCTGAAAATAAAAATAAATAAATAAATAAAATATTGTTGAAAGCACATATAATGAATTAATAGACTTAAAAAGTGACTTTGACTTAGGAAAGTACATGGGAATAAATTAATACATTATTTAATGTGCTTTCTAGGCAAAAAGTGCAACTTGCACTGGGGATGTAATTAATCATGCCAAAAGTGTGACTTGCTTTGGGAATGGGAAAAATTATTTAAAAATAAATTATATCCCTTGGGAATAGTGCGACTTGCTTTTTTGGAGAGGTTTTTGGCTTATAAGGGAAAAGTGTTACTTGTGCCAGATTAATTCGAGATTATTATTATTTTCTTTCTGAGTTGGTTACGAAGCTTTGCAGACAAAATCCAAAGGCGAAAAACGCTCTTGATTATTCCTCTCGTGGACAGAAACCCCAGGAGAAGTGAGGAGTTTCTATTCGAGTAACTTCATTGTATTCACAAAGTTATTTATCATTTCAGCGTATAAAAATATAAATAAATTGCAGCGGTGGGCGTTTAGATAACTTCTAGAGTGGGGTGACTCATTCTCTGATTGTTTTATGTAGTATCGAGGTATTTTTCATGCTAGTTATTTATTGTATCTACCTGACCTCAAATATATACCAAATAGACTTGATTTGAATGTATTCTAGCGGGGTTTTGGACAATATTTGGTTATCATTCCATTTGTAGACTTACGGTTGTTTTTAGTAAATATTTGCCATTAAAAATCAATATAAAATTCACAGTTGAATTATTCTTGAAGAAATTGGTTTGTTTAAACCTAGGCTATTTCTATATTTATATCGGCTTTGCGGGGTTCATTTTATTTAATTTGTATATGCTGATGTGAAAGTGGTGTTCTATGGTTTCCTTTGACATTGCTAGTATAGTTCCAAGCACTGAGCAGAATTTAAAAAAGAAAAGAAAAGGACTTTGGGATCTTTTGGAAAATAGGCCAAATCCCATGAAATCCGAGTGGTTGAATCGTTTGGAAGTGTGCATTAATGACATGATTTGCGTTTTCCCATTTTCACGTGCAAAACTTGCCAAAGTCTGATTTTGAAGAGCATACAATGTAGCCCACATCAACAACTTTCCAATGAGACCAGGTGCACATTATTCCGAGCTCTGTGGAAGAAGTTATGGCGATTTGAAATTTTGTAGTGCAAGGGCAACATGCAAGACACGTGGCACGACCTGATTGGTCGCGAGAGTCGGCTGATTTTCTGCTTGTTTGTTTTCGGCATGTGTTGCACATTTATTTGCCATAAGGATTCAACGCACAAGCTGGTGCTTTTCTATTTGTCATGAGAGGTGCACTTTATCTAGCAAGTCCCCGAGAGATGGACACGTGGCGTGTTGTGATTGGCGCAAGGTTCGACCTTGGGCGTATACGCGGGAGCAGGAGGCAGAGAAGCATGAATCCAAAAGTCTGCGGGCGCACGCGAGAGGGTGTACACAAGGAGGAGGAAAGGTGCATATTTGCTAAGGAATGCAAATGTGCGAGAGAAAGTGCGGGCATCTAATAAAGGAGTGTGCGAGAGTTTGAAAGAAGGTGGCGCTTGACATAAGGGTGCACAAAAGGATATGCGAGGGCACGAGAAAAGAAGCGAGAGAAGAAAGTAAAGAGGAACAAGTGCGCGTGTGCAACTATGCACGAGTGTAACATCCCCATTTTAAGATACTAGAACAAGGGAATTTTTTTTTTTTTTTTTAATACAACGTTCCCTGTTATGAATTATATAATTCAAACACACGTTCAAGTTTTAATAATTGTTCTCTGTCCAATTAATGCAGTTTGGATCACACAATTTCCTTTTAAAACTAATGTTTTATTGTTCACATATTTGCGATATGGAACACACATTGATGCCATTCTCTTACGATAGTTGTTCTAACATAAATGCTATCAATTCCATTCTCTTACAATAGTTGTGAATTCAAAAGATAGATCTTAACTAAAATCTAAACCAAATTATTGTCCCTTCTTTCATACAACTCATCTGATTTCAAGCAATCAAACGCTGAAGAGAACAAGCAAACAACAATTAAATACAAATGCTTAACCCAAGCAGTACGAAATTCGTTCCATAACAATTATAGATTTCCAACTGTATGAGAGAAAAATGATCATTAATTCAAATTATCCATTCACACTCTCTTTCTTTTCCTCATAGCTGTACTAGAAGTTTTAATCCAAACGTGATATCAATCAATGATAACAGTCCAAAGAGAAATAAACGAAAATCAATAATCGAATATAAGGGAGCAAGATCATATCACCTCTTCTTACTGTCTATCCAAATACCTCTTATTTAGAGCAGACATACTCCAATAGTATAATTCATTGAGTAGTATATTGATGGTGAAAACTACTATTACCTTTCCAAAAAAGTTGACCAGAGTTCATTGCAACTGGTCTATAAACATTAGTACCAAAAGAACCTATAACGCAATCATTTCCTTTTAAACATTTCACTCTACAGACATTCACGTCTTTATAACATGCAAGAGTGTACAGCGACTACAACCAGTCACACTTTCATCCTAGTAATGAGAGTTTTCACTTTCCAACAACAAAGAATAATTCCATTCATATTCTGTTCTTAATGAAAACGATGAAAGGTCCACAATCCTTAAAATATATATATATATATATATATATATCCTTGAGTTCAACAAGACACAATATAATTTGCATGCTCTACTCAGTCTATTATATAGACTGATTTTCTGTTCCCCGTCAGATTAAAACTTCCTTCCAAACAGTCCTATATGAATACCAAGAACCAGCAGGCAGAATACCATATCAAATTAGTACAACAAAGTAAGATGCTACAATAACCTTACTGTCCCAGGGAACCCGTGTTTTATGCAATGAAAAACATCAAGGAATTATAACTCGCATAATAGTCTATTAATATCACCACAACTTTGTTTTTCCCAAACGTTTCCACACACTGAACTCAGAAATACAATATTCGCATAACAATGCCTTTATCAATGCAAACCCGCATAGGGTAATAGATGCGCAAGCAAGGTACAGTCAAAACAATCTCAACAGCAAGCCAAATCTCATTTGTTTCATTCATTTGCACAGAAACACTAAGCCATGTTCGTTTTCATGATGACAGTTCAGACTAGAAGATCAAACCGCATCCAAAATGCACAATAAAATCCTCTTTCCCATTACCTTCATATTTTGAAGAAAGAGAAAACATAATTCATTAATGATTTCAATAAGAAGAACAATCATTTTCTTCAAACACCCGAGAATACCCAAGTCGTGTTCATTCTTTTAAGGACAGATTTGACAGAGACATACCAATCATCTCATCTTTTCATTTTCACAAGAATGCTTAGAACTCAGAAGTGATATTCATTTAGCTAATGTATTTATTAGCACAACCCAAAATGGTAATAAAGCAAATACCCAACACCGCGAAACGAACCACACAGCAAGGACAGTGTATTCAACTTAATCATTATGCAAAGAATGCTCAAGCCGCGTCTGACAAAAGAAAATGACTCAACTCGAAATCATCTCAACGTAACAACCAAATCAAATAACCAAAACCCCCATCATAAGAGCAGGGTTGTTTTAATGAGACTATTAAGCAAAAGCAAGCGGTTTAAGGAGAAGGGCTTAACATGCCTGTTAATTTTTCTTGTGGCTCGAAGAAAACGCGCCCTTTGCGGAGTTGTTTCTCTCCACGGCGTCCTCGGCGAGCTTCCCGACATCACTAACTTCCACAGGCTCAAGAATAGCCTTTGTTTTTCCAAAGAACAGAGATAATAATCAAAACACAGCTGGTTCGACAGAACCATGGAGAAACAAAATGCAGAGCAACTAAAATCCAAATGCACACAATGAACAAACAATTTTCCTTTTTCCTCTATCCTCTTTCCAAAGTTGCGCTGGTCGCTAAGACCAAGATAATTAATGCATTGAATGCACTGCCTTTCCTCATTCCTCACGCCACCGCCGACTTGGGTTGGTGAGTTTCCAAATTTCAAATTTGCATATAAATTCCATTTAGTTTCTAAGCTAGTTGGATGCCTCCAACTTTTCTTTGCTCCATGCAAACTTGGCCATTTGTACATGTAAGGACTTCATTTATTGTCCCATTAAATTTCCTACCTTCCCTCCTTATCCTTTCCATCCACATGGGTCTACATCGTCCCCTTCCTTAGGTTAGGATTAGTTTAGGATTTTAATAGTCCATATCTAGGTCATTCGCCTAGTTCATAGGTTAATGGAATTTATATCTATTTTCTCCTTATGAAATCTAAAATCCATATAGGATAGTAGTTAGGGTATAAGATAAAACTTAGGGGTAGGTTAGGGTTTAATCCCTAATATTTAATTAACTAGTTTCCATATCAAGTTTTTCCACTTTGTGAGTCATATTCAACATTAGCGGGCATTTCGTCCTAAGTTCCACATACTGTGCCACTTGCATCAGGCCCTTATCGTCTACGCTTACTGCAGCGTTACAACGGTGTGTGGTTCGAGAATCGAACTTTTTCATTGGCATCTACGTGCGAGATATTCATACTTGAAATCGGGTGCCGCAACATTTATATCAACCTTGATCTGGTTTAAAATTAAATCGACAAAGCGATCATAAGAAGGCATACAACATACCTTAGATCAATGGAATTGATTCAAGGTGTCTTGTCAATCGGCGAATAGAGTTCATCAAGCATACGACAAGTCTGTTGTCTCATTAGCAATCACACAAGCAATAATAACTTGTCCCAAGTATCAAGATTCTGCAAACAAGGGTCCGGATCAACAACACATTCCTCTAAGATCAAAAGATGTGTCTTAACATATTTATCTTCATTTCTGCGATTCTGACATCATGAAAGGTAATTACCATGATAACTTACAAAAATCAAGGCGTTACATTCCTCCTTCTTAAAGAATCATCGTCCGATGATCAAATTAACCAATTGAGGAGTTTCTAGGACAAAATTCAGTTATTGTCCTTCTATTCATAAGTTCATACCAAAAAGCAGATTCACTCTTTAAAAGCAGTGTTCTAAGATAAGCTGTAAAATAGACCAATAATTGTCAAAATTTGGTAGAATTATCGGTTTTCGAATTTCAATTTCGATCAAACAAGTATGGAAAAGCAGATCTCATTTCTTCAAGATTTTCCCAAGTTGCACTTTCTTTCGCTAAACCGGTCCCACTTTGGACCTTACATTGATTCATTTCGCGATTTCTTAAGTACAATTTGGTGAGTTTCGACACTCGAATGGGCTTAACCACGATTATTCTTGGGTCTTGGACTGCGAGGAATTCGATTCAGCACATGTGATAAATCATTACGTATTTCTTAAGCAAAGAAATATGAAAAACATCATGCATTTGTGATAAAGCGGAGGTAATGCTAGACGATAAGCTACGGGGTTGGTTATTTCAACAATTTCAAAAGGTCCCACGTAACGTGGCGACTGACTTAGCAACCTTGTCAAAAGTTATTGAGCTCTTTTGGCTTAACCGAAGAAAGACCTCACCAAGTTTATAATTCCTATCAACCCGCTTTAAGTTTGCATAATTCTTTTGCCTATTGGCAGCCTCCTTTAGATGTTCCCGAATCATTTTGATTTGTTGTTCCATTTCCGTGAGGATTTACGCCCAATTACCTCTCTGTCTCTACGTTGTCCCACTAACATGGGGGTTTTGCATTTTCTTCCATCTGATGCTTCAAAGGGCGCCATTTTTAAAGAGGCGTGGTATGTATTATTGTAGGCAAATTCAACCAGTGGAAGGTATTCCTCCCATTTATACTGCTGGTCCATGCAATACATTCTTAACATGTCCTCTAAAACTTGATTGACTCTCTCGGTCTGTCCATCCGTCTCCGGATGATATGCAGAGCTGAAGTTTAATTTAGTTCCCAAGGCTGCATTAAGCGTTTGCCAAAACCTTGATGTCATCCTCGGATCTCTGTCCGATATGATCAATTCGGGTATTCCATGCAATCTGAAAATTTCATGTACAAATCTTCTTGCTAACACTGGTGCATCGTCTTTCAAATTACCAGCAATGAAGTGTGCCACTTTGGTTAATTTGTCGACGACAACCAGGATGATATCATGCTTATTCCTTGACATAGGCAATCCTTGAACGAAATCCATCGTTATCACTTGCCATTTGTCCGTGGAGCACGCTGTGGGGATCTGATAATCCGGTAAGGATGCATATGTTCCGCCTTAACACGCCCGACATTCCAAGCGGTGTGTTCTGATTCCACCACATCCTTTTTCATTCCCTTTGAAGTATTGCTTCTTAAGATCAGCAAGCATTTTCGTAATGCCAGGTGTCGGGAAAAGGTGAATTATGAAATTCGATTAACAATTTCCTTCTTAAATTATTTGCCAAGGGTATATAGACACTGTTTTGAACCTCGAGAATTCCTTCGCTATCAAAGCGAAATCCTTTATACCTCACATCCTTCGGATATGCGGCAAGTGCTGTTTTAACTTCTTGGAAATAAGGATCTAATTCAAGGCATCTTTCACCTCATCCTTAAATTGAGTTCTTAACGTTATAAGAAGCGAGAGATGTGCTTCCTTCGACTTAGAGCATCTGCCACTCTATTTTCCTTGCCTTTGATGTAGCTTATATCAAAATCATCGAGGCAGAAATTTTAACCATCTTTTGTCTTGCATTCAAATTTGGTGAGTAAAAATATACTTCAACCTCGGATGGTGGTTTTTAACTCAAAAGGTTTGCCTAAAAGGTAATGCCTCCACATTTGAAGTGCATGTACAATGGCGGTGAGCTCTAGGTCGTGTGGAGCATAATTGCATTCATGTAACTTAAGCTTCTGCTTTCATAAGCTATGACATGGTCATTGCATGTGAGAATACCTCCAAGGCTTTCTCCCGATGCATCCGTTACAACCATAAAATTTCCATTTGGATGCAGTGCACAGTTAAAATAGAGTCTTTGTAGTTAAGCTGTTCCTTTAAATTTTTAAAGGCAGATTCACATTTGTCGGTCTAGACAAATTTCTTATCCTTCTTTTTACGGTGAAGTGATTGGGGCAGCAATTTTGAAAAATCCTTAACGAACTTTCTATAATATCTTGCCAAGCCCATGAAGCTTCTTACTTCATGCACATTCTTAAAGCGCGAGTCACTCGGTTATAGCTGCGATCTTTGAAGGGTCTACAGCTATTCCGTTCTTGCTTATAATGTGTCCCAAATAATGCACCTCTGCATCATAAAAGGAACATTTAGACAGTTTACCATACAACTTCCTCTTTCTTAAAACTTCCAGCACTACCCTTAAATGTTCTTGGTGCTCTTCGACATTTTTAGAGTATATAAGAATGTCGTCTAAGAATACAAGCACAAACTTGTCTAGGTATTCTTGAAAAATATTGTTCATCAGATTCATGAAGGCGGCAGGTGCATTTGTCAACCCAAAAGGTAACACCGTGAATTCATAATGCTGTACCTTGTTCTAAAAGCTATTTTATGAATATCTTCTTCCTTTATTCTCAGCTGATGATACCCAGATCGAAGATCTATTTTTGAATAGACTGATGCTCCACGCATCTGGTCGAACAGATCATCAATCCTAGGAAGTGGGTATCGATTCTTAATAGTTGCCTTGTTCAACATTCTATAATCAATGCACCCGTACCTTGTTCTAAAAGCTGTTTTATGAATATCTTCTTCCTTTATTCTCGGTGATGATACCCGGATCGAAGATCTATTTTTGAATAGATGATGCTCCATGCATCGGTCCAATGAGATCATCAATCCGAGGAAGTGGGTATCGATTCTTAATAGTTTCCTTGTTGACATTCTATAATCAATGCAGTCTCAATGTGCCATCCTTTTCTTTACAAAAATTACCGGCGCTCCCCATGGTGAGATGCTCGGTCTTATTAGCCCCTTAGTCAAAAGTTCTTGTAATTGAGCCTTTAGCTCTACTAACTCGAGGGTGGTCATTCTATAAGGTGCCTTAGATATGGGTTCAGTTCTTGGCTTGATTTCTATTGCAAAGTCAAACTCTCGTTTGGGTGGAAGACCTGGTAATTCCTCCGGAAATACATCTCGAAATCGCTTAATAATGGATATCTTTCCATGAAATCATTATCCTCCTCGGCATTTTTGTCATTTTTCTGCATATAAGGTGCAGCCTCTATTTTTAGCCCTTTTTAGTTGCATGTAGCATTAGTTTCCTAAGCGCATGACTTCACGCTTTACACCTTGAATGACTGCTGCTTTCGCAGGTCGTCAAAACAACAAATTTGTTTTTCATGTGATCGACCTTTGCCTTATGTTACACTTGACCGACCGTTAACTCCAATAATGATATCATATGATCCTAAAGGAGTGACATACGAGGTCAACTTCGGTGGAGAAAGCGGGCAAGTCAAGAATTGCCCCAAAAAGGCACATTTCGACTGTATGGACAGCATTATTCCCATAATGCACTGTCCATGTCTTATCCATTCATTCAGCCTTTCTTTTTAATTTCATTGCAAGTTTAGTAGAAATAAAGCATTCAGTGGCTCCAGTATCAAAAATTATGACTACAGGTGTACCGAATAACTTACCGGAACTTCTATAGGCGTAACTTGCTTTTCAACTTGTCTGTTAGCCACCGCAGCGTGTATCCTATGCTGCTGATCGCGATCATCCTTTTTAGAGGACAGTGACTCGCGTAATGGTCCTTTCCACAGTTGAAGCATCCTCCAACTGGCCCTTTCCTAGGCTCAAATTTGTTACCAGCTTTGAAGTTATCATTCTGGCTCCCATAGGACTTTTGTCCATTGCCACTAACTTTTGCGAAGCTGTTCCGCACACTATTTATAGGTTTGTTCATTACAGATTTCTTGTTGTTATCTACAACAATTTTGTTTTTCACACCAAACCTTTTCCAAGGCCCCCTTTTGGGTGCGAGAGATGAAGAAGAATTGGGAATCTTCTTCCTTATCTCTTCCAATATGGAATTGATTCAAGGTGTGCTACCAAGCAGCGAATAGAGTTCATCAAGCATACGACAAGTCTGTTGTCTCATTAGCAATCACACAAGCAATAATAACTTCTGTCCCAAGTATCAAGTTACAGCAAACAAGGGTCCAAATCAGCAACACATTCCTCTAAGATCAAAAGATGTGTCTTAACATATTTATCTTCATTTCTGCAGTTACAACATCATGAAAGGTAATTACCATGATAACTTACAAAAATCAAGGCGTTATAACGAGACTCGAGAAGAGAAAGTATGCACGGGGAATGTGCCGTGGACTTGCAAAATGGAAGCTAAGTTCGCAGTGCGTGTGAGGGAGTGTGCAACAACAGGAAATGAATGCGAATGCACGCGAAGGGAGGATTGAGGGAGATAGCGAGAATATAAGGGAGGTAAGCGAGGCGCGCGAAAGATGTGCAAAAGCAAGCGAAGGAAAAGGAAAGAGCAAGGAGATCGTAAATAATGGGAAATAAAAGTGAATTCGCGAAGAATTCGTGCAAAGGAGGATGGAGGGACATAGCGTAATATAAGGGAGGCAAGCGAGGGCGTGCGAAAGATGCGCGAAGCAAAGCGAAGGAAAGGGAAAGAGCAAGGAGAGCGTGTGAGGGCGTGCGCAAGAGCCTACAACTCGGGAATAATAAAAACGGAGTTGCAGATTTAAAAACAAGATAAACACAAATTATTTCTTCGTTTATCATTCATAGACAACATGATACATATTTATAGTCAAATTTGCTCCTATAAACAAGGAGTTTGCTCAACTATTCACCCCATAAATATCCCCCTGACCTATGTAAGTGGTTATAACCACTATACAAACAATCATATTTTATGCAAAGCTATTGATGTGAAGCATCGACAATTATATTCCTAACATTCCCCCTAGTGCGAACATGGTAGAAAAACATACACACTCAACTACAGTATGATCACCTCTATGAAACATGTCCTATAATGTGACTCATGATCTTGATCAAAAGAAAGGCTCTTTCTCTTTCCATGGTTTTAAACAAGCTTACCACAAACCTTAACGTGAACAGGCCCCATCAACTGTCCACCTTGTGTGGTTTTTGGATCCTCCCACAAACCCTTTCAAGATCCATGAACTTACTCGGTGCTTTTGTTCGCCACTATGTTTGTACATCAGGGAAGTATATAGGAATCACAACTTGCTTATTACAAAACTGCACAATAGAACATATATAGGAAAGAGATTTCACATTACTTCCTATAAGAATCACAATGTTCTTAATTGCAACCACTGTTGTCGATCGCTGCCACTCGATCTCGAACAAAATAGGAAACTACCACTGCCACTGGAAGATTCCTTTGACTTTAGTTGTTTTAGGCTTAGAATGGAAATGGAACATTGGTGTCATGTTCCCCCCCACAATGTGAAATTTCCACACATGAACACTGAGAAGAAAACTATATCGAAGACATACAACTGACCGGATCTTGCTAGTTAGATCTTGTTGCACATGGTCACCATTGCAAGTGAATGTATTCACAAGCGGACCATCTTCAACGAAGTACGATAGTCAGAGGATCACGTCAGTCATAGGATCACTGACAGTCATCTGCGCTCCAACACAACTCTTTTTCCAGCATCCAGAACCATACAAAACAGGAACTCTGAAAAGAAACACACCACAAAAACTGAAAGCAAAAACTCACACCACAAATATGCCACCATAACTGATATGCGGCCCCGTCGTTGGCATCGACGAGAGGTTACCGATCGACCTCCAACCTCCGATGCCTCCATCTCTGCAATCATGCTCGCTTAGCTCGGCTGATTTGATCACGAAGCTCATTTTTACATACCTCCATAGGATGTCGGATTCCACTAAAAATGCGTTCGTAAGGCAATTTTTTTTTAAATTTTTTGGACTTTTACAATAGTGACAATTGACGCAATTTCGACAAAACAACACGGACTACATAACAAACAATGGCTTTATGGCACTTGACACTATATCTTTTACTCTTATTGACTACCATTGTGAGGACAAAAAATATGAAACTTACACTTAGAATAAATTAATAATCTATACACAATAGATTATAATTTTTACACAATGATATGAACGTATACCTTACAAACTACAATTAATGGAATAAATGGAATTGCATACACGAAAATTTCACCAATACGAATGGGCACGACTTTAACTAACGAGGCTCACTTTAATCGTCTTAACTCGAACAATTAAAACATCTAGGGTTTCCTAATAGAAGAATAAAACCCCACAACTTTATTTGTCGCACCGTGAATGGTTTGGAAGGAAGATGTCAAGACTCGGGAGGATATCGAGGTCGAGATAAATTCGGGGTGGCACGTGAAAATCAGGCGTTTCACCAAGATCAAAACAAATGTTCACGAAACACGTTGAATAATTGACAATACTTTTTCAAAAAAGTTGAAATAGTCTTTGCAGCGAATGCTCCCAATCTCGTTCTTATTTTGAACACAAAATTTTTATTCCTTAGTGGGCTCAAAATCTACCCACATTCCAATACTAATTCCAAAGTCTACGCACAAATGTCGCAAGGTAAAATAATGGTGTTAATTAGAGAAAGTCAAACAAAACCGGGCAACTCCGAGATAGAGGATCAATTCTACCAGAATCATTGGATGCACAAGGACGTCAAATGCAAAAATAAGAACGTTAGAGCATCATATGGCCCGGTGATCGATGTGGATGATGAGTAGATCAAACCAAAGCACAAATCAAAGAATTAGT
This sequence comes from Taxus wallichiana var. yunnanensis, assembly GCA_018340775.1. Taxonomy (NCBI): domain Eukaryota; kingdom Viridiplantae; phylum Streptophyta; class Pinopsida; order Cupressales; family Taxaceae; genus Taxus; species Taxus wallichiana. The sequence goes on from CM031243.1 coordinate 392,047,201, forward strand.
GACTTGATCCTTGAAATTAGATTACTTCTGGATTTGACATAGTTGCCTATATTTTGACCTCAAGGAAGCTAATCGTATAGAGGTTGCCTTGAGCACGCGAACCAAAATGTTAGAGGAAATCAACAATGACAAATGTTAATCTAACTACATTATTTTTCCAATCTTCACTCTCTCATAACAAAGGGCAATACATAGAAGTCTGCCCCTTCAAAACATATTATACTTCCATCAAGAGATTTACCTTGCTCTGATACCAATAAAAACAGAGTTGCAGATTTAAAGAAAGTAAACACAAATTATTTCTTCATTTGTTGTTCATAGACAACATGCTACATATTTATAGGAAAATCTGCTCCTATATACATGGAGTTTGCTCAACTACTCACCCCGTAAATCTCTCCACAACCTATCTAAGTAAGTGGTTACAACCACTATACAAACAATCATATTTCGTACAAAACTATTGATGTGAAGCACTAACAATTATATTCCTAACAGAATGCACCAAGGGAATGCACGAGACTCGAGAAGAGAGCATGCGTGGGGAGCGTCTTGTGGACTTGCAAAATGGAAAGGAAGTCCACAGGTGCAAGTGAGGGATTGCGTAATAACCGGGAAATGAAAGTGTATGTGCGAAGAATGCACACGAAGGGAGGATGGAGGGAGAGCGAAATATAAGGGAGGCAAGTGAGGGCATGCGAAAGATGCGCGAAGCAAGCAAAGGAAATGAAAAGAGCAAGGAGTTATTGGCCGCAAAGATGAAAGCAATCAAGGCTTTCTTATTTTTTGTCCAAAATGAATCATTCATTCTTGGTCAGATCTTAAAGATTTCAAAAAAAGATTGAATGGTGGCGATCCGGCCAATAAAAAGCGCATTTAATGAGACTCCAAAGATGGGGTCTCTGGTTTGATAATTTTGAGTTCTCTGTAGAACACATTTCAGGAAAAAAAATGCTCTTGCAGATTTTGTAAGTAGAGAACTCAATGTTCCAAAGACTGTTGGGGTCACACAAGTCTTTCATGAACCCCATGGAACTGTATGGGATCACAGACATGCAAAGACCCAGATTGACAGTTTGGTCTTGAACGATAATCGTATGTCTCAAGAAGCTCAAACGCTTCTAATTTCCAGGGATCTTATTTCTGCTCAAGAATATGCCATGTCTGAGACTGAATGCAGATTCTACGATCCAGACATACCAGGAAGGCAGTATCATACACTTCAAGAACCAATGATCAAATGTTGTCTCCATTGGCAATGGAGATCATTATATGCTGTGGAACAACCAGACTTCCTACCAGTCGAAGGTCTCAGGCTCAGACAACTGATACCTAGAAAGGACACTTTATGGCGGTTCGAATTCTCAAGGATGTGGACTGAAGAACATCCATTGCATTATGATCTGTGGAATCGACCTCCTTCTCTGGGAGACAGGAAGTATATTTCTTCCCACTTTAAATACTTCTTGTTAAAATTTCTTCCTACTAAATTGTCTGACTCTCCTCTTCTTAATGTACATCCGGATCTGCAAGGAACATACTAATCCAGTGTAAAATTCCATGGTTCGTGAAAGTACATTATTATGTCAAGATAAATCACAGGAACTTTGTTGAAAGACCAAATGCTACCCTGTGGAGGAGAATTCTGTTACATCACACCATGGTGGTAAGGCCACCTGCTCCAAATCAAGATCTACGGATATTGGACCATTACTTGTTTCCTACAAGGTCCCATCTACAACCTAACACTGACGGAACAGCTCACATGTCCCGTGTTTGGCTTGAAACAGACATGAAAGGGTCTCCCTGGAGCACCTCAAATGACAAGATAGTACCACTTCATCGAAGATGGTGACCCTCCCGGTCCCTGGACTCCAATATGATAGTCCGTGACTCTCGGTGCGCCTCGCACTTATTGCTATCATGGCAGGCATGTTGCCATAGTTATCGGATAAGATTCCATCTTATCCTTTGCTTTTGTTAGTGCGCAGTTAGTGCGCTTTCTTTTCGCTATCCGACTGTGCTCTGTTGTCGGTTGTTTTTGATAAGATTCGTTCTTATCTTTGCTTTTGTCAGTGCGTGGTGGACCCATGCCTTTAATAAAGCTTCCGTGAGTAGGCTGTACTCACTTTGTGTTCGGAATCTTACCGATAACCTTTGTCTTCGGTTATCCGGTTTCCGGTCTTAGGTCATCCGGTGAAAAGCCTTGGATCGTCATAAATTAGACTTTCCATCTCATTCACTACATCGGGTGTTAGCGAAGAGATACATCGGGCTAGGATCAAGGCGCGATCAAAGATTGAAGTTGAAGATAAGGATTCAGCTTTCTGTTAGAAGTCTTGTGAGTTAATATGTTTAATTCAGTCCATACTCTAGTCTCTGTAAATGGTGAATTAAAGTTTATAAATATTGATGACTTTTCAGAATTTGAAGATGTATTTGAAACAGACGATGTATTTGATATCGTTGTTATGATTTATTTGGTGAAGATGCCGAGATCAATATTCTGTTGATATTTGGTACAAATTAAGTTTCTGGGTTTCGTATTCAAAAGATATTCTCGCATATTGGTGAAGTTTATAAATGTCCAGTATCGTGAGCTTCATTGTTTCGGATGTTCGGATTCTATCAGTCTTTGTTAGAGTTTTATGAATGTGATATGAGTAAATTTGAGTAAAATTGTTGTGCGTTTAATATTGGTATCGAATTTGGTTAAAGTTCTTAGGACATTTCAGAGTTGATTATCAGATAAGTTCTCAAACAGAATATTGATATACGAGTTGATAGTTTTCAAGGTTTCACCGCCTCAGTAAACGCAAGTTAATACAAAGAATTTTATAGGTTGACAGTGTGGCTATCGCAACCGTAAGACGCCGTGTGAAGAAGCGCGCAATAAAGAAGACGAAGTTTTTGCCGACGATTTAGGTCAACCTCTGCTTCGCTTGCTAGTCTCGGTATAAAATGGCCGACACTTCTCCGCAATCATCCCTTTGTAGAGTCGAAGAAAGTCATTTGATTAACTTGTCTGACGTCTTCTCTGTTAATGAAGATATTAATGTGATAGATGAAACAAGTCCCACTCCTGAGTGGAAACTTCCCAAAAAGCATATAATGATGTTTATTCAAAGCTTAATAGGTTTCAGTTATTAGCATCCACTGTGTTTAAAACTAGGGAATCAGTAATCCAAGTAGCCCAAAGTAATAATTGTGAATACAATATTCCTTTAATAGACAAAGCCGATATAAAAAGTCTAAAACGACAGTCTACATATAAATTTGCCCATGTTGGTTGTGTTCAAATAGGAATAACCCCTTATTTAGAAGAGGTCTAAATGCTAGTATTTTGTGTTGTTTAATGGACCTTAGATTTGATAATTTTAAAGATAGTCTCCTTGCTGCAGCCATCCAAACCGGTCTCCATAATGGACCCGTCTCCTTCGAAGTTTATCCTAATTACCCTGTGTCTCTTACAAAGGATGACCTCCTACAGGATGTCTTAAAGTTGCATTTAGCCACCACTGGTCTCAATATGCGCACAGGATCTTGTCCACTGGCCATACATTATAAAATCATATACAGACTGGTTAACACAATGTACCCAGCTGTCAAACATGGCGTGTCCAAGGGCAGTAGCGTGGTGACACACGTGAATTTAGAAACCCAAAAGATAGAACTAGAGTTAATCCCTGAGTTCGACATAAAGGTCCCGGAGAGAATGGACCTTAGCAAAAAGTTTGTTCAATCAGCCAAACCCAAATTAGAAAATGCTACCTCAGTCACTGAAAATAAGGAAAATGTGACTTTGAGTTTTAGAAGAAATTCTGATGTTGGTATGTCTAAAAGACAGTTGCCTAGAAGTAATTCTGTTGCCTCTACATCATCATACTTCACTGTAGGTGAAACTTCTAATGCACAGAATGAGAAAGAACAGAGAGAAGAAAAAATATTCTTGTGTAGCCATAAGAGTTTAACACATGATCCCTCCACTGATTTTCTTTGGTGTTCGGATTGTGAAAAACTAGTAAGTCAAAAGTATGCCCCTGTCAATGGGCCTACTATTAACATGGCTTCTACCAGTACAAAGACTACTTTTCCTATCACAGAGCAACATGAGTTAATATCACCAGATCAGACCCAGAAGGCAGTCTTCTGGTATCAAAGGGCTGTGAACAAAGATATAGAGCCATCAGAGAGCTCTAAAATGTTGAATTGGACGAATAAAGCCTTATTGGCCGTCCATGAGGAAGTTGAAGAAACTTCTACTTGCTACATATGCAAAGAGGACCACTATGCAAACCATTGTCCTCAGCGAGATTCTGCAAAAGGTAAGGCCAAGATCTCTATGCAAACCAGTGTCCTCAGCGAGATTTTGTTCACCCCATGTTACCTCCAAGTGCGGATCTCTTAAGAAGACAAGTCAAAAAGTCAAAAAGTTATTGGCAAGTCAAAAAGTTTAAGCCTACTCTACATATACGCAAAGAGGATCACTATGCAAACCAAAGTGTCCTCGGCGAGATTTTGTTTCACCCCATGATACCTCCAAGTGCAGATCTCTTAAGAAGACAAGTCAAAAAGTCAAAAAGTTATTGGCAAGTCAAAAAAGTTATTCTAGGCAAGTCAAAAGTTTAAGCCTACTACACATATGCAAAGAGGATCACTATGCAAACCAGTGTCCTCAGCGAGATTCTGCAAAAGGTAAGGCCAAGATAAATGCCTTATCAATAAAAGGTATAGTTGAAGATGAATATGCCTTTATTTCTGATTCTGACAGTTTTTCGTCAGATATATCTTATGCATCTATAGAAGGTGAACCCTGCAATCTGATTCAGCAGGCATCAGAAGACAGTGACAGTACTGAAGACAGTGGGTATAGTTCTGTTCCATCTTTTACTCACTTCAGTATTAATATGGTATCTAATTTTGTACATCCCATGATACCACCAAGTGCAGATCTCTTAAGAAGACAAGTCAAAAAGTCAAAAAGTTATTGGCAAGTCAAAAAGTTATTCTAGGCAAGTCAAAAAAGTTTAAGCCTACTTGCTACATATGCAAAGAGGATCACTATGCAAACCAGTGTCCTCGGCGAGATTCTATTGACTGTAAAGTTTTTTCCATGGCAGACAATCTAGTAGAAGTTTCTTCAACTTCCTCATGGACGGCCAATAAGGCTTTATTCGTCGATTCAACATTTTAGAGCTCTCTGATGGCTCTATATCTTTGTTCATGACCCTTTGATACCGTAAGATGGCCTTCGGGTCCGATCTGGTGATACTAACTCATGTTGCTCGTGATAGGAAAAATAGTCTTTATCTTGGTAGAAGCCATGTTAATAGTAGGCCCATTGACTGGGGCATACTTTTGACTTACAAGTTTTTCACAATCCGAACACCAAAGAAAATCAGTGGAAGGATCATGTGTTAAACTCTTATGGCTACACAAGAATATTTTCTCTTCCCTCTGTTCTTTCTCATTCTGTGCATTTGAAGTTTCACCTACAGTGAAATATGATGATGTAGAGGCAACAGAATTACTTCTAGGCAACTGTCTTTTAGACATACCAACATCAGAATTTCTTCTAAAACTCAAAGTCACATTTTCTTTATTTTCTGTGACTGAGGTAGCATTTTCTAATTTGGGTTTGGCTGATTGAACAAACTTTTTTGCTAAGGTCCATTCTCTGGGGACCTTTATGTCTGACCATGAGATTAACTCTGGTTCTATCTTTTGGCTTTCTAGATTCACGTGTGTCACCACGCTACTGCCCTTGGACACGCCATGTTTGATAAGCTGGGTACATGGTGTTAACCAGTCTGTATATAATTTTATAATGTATGGCCAGTGGACAAGATCCTGTGCGCATATTGAGACCAGTGGTGGCTAAATGCAACTTTAAGACATCCTGTAAGAGGTCATCCTTTGTAAGAGAAACAGGGTAATTAGGATACACTTCAAAGGAGACGGGTCCATTATGGAGACCGGTTTGGATGGCAGCAAGGAGACTATCTTTGAAATTATCAAATCTAAGGTCCATTAGACAACACGAATACTAAAGATTGAGTCCTCTTCTAAATAATGGGGTTATTCCTATTTGGACACAGCCAACATGGGCAAACTTATATGTAGTTTGTCGTTTTAAACTTTTAATATCGGCTTTGTCTATTAAGGGTATATTGTATTCACAATTATTACTTTGGGCTACTTGGATTACTGATTCCCTGGTTTTAAATACAGTGGATGCTAATAGCTGAAACCTATTAAGCTTTGAATAGACATCATTATATGCTTTTTTGGGAAGTTTCCACTCAGGAGTGGGACTAGCTTCATCTATAACATTAATATCTTCATTAACAGAGAAGACGTCAGACAAGTTAATCAATGACTTTCTTCAGACTCTACAGTGGATGATTGCGGAGAAGTGTCGGCCATTTTAGACTGTGACTAACAAGTAAGGAAGCAGAGGTTGACCAAAATCGTCGGGCAAAAACTCGTCTTACTGTTGCGCCTTCACACGGCGTCTTACGGTTGCGATAGCCACACCTGTCAACCTATAAAATTGCTGTATTAACTTGCGCTACGACGGTGAAACCTTGAAACTATCAATCGTATATCAATATTCTGTTTGAGAACTTATCTCGATAATCAACTCTGAAATGTCCTAAGAACTTTAACCAAATTTCCGATACCAATATTAAACGCACAACAATTTTACTCAAATTTACTCATATCACATTCATAAAACTCTAACAAAGACCGATAGAATCGAACATCCAAACAACCTGAAGCTCGACATACGACATTTATAAACTTCGACCAATATGCGAGAATATCTTTTGAATACGAAACCCGAAACTTAATTTGTACCAAATATCAATGAATATTGATCTCGGCATCTTCACCAAATAAATCATAACAACGATATCAAATACATAAATCTGCTTCAAATACATCTTCAAATTCTGAAAAGTCATCAATATTTATAAACTTTAATTCACCATTTACAGAGACTAGAGTATGGACTGAATTAAACATATTAACTCACAAGACTTCTAACAGTAAAGTCAATCCTTATGTTGAACTTCAATCTTACAACCGCCTTCTGATCCTAGCCCGATGTATCTCTTCGCTAACACCCGATGTAGTGAATGAGATGGAAAGTCTAATTTATAGACGATCCAAGGCTTTTCACCGGGATGACCTAAGACCGGAAACCGGATAACCGAAGACAAAGGTTATCGGTAAGATTCCGAACACAGTGAGTACAAACTTCTACTCACTAAGCTTTATTAAAGGCATGGGTCCACCACGCACTGACAAAAGCAAAGATAAGAACGAATCTTATCAAAAACAACCGACAACAGGCCTGTCGGATAGCCAAAAAGAAAGCGCACTAACTGCGCACTAACAAAAGCAAAGGATAAGATGGAATCTTATCCGACAATATGGCAACATGCCTCGCCATGATAAGATTGATAAGTGCGAGGCGCACCGAGAGTCACGGACTATCATATTGGACTGAGGGACCAGGAGGGTCACCATCTTCTGATGAAGTGGTACTATCTGTCACGGCCGAGGTGCTCCAGGAGACCCCTTTCATGTCGTTTCAAGCCAAACACGGGACATGTGAGCTGTTCCGTCGGTGTTAGGTGTAGATGGGACCTGTAGGAAACAAGTAATGGTCCAATATCCGTAGATCTTGATTTGGAGCAGGTGGCCTTATCACCATGGTGTGATGTAACAAGATACTCCGCCACGTGGTAGCATTAGGTCTCTCAACAAAATTCCCGTGATTTATTTTTACATAATAATGTGCTTTTACGAACCATGGGATCTTACACTGGATTAGTATGTTCCTGCAGATATCCGGATGCACATTAACAAGAGGAGAGTCAGACAGTTTTGTAGGAAGATATTTTGATAAGAAATATTTAAAATGGGAAGAAATATACTTCCTGTCTCCCGAGATGGAGGTCGATTCCACGAGATCATAATGCAATGGATGTTCTTCATCCACATCCTGGAGAACTCGAACCGCCATAAAGTGTCCCTTCTTGGTATCGGTTATCGAGCCTCGAGACCTTCGGGTAAAAAGTCCGGTTGTTCAACAGCATACAATGATCTCCATTGCCAATGGAGACAGCATTTAATCATTGGTTCTGAAGTGTATGATCATCGCCTTCCCGGTATAACCTGGATCGTAGAATCGCATTCGGCCTCTCGACATGGCATATTCTTGAGCAAAAATAAGATCCTTGGAAATTAGAAGCGTTTGAGCTTCTTGAGACATACGATTATCGTTCAAGACCAAACTGTCAACTGGCGGGTCTTTCGCATGTCTGTGATCCCAGATAGTTCCATGGGGTTCATGAAAGACTTGTGTAACCCCAACTGTCTTTGCAACATTCAGTTCTCTGCTTACAAAATCTGCAAGAGCATTATTTTTCCCAGAAATATGTTCTACTGAAAACTCAAAATTATCAAACCAAAGACCCCATCTTTGGAGTCTGTTGAAAGCAGTTTTATTGGCTGGATCACCACCATTCAATCTTTTTCTGAAATCTTTAAGATCTGATCGAAGAATGAATGATTCATTTTGTACAAAAAATAAGAAAGCCTTGATTGCTTTCTTTGCGGCCAATAATTCCTTATGAGAAGAATGGTAATTTAATTCGGAACCTTGAAAGGCACCAGAAGCATACCTGCATATCTTTTCTTTACCATCTTCAGCTTTTTCTTTGAGAACAGCTCCCCAAAATTGCTCACTGGCGTCGCATTCTATGATTTTCATGCCAGCTCCTGGAAGAGACATGGCTGGGAGCTCACGTACCTGCTTCTTTATTCTCTCAGATCGCTTGTGTCATCTCCCGAGACCGCTAGAGCGTTTTTTAAGTCTTTTGTTAAGCAAGACTTGTCACCGCTATGTTCTGGTAGAAACCAGCAACATAGTTTACACATCCTAAGAAACGCTGCAATTGCTGTTTCTCCAGGATTTGATCAGGAAAGTTCTGGATATTAGTGACAACATGTTGTTGCATTGTGATAGTACCAGAACTGATTCTTATTCCGAGGAAATCAATTTCCTCTTTGAAGACTTCAATTTTTGAGGGGGACAGACAGATCCCATTTTTATACACAGTTTCATAAAATCTTTCTAGATGAGTTATGTGTTCCTTAGGAGACTTAGAAAAGATCGAATATCATCAATATAAACAATCAGGAAATCTGATAACTCACCGAATATTTTATCCATAATCTTTTGGAATATGGATGGGGCTGTCTTCAATCCGAATGGAAGAACTTTCCATTCATACTGTCCACCTGGCACAATGAATGCCGTTTTATACATATCTTCATTTTTCAAGAATATCTGCCAGAATCCGCTTTTAGATCGAATTTGCTGTATACTTTCGATCCCTTGATCCTTCTGAGGATATCGTCCTTAGCAGGTATTGGGTGTTGAACTGCAGCAATAAATTTGTTCAGTGGTTTATAATCAACCACTAACCTTTTTTGTTTCTCATCTGCTCACTCCTTTTATTAACATAAAAGGCGGTGCAAGACCATGGCGAATTGGATTCTTGAATGAATCCAGCTTTTAGTAACTTCTGGATTTCGCCATGGCATTCCTTCCTTTCTGCAGGAGGCATACCTCTGTGATGTGCCTTGAATCTTGGCACAACCTCATTTCCATTGCTGTCCTTGACTAGCTGCAGATCTAAAGAACAGTAATGCTTTTTCCTGTTAACAAAAGCATGTGGATCATCACTGCATACATTCTGCTTTATCTTGGATACGATTTCATCTATACTGACAGAACAGTTAGAAATGGATTTATGTATCCAATTATTTATTATGATCTTTACCTTCTGAGGTAAAGGAACTATTGACTGGAATGAATATCTCCTGGGAATCTTTGACAGGAGGCTGGAACAAAGATATATGATCTTGGGATATGCTAAATGTGTGACATTTTTGTAGAAAATCAACCCCAAGTAGACAGTCATAGTTTTCCATATTATGTTGATAAAATTCTATGTCAATAGAATTTCCTTCAACATTTATACAAACCTTGCCATGCTTTTACAAATGACTTCCCGTTTATCAAATCTGATTTTGGTGTGGGTATTAACCCAACAATCAGCGGGAATAGCATATTGTCTGATTAAACTAATTTCAGCACCCGTATCAACCATAGCATCAAGAACATATGGTTTGATATGAGGTATACAAACTGTAATGGCAATAAAAGGGTTTTGAGTGCAACTTAAAGTACATACCTTTGCACTCTCTTTTTTTCAACCAGATTCTGATATGTTTCTTCAAGACTTTCTCCAGAATCTGTCTTCTCTTTTTCTTCTTCTGCTAGGAGCTTACTGTACTCATCTGTTGCATTTGCTTTATTACTTTCTCTAAAGCAGTGATTCAGTCTGGATTTTCTCCAGGATTTGTAGACTTCCATTGATGCTGGATTTATAGAGGATTGTCCTGGCTCATAGGAAGAATAGACCGGAGGACTGGTTCCTCTGCCGCGACCTCTCCAAGGTCCTGACCTACCCCTGGTGGGTATCTGTCTTTGCCTGATCCTCTGTTGGAACGGTGGTCTGACCGGGAAGGCTTCAAAGGGCTCATCAGACTGTTCTTCTGCTTGACTCTGTAGAGTGCTTTGCTCTAGCTCATTCTGTCTGATGTAACGATCCTGAAGATCTCTGAGTTCTTTGCTCAGAGCCATCTTTCTGGCTGTATCCCACGGGGACAGCTTTCATAAACTGACTGAAGACTTTCCATTTGTCTTCTTAAGAGATCTGCACTTGGAGGTATCATAGGGTGAACAAAATTAGAAACCATATTAATACTGAAGTTAGCAACTGAGCGCAACAATTGGGAAATGATAGCGAATGCGATCAAAGCGAGGATGGAGGGAGATGGCGGAATATAAGGGAGGCAAGTGAGGGCGGGCAAAAGATGCACTGAGAAGCAGCGAAGGGAGAAGGAAAGGGCAAGCGAGCGCACGTGCAAGATCCTGCAACTTAGGGAATGCACCAACGAAGAAAACCAAAAGTGTGCGCAACTTTGAAAAACTTGAAACCGAGCTAGGATGGAACTATGAGTTGCTAAAATAACGAGGGGGGTTATTTTGGGCAACAAAGCTCTCAACAACCATTCATGTCTCTTTACGCACAACACGAGATCATTTCATTTGTGTTAAAATCACCTCCAATCTCTTTCTCTTTATTCATCACTACAATTTTGGCACCCTTCTTTTAATTTCTCCAAGGCAATGCCAAATCTAGATGTAACTTCCAACATTTCTCTTCCATATGCCCTTCTTTTCACAATGGGCACATTTTGAGTTGATCTTGCTCTTGCCTTTGTCTTTTTGGATTGTTGTATTTCTTGGAGCAGCACAGATTGACACCGAAAACTTTATTTCTATATTGATATTCGAGATACATTTACATATATATAGGACATATAATTCCTATATTTTAGGAGGTAGCCTTAACTACTCCCACGAATATCTCCCACACTCTATATACGTGAGTGGTTAAAACTCACCAACAAATAATTGTTATATGTTGTTTTATATAACAACCAAATATACTAACAATACTATTTCACTCACACACTATATGTATATTATTATTATTGAGTTATAAACTCATATAATAATAATATATTACAAATATTATTCAATCCATACAAATGGGAGCACTAACAAAGTATATTTCCCAACATTCCCCCCCTTAGTGCGAACATGGGGAAAACCTGCCTTATACTTGCACCTACTCATGATCTGGTGATTTTCACAGGATGATCACAAACCTCAAGGATGGTTTTGCAAACGGTTGACCACAAACCGAGAATGGTGGTTTTGCAATTGGTTTACCACAAACCACAAAGTGATGGTTTTGCAAATGGATTACCAACAACCAAGAATGGTGGTTTTGCTATTGGTTTACCACAAACCACAAATGAAGGTTTTCAAGTGGTTTACCTACAACCACATCATGATGTGCCAAGTACTATCATCGGCCCTCATCACATTTCACTGCAGGGAATAACATAGGAAATTCTGCTAACATCTTTTGCTCATACATACATAGAAAAAACTGACATACTGGAAATGGAACATTGGAATGATGTTCCCCCCCTCAATGTGAAATTTCCACTTATTGAAAACAAGATTACTACAAACTGAGGCACACCACACTGGAAGCACTAAAATCAAACTGCACACACACCTGTCACCAAAGGCGATATGCGGCCCGTCGTTGCAATCGACGAGAGGTCATTTGAATGACCTCCAACCTCCGATGCCTCCTGCCTCCGTATATGAATGCTTAACTCATCTGAATCTGAACATGAGACTACATGGTTTCCACATTGTATTTAATCTTCTCCTCCTCAATGTGAAACCTTTTATTTAAGGACGTCGGGTACAACCGATAATGCGTCCACAAGATGGCCAAAATAGAGGGTAATTTTCAAAGTTTTTATTTTCTCCCAAAATTAGAACCAATAGGACGGGAATAAAAAAATATACACTTTTGAAAAAACGGCGCTCAATTTTGAGATACCGTGCAAAAGTTATTGAGGATACAATTTCCCGTAAAATGGCATAATTTAAATAAAATTGACACAATGATTAAATATTTTCTCAAAATCACGAGAAAATTAATCATGTGACTACTTGTTGGAATCGGGAGGAAATGAGGATTCCAAAAATATCAAAGGCCCAAAAAAATGGTGTCCAAAAATATTAATTTGGCTAAAAAACGTAATAATTGCCCTTAAAATGCAATTATTAAACAAAAAATTAGCCAATCACAAATGGCTGCAAAAACTCACCGCTTCAAAGTGACAGAATGATTTGCTCATAATTTGACAACCAGAGCTCCGTTTTATAAACCGAAAAATGCGTTGGAAAGGTGCTTTCAATATCTCTGCAATGGTACCAACAAGATTTGATTTCACCACCTGACCTAAAAGCTGTTCATGACTGAGTGTTACTTGAATTTGGGGCTGTTCTTCATGCTGAAGCAGTAGATGGAAACATGCGGGCGCGTGCAGCACAGATGGAAGACTTGGATGCAGATCTACGAGCTGGGCAGGTGCAAAAATGTTGGAGAGCCCACTGTCAAATCATATGAATGTAGAGCAGCGCGAATCAAGGGGATCATGCCAAGAAATCGAGCCACCACGCTGAAACCGATGATCACTGATTTGCGCATCACAATACGAATTGGATCTATTAAAATAATTATTCAACCAGGCACACAAAAGATATAACCATTAAAACGCTAAGACCAAGAACTAATCAATGAAATCAGAACTCGTTTCTCTGATAAAACCGGCGAAGACTTCGCAACCGAGCTTGTTGTCGGGCTATTTGGTAGAAACGGATGCACACAATCAGATTGCCTTGAAGAAGATCAAATCCTGGCTGCAACAACAAACAACTATCCGCTGCTGCCTGCGCTTTCTCCTGGAAGGAATGCGGAATAACAGGTTGAATACCAATGTGATGTGCAGGGATAACGTGTTGATGGGTTTGATTGATATCATTGACCCATTACATGCATATCCATCCAAATGGTAATTATTACTGATGCTGAATTTATTTTCTTCTTCCCAAACGTAAATATATAGAAGTCTGTATTGAACACCTATTTCTTTCGCCAGAATACCGTTGTTTCTTTTGCCAGACCTGACACAATGGGCCAAGACAAAATAGAAATCAATCCAAAGCTTGATCCACGTCTGTGCAAAATGGAGAGACGACAGATCCGAATATAAAAAAAGCTGATTGGCTTGTATGCCGAGTTTGTACAGAATATCTCGGATGTGTGGAGCCAGCAAATTATCAAATCCACCTAAAACAACACAAATATTCTAATATTGCAAGAATTTTTATAGAAATCTATTTCACAAAGTAATGAATTTCATCTACGGGCAACTCAGACGAATCGCCCAATTCAATCCTCATATTCCCATTCGCTCTGATACCAAATCTTGGAGCAGCAACAGATTGACACTGAAAACTTTATTTCTATATTGATATTCAGATACATTTACATATATATAGGACATATAATTCCTATATTTTAGGAGGTAGCCTTAACTACTTCTCCCACGAATATCTCCCACACTCTATATACGTGAGTGGTTAAAACTCACCAACAAATAATTGTTATATGTTGTTTTATATAACAACCATATAACATAATATACTAACAATACTATTTCACTCACACACTATATGTATATTATTATTATTGAGTTATAAACTCATATAATAATAATATATTACAAATATTATTCAATCCATACAAATGGGAGCACTAACAAAGTATATTTCCCAGCAGTATTAGTATTCTTTTTCATGTTCTTGTTGTTTTTCTCCCTATTCTTTTGACCTCCTCCTTGTTGCCCCTCTTCTCTGTTTTTATTTGTGAATGAAGACACCTTTTACGATCGATCCACCCCTGTAATGGGATTGAGCACACGTTTCATCTATGTCTCAAGGCTTTGTCATGAGTAATGCTGGTGTTTTAGTCACCCAAACAACCCACCCATATACTTCATCAACATGTTGATTTCCATAACATCTTTGTTTAGCGTAACTAACCTCTTTCGAAACCCACTAGTATACTTGTGTACACTCTATCCCCGATGTTGCGTAGTAAGTAATGCCATTGAATAACTCTGTCCTATTCATATCAAATGGGATAAAATTGCCTTTTCATAAACTTCTTAAAGGCTTCGACTTGGAGTTGGGAGGAACCTTGCGCCATTGAGGATACCGAATAAATCTCATACCACGTGAGAGTATGGGTGGATAACTTGAGCCCAACTAGTGATCAAATTTGAAGGGCTTCCCATATTTTAATTTGTGAGTTAGGTAAAATTTTACCCTTCGTAAATGACAGATAAAACAACACATTATCCTTGATAAAAAAATGAAAATGTTAATTTCCTTTTGATATGTATCCGATTAATTTAAATAAAATAATTATGAAAAAGTCAAAATTATTAATATATAACATCTAATAATAATTATGAAACTTACGCTCACCAACTTAGAAATCGTTGTCACACATCTTTCAAATCATTTCATTCCCAGTAAAGTTGTCTTAACCGATAGGAAACATGGGTATGGAGGAGAAATTGAGGAATCTCAAATTCAAATATTATTGTTCTCAAACTAGATTGTACCTTCCTAAGGCAACAAATAGAACATTGGTTTGGTATTCGGGCATGCCTCTCTTATATTTTTAAAACCTTTAATTCAAGAAGTCCAAGGTTATTAAAAAGATAATTTTTATAAATATAATATAATGTCATACATTGAATTAATAATACCTTCTTAACAAACATATCAAGTAATATATTATCGTACTTGAAATATTGTAGAGACAAGAAACAATTTACTATTGAGAAATAAAAAATGGCATAATTGTGGTGCTAATGTGTAAAATAGACATGTATTTAAACAAATTATACATTAAGTAGCAAGTTGTTCCAAAATTAAAAAATACATTCAGTATTTTTATCAAACAATGTCTTGGCCAACACATTTACATTAATAATATTTTGAGCAACAAAACTCACTAGGACTTGACTTCACTTGTTTCTTATACAAATTCTCACTCATGCATAAACTTGTGGATTTGGTAATCAAATATTTATAGTTGACTTCACTTGTTTCTTGTACAAATTCTCACTCATGCATAAGGTTGTGGATTTGGTAATCAAACATTTATAGAAACAAGTAATATTTACAAAATAAATAAGGGCATTGAGAATAAACCACCAAATTCCAAACATGATTTACAAGCTAGCAAAAGCTAAAAGAGAATATTGCTATTTTGAAAATAGAAAGAGTAAGGTAATTGCTTATTTTCTAGAGATCTATCATTTTTTCCTAGTGATTTTGTGCATGGAATAGTAAGGTAACAAATTATAAAAATTAACATACCATAAAATTTACATGACAAGTGATTTTTTAGTTATCCCTTCTAATGAAAATTTATAATATTTTAATGCCTTTTAGTATTGAAGTGTAATTTTAAATTTCAATTTTTTTTAAAGTGTAAATTTTTAATCACCCTTCTATGACAAGCTAAAAGACATTTGAAGGGCATTGACGACTTCAAATTTTATCCACTGAGCCCAATCTGTCAAAATTTGTTGATGAGAAGACAATTTATGAAGAGTGAAATACGCCTCCATTTGAGATATCCACTAATCCAACTTCTCAATACTTTTCTTTCCATCATATGGTTGTGTGTTTCTTTGCTTCATCCTTGAATGCACTCGGTGTGGATGATTGCCCTACTCATTTTTCAATGGATTCTTCATTTGTGGGTTTACCCATTGTCTTAGTCAAGGCTTGCATAAAACTCTCGTTTTGGTGTACATCACCCACCTAGTGGAGATCCTATTCACATTTTCTTCGACTCTCTTGAAATAGATTTCACCTTCCTCCTCTCCTCTTTGCAAAGCTCTTACAACTCTATTCCAATGCCCCGTTCCCATCTCGAGTTCGTAAGGAAATATGTTTTCATTGTCTCGACCTTGTGGATGGTATACACTAGCCAAACCCTAATCAACAATTAAAATCATAATGCTTTGATACCACATGATCCATAAATCATTGCATGCCAACTATGGATTTTTAGGTTAACTATTTTCCCAATACTCTCAACAATTTGGAATGCAAACAATCGGAAGGAAAATGATAACTAACAAAGCACATAAACAAAAAATTAGTTCACATGACACAAAATTTCCTTTGGAGAAAACAAAAGATAGGTTAAAAACTTCGGGAAGGGTATGCATTCAACATCCCATCACTATTAGGTGTCAATACATGGTTTACATTGTAATTATAATGGTCATTGGAGTATTTTCAATTTCAATTTCACACTCCGCTACCTCCACATTGGTCTTTGCAACCACAAGAACTTTGATACATCTTTCTCGCTTTAAGATTCTACAAATGAGAATCTCTACTTGAGCTAACCCATTTTAGAAAATGACTCAAAATATTCCATGAATTTTAGAAAATGACTCAAAATATTCCATTTATCCCTTCTTTGGCCGCCCAACAAAATGTTTCTGTGTTTGATAATCTTGAGCCGCCTGCTGCGAGGTTTTCAAACTGTCTTTTCGCTCTCTACGAACCACCGCCTTTGTGGGCATTTAATTTCTTTTTGGCTGTTTGAATTTGAATTTCTGACAAAGCCACACAACAAAAGAAATAAAGTAGGAGTGTATTGTGGATGCGGAAGTAATAGCCGCGAGACAAAGTTGCGATGAAGCCACGTGACAAGTGAGAGCGGCAATATTGTGCACATATGGGGTTTCCAGCGGGTCTTCATTTTTTCGCATAAGCCTAAAGCCGTGGGCATATAGAGAAAACCATGCAATGTAGAGAAGGCCGCGTCCACAAAGGAAAAGTTGCAAATGCAATGACGTCGGTCCACATGGGTGGGGACAAGTCAAAGCCGCAGAACTCACGAAAATGAATATTAGTTTGAGTGCTGTGTCATGAGTCAACGTATTTTGTGCGACTCTTGAATATATGTGTGTGTGTGTGTGTGTGTGTGTGTGGTTTTGAGTCTATAGATATAGTGTGAAGAGAATAGAAAATAGAGAAGGAGAGGAGTATAGAGAACAACTCCTCGAAGAGGAAAATAGAATATACGTGCAGCAACAGAGCATAAGAAGAAGAAGCAAAAAAAAAAGAATATTCAAAGGGAAATATAGAGCAACAACTCGTGGTGGAATATTCTAATAGAAACAAAAGAAAATATACTGAGTCGAAACTCCGAGATTATGTGAAGTTTTTTCAATCAAATATAGATATATATTGTGTGTTTTAAATATTGTTCTGGTTGTGTTTTCCCATGTGTTGGTTGCGTTGACACCAAATTTTTCCAACACATTGGTATCAGAGTGACTGGGTTGTTTGGGTTTTTATTTTTTGGGTTCGATGGCTTCCAGCAACAACTCGTGGCAACAACCCCCAACATTTGAGGGGAAGACCTATGATATCTGGTGTATCAAAATGAAGACATTGTTCTCTTCTCAAGAACTATGGGAATTAGTTGAAGGAGGATACGTAGAAGTAGTAAATCAAGTTGCTTTCAATGCACTCACACAAGGTCAGCAGAACGCATTGAAAGAAAATAGAGGAAAAGATGCAAAGGCTTTAAGCTATATTCGAATGCTGTCTTGATTTAATTTTCCAAGGATAGAAGTAGCTATAAACTCCGAACAAGCTTGGAACACCTTGCGGAGAATGCTTATTAAGGAAGTGACAAGGTGAAGGTAATCAGATTACAGATGTTGAGGAGAGATTTTGAGACCCTTCTCATGAAAGAGTCAGAATCAGTAAATGATTTCTTCACAAGAACAATGACCATAGTCAATCAAATGAGGATTAATGGAGATGTGATTGAAGAACATAGGATCATAGAGAAGGTATTGAGGAGCCTTCCAACCAGATTTGATCTAGTTGTGGTGGTTACGATAGAAGAGTTTTAAGGACTTGAGACAAATGACATTTGATGAGTTAATAGGTTCTATGCAAACCCATGAACATAGCATGATTAGAAAAACCAGCTCCTCCAACGAACAAGCCTTCAAGACAAGCAAAAGAGCATATAACAAATGGAGATGAATATTTTTATTAACAAGAAGGTGGAATACAAAGTCATCAAGAGCTACAAACAATAGGAAGACGAATGAGCAACAACACTTCCAAAGGTGGTTTTATGCAAAGGTATGACAAATCAAATGTACAATGATATTATTGCAAAAGTATGGACACTATGCTAGTGAATGCAGAAATAAAGAATATGATTTAAGAAATCATAATCATAATGCAAGCTTCTCCAATGCAAAAGAAGCTGAACAAGAGAAGAATGAAAAGAGTGGAACTTTCTTTCTACCTTGCAATGTAGATGAGCAAGGAAGCATATGAGTGGAAACAAAGCAATGTTTAATAACATAGATGATGCAAAAAAATTTGAAGTAAAAATGGGAACAAATGACAAAGTTGCAAAAATGGGTAAAGGCATTGTATCCATTCTCAGCAAGCAAGGAGACAAGAAGCATATACATAATGTTTTCTATGTCCCAGGATTGAAGTATAATCTTCTAAGCATTGGACAACTTGTCCAAAATGGATATAAGGTGAACTTTGAAAATGGAGAATGCATTTTATATGATAAAGGTGGAAGCAACAAGTTGATTACAGTTGTGTAGATGACACAAAATAGAATGTTTTCTTTGAGGAAGTAGAATGCGGTATGCAACAACGTTCAAAATTATAGTCATTGATCAATCTACCCTTAAGGCATCTCAGGTATGGACACTTGAGTTTTAGAGGATTGAATGTTCTTTATAAAAAGCAAATGGTTAGAGGATTGCCTCCTATTGAACAACCAAATAAGGTTTGTGAGGCATGTATATTGGGGAAGCAACATAGAAATACTTTTCCCTCAAGTAAATCTTGGAGAGCAAGCTCACCTCTTGAGCTAATACATTCAGATTTGTGTGGTCCCATGAAAACTCCCTCCTTGTCCAAGAAAGAGTATTTTATGACCTTTATAGATGATTTTAGTAGAAGGACATGGGTTTATTTTTTAAAAAATAAATCAGAGGCATTTGAAATATTCAAACAATTTAAGGCCATGGTTGAGAAGCATAGTGGCCATTATATAAAAACATTAAGAACAGATAGAGGGGGAGAGTATATATCAAATGAGTTTCTGAACTTTTGCAAGGAGCACGGGATCAAGAAACAATTTACAATAAGGTATACACCTCAACAGAATGGTGTAGTAGAGAGAAAGAATAGAACCATTCAAGAAATGACAAGAAGCATGCTCAAAGCAAGAGGATTGCCTGATGAATTTTGGGCAGAAGCAGTTGGAACAATAGTATATCTGCTGAATAGATGTCCTACAAAAGTGTGAGGAACATGATACCTCAAGAAGCATGGAGTGGAAGAAAACCAAGTGTTGAACACTTGAGAGTTTTTGGGTGTGTAGCATATGCACATGTGCAAAGAAAAGAAGAACAAATGGGATAATAGAGGAGAGAGGTGCATTTTCATTGGATATAGTGAGCAATAAAAACTTACAGATTGTATAATCCTAGTTATAAAGGAACTGATAATCAGCAGAGGATGTTCAATTCATTGAGGAAACATCTTGGGGAGATGCACAAGAAGTGGAGCAGCCACAAGCAAAGGAAAATGCACCTATCATTGATGTTGAAACAACAGATGGCGAGCAAACAACACACCAAGTTGGACATCCATTTCACAAAGAGGTGAATTTTCAAATGGCAACAGCCAACAAAGCATGCAAGAACCAACTAATGAGGCATCTACATCATCATCTAACTCAAATCAGCACCAAGGTCAAATGAGGAGTATCAAGAGATTTATGAGAAGTCAAGGTAAGAAGAAAATGAAGATGAGATGATTAATTTTGTTTTATTTTCAATAGCATCGATCCTATTTATTATGAGGAAGCAATTAAGGACCATAAATGGTGTGAAGCAATGGATGAAGAAATGCATGAAATAGAGAAGAATGGAACATGGGAGTTAGTAGATCTTCCAACAGGAAAGGAAGTCATTGGAGTTAAGTGGGTTTACAAAACCAAGACTACTCCCGAAGGAAAAATTGAAAGACATAAGGCAAGGTTAGTTGTCAAAGGCTACAAACAAAAGCCTGGATGTGATTATAATGAGACATTTGCTCCAATAGCAAGGCTAGAAACCGTGAGAACAATTATTGCCATAGTTGCTCATCATAAGTGGAAGGTCCATCAAATGGATGTTAAATTAGCTTTCTGAATGGAATATTAGAAGAAGAGGTGTATGTGGGACAACCACCTAGTTATGAAATTCCAGGGCATGAAAGAAAAGTATACAAGCTCAAGAAAGCATTGTATGGACTCAAACAAGCACCAAGGGCATGGTGATAGGATAGACTCCTATCTAATTAGCAATGGCTTTAGCAAAAGCAGCAGTGAGCCCACACTCTACATCAAAGCAAGCAATGGTGAGATTTTAATTGTTTTTTTGTATGTAGATGATTTAATTTTTCTTTGGAAATGCAAACAAGGCAATAGATGAATTTAAATCAGCCATGAAGAAGGAATTTGAGATGATTGATTTAGGATTGTTGAAGTATTTTCTTGGCATTGAGGTCAAGCAAACAGAGCAGCGCAATATTTGTTTCTCAAGCAAAGCATGCAAAGGAAATCTTGCAAAGATTTAGAATGTTGGATTACAAACCAACATTTACACCAACAAAGTTAAGTCTGAAATTAACCAAAAATGATTGCAGCAGCAATGTGGATCCTACAAGATATAAAAGCATGGTAGGAAGCTTGATGTATTTAACTGCAACTAGACCAGATATAATGTATGCAATTAGTTTGATTTCTAGATTTATGGAGACACCAAAGGAGATGCATTGACAAGCAGGCAAGTGTATTTTGAGGTATGTGAATGGCACAAGGAATTATGGAATTTTATATGCTTTGCCGATAATGATTTTCAGTTAGTTGGATATACTGAGACGGTGATCGGGCGGTAGCCTTGATTATAGAAAGAGCACATCTAGATATGTGTTCAATATTAGATCAAGAGCCATTTCATGGGCTTCGAAGAAACAATCGAGTTGTTTCATTGTCTCTGGCTGAAGCAGAGTATATTGCAATAAACTCATTCTTGTCGGATGATTTAGTTAAAAAAATCCTCTCAGATTTGCACGAAGAGCAACAAGGATGTATTGTTTTTGTTTGTGATAATATGTCTTCAATTGCATTGTCAAAGAATCCAATCTTTCATGAGAAAAGTAAGCATATAGCAATCATATATCATTTCATTTGTGAATTGGTTGAAAAAGGAGAGATAGAGCTCAAGTTTTGCAAGTTAGAGCAGTAGCTAGCTGACATTTTCACCAAACCTCTATCAAAAGAAAGGTTTGAGTGTCTAAGGACAAGTCTCGGCGTAGTCAATGCCCAGGATATTAAAATCAGTCCTTGATTAGATTTTGTTCAGCTCAAAATTAAGGGGGAGTGTCAGAATTTTTGTGTTTGATAATCTTGAGCCGCCCACTTTGTAGGTTTTCAAACTTGTCTTTTTCCCTCTCTACCAACCATTGCCTCGCAGACATTTAATTTTTTTTGGCCTTTTGAATTTGAACTGCCTGACAAAGCTGCGCAATAAAGGAAGTGAAGTGGGAGTGTATTGTGGATGTGGAAGTAAAATCCAGTAGGACAAAGTTGTGATGAAGTGCGTGACAAGTGAGAGTGGCAATATTGTGCGGGTATGGAGTTTCCGCGGGTCTTCAATTTTCGCATAAGCCTAAACACGCGGTATATAGAGAAAGCCACACAATGTAGAGAAGGCCGTGTCACAAAGAAAAAACCATAAATGCAATGGCACCATCTGCGTGGGTCGAGGACAAGTCAAAGCTGCGAAACTCACCAAAATGAATATTAGTTTCGGGTCCGTGTTATGAGTCAACGTATTATGTGTGACTCACGGCTATATATATGTGGTTTTTGAATGTATAGATATAATGTGAAGAGAATAGAAAATAAAGAAGGAGAGGAGTATAGAGAGCATTAACTCCAAGAGTAAAATAGAATATACGTGCAACAACATAGAGCATAAGAAGAAGAAGAATCAAAAAGAATATATGAAGGGGAATATAGAGCAGCAACTCGTGGTGGAATATTGTAATAGAAACAAAAGAAAATATTCGGAGGTGAAGCTCGAGATTGTATGAAGTTTTTGAATCAAATATAGATATATATTACGTGTGCATGTTTTAAATATTGTTGTGGTTGTGTTTCCCCCTGTGTTGGTTGCATTGGCACCAAATTTTGCCAACACAAAAGGAGAAGATGAACAATCTCTTTGGAATGGGGACAATCATTCATTCACATCTTTGACACCGATAGGATCCTCCTCTCAAGTCAAATGGTTGTCTACAAGGATTGGAAGTGTAACCTGCCATAGGAAATACATTAGCCATATTCTCAACCTCCAATGATTACATAATATTTTAGTCCATAAAATTGTTCGTTGCCCTAAAATTACTCTATGCAATCTTATAACACGAAACTTATGTTTTGTGTGTTGTTGATGATGAAGCTTGTTGTACTTGAGTTGAGACTCTTTATCTCTCTTGGACCCATAGGTGTATTTGTCTCACCTTCTCAATGAACTTGTGGGCTTATCAACCTAGGAGTCTCTATTTTCTAGCTTTCTACCTGACTATCCAAAACTAATATCAAGCGGAGTTGGTGGCGTAAAACCAAAAGATGCCTTGAAAGGTAAAGGATTTAATGAAGAATGAACAACCTTGTTGTATGAGTGATGTTGTAATGTCCCCAAATGGGACAATTAGATCCTCACTTGGTTTCTAGGCCAATCCCACAACCAAATGCAAGCTTAACACATGCAAATCAGATTTTTATTATGCAGACCTGTATTTTATCTTGAAAATGTGACTTGGATTTGGTATAAAACTCACACTAAACATCCCACAATTTAGTATTCCCCACTCCAATAATATTTTGCAGAAATTATGAAGTCAAATCAGTCCATAACAGATATATAAAACCATGCAAAAATCATATTATTGACTGCTGCAATTTATTTTCAGAAATGGCAACTAGGGTTATTGAGAAAACCCATACAAATCAGCAATCAATTGAATATGTTTTTATCCTAAACTAATCTCTGTATTTTTAGCAGCCCAAACATGAAGAAAATCTGATTTTTAGGGGCAAATAATGACTGCAATACAGTTCAGAAATCTGCATACAAATGTGACTGAAAATACCTCTTAAAACCCTCCAAAAATTATGAGACTAATTTATTTTGATCCCCAAAAATCAGTACAATAGATGGCAATAATATTCAGACCTGGAATGTCTCCAAAACAGCTAAAAAAAGGGTCGCTCAACCTTAGAAAAATTCAATAACAGCTGCTGCAACCTTCCTTACAAAGTTCTGCTGCAAATCTTCAATAAACACTGCTGGAAATAGTAAAAATTTGTGTAGACACAATGGATAACCCTGGATAGGAAATCCCCAAATACTCTAAGAGGGTTTTCGTCCTCTAGAGATAGATCCTAAGGGTTTTCGTCCTTAGAATACTTCAGACAAAAGCTCAAGGCTTTAGCTTCAATTCAGAAATTATCAAATGAACATAGAATGCCTTCCAACAAGTCGACCTCTCCTTTTTAAAGAAGAAATGACCCAAAGGAGACCTTTTTCTTATCCAATCAGCTTGCAATGATTTTCTCTATGCATATTCCCATTCTAGGCCAAGTCACATTTTCCATAGGGAGGATACATAAAATAATGTCTTTTTCTATTTTACTTTTGCCTCCTAGTGCAAGTCACACTTTTCCATGGATATTATATTTTTAATAAGTGTTTTTATCTTTTTGTTCACTTTTTCTATTTTTATTAAGTTCATAATAATTTATTATAAGTGCTTTATAATATTTTATTTATTTTTGCACTTTATAATAAAATATTTAGAACTTAAGTCTCCCCTTTAACATTCCCTTAGCCGTCGGGAAGACAAAATAGGCTAAGGGTCTTCGATTGGGAAGGGGATATTACAGTGCTCTCTTTCAAAAATTGCTTGCCGTCAAGCGATTCCAAATTTGTTTTGTCCCTATTTGTCCAAATGCCATGCACAAGAGACAAAACATACTGAAGTGTTCTAAGATCCTTGCACTGTGCACTGTCAAATGAGCTAAAACTTTCCACCATATTTCGTTAACAAGTTGCCCAAGTACACATGGTTTTACCCAAGGCATTACATAATGCAATTTGCAGATTTCATCATCTAGATCATCACTTTTTTCAACAAAAATCTGAATATGCAGCTTATATGAAATTATCTTGCTTGTATCATACCTCATGAAGTCACCATGGTCCATAAAAGGCTGAATTTCTTCATAAATCAGTTGCTGCAATTTTGTGTTCCTTCATCAAACACTTCTTGTGAAATTTTCCCTTCTTGGACAACTCCAATCCCACTCTTGGCTGCCATGCAATCATCCACACTTTGTGCACACATGTATGTATCATCCTCATGGCTTGAGCTTGAGTTACCAACCTCATCCTTATGCAAATCTGAGTTTCCTTCAACACTTTGCCACTTACAATCATTAGAAACCAAGGGAATATCATTAAACACTAATGAACCTTTACCTTGGGACTCATGCTCCATGATTGCTTCCCTTTTTCTTGTCAATGATGAAGAGATCTTTGCCTTAAACTCTTGTAAGTGTTGTTTTGCTTGAGCGGCTATAATTCTAGCAGCATTAGCTCTTCTTTGCCATTCCTCACACTTTCTTTGAGTTTCCATTACATCCTCCTTGCTTGCATATATGAATTTCTTCTCTTTCTCTTGGATGGCATGTTCCTTAACTTCCTTCATATGGGTAGGCTCTATGATTTCACTTCTGGCTCATCCTTGCTTCCCCTTTTCTTGTCAATGATGAAGAGATCTTTGCCTTAAACTCTTGTAAGTTTTGTTTCGTTTAAGTGACTATATTTCTAGCAGCATTAGCTCTTCTTTACCATTCCTCACACTTTCTTTGAGTTTCCATTACGTCCTCCTTGCTTGCATATATGAATTTCCGCTCTTTCTCTTGCATGGCATGTTCCTTAACTTCCTTCATATGGGTAGGCTCCATGATTTCACTTCCTGGCTGATCCTTGCTATCCTGCACATCAAATCTTTCTAGAAATCTTTGTGAGAAATCAACAAGTGAGGCAATTGATTCAACCCCTTGGGTCTTCAGCAAATGATGTCATCCATCCATCCATCCACATATCTAGAGATGAACATGAGGCCCCCTTCGAAAACCGTACATGAGAATTTCCTTTCATACGGCTTAAACAAGAACACCCAAATACCTTTACAAACAAAGGTATATCCTTTGTAAAATAGAAAGATGCTTCATACTTCATTCCTTGGGAATATATCATCCTAAAACATGGGATTATAACACAAAAATGTCTTAAATTCATTCAACCAACATCTAGCAGAGATATCCTCAGTTCCATCAAAGAAAGGGACTTGGGTCCACTTCATCTTTTCCATGATTGTATTTAGATATGATTTTTTCTTTTCTTTTCTCACAGGCTGGGAGGACACACTGCTCTGATACCACTATAATGTCCCCAAATGGGACAATTAGGTTCGCACTTGGTTTTTAGACCAATCCCACAACCAAATGCAAGCTTAACACATGCGTATCAGATTTTTATTATGTAGACCTGTATTTTATCCTGAAAATGCGACTTGGATTTCGTATAAAACTCATACTAAACATCCCACAATTTAGTATTCCCCACTCCAATAATATTTTGCAGAAATTATGAAGTCAAATCAGTCCATAATAGATATATAAAGCCATGCAAAAATCATATTATTGACTGCTGTAATTTATTTTCAGAAATGGCGACTATGATTATTGAGAAAACCCATACAAATCAGCAATCAATTGAATATGTTTTTATTCTAAACTGATCTCTGTATTTTTAGCAGCCCAAACATGAAGAAAATCTGATTTTTAGGGGCAAATAATGATTGCAATATAGTTCAGAAATCTGCATACAAATGTGACTTTAAATACCTCTTAAAACCCTCCAAAAATTATGAGACTCATTAATTTTGATCCCCAAAAATCAGTATAATAGATGGCAATAATACTGAGAACTGGAATGTCTCCAAAACAGCTCAAAACAGCAAAAAAAAGGGTCGCTCAAGCTTTGAAAAATTCAATCACAGCTGCTGCAACCTCCCTAACAAAGTCCTACTGCAAATGTTTAATAAACACTGCTGAGATAACTAAAATTATGTGTAGACACAATGGATAAATTTTGAAGTCAAGCTTTGAAAATTTTGAGTTGGTGCCTTTGAGAGATGTTTGAGCAGAGTGAGAAGTCTGGAGAGATAGAAAAATTCGTGCTTTGAAGAAGTGGGTGCTCATTTGCAATCTCGCCCTATTAATTTAGAATCTTGCAGTCCGCATGGTTCCCGTCTGGATGCTTGAAAATTGTTTCCTCCATTCGAATGAAATTGTCAAATCCTTCTTCTATGGCCGTGGATTGCATTGAGCCTGGTATTGTTTACAGTTCTTCTTTCCACGAGGAGCAAGTTTGTTTTTGGGCGTAAATGGTGGAGCTTCCTCTTTGTATTTTTCTATAGTCGTGAATGACGGGCGTATATTCCCTGTCAATTTTTGGCCCCAGCATCCACGAGTACATGGACATCTCTGATTGGATGCGGGAAGGTGGGTCGTCGGGTCACTTTTGGAATTTTGGTTTTGTATGAAGAAAGACATTGTTCAATTGAGAACCAAATCGGCTAAGTATAAAAGGAGCGCAGAAGGTGCCACGTGTCTCTTCGGCACACTTTTGGTATGGTGCACAAAAGCGGAGACAACAAACGAGCGCCATCCCTCCACGTGTCTAGAGTCCAGAAAAGACAAAGCCAGCCGATAAATTGGCTAAGTATAAAGAGCCGGCGGAAGCCTCCACGCGTCCCAATGGCGCACCTCCAAAGGCCAAGATCAAAGCAGGATCCTAAGTGAGCGTAGACTCGCCACGTGCCTCATCGGTGCAACTTCAGAAGTGAGACCCAAGGGACAGACCCCAAATGAGTGCCAACTCTCCACGTGTTCAGAGCCTCAAAAAGTTAAATCGGCCGTTGAAAGGTCTAAGGCCAGCGGAAAGAACCACGTGTCAGCTCAGTGTAACTTTAGAGGTGAAATACAAAGCGAGTCCCCAAACAAGCGCGAAGCTTCCACGTGTCCAGAACCCAACATAGTCGCTCCTAAATAAGCAGAAGGGACCTAGCCAAAAATGGAGAAAGAGGAGCGGATCCAAATCTGTTAAGTCTGGATCGCGAGACAGCGCCACGCATCTCATCGGCGCACCTTCAAGGGTCGAAGCCAAAGGCGGTTCCCCAAACATGCGCCAGCTCTCCACGTGTCTCATCGGAGCAACTTCAAAGGCGCGGCCAAAAGAAAGACATCGAACTAGCAGCCACCCGTCACGTGTCTAGGATCCGATAAAAGTCAAATGGGCGAGAAAACCCGAATTGGCTAAGTATAAAAGAACCGACGGAAGCCTCCATGTGTCTCAACAGCGCACCTTCAAGGGTCGAAGCCAAAGGCGGTCCCCCAAACAGCGCCAACTTTCGACGTGTTCCAGGTTCGAAAAGGAGACAGAGAGCCAGTTGTTGAATCGACTAAGTATAGAAGGGTTTGCGGAAGCCTCCACGTGTCAGCTTGGCGCAACTTCAAAGGCAAAATCGGAGGCAGAGTCCCAAATGTGCGCTGAGCCTCCACGTGTCTAGGGTCAGACATATGGCCCCGCCAAACAAAAGGGACTTAGCCAAAACACAAAGAAACAAGGCGAGGCAGCGGAAGGAGCCATGTGTCTCTTCGGCGTTCTTTCAAGAGGCAAATAGAAAGCTAGTCTCCAAATGAGCGGAAAACCTCCATGTGTCCCAGGTCAGATAAAGCTTTCGCCAAACGAAGGGAAAAAGTCAAATGTTAAGCCCACGTCGAAAGTCAAAGCGAAGGCGGGCCGACAGAGAACTTTGAGATTTTGAGCCTTGTTTCCATAAAATGCGTAAAGTGAAAAAGTGAACTGCGGCCCCGCTCATGCCAAGGGAAAAAGTCAAATATCGAGCCCGCATGAAGAGTCAAAGCGGGAGGCGGATCGTTAGAGCCTTTTGAGATTTTGAGCCTTGTTTCCAAGAGGGAAAAGTCAAATGTTGAGCCCGCATCAAAAGTCAAAGCAGAGAGGCGGGTCGGCGGAGAACTTTGAGATTTTGAGCCTCATTTCTAAAAGAAGTAAAATTATAAAGTGCCGCGACTCGTTACCACTCAGGTAACGCCACGTGTCAGACCCAAATGCAAAATGTGAAGTTGCGGGCTTGCGGGGCTGCGGGGAACTTTGCACTTTTGCATCTTTTGCGCTAAAGGCGCAATTTCAATTTCGGGCCGCGGATCCATTTTTGCATTTTCACCATTTTTGTACGGATTCGATTCAAATATTCAAATGGGCATAACTTTCGCTCCAAAGATTCGAAATTTGACAAATTTTATATTGTTGGAAAGGTCTTGGTCTCCTCTATGCCATGCAAGCATAAAATATTGTTTTTAGCAGGGGTTGATGGTTGGAAATCGGAAAATGTCTTTCACACCATTAATGTGTGATCTGATTGCTTCAAACAGATCAGATTTGATCCGATTTCCATCCTTTCTTCTCAACACGCTAAACATACATGGAGAGCATCTGGAAACCTTGATTTGGGTGAAAATCGGAAAAGCGTCTTTCAAGCCATTAGTGCGGGATCGATTGCTTCAACGGATCAGATTTGATATGATCTTCCATCCTTCCTTCTTGACGCCGAAGACATGCGGAGAACAGTTAGGCAGATTTGCGGGGGAGGGCATTGATGGTTGGTGGTCGAGCTTCCAAATCAGATTTCTTTCCTTCTCTTCTTCTCCGCTTTTCGCTTCATCTATAAATGTAAGAGCTTGGCTCATTGCAAAAGGTTGGACTATGATAATTTTGAAGTGTAAATAGAATCGAAAGCAATCAATACAGAAGAATTTCCCCTTTCTCTCTATCTCATCTATTGTCTCTTCTTGCTTACCTGAAATCCGTGGATCATTTATCTTCGTAATAAGAAAGCTGTGTTCTTATTGATATCATTTACGGAACTTTGTGTACGGAATGATATCCTATCTTTGTGAATGTGAATGATTTTGTTCTGTATCACCTTTGCTCAATACGTATAAGGTTATACTCTGCTATCTATATTTCTGAAATCTTGATATATTCTGCTCTTTCCTTTCTTCATTTCTTCCATTCATTTGTATTGATAAGCTATTTTGGTAAAAAAATATTTTAAGATGTCGAAGTCCAGCCTTAAGATGAAAATTGTTCTTTTTATATAAGCTTTGTTGCTTGCTTTCAATAAGGGAACCTCTCCCACAAAGAGGAGGGACTTGCTTTGTCCCACGACTATGGTGTTGATCAAAGTACCATTTTAAAACCCAACGAGATCTTTGAAATGTATCTACACATGATTAAAAAAGCGTCACTGTCTTGTTACAAAAAATGATATAATGTTGCATGATATTTTGGATGGTCCACCAACTATATGTGCAACATAAGTCATCAAATGGATTTGATTCTAGGGTCTGTTTACCTAACAAGGCTGCATATCGTTTGTCACCTATGGAAAGTGAGATGCCAAGTGCAAGGATTTCTTGAGAAGGGGTTAATTAGAGAACCCTTAGCCCACACACAATAATTGTAGTATTCTCATCGAAGAAAGGAGGTGTGTAAAGGATGTGCATTGATTCCATAGCCATCAACAAGATAACCATCAAGTACAAATTTCCATTCAAATGCATGGATGATTTGATGGACCTTTTGTGTGGGGTGAGAGACTTTACGAATATTGATGTAAAGATTGGATTCCACTAGATTTGTAAAAGAGAAGAGGATGATTGTAAGATGAATTTCAAGATGGGGGATGGGTTGTATGAGTGGTTGGCCATGCCATTTGGGTTAACCAACGCACCGAAGAGCACATTCGTGTGGTGATGAAGTGTTGAAGTCCTTTTAGGCAATTTTGTCATTGTATACTTAGATGACATTCTAGTTTTCAGCAAAACACGGGAGGATAAGCTGGTTGTGAACTTGAAGAGATGTTGTTTCACACTCGAAGAGTTGTTGTACTTGGGATTTATGATATCTCAATAAGGATTGAAGATGTTGTTAGAAGCACGGGAATACTGAGAGAGGGGGTGAATCAGTGTTCAACAATTTTAAAACTTTTTCTCCAACTTATTAATTTTTTTTTCACACTTAACAATATTTTCAAATTTGAAAATAAAATGAGAGCACACACAAAAATCAAATGCACATAACACCAGATATATTGTGGTTCACCCAGTGTGGGCTACATCCACCAAAAAGAGATTGCTTGGATCTATTGTCCAAATCCAGCTGAAATAAAAATAGTGTTTACAAGGTGTGAGCACCCACTCACAGAAGACACCAATCTCCAAGCCGAACACCAATTCAGCCCTTGAATGCAAACACCATTGGTGTGCGATCTTTGATCCAATCGAAGCACCCACTTCAAAAAATCTGCAATACAAATAAATAATATTTTCTCCTTCTATATTTTCTCTCTCACATACTCATACTCACTTAAGAGATTTACAATATCAGCTCACATACATATCACACTCATACAAAATGCTCTCTTTCTCGCACACATAAAAATGTGCACACAACACTTGCTTATATAGAAAGAAGGAGAGGAAAAACCACTTGTGGTTTCCCTAAAACCATGTGCCCATACCATGGGCCAATTTTGGCTCCCATATTGCAATTTAAATCTCCTACATGAAAAAATGCGCCATAAGCAAGCCACATCACTTGGCGGTTACAACAATATTAAAAATAGCAATATTCTCTTACACATGTAAGAGTAACTCCTCTTACGCGTCATAAACCTTCTTACACTTCCCTTACACCTCTTTAATGATCCACCAAGAGAAAATTTCACCCCATTTGGATGATTCCCTCTTACACCTCTTAAGTAACTCCTCTTATGCGTCATAGAATCTCTTACACGTCATAAGCTGTCATATTTGCTCCAAATAGCAATATTCTCTTACAAGGTCAAGTGTAACTCATATTTTTCAATTAAAACACAACCAACTTCCCTTACACGTCCTTAATGCTCCACATATGACAAAATCCGCCCCATAAAGACATTCTCTTTTTAAATTCAAATTTGTAACTCCTCCATGATTTTAAAATCAATTTGTAACTCCTCCATGTCATAACTCATCACCCATGCAAATGTAACTCCCGTTTTGAATTCAAACATTCAACATGCATTAAGTAACTTCCATTTTAAATGTACCTTATTGAAAAATGTGCCATACTAGTGGAAGTTGAATAGTCACATTGAAAAATGTGCCCATGTAGAAGTCAAGGGTCACAATGCAATTGTAACCTCTCTTACACATCCCGCCATGTGTCGTAAGATTCCTTGGTGATGTTGAATATTAAAATATTCAAATTTTGACATCACACTAATGCCACATACTCTACCACCTCAACTCTCGCCCCACATGGGCTAACTCACTTGTCCATGTGTCCTGTAGGTCCTACCACATTGTTGAATAATAAATTATTCAACTTGTACCTTAATGTGCAACTTGAACCTTTGACATGAATAATTATTTTACGAACACTAATGTTGTAATGTTGAATATTAAACAAATATTCAAACCTCAATAATTCCACCAACACTAATGTTGTTCCTTTGACATCAATGACAAAATACTCAACAAACTCCCCATTTGTCATTGATGGCAAATCCCTGCTAAAAATAGACATGAGAACCTATTTGCTCTAAAATCCGACTTTACGCCTCGAGCTCTTTCTATCTTTGCTGCTGCTGCACTGCACTGCATTCTATGCAAATCTCCCCCATGCTGCAATTCTCCCCCTTTGACATCAATGACAAAGGGATAACTGAACCTGTCACCTCGACCTATACTCGGAGATGAAGATACTGCAATTTGTAGCTCCCCCTATGTCCATACTCCCCCTAAGATAATCAATGAGTAAGAGTGACAGAAATCACTCCTAACTTTTGTCTGAGTGACTCAAAAGATTCCTTCGGTAGGGGTTTTGTAAATATATCAGCAATCTGATCCTTAGTCCCAACATATTCCAATTTCACCTGCTGATCTACAACTTTCTCTCTCAAGAAATGATACTTAATGGGAATGTGTTTTGTCCTGGAATGCATGACTGGATTTTTTTCGAGATATTAATAGCACTCGTATTGTCACAGAAAATGGAAATAGGATGCTCATATTCTACCTTCATGTCCTTCAACGTTTGCTTCATCCAAAGCACCTGTGTACAACATGCCACTGCTGCAATATACTCTGCCTCTGCTGTAGACAATGAAACTGAGGCTGTTTCTTGCTAAACCATGACACTAATATGTCACCAAGATAAAAAGCTCCCCCACTTGTACTTTTCCTATCATCAACACTTCCTGCCAATCGCATCTGTGAATGTTGTAAGAGTGAAATCATCACTCTTTGGATACCATAAACCATAATCCAACGTACCTTTCAAATATTTGAAAATTCTTTTCATTGCTGCCACATGAGTTTCCTTTGGTGCCGCTTTGGCGAATGCTGCAACTAATCCAACAACCTGCATAATCCAACAAGTTGCACGTTTTCAAAGGCACCAAAGGAAACTCATGTGGCAGCAATGAAAATAATTTTCAAATATTTGAAAGGTATGTTGGATTATGGTTTATGGTATCAAAGAGTGATGATTTCACTCTTCCAACATTCTGAGATGCAGATTGGACAAGAAGTGTTGATGATAGGAAAAGTACAGTGGGGGACCTATACAAAGTCCGATTAGCATCGGAGACTCATCATCCTTACTCAACTTGCGACTGTAATCATGGGTGTACTAATTGGATTACAATCTTCCATTTTAAACTTTTTCAACAACTCTTTTATATACTTGGTTTGTGAAATACAAATGCCTTGACTAGAATGTTGAATTTGCAAATCAAGAAAATAAGACAACTCACCAAACATAGACATCTCAAACTCCCCTGCATCTCTTACGCAAATTCTTTGCATAATCTCCTGCAACCGCTTCCAAAAATAATGCCATCCACATAAACCACAACTATCACTTGATGTTCTCCTTCTGTCTTGATGTACAAATTGTTATCCACAATTTCTTTTTTGAATCCTTGTTCCTGCAAGTACTTGTCCAATCTAGAGTACCATGCTCTGGGAGCTTGTTTCAAACCATAAAGAGCCTTTTTTAACTTGCATACAAAATCTGGATTTCTTGATAGAATAAAACCTTTTGGTTGTTCTATATAAACTTCTTCCTCTATGTTTCCATTCGAGAATGCTGATTTTACATCCATTTGATAAAATTTAAAATTCTTGAAACAAGCAAATGCTAAAAACATTCTTACCACCTCCATGCGAGTAACAGGTGCAAAAGTCTCCTCAAAATCAATACCTTCAACCTGTGAGTATCCTTTGCATACCAGTCTAGCTTTGTTTCTAACAACTTCTCCTTTCTCATTCATCTTGTTCCTGAAAACCCACTTGGTGCCAATGATGTTTTTGTCTTTTGGCCTCGACACTAAATCCCATGTTTCATTTTTCTCAATCTGATTTAGTTCCTCTTCCATAGCATTTAACCAAAACTTATCTTTGCTAGCCTCATCAAAATTACATGGCTCAACTTTTGATAACAAAGAAAAGTTTACCTCTTGTGATTCACTTGCTAGTCTCCTCCTTGTCTGCACTCCAGTATATTTATTTCCAATAATTTGATTTACTGGATGATACTTACAGACTGCTCTCAATGGTGTCTTTGTGTCTTCTCGTTCGGATTCTTCGTCCTTTAATTCTTCTTCTTCTTCTTCTTCTTTTTATGATTTGCACTCTTTCTCCTCTTCAGGAAAACTGGATTGTCCTATCTTTTTCTTTCTAGGCTTCAAGTCATCAACTTTCACATTTATGCTTTCCACTATTTTCTGCAATCTCTTGTTATAGCATCTATAAGCCTTGCTTTTGAGGAATAACCAAGAAATATACCTTCATCCGCTCTTGAGTCAAACTTACCCA
This sequence comes from Taxus wallichiana var. yunnanensis, assembly GCA_018340775.1. Lineage (NCBI taxonomy): Eukaryota > Viridiplantae > Streptophyta > Pinopsida > Cupressales > Taxaceae > Taxus > Taxus wallichiana. Next base: position 392,082,012 of record CM031243.1, read on the forward strand.
ATTCATCTTCATCATCTCTCTTAATATAACACTTTCTTCCAAACACTTTGAAGTATTTCACGGAAGCTGGTCTTCCCTTCCATAGCTTGTATGGTGTCTTTTCTGTGTTTACTCAAATATGTGCTCTGTTCAGAATATACACCATTGTGTACACTGCCTCTCTCCAAAAAGCATCTGGTAACTTGGACTCATTCAACATGGTTCTCGCCATTTCTTGCACTGTCCTATTCTTTCTCTCCACTACACCATTTTTGTTGTGGTGTTCTTGCTACAGAAAACTGTCTTCTGATTCCATGCTCTTCACAAAACTCATCAAACTCATTAGACATAAACTCTCCTCCGCTTATCCGATCTCGGACACTTAATTCTCAACCATTGCTTTAAAAACATGAACTTATCAAAAGCTTCTGATTTTTCTTTTAGAAAAGCAACCCATGTCATTCGGTAAAATCATCAATCAATAGCATAAAATAAGATTCACCTTGTAAGCTATGAGTTCTTGTAGGCCCATAGAGATCTATATGAATGAGCTCTAATGGATTTGAAGTTGAGTGCTCTTTCGTCTTGAAGCTTGTCCTTGTCTGTTTTCCATGTTGGCATTGTCTACAGATAGTATTTGCAGGTTTTGAAATCTTGGGCATATCTCTCATTGCTTGTTTTGAGCTAATTTTCACCATGTTGTCAAAATTAATGTGACCCAATCTCCTATGCCACAACCAACTTTCATCAATCTGACTCATGCAACACTTTTCTCCCTTCACATCACTCAACATGTACTGAGTTGTTCCTTGTTCTATTTGCATCTGCAACCCATTTACATGTATCCTTCTTTCTAATTTCACAACCCTCAACATAAAACATGAGTGTATAACCTTGATCACACATTTGACTGACACTCAAAAGATTATGTTTCAACCCTTCAACAAATAAAACATTTTCAACTTTAGCTTGACCATTCAATTTTATGTTACCTCTTCTTGTGATCTTGGCTGTAGTATTATCTCCAAACTTTACTATACCTCCACTAGCCTTTTTCAGCTTCTAGAACTTGCTTCTGTCACCCATCATATGGCTGGAACATCCACGGGCCATTTACACCACATCACTCAACATGTACAAAGGTTGTTCCTTGTTCTATTTGCATTTTGCAACCCATTTACTGTATCCTTCTTTCTAATTTCACAACCCTGAGTGTATAACCTTGATCACACATTTGATTGACTCTCAAAAGATTATGTTTCAACCCTTAAACAAATAAAACATTTTCAACTTTAGCTTGACCATTCAATTTTATGTTACCTCTTCTTGCGATCTTGGCTGTAGTATTATCTCCAAGCTTTACTATACCTCCAGTAGCCTTTTTCAACTTCTGGAACTTGCTTCTGTCACCCATCATATGGATGGAACATTCACGGGCTGTTTACACCAACATAGATTCTTCCTTTTCTTCCTCCTTTCTCTTTTGCCACACTTTCTTATCGTTGGCTTTCTACATGATCTGATTTCCCTCTTTCTTTTGCTTTGGCCTTTCTATAATCTTACTCCTGCAAAATCTTTATGTGGCCAACTTGGTTGCATTCATAACATCTAATCTCATGCTCATTCAAATTTGACAATGCAACAAAATAATTGTAGTTTCTAGCATGAAAGTTCTGATTCCAACTTTGAAACCTCGATCTACAGTCCATCATCTTATGACCATAAATGTGACAGGAAAAACAATAACCGTGAAAAGAATACTGGTCATGTAGGGCTGCCTTTGATAAGATGAACTTGAAACTTCTTATTGGCACCTTCTTCCACTTGCTCTCTTCTTTGTTGTTTTCATGGAGGATGATATTCTTGTTTCTTGTTGCTTTCTCCTTCACTTGGAGCCCTTTAGGACATCTGCATAGCTGGCTTTCTTCACTGGTTCTTTGGTCTCTTTCTTTTTGCTTCATTGAATCCAAGACCACCTTTGGCTGATTTTGGTCTCTGTTCACTCAGAATGTTGCTTAACACCTCAGAACTCTTTTCAAACTTGAGTCTCTTGTTCAACTTTTCAGTTTCCTGTCTTAGTGCGACAATCTCTGACTCTAATCTCTCGCATTCTTCTTCTTTCGATTTCAGTTGTTCTTTGATCACTTCCTCTATTCTTTTTGCCTCTTCAACTTGGGTCTTTAGATCAATAATAGTCTTCTCACATTCTTTGTCAGCATGCAGATTTTTCTTTGCTTCTTCATACTCTTGAAGTTGCACATTTTTGCTTCATGGTCTTCTTTTTGAGTCTCTTGATCTCACCCAAGGCACATATGAGTTCTTCTTCCAAGTTTACCTCACCTTCTTCATCAACTACATCTTCATCTTCCACTTCTCCATCTTCAAGGGCCATAAACAAAAGTTCTTCAATGTCACCCTTTGAACTATCATCTTCTCTGGTGCATAGACTCTTCTTGTATCAGTTCCAGTTCTTCTTTTCAAACTTCCCTTGCTTGAAATTCTTTTTGTAGAAAGGCTTCCCTTTCTTTGCTTTGACAGGCTCTTCATCATCACTCTCACTTTTTGCATGCGGACACTTAGCTGCAAAATGTCCAATCTCACCACAGTTAAAACATTTAAAAGGAAGTTTACCTTTATACTTGTCGGATCCTCTTTTCAGATTTTTCACCAATAGGGCTTCTTCTTCCTCATCGGATTCATCATCCGATTCAACCTTCTTCTCCTTTCCTTTTGAAGCTTTGAAAACAACTCTTTTCCTTGGCTTATCTAGTTCTGTTCTCATCTCATAAGCCGTGAGTATTCCATGCAACTCATCCATTTTCATTTTATCTAAATCCTTAAGTTCTTCAATAAGTGAAACTTTAGCATCAAATCTAGGAAGTAGAGATCTTAATACCTTTTGTACTATTACTGGGTCTTCCATCTCTTCACCCAAGCCTCTGATCATGTTTACGGTCTCATCCACACGGAGTAGATATGCTGCAATGTTCTCTTCCTCCTTCATCTTTAGACTTTCAAACTTTCTTTTGTGTGTCTGAAGCTTTGCCATCTTTACTTTCGAATCTCCTTCATATAAACTATTGAGCTTATCCCACATCTCCTTGGCAGATTTGCAAAGCATAATCTTTACAAACTCTGAATCTGCTACACCACACAAAATAGCATTCATAGCTTTAGCATTATTTTCACATGCTCTCTTACCAACCTGATCTGTCGGTGGAGTTGTTGGTGCCGTATAGCCATTCTCAACTGATTGCCAAATATCGTGTCCAAGAGAATTCAAATAGGTCTGCATCCTTATGCTCCAAAAGGCATAGTTTGATCCATCGAACAACGGAGCTTTGTTTGTGGAGAATCCTTCCTGAGCTGCCATCGTGCTTTCTGATCTACCTTCTAGCTGTTAAGCTACACAAAAGGAACCTCACTCTGATACCAATTGTTAGAAGCACGGGAATACTGAGAGGGGGTGAATCAATATTCAACAATTTATAAAACTTTTCTCCAACTTATTAATTTTTTTTTCACACGTAACAAGATATTGAATAAAAAAACCTTTCCTTCTATACTGACAGTGATTGATGCCATAGTGATATAATTCTGAATTCACTTGCTCACTTCCTGGTTGAATCCCAAAAACCTCATGGTGTATAGGAGCATCCATTTACACCTATCAAAGGCCTTTGACATTTCTCATTTGATCATGGCTCCGGGACATGACTGACTATGCACACTGTGAATAAGATCTTGAATCGCTATTTCATCGTCAATAATTTCTGGTCCTTTCACAAATGCCAATTGAGAGGGAGAGATGATTCTGCAATCAAAGGCTGCAACCTTCTTGTTATCATTTTAGAGATTATCTTGTGGATAATGTTGCATATAGAGATGGGTTGAAATAATTCCAAGGAATCAGCACCCATATGTTTAGGTATCAATATGAGCCTTGTTGTGTTGAGTATTTTCAGCATCCTTTACTTTCTATGCAGTTCTTCCACCACTTCAAGGATCTCTTGGTTAAAGAGATCCCTTAACTCTTGGTGATATTGAGCTGGAAGGTCATTAAGTTTTGGTGCTTTGTGTTTTTCGGTGATTGGCTGAAATATGAGATCATTATCTTCCTTAGAGATGAATTTTGGCATTTATAGTAGAATTTTCTATAGAGCATTGGTTCAATCAATATTTGGTTCCTATAGCAGATCTTGGAAATAAGAAGAAGCTTATAGAACCATATCCTCAAGCTTTTGTAACATCCTGCCATCTTGAACCTTACAATGCACATGGCACTAAGGCTATGCTTTTAAGTATGGAACCGTGAAAGAATTTTATATTGCAGTCCCTTTCTTTGATCCAATAAGAATTTTATGGACTTCTAGAGCCAATAAGCCTTCTCTCTTTGTACGAAAATGTGCAGATCCGGAATCAGCTTTTGTTCTATATCTTCCACGTCTTTGAAGAAGCATTGTTGTCTGATAGTTTCTGCAGTTTCTCCAGTTGATGATTGTATTGGGTAGGACCTCCACCACAACTGAATATTTGAATGGAGATCTGGGTGTTAGAGCAACATATTTTTAAATTGGACTGGAATTTCCTCAGACCAGTTTGTCAAAGATTTGAAGGTAGATAAGCGAATGGTCTGAGACTGTGGAATCAGATATGCTTACTGTGATTTGCCTCTCATCTGACAACCATGAAGGGGAAGAAAGAAAGCGGTCAAGTTATTTGGCCAAATAATAATGACATCTTCTTTTGTTGCACCAGTTATAGTTCCCATTTTGGAATTTAGTATTTTTGAGCCACTGACAGTCAATGAAGCCTCGGAAGATGACTGCACACGCCGGATCATACCGACAGCCATTTCGTTTATCTTGGTGAGGATGAAGTTGAGTATTTGGTATCACAGCTAGCTAGCGTAGAGACTAAATCTTCAATTTATATGCTGTAGTCTTTTGTAATACATATAAGCCTGCAGTCTTTTTAGCAGAAACTTCTAGAAAAGAAGAATTCTGGAGGAAATATTTCCCAGAATTGCAATCCTTTTATTCCTCAATGTAGAAGATGCATGCAACTACAATATTAGCATGGAATATGTTACATGTTGAATCAAAACGTTGAGAAGGCATTAAACACAACAGGCACTATGCATTTTATTTGTTGTGCAATATGAAGATGTGATGTTACTTCGTGATAAAAGGAAAGAGCTTTGTAAAGTGTTATTTGATGAAAGGAAATCAAATGTGAATGAATATTCTTTATTTTTCTGTTGTATGGTCAATAATACTTTTATGTTCAAGCTATTTCGAATTCTTTAGAAAATTTAGGTGTGAAATGAACCAAACAAATTACACAGATTATCGTTTGTGCATAGTGTTGAAACGAAACATGTCATATAGTTGATCAATAATACTACACATCCCTTCATTAAAGAGAATCTATAGAAATAGCATTATGATTCCAAAATATCAGGAAACATCAACTTTGTATATTTAAAGGTTTGGCAATGGTGATGAGAAAAGTAGTGATATCAATTATTTTAATGTTAGACAAAGAAGTTATTTTATTTTGTACTGAATGTCAGATTTGAAGCCACTTGGGCTCACGGGAATCAATTAAAATCTTGCAAAACTTTTCTAGCTTGGCCATTTAAGCTATTTTAATAATATCGCTATGATACCTCCTTGATCTTGTTTTGGTGTCCACTTGTCTTGTGTTGATTGCGGGAACAATTGTTTACATTAAAATGTCTTTTTGAAATCTATCTGAACTGGTATTGAAAATATAGTTTTGTGTTAAGAAAATAATGCTCTCTCCGTCTCTCTATGGAATAAAAATGTGAATAAAATATTGAATGGTGGAAAAACTCTTTTCTCTCTCTTTATGGAAAAAAGAATTGCATGTTATTGATGCTTGATAGAAGTGAAACCCATGTCAACAATATGCTAACTCATGTATATGCAGGTTGGTGAGACGATGAGGAGGCATTAAATGCAATGAGGTCTATGCATTTTATTTGTTGTGCAATATGAAGATGTGATGCTATTTTGTGATTAAAAGAAAGAGCTTGTAAAGTGTTTTTTGATGAATTAAGGAAGCAAAATGTGAATGAATATTCTTTATTGTGTGTTGTATGGTTAATAATACTTTATGTTCAAGCTATTTTGAATTCCTTAGAAAATTTAGGTGTGAAATGAACCAAACAAATTGCCAGATTATCGTTTGTGCATAGTTTTGAAATGAAACATGCCATATAGTTGATCAATAATACTACACATCCCTTCATTAAAGAGAATCTCTAGAAATTCATAATTGATGAAATGAACAAGCAACATTAGATGCATTGCCATTATGTTGGTAGATTCCTCAATGGGATCCTTCGTATTGTGTCGGTTATAGTGCGGGGTCCTATTGAAAGGACACTCTACAAGTTTGTTTAGCAACCTCTTTGCACCCCTTGTCAAATATGTAGAATATAGTGAGAGGAGTATTTACCTCAAATTTAGTAATGTATCTTCCTCGTACTTGTTTGTGTTGTAAGTGGTCCTATTGAAAGGACACTCTGCAAGTTTGTTTAACGACCTCTTTGCACCCCTTGTCAAATATGTAGAATACAATGAGGGAGTATTTACCTCAAATTTAGTAATGTATCTTCCTCGTACTTGTTCCTATTAACTTTATTGAGTCTCTCTTGTTGCGGTAATATTTCTAGAACCTTAGCAATTGGGTTCATATTCCTTTGTGTGTCACTAATGGACACTTTTACCCAACCGGATGGTGGGGATATATATTCAAGGCATTACATATTCCGTACATCATTGTTTGTTACTTCCCATCGTTTTACACGGGGTTGTTACCCTTCTTATCATATTGTGGCTCCTTGCATCAAATGCCGGGCCTAACGTGTCCCCTATTGTGATAATATGTGAAAGTTGGGTTTTGGTGTCATTCCTTTTTTGTCTTCTACTCTACTTGAGGTAGAGGTTGAACCTTCGGGCGTTCTCGCCACAAATAAAGAGTTCAATAAATCTAATGCCAATGTTAGTTCAGTGAATCATAAATCATAAATGTTTTTAGTAATATCCATGTTTCGTTTGACCCTCTCGAAGAGTCTTGGACATAACCTCCTAGCATTGTTATAATTTGATGTGTTTAATACAGCTTTTGGGAGTGTTTATTGGGATCTTAAGACACTTCCTTCCTAGCCGAGTTCTAATCGAGTGAGTGTACAAACTACTATACTTGGATGTATCACAATATAGAAGTATAAACAAATAATTAAATCTGTTCTTAGTATTTAAACAAAGTTGCGACTTGATGCGCCCAAGATCATGTGAACAATTTATACATAATGTGATAAAAGTAAGAAGGCTTTGTTATGAATGATGTGTTTACAAGCTACAATTGATAAGCTACAATTTGAACACCACACGATGTATGCAAATGAGGATGCAAACAAAGGCCATGTAGAGAAGGTGTCTGCCTATAGGTGAGGACATTGGTTGGAGCAGATACTATTGACTTTTAGTGAAACAATGTTAATTCCTCGCGGGGAGGATGTCTTTCGTAAGCTACAATTTCGACACCATGAGATGGCACTCTACCCGAGTCATTTGGTCAAACACCTCCTTAGAATAAACTCAAAGAAACACCCACACTTGTTGCACATGGGTTTCTTTTTTGTAGAAGTTAGCAAGTGTGAAATTGCTTCTCGGAAATGTATATTTGCAATAGTTGAAATTATGTAGAAGAGCTTATGGTGGGGTTGAGCAGTAACCAAGCCTCTCTACAATAGGTGTAGAAACTTAATAATGAACTTTGTTCATTCCTAACCCCCTCAAAATCCCTAACCTTTATGCAGCCGTACACGTTTTAAAGAGAATCTTGGTAATCATAAGAAATAAAATCCACAACAAACTTCGGCACACAATATTTCACAAACCAAGATAGATAGACAACCCATAAGATATTAAATGTAAAAATTGATTGCTATATTTATCAATTAGGGATTATATTCCAATCTTCATGAGTAAATATTTGTAGCATGTTTTCTCTCGCAACTAAAAGTTTCCCTAGGGAACTAATTTTTCCTATTAAAACATGTAACTTTCAAACGAATCGCTGATTTAAAAAAACTTTATGATAACATACTAGTGGGCATAAAAAACTTAAAATGATCCGTTTTTAAGTCACACATTTCCACAAAAACTCCCATCATGCATGTAACTAGGAGCATTTCTTAAGAAAAGCTTGATAATATAAAGTGAAATCATAATGAATTTTAGCATGCAATCTTTCACAAACCGGGACGAGTAGAGATGAGTTACAAGATCCTACAATTGCACATATGAATCTGTTATTAGTTAATTTTGACTTCACAAAATTGTAATTTGAAATTTTTAAAAAAATTATGAAGTGTCCTTTCTCATGGTTTATCACCTTGACCATGATCGTTTTATTTGTCGATCGTTTTGGCCTTCATTTCATTCATTTCAATTTAGAGGTCCTATTTTTATGTTGTAAACTGTGTTTTAATTAATTAATACTTGTTATCCCGTAAAATTGACAAGGGCAATTTTACCGATAACCATACCGAAAATTTTGTTTCGATCCCTCGTTAGGGATCCCTCGCGTTCGAAACGTCGTAAAATCCCTTCCCGGGAAATCTAGTTTTTGAACTTAGTCTTTTTGAGCCTTTTTGGCTGGGCGCATGGATTTGCCTTGTAACACATAGTTTTGATGCGCCCCCTTAAAAGCCTTTGGCGCATGGTTTTACATGTTAACACGTCTTTCGGTGCGCCAAAGGATGTTGAATCACTTTTTGGTGCGCAAAAGGGCGCACGTAATCTATCTGCAACACCAAGTTTTGGTGCGCCAAAGGGCGCACATAACTTCATGTCGACAATGCATATGGTGCGCAAAAGGCGCGCTCATTCTTCTGTTGTCAATTCCTTCCATGCGCCAAAGGGCGCACGCTTTCCCTTGTCGACAGCCGTTTCCATGCGCCATTTCAAAAGGTTGGTGGCGCATTAATGACAGGTTTTTCCTATAAATATCCGTGCGCGCCCATGTCATTTTCATTCCTTTTTATCAAGCACGTGATCGCTCTGGATTTGTCAGCTCTGCTCTGTCGTTGTCGCCCTGTGGACCCGCTTTCCAATCTTTTGCTATATTTAAGGTAAGAGGTTCTCCCTCTTCTCTGTTTTATGCTTTCGTGTTTTGGTCTGTGTTCTGTTGGTGTGTTTCGGTCTGTTTTTGGTTTGCTGGTCTGTGTTTTAAAAGAGTATGTTTAGGCTTTTCCCCCTGAGCTTTTCCATCGTTTTCTTCTTTTTCTCCTCTCTATTCTCAGACTTTCTTTTCGAAATGTCTAAAAATGTGTTAGCACAAATAATGACATCATCCATGTTGCATCATGGGATGATGTCATCCATCAATGTTGTCAAAGTCAACATGACTTTTGGATATTTTGTAAATATCTTTGTAAATAAGTGGTTGGCTCCATTTTGCCTTCTCTCCTCCTCATTTTCTATAAATATGAGAATACTTGTTGTATTCTAAAAAAAGGTGAACATTTTTCAGATAGAAATAGAAGTGAGGAGAGAAAGACTTTGAACTTTCTTGAATGTGAAAAAAAAGTAATACAATTATTCGGACTTTGTGCTCAATCGCATTTGTGTTATACATTAGATCTTTCTTACGTTAGATCTGTATGTGTTTAATCTGTTGGATTCATATCTACTTTTCCGTCATTTGTTTATCAGTATTGCTTTGTTTATTTATGCAAGTAGGTTTGGCTCTGTTTACTACCAAACTAAAAACATAAATCTTCTGACCTTTCTGCTTTGGAATTCATTTCTTTTCTCCCTTCGGATCTGTTCTTTCTCTTCTCCCTCTTTCATTCCTTTCTTTTCGCAGCCTGGAATACTCTACTGGGATGAGATCCCAACCCCGAAGGCAGAATCTGTGAGACTTGCATAGGTTCCTGCTAGTGGAAATAGCAATAAACCAGTTTCGCTTTGCTGTCTCAAAGAGGGGCTAAGCCCTGCAACACTGTTGGCTCGTCTATCCATAGATCTGTCCACGCGACAGATTTTCGGACCAACAGTTTTTGGCGACTCCGCTGGGGACAGACAGATCTGTCAGATCTATGGTAGTGGTATAATATAAAATCAGAAAATATAAGAAAATCACTGCCTGTTTGCAAATCTGCACTTTTTGTTGAAAATCCAAATTTTTTTGCAAAAGTGCTCGAAACTGAAAATTTTCTTCTGAGATCCGTAGATCGGGCCTAGTTACAGATCTTTAGTTCGCTGAGTTTTTATCAAAATTAACTTTTTTTCGTAGATCTGAATTTTTGACTATTTTCCAAAAAGTTCAAAATCCTCTGAAAAATAAAAAATCAGATCTGAAAATCAGCCTGCTATTCTTCCCTGCCACCTTATCCTCGTTATTATTTGTCATTAACCGCAATCGGTTTTTCGAGGAAGATAGTTTTTAAATATTCAGAAAAGTGCATGCTGCTGGTTTTTGTCAGAAAAACCAGAAAATCAGCAAGTACACCCAAAAACAAAGTTTAAATCTGCGCCTTAACATTGCAGATCTGGAAGGTACGCTGGCAAGTGAACCTTTTACGCGCAGCAGGAGAGCCCGTGGAGAAGTTGATCCTACTTTCGATCTGCTTCAAAGGCACAATTTCAGCGTAACACCGGCACGTTTTTCAGCGTTAAGCTCGGCTAGGTGGTCATCCAGGAGTGTCTCACCTCCACGAAGAAAAAGTCTTTTACAAGGAGCATCTACATCCCTTTGTAGTGCCTTGCTGCTCAGTGGAACCACCCTCCCAGCTCGTGTGCTTTTTCCAGCCTTTCAAATGGCGTACCATGGGAAATGCTATGGGTCCTCTCGCTTTGCCACATCAGTTCACGCGCTCCCTCATGGGAACCGAAAGAATTTTCCTAAATTTGACGGGAGCGGAAATCAAAGCACGGATTCCCACATATCTGCTTTCATTATGTCATGCAGTATTTTGGACGTGACTCACGAAGATGTGTCGGTTCGCCTTTTTCTGGAAACTCTACAAGGGCCCGCAGCTGAATGGTTTCAGCATTTGCCGGCCGGATCTATCACCAGTTGGGCAACCTTGCGGGAAGCTTTTGAAGACAGATATAAGCCTTCAGAAGATGCATTTGCGTTGCTATCACGGATCACCCACCTAAAAAAGGAAGTCAATGAGACCATGCGCGATTTTGTCGCCCGGTTCAATGCATTAATCAACCGTGTCCCCTACCGCCATGCTTGAGCAGGAGAATCGAAGTGTTTCTTCGTGAACGCCATGAGCTCAAAAGTCAGCTTCTTGCTCCTTCAAGAGCGAGTAGCTACTCTACCTCTCGCTCAGGCTGCTGCCATCCGGATAGAAGACAATTTGATAATATCTGGCGAGTTAAAAAAGGAATCATCAAAGTCCAAATCTTCAGATCCCTCACCTACTACTTCGTCTGATCCAGCATTCCAAAAGATGGCGAACGATCTGCTCGCATTGAAAAAACAGTTGGCCCAGGCCTCTCCTAGTTCCTCGTACCGGGATGTCCCGCGGAGGAATTTTGTTCCTAACAATGCTTCACAAAGGCCGCGCTTACCTGCAACTGCTCCACGGTTGGCGCTTGAAGCTCCTCCGATCAATGCTTTGGCCGAAATTGAAGAAGAAGAGCAGTACTATGAGGAACCTTTGTCTCAGGGCGAAGATGATCAAGATGTCGGTGAACCGACTGGCGACTCTACTATTGGATACATGGAATTTGATGAAGATGAATCTGATGAAGAAGAGAGTACTCAGGGCTATGCAAGCGGACAATCCTATGCTGTTTTTACCCGCTCGCAAGGAAAGGAAGCGGAAGTTGCTGCCCATGTTCAGAAGGAGAAGGTCGTATCAAACGCACCTCCAACCATTGTTAAAAGAGGTAATCCTCTTCCTACTCAACTCCCTGTTAAGCCTTTTGCAAAGAAGTCTTTTCCGCCCATCTCTCCTCCGAATCAGTCCCCTCATGTTCCTGTCAAGATCAGTAACCCTGTTCCACCATCGCGAAGTGAAGGACTCATTCCCTCACCAACGCAACCCTTGGCCGCATTTGATATAATAGATCATGCAAAAAGACCAAGATCCGGATGTGAAGGCCGAGTATCCTCGGTCAAACCCCGAATAGCTTGTAAGATTGACTAAGTATATCCAAAGTCAAGCTGTTATATCTAATCAGGCTTCCCCAAAAGGAATCCTTTCCACTCCTCCTGAATCCCACATAAATGTTGCTTCAACATCCGCATCAGGCAAGATAGAACATTTCTATCTCTCTCTCCTAATTAACGGCCATAAGTTGAGCAACTGTATAATTGATTAGGAGCATCCGATAACGTCATGCCGGCGAAAGTCGCCCATGCTTTGGGCCTCACTCTTACCAAACCTTTCGGACAGTTGTTACTCATTGGAGACCAAGCAAGTGCCATTGATTGGCCAAATCAAAGACGCGCAATTTGCGTTTGCGGCCTTCAGGATAAAAGAATAAAAATGACCGTCCTTGTCGACATTCCGGCGTGACCTATGGAATTCTGCTAGGAAGGAGCTTTTGCAGCGAAGTTGGTGGAGAAATTCACATGGGTGGTCTAAAGCTAGAATTCGGTCAAAGGCGTAATGCAAACTTTAGAACGGAATCCCAAAAGAAGTACTTGGTCACTAGCTCGAAGATCCCAAAGCCCAAATCTTTTTGAATTATCGGGGTTGGGAACTACTTCTTATCTACCGAGGCGGATCAAAGGACGTTTTCGTTCAAGAAAAGGATTGTAATGAGATTTGGATCTTGCGCATTCGATGGCATTCTGCGCAACCAGTGGATGCGGCGCTGGAGTTGTGTTGATATCTCCCGAAGAGGAGGTAATTCCTCTTTCTTTCAAGTTGCAGTTTTTCAACACTAACAATACTGCTGAGTATGAAGCTCTGTTACTCGGTATGCAAGCTGCAAAGGAAAGAGGAATTAAAAATCTAAAGGTACAAGGCGATGCTGAGCTAGTTGTAAATCAGGTCAAAAGGATTTACCAAGTGAAAAATGAAAGGCTCAGGCACTACCGTAATGCAGTATGGGACAGCATCGAAGAATTTGATGCTTTTTCAATAGGAACAATTCCAAGGGCTCAGAATGATATGGCCGATTCATTGGCCGTTTCAGCATCTCTCATGCTCCCGCACCCGGGTTTGAAAACGAACAAATACACCATTGAAGTGGTTTTCCGCCCGAGCGTGCCAGACAACTCTCAGCATTGGCAGGTATTCAACGATGATAATCACCTCATTGCCTTTCTGGAAAAATCAGAAAATTTTGATGAGTTATATTTTGAAGGATCCACCTCAACATGCCGCGAATCAATCAACAGTCAAAACCACGAAATAAAGGAGAACGACGGCATATGTCAGCTCAAAGGAAATAAAATTCCGAAGGGCCTGGTTTCTCTGGAGCGCTGTTTGTGATGTGCATGTCCGTTTGTGAGAAAGAAGAAGCGGGGACGATCCTTGCTCATCCCCAGAGACAGAACCAGTCAATATAGGTTCTGAGGCACATCCGTAATTTGTGAACATCGGGAAATGTTGCACGCCAGAAGAAAAGCGGAAATTTGTCAAGTTGCTGAAAAGATATATGGATGTATTGGCATGGTCCTACGCCGATTTAAAGTCCTTCAAGCCAAAGGACGTTCAGCATGATATACCGCTGAAAGAAGATGCCAAAGCCTTTCGCCAGAAGCAAAGGCATTATAATCCCAAGATTTCGGGCACCATTCAAGCCGAAATTCAGAAGATGCTGGATGCGAGAATCATCTTCCCTATCCATCACAGCACTTGGGTGGCGAACATTGTGCCAGTACGCAAGAAAAACGGTGAGATACGCATATGCGTGGACTTCCGAAACTTGAATCAAGCTTCGCTGAAAGACAACTACCCTCTCCCGATAATGGATCAAGTTCTGAGCGATGGCAAGATGGATCGAAATGTTGTCTATGATTGATGGTTTTTCGTGCTGATCAGATTGAAGTCTCTTTCAAGATCAATTCAAAACAGCATTCACTACTCCATGGGGTACATTTGCCTATAGCAGGATGCCTTTCGGCCTAACTAACGCTGGTGCCACTTTTCAGCGGGCCATGGATTTCGCATTTAAAGGCATGATGGGAAAAGTCATTGTAGTTTATCTAGATGACTTAACCGTGTTCTCTAAACAACGAAGTGATCATTGTGATCATTTGGAGCAAATCTTGGCAGTCCGAGAACATGGAATTTCCTAAATCCCAAAAAGTCTGTTTTTGGGGTTACGGAAGGAAATTGCTCGGCCATGTGGTTAGCAAAGAAGGAACGAAGATCGATGCCGAAAGAGTTAAGGCTATCCAAAGCCTTACTCTGCCAACAAGCAAGAATGGTGTTCATTCTTTCTTCGGAAAGGTGAACTTTCTCGGGCGTTTTGTTCTGATTTCTTTGAGAAGACCCGCCACATCTTGAACATGATGAAAGGGTCACCCACTTTCGGATGGAGGGGAAAAGGTCGTTTGAGGAGATAAAAACTTCGTTGCTCATGCACCGGTCTGGTATGTCCGGATTTCTCCAAAGACTTCATTATGTATAGCTACGCCTCCGAACATACCGTATGTCTGCCGATCCTAATGCAAAAGAACTCGAAGGATATTGAATCTCAATCGCGTTCATGAGTTCTCCTCTCAAGCCTCACGAACCGAAAATGACTCAATTGGAAAAGCATGCCTTTGCCGTTGTCAAAGCGGTGAAGAATTTCGGGTATTACATTACGAACTCGCATACGGTGAAGTCTTTGGTTCCCGACACCTTTGCGGTGAAATCAATTCTAACTCGGCGGGGAGTTAGGAAGTTTGAGAGGGAATTGGATCGCAAAGGTCCGGGAATATGACTGGATATTAAACCAACCAAGTCGGTAAGGGGCAAAGGCTGTGTAACTAATGGTGAGAACAAGGATTCGAGAAGATCCGATGAAAGAGCAAGCTGTCGACAAAGAGCAAAGCCCTCGGGAGGAACTCCGATTCTCTGCCTCGGTTTTATTTATTCTGACTAGCGACGAGTGGTACTCGGCATTGCTTTCTTCCTTACCTACGGCGAATGCCCAATGCACCTAGCTCGCGAAGGAGAAGCGTCTTATAAAGCTCGGAGCGGCTAGATATGTCATACGGGATGATGGTTTATATAAACGCGGGATAGACGGTGTCTTTCGCGATGTGTCGACAAGCCCTAGCAAGTAAAAGCTGGCTTTGGAAAGTTTTCACAATTCACTGTGGAGGTCATTTTTCTTCTTCCGTGACAAAGACACAAGATCATCAAGGCAGAGTACTACTATGTGGCCAACGCTTTTTCAAGATGCGGCTACCTGGGTGGCAAAGTGTGAACCCTGTCAGCAATTCGTCGGCAAGCCCAAGTTGGCTGCCCTTCCCCTTAGGCCGGTCATCATCAATGAACCATTCAGGCAATGGGGAATCGATTTTATTGGCGCACTCAATCCTCAATCGAGTGCCGGACATAGCTATGTCCTTACAGCAACGGATTACTTCACCAAGTGGGTGGAAGCCATACCTGTCAAGCACGCCACTTCTGAGGCGGTGTGCAGTTTTATCAAAGAAAATATCATTGTCAGGTTCGGCGTTCCAAACAAAATCGTTGCTGATAATGCTTCTAACTTCTCCTCCCGAGAAGTTATTAGTTTTTGCTATGAATATGGAATAACTTTAGCACATGCCTCGGATTATTACCCTCAGGGAAATGGTCAGGCGGAATCCAGTAATAAGAACTTGGTGACCATCATACGGAAATTAGTAGATGAAAATCAGCGGATGTGGCACAAGTCTTTGTACGACGCTTTGTGGGCGGACCGCATTACTCCCAAGAGATCTCTCGGCATGTCACCTTTTCAAGTGTTATATGGCACTGATGCCGAACTTCCCATTTCTACTGAACTTCCTGCTCTACGCTTGGCACAAGTAATCGAAGATGAAACTTTTCAGAATTCTCTAGAAAAGAGAATCATGTATCTTGCAGAACTTGAAGAAAAGAGAGTAAGGGTGGTCGATAGGATCACTGAACATCAGAATCAAGTAAAGAGGCTTTTTGATAAGAAAGCCAAGCAGAGGAATTTTCAAGTAGGAGATCTCGTCCTTCTTTGGGACAAGCGAAGAGAACCAAAGGGCATGCACGGAAAATTTGATTCCCTATGGAGAGGGCCCTTCAAAATCAAGCAACTCAATGGGGAGAATAGTTTCTATCTCTCATATCTGGATGGAGTTGAGCTCCCGCTTCCCTATAGCGGGCAACATCTCAAGATCTTCAGGAAGTAGAGCTTGCTCTCTTCTTTGTACAGTTTATTTTAGTTGTGTGTTTGCTTTTGTCGTGTGTTTGCTTTCAGTTTGTTGTGTGTTTCCTTTGTTCTCCCTCCGGTCCCCCTTGTTTTTGACTCCGTACCCAATGGATAGGCACATGTGATCTGGGATTCTCTACCCCCGAGTTTGCTCAGGGATAGTCCCCAGAAAGAGCCAGCTGTTATCCCGTAAAATTGACAAGGGCAATTTTACCGATAACCATACCGAAAATTTTGTTTCGATCCCTCGTTAGGGATCCCTCGCGTTCGAAACGTCGTAAAATCCCTCCCCGGGAAATCTAGTTTTTGAACTTAGTCTTTTCGAGCCTTTTTTGGCTGGGCGCATGGATTTGCCTTGTAACACATAGTTTTGATGCGCCCCCTTAAAAGCCTTTGGCGCATGGTTTTACATGTTAACACGTCTTTCGGTGCGCCAAAGGATGTTGAATCACTTTTTGGTGCGCCAAAGGGGCGCATGTAATCTATCTGCAACACCAAGTTTTGGTGCGCAAAGGGCGCACATAACTTCATGTCGGATAATGCATATGGTGTGCGTAAAAGGCGCGCTCATTCTTGTTGTCAATTCCTTCCATGCGCCAAAGGGCGACACGCTTTCCACAATCGGCGGTTTCCATCGCGCCATTTCAAAAGGTTGGTGGCGCATTAATGTGTTTTTCCTATAAATATCCGTGCGCGCGCCCATGTCATTTTCATTCCTTTTTATCAAGCACGTGATCGCTCTGGATTTGTCGGCTCTGCTCTGCTCTGTCGTTGTCGCCTGTGGACCCGCTTTCCAATCTTTTGCTATATTTAAGGTAAGAGGTTCTCCCTCTTCTCATTTTATGCTTTCGTGTTTTGAGTACGTATTCGTTGGTGTGTTTGATCTGTTTTTGGCTTTCAGTCTGTGTTTTAAAAGAGTATGTTTAGGCTTTTCCCCGAGCTTTTCCATCGTTTTCTTCTTCTTCTCCTCTCTATTCTCCGACTTTCTTTTTCGAAATGTCTAAAAATGTGTTGGCACAAATAATGACATCATCCATGTTGCATCATGGGATGATGTCATCCATCAATGTTGTCAAAGTCAACATGACTTTTGGATATTTTGTAAATATCTTTGTAAATAAGTGGTTGGCTCCATTTTGCCTTCTCTCCTCCTCATTTTCTATAAATATGAGAATACTTGTTGTATTCTAAAAAAGGTGAACATTTTTCAGATAGAAATAGAAGTGAGGAGAGAAAGACTTTGAACTTTTCAGAATGTGAAAAGAACGAGAATACAATTATTCAGACTTTGTGCTCAATAGCTGTGTTATACATTAGATCTTTCTTACGTTAGATCTGTATGTGTTTAATCTGTTGGATTCATATCTACTTTTCCGTCATTTGTTTATCAGTATTGCTTTGTTTATTTATGCAAGTAGGTTTGGCTCATTTACTACCAAACTAAAAACATAAATCTTCCGACCTTTCTCGCTTTGGAATTCATTTCTTTTCTCCCTTCGGATCTGTTCTTTCTCTTCTCCCTCTTTCATTCCTTTCTTTTCGCACCCTAGAATACTCTAGGATGAGATCCCAACCCCCGAAGGCGAATCTGTGAGACTTGCATAGGTTCCTGCTTAGTGGAAATAGCAATAAACCGGTTTAAGCTTTCTTTGTCTCAAAGAGGGGCTAAGCCCGCAACACTTGTTGGCTCGTCTATCCATAGATCTCGCCCACGCGATGCATTTTCGGACCAACAATACTTATTTAATATGTTACCTTTTTATTAATAAAATTAAATTTTAGGGTTTTTAATTAATAAATATTAATTTAATCCTCATAAAAGTTGTTCGACAAATTTGGAAGAACTTTTCTCATTTTCCCCAATTGTCGTGAGCAATTGTCGTGGGTAATTATAATTCCGCTTCCAATTGTCATGGGCAATTACAATTTTGCTTCCATCATCCAAGAAATTGGGAAGAAGAAAAGCTTCGTGGATGTTGCCGTGAATGCCAAAATGGCTCTCCGCTTCCATCTTTCCCTTTTCTGGCAAAGCTTTCATTTTCCCCCACTTGTGGGAAATTCCCTCGTTATTTACCAACCCAAGAGATATTAAACGACAAAATATCTCTCATTTCCCCATGTGGGGAAATGAAGGAGAGTTACTGACCCACTTTGCCATTGTCATGGGCAAATTGTTAAATTCTCCCTTTATTCTCTTGGCGATTAAATGCCTTTTACCCGAAGAAATCGGGGAATTGGTTATTCGATGGGAAGAAACAAGAAGTAGTTATAAAATCAAAAAAAGCTTCTTGGATGTTCATAACTTCCCTTCATGAACTATATAACAAAAAGATTTGAAGCTTTTTATTTTCAACTATTATTATTTCCCTGTGAAGGAACGTTTCTTTTTCGAGAAGGATTTTATGATACACAAATTAGAAAGCGTCTAGCAAGAACCATGGCGTCACGTAGAGCAGTACCCATGCATTGGCCAAGGATCCATCACACGAGTCAAAATGAGTAAAGGCACACGGTTAAAGAAGCAAACATGCCATGCATTCCTCACAAACATCAACTCACCACGTAGGCCCAAAATCGGGCCACACGGGGGTAAAAAGAAGGCATGCCACGTGTGAGAAGGAAGCAACATAGTCCACGCATTTGCGTAAAAGAAAGAATAACCACATAGGGTGAGATAAAGACAAGCAACGCATTGGTCATGCAACCTTTCCCCTTGAGTCAAGCCAAAGATAGACCATGTAGGAAAAATGAAGAGAGGCGCCCACACGCTCACCCAAAGGCGGTCCCACATTTACTTTGGTGACCACGCAAAGGGAGGAAGATTAGTTGTCAAAGAAGAAGGCCACACAACCCAAAACAAGGAGGAAAAAGCCACACATTCATTATTTCCATGCAGGACAAAAGGAGGCAGGAACAAGTCAAAGATTCACCACACAGGGTTTAAAAATACAAGACTGACCACACTGCCAAAGTGAAAGGAAGGCCACACACTTATCCATCACACGGCTATCAACACAAGCCACACAAGGGAAAGGTAGCACTTCCCACACACTCATATGACAAGACATTGTTCATGTAGGTGGAAGTGAATATAAATCATGCATAACCAAGATTGGCCCATACTGCTGCTTACGCAAATTAGAGAGCAAATTTCACTTGAGACCAACACATACCCAAGCTTGAAGGACAATGAAAAATTGTGCTCTCCAACACAAAGCGACCGGTTATAGTTGATCTCGAGCTCGAGCTCATATTGCTATTTTGTAAAAAATTGTAGTTGAAATTTCTCTCTTTATTTTAATAATAATAATAATAATAAATAAAGAGACATTTTTTTGCTTGCGCTTACGGTGGTTCAAAGACTAAGACCCGACACCATTCATGCATCCACTTCCCAATCCAAATTGGGAATACCAATGCCCAAATTTCTTGATTACAACTCATGGAGAAGGAATTTTCTCTCATTACCATACATTCATTTGTGAAGATATCCCAATTTGACATGAATGGATTCATGCAAAAGGCACTCGAAGTGGAGTACTAGCACCACCCCACCATGTAAGACTTATGTCTGCTTCGCTCGGATGAACACAAAGTAAGAAGGCAAAAATACTCCCACCTGACCCTTGCCCAAATCAAGGCCTTTGGCATCAGAGATCCTCCAGATTCATTAGTAGATGATGGTGACAATTTAATTGATCACTCATATGATGTTGTTGCCTTCACCCCATTGCCCCGAAGTTGATTGGACCAAGAGAGATGAATTCTCTCTTGAAGGCAAGAATCAACCGATTCTAGAAAAGAGAATAACCTGGTAAGAACGAGAACTTGTAAAGCTACCATCCATCCAAGTTCATACCCTAGGACCACAGAAATTGCCAACATGAGGAGGTCTCTAGTTGACTAAAACCTCTTCTCAGTCAAATTCCATGCTATCAACCCATACACATCAAACAAGGAGAGAATGGTTGCTAAAATCCACTTCTCCAAAGAAGATGTTGCGAGGAGAAACATCCAAGGGTCTTGGCCCTATTGAAGGAAGTCTCTGGGATTTCCACTTTGAGTAGAGACTCATCTACTCACGTTACTGATAGTTCAAGGAAGCTCATCATAAACACTACTCAACCATGTCATGCACAAGAGTCTACTCAAGTGCAAGTGGTCCAAATATTAAACGCTCCTAAACCCCTAGTTCACGAAGAGGTTTCTCAAGGTTTCCTTGAGGTTCAGGAGGTCGATGTCGAAGTTATTTCCCCAAGCATTGAAGTCGTGGAAAGAACTCTTGTAGAATCCAATGATGTCGATAATGGTGTGAATGTCACTTCAGACTCCAGGCTTCGTGTGTAGAATTGGTCAAGGAGACCCCTTCTTGGGTTGATTGTGAAGTCAAGAAAAGAAAGAGGGTTGTCAAGGCAATCAATATTGACTTTGATGCCCTTTCCAAGCTTTCAAATGATGTCATCCCCAAAAATCCTAAAGTGTTCTCGAGAATAATGGTGGATGGAGATGGAAACAAATTTGCAGATCTTGTCATTCCACAAGTCGAGAAGGAACGTAATGTCATGACACCTGCTGACTATGAAGTATCCAAGCTTGGACTTGGGAAGTCTACATTGGAAAGCGACATGGCAATGGCTTTAGAGATTCCATGGATATTGTGTTAAGAAGGCTTGAGAAATATAAATCTCATAATTCTCAACTCAAGGCCGAAAAGAATCAGTTGGTGAATTATGTTCAACATCGATAAATCCAATATCCTCCACTTTTCCAGTACCTGATGCAGTGGTTTCCCCAACGAAGAAACACTCAATCTATCGAAGGAGGTAAACACTTTAGGCCATGTCACTAAATCCTAGCTTTCAAAAATTCTCATTTTTGGGAGAAATACAATCGAAGCGGTCATAAAGCTCCATGAAGACATTAGTGCATACCTAGATCCAATCCTTTCTTTTAAGGAATCTTTTGCTTCTAGCATATCAAATCTAGATGAGATATTGCCTAGTCTACAAGAGATGACGAGTATGAAATCTACAATTCTAGCCATTGAAGGGATCCTTGAATTCGAATGTCGAGGGACACACTTTCTATGGTGTTTACATCTCAAGTCGTGGAAGACGCTTCTCAAAGATTCCATGATTCATTACGAGAGCATATGCAGTGAAGCCTTCACTTCACTTGCCTCGATTCATGAGTTCATAGCTGAAATCCATTGTGATTTCATGGCCGAGCATAATCAGAGGCGTTTATCATAACATGTTGAGGAACAATTCTCACAATTGTTTAAGGACATGTATATTCCTATCATCAACTTCTCCTCTACTTCAATAGAATGTTGTATCAAATTGAGGAGCTTGTTTGAGGATGCTCAATCGAAAATGGTCCACCTGGATAATGTCAGGTAGGATTTTGGAATTGCAAGTGTTCTGCGAGGTTGTGCTTCAATCGAGTGAACCTCCTGAAGAAGAGAAGATGTTCGAGACATTGGAAAGGTTCAAATCTTTTCAATTAGCAAAGGCGGCAGATCCTAATTTCACCAATGGGATGAGGAGATAACATTCTAGTATCTAACGAAGTGGGAGAGTCCATTTCTCATATGATTGAGATAGGCGGACCCCACTTTAATGGATAAGGCACTGGGTCTTGTTTTATGTTTTAAAATGATATTTTAAAGTGATGTTATTGTTAAACTCATTTTTAACAGACTTTTGGTCACTTAAGTGATTTCTAATTTCAAGTTACTTTTTAAAAGTTTGTTGAAAAATCAAAGTCACTTAAGGTGCCCTAATTTAATGATCATCTAAACCCTAACTACCTTGTAGCCAACTTTTGGGTTATAAAAGGAAGTTAGGGGCTCATTTGTAAGGGTGACTTTGAGAGAGGAGAATAATACTTTTGTGCAAGCTTTGTTTCAAGAAAGAAACTTTGTGTTCTTTTGTGAAGACATTTTGGAGAGTTAATGAAATGTGAACTTTGTGTCCCATTCATATCTATTGTAGCATTTGATGTTCTTATGTTCATTTAATGTTAGTGTTTAAATCTTGCATGCAAATACTATCTTTGATCTTATTGTCAACATTATTAATCTGTTGTTCTTGTTCATAGTGATTAAGCTCTGATATCTACTTACTCATGTGTGTTCCCTTTCATTTATTCTTGTTTAGCTGATTCAAACTCGTTTTATTTGAGTTAGTTATTCATTGTTCTTCTTCTTCTTTATGCAATATTAGGTTATGTTTTTACCTAACTATTGTATGCTCCTTCCATCCATTCCTTTCCATTTCTTTCCTTCATTCCATTCCATTTCCCTCATTCACACTTCTTTCCATTTGATGTCCCAAAACACCCCCCACATACAATTTTGAATGTATAGATGTAAATATAGTTTTGGTTTTCAATAAAGGCAACCTCACCTTCATTGAGGAGGGACTTTGTCCCCTAACTGTTGCATGTCATTTTCATGTGTGCAAATACATTTGCTAACAACTCCTCTATTCATACCCAATATATTCTCTTCCGATCCTAATGAGGAAAAAATGGTGCCATGTTTTATCTTATAGATTAAAGTTACTTTGGGAAACAAAAGTTGGTTTGTAGAATGCATAACTTTTGAATAGAAAACCTAGTTGATGAAGAAAATTTGAAGTAAATTCGGATGGGAATAAATATTTATGAACTTAATTTGGTCCCCCAACTTCACTAAAAATACCATTCGACGTGTATCTAGGAGCATACATTAAAATAATCTTGATAATCCTAAGAAAAAACCACAACAAAATTCAAAGCACGATATTTCACAAACTAGGATAGGTAGAGGAAAAGAAATAGCTCCCCCAATTGCACATAGAAGTTCTCTAAGAAATATCTAGAGGACTTTCTTCCACTCCTTACAAGAAAAAAATGGCAACATGTTTTCTTATGGGAAAGTGGCTCGACACAATGTGGGAAAGGAGCTTTGATCACCATGTACAAATGGGAAGTGCCTAGTAAACTCCTTATAATATACTTATTTAAATGATATAGGTGGAAGCTCATCACCTTCACTAAATAGATCTATCGCAATGACGTCATGTTGAGCCATAAATATTTCTAGTTAAATGCAGGACGTGGATTAGCGTGGAACCCGAGGATAAGATGGGATGGGCAATACCAACATTCCGGCTGCACGATCTATCAATACAATGCCGATATCGATCAATACGATACCAATGTTGATACCCCATATCTCCCTTCTCTGGGTATACTCTATATGCTCCCCGCTTGTCAAATGGTATAGGATGGTGCCCCCCTCTCTCTATATAGAGAGAGAACCCCTTAAAATAAAATCACAACCATCTAGTTTGGAAACCATCCTAGAAAGACCCAAATCCCAAATCTCTCTAGATGGGGCTCGAGGCCAAGCCCTGGGATGCCCTTCATGTGGATGGATGCCGCCTCCTCTCCTCCATTGGGTAGTTATAGATCAGGGCTGCCCCTCTATTCTCTATATGCCGGGCAACTTGCCCCGGGGGTTGTGGATGGGAAGTGGAATATCAATTTGTATTGTACATAGATGTGAGGATATTGATATTACACTAATAACGTATTAACATATGATTTTTAAATAATGAAACACAAAGAGAAAGAGGGTGTGTGTGTGTGTATCTTGAGAAAGTGCAAGCTTTTCATTCCTTAATAGCCACATAATAGGAAAATGTAATTGGCTTATGAAGAGGTGGCATTTATTATTTATGGTGGCATTAAATGCATACTTGTAGTATTCTAATCCTAGAATTGTTCATTTCGGTGAACTATTTATTGTAAATTTAGAATAATATTTATCCTAAAAGGGTGCATACTATATTTTAGTTACATCTCCCCTTGCGTACAACTTAAGGGGGTTATATGAAAAAGAGTGAGGGTTAGAATCCTCTAAAATGATTATTAGAAACTAGGTCCGATTAAGTAATCACATAGAAATTTTTAAACAAGTCAACATATACACCAAAAGGTGTTGAGATATGCTACTGAGGATACCTAAGGAATCCATATGACACACAAGAAAGTACTAAAAATACGTTGAAATATGATGGTTTATCCTTCACTAAATAAATAATAGAAGTATATCTTGAGATGTACTTCAAGGATACCCTATAGAACTATAAATGACATCAATGTAAGCAATATCATAACACACACCCATTATCATGTTGAATAGGTGGAGTGGAAGAATAAAATTGTCTAGTGGTTTGAAACCACTATGAAAACACCGAATAACTAACAAAGGTTGGAAAAAGAGGGAGGCTTAGAATCCTCTAAAATGATTCCTAGAAACTAGGTTTGATTAATTAATCACATAGAAAAGTTTAAATAAATCAACATATACACCAAAATGTGTTGAGATATGTTAAAACGATACCAAGGAAGCCATATGACACTCAACAAAGTACTAAAAATATGTTGCAAGATGATGGTTGATATACGCAATATCATAACACTCATCCATCTTAATGTTGTAGTGCCCACATTTTACACACCCAAATACAACAGTAAAATACCAGGATAATTTTTTTTTGACTTACATTGCTCACGACACATAACACCGTCACGTAACTCGACACACATGCGACAATCACATAAGTCATTGACTCACATGACCTGGCAGGCACGACATCGACATGTCAATACCACACTCTTCTCAATGAATGAATACTAGCAAAGACCCAACCACAAGAAACGTGACTTTAGGAACGGCAAACCACGACATATCATTACTTTAAATGTATTTTAGTTACGGCTAACTTTCCAAGATCCTTATTAGGTAAGCATGATTTTCTCCCTTTTTCCACCTACATGTCCTGAAAATTCGTTTCACAGTTCACTTATTGTTCAACCATTTAATTTGCTCTTTACCCTTATGACAGATCTTCATAACTTACATAAGTATTTTCCATATTTCAGATTTTATACAAAATTCTAACTCTCCCATTCTTATGTTAAGATTAGGCTTCCCAAAACGCTTATTCAAAGTTTAGAATTTAACCTTGTTACACAAGTGAACCTAACGTGATGTCAGGATGAAATCTTGGGATTAAGGAAGACATAGATTGAAATAGCTTTTTCCCAAGAACATCCATCGATCACGGAATAGTTATTTCCCTACCATTATCATTATAGTACAATAACTTGCTGAATTCCAAATTTGAATTATATATATATACATCCTTTGTTTTCTCGAAGTTTGATCACACCATTTGACAATTCATATTCTTTACAACGCATGAAAAAGTTTAATTAAGTTATGAGGACTCCAAGATTGACCTTAGTCCTAATCTCCAATTCTCGTGTGCAACATTATATGATATGTTCTTATATCGCACTAAGGTCTCGTTCTTAGCATCATCTCAAAACAAAAGAGATACGAAAGCACTTGTCTGACACATTAAAGAAGCACATGGTTAAGCTTAATTCTAGTTTCCCCAAGGCTTCAATCTCTATTATAGGTGTGATTAAGGTTAAAATGTATTTACCCTATAATCCTTTCGTGAAAGATCAAGGCGCTAAATTTTCACAAGCCCAAGACAAGACATTTATCTCCGAGGGACAAAAGGGTTCACTAACGGGAATGCAAGACATAGAACAACTATATCACGACCTTCATTTAGGTCGTTTGGATCCAACAGGGATTCCATTCACTGATGAAGTTAATTTCTAAATCTAATTTCGTAAGGCCCGGAAATCCAATAAGATACAAGGGAGTAATATCTCTACCTACTCCACAGATGGGAAGGTTACTTCGCTTAGTCATTCCTTCTAACAAGGACTCATAAGGTGACTTCCAAGGCGGTCTTCACCACCTAGCCCGGTGTCGGGCCTGCAGATAGTACATTCTTCTCGCGATTACCAAAACTAGAAGGAAACCGCATACTTTGGATAAAGTTGGACCATGACATTCCTAAAATATGGGTTCATGACAATGTCATTAAACCTAATGACTATATTTGTAACTCAACTAGGGTTTTATTTACCTAACCTAGAGTGTTCCATCGAGTGCAAAGCTTAAGTTTGTTATACGGTCTTAAATTTCTTATATGGTACAAAGGGTCACACATGCAAGCAAGTTATGCACGACTATTTTATTAAGGTTGAGGTTCCCATTAAAACTCTTTATTGTGTTTGCAGGGTAAGAAGGTAATCCAGTAATTAATTTAATCGTTTATGGAATACTGAGAAAGGACTACAATGTATTAACTTCAATTTCAATTTACTATGTATAAATCAAACCCTTTTTGCCATACTCAACTAAGAAACAAATTGAACTGGTGATTAGATGCACATTTCCTAAGTATCCTTAAAAACTAGCATATCATGCATGTTAACAAATCTCAATTATAAATTTTCGGTAACAAGAGACTACATTACACAGTTATTCATTTTAAAATGACCTATAAGAATTACAATAATAATAATTAAAGTACACATCGCCTTTTTTTTTTGTCGTCATTCTTCCATCTGCAAAACCCACGTGAGCATGATATCGTGATAAATCGTTGACATGGCATCCACCTTAATCAATCGTAATTCTCTTTTGGTTCCCATTTACATCTGACAATAATTACAATTTGCAATCGAAATAAAAAAGTGTAGAAACATGTATTCATTGCATTTTATTTTTCTTCATTTTATAAACCTAGGAGAGAGAAAGAGAAAGGAAGAGAGAGAAAACATCATTTTGCCAAAAGTTCTAATACACACAACAAGTTTCATTATAGTGTTTTTAAACAGTTATTTACGTGTGTTAAAAGTTTCCAAGGTGATTTGGTAACCCTATGAGGGTCCTGCAGCTTTCTATTTTTACTTTTTCACTAGTTACAAAACGTTCAAAATGTGCTCCGAGGCTAAGAAAATGCTTCCAAATTTTATCTTCCGATGAGCACACACATCACGATTAACTTTCTATGTGTCCCTAGATATACCAAGAGTTCATTCTGTTGTGGAATTGAAAAGAGCGCTAGGTTTGCGTTTGGCGGCTATTTTCGGGGCCTTGGTTGTAGTTCACCGATTGTAAAATGACAAAAGGTAGCCTTCGAGCACCTACAAAGCGCGTCCATAAGCGGCGTTAGATGGAGAAGCACGCAACGAGACATCTCCTACTAGTTCCCCTATATAAAGAGAATTCATGAGAGTCAACGGGAGTGAGAACTAGAAAACCATGTTCAAATGGCCACAAGTTTTACGGAGAGCAGCACGAGACAAAATTGGACCGGTTTGACCTCGTCAGCTGCGACCGGAGGCCTTCAAAGCGGCCGTCAAACTATCCCGAAAGGTGCTCTTTCCTATCTTTGAATGTTCTATGCCTTTTTCTAGTATAAACGCTAGAGGTTTGCGAAGACGGAACGTGATTTCTCTTTCCGGGTTTGATTGGTGGTCTCAAACGAAAGCCAACTTTCTAGTTTTAATGACTCTCTCTTGTTGTAAACCGGTGTAACAGGCTCCTAAAAGAGCGTCGAAAAGGATGTCATATGATTGTTTCGGGTCAAACCAAAATCAAGGGGACTCCTCGTATACCAAGGTACGAGAATGAAACTTCACATCTCGTTTCTAGAGTTGCAAGGGTACTTGGTGAGTCTCAGAAAATTGTAAAATTTAACTATTTAAAAGCAAGAGAAGGTCAACTTTATCAATGGGGAGTCAAATTCGTCGATCGATAGAAACAATAATGGAGCGGTCAAGAAGGGTAAGAGTTTTCTGAAACATCTCGAAGTGAGGGTGATAGTTCATGGTTTAAAGTAGGCGAGTTATAATGTCTTCATGAGTTATGACACGACAAGTATTGTTTTGCAACGAGTTGAAGGAACATTTAACTGTATTAAAAATCTCATAATTTTAAAAATCTATTCAGTTGTAAAAGAGAACTAAAACATGAGAATTATGGGAGGTAAGGGAAGAAACACCATGCACGGAGAACGAAGTCGGTCGAAGCCGCGAGCTTAGGTTCGATCTCTTGCTTGGGCACTTTGTCAATCCGGTTCACGAGCATCTACGGCTCCACCATTTTGCATACACGTCTACCGGAGGAGTTGCATTTGCAAACAAAACATCTTGTTTTCTATGCCTTGATAAAACAAGTTGATGTGCATGCCAAACATACCACATTCCAACGTGTGCAACAAATAAACTCTAATCAGATTGGAAACTTGTTTGTTGCATTGGCTAGGGAGGATCCAAGCCCTTTTAAACAACCCATCTGGGCATATAGAGCAACCAACGTTGCCCCTCCAGCCACCTATATACTATAACACTTGCAACTCAAAAATCTGCCATACGTCTTGTCCCTTCCCTGTATCAAAGCTCTTATTTTAACATGGCTAGAAGTCTGTTTGGGAAAGAAAACTATCGGAGTTGGAGACTTGTTTGTTGCACACGTCAAAAAATGTGACTTTATCCCTGCGAGGAAAACCGTGTCTCTGTACACTTCAAAAAATGCATTTGTAGAGAGCTCTTTGTCCCATTATTTGATTTGGTCAAACGTGTAATAAAGCATTTACAGAGCATTGGCAACTACGACATCGACAAAGTCCATTGTTTTATGCTTTGATGGAAGTCCATACTTTGTTTCAAGAGCTCTATTTTGGCACGAGCGGTGAGAATGTTGCACAGTTGTTAAATTTAGTTTTGTTGTTCTTTGTTTACATTTGGTTGAAAGATTCTAAAGCCTTTTCAACAATCCATTTTGTGCGAGATCCTGCAACCCTGACACTCCATGAGACTACATTTCTTAGAGGCATTCTAACAACAACCCAAACGCCTTTTCAACAAACCCATTTTGTGTATAGGTGCAGGATATCCAGTAATGTAAACTCGTCGGAGTTTGGAGACATGTTCGTTGTACACGTGGGCAGTGTGATTTGTCTCTTGAGGAAAACCATGCCTTGTTTCTTTGAAATAAACATATTCCATGAGAAGCTATCCCATTTTTTTTTTTTCATTTGGGTCAAAACAAATATTTGCATCCCCCAATGCATTTGCAAACAACAAAACCTGACAACATTCTGTCTCTTTGTTTCTTTAGGCGTTCACGCTTGAGTTTGGGTGCGTTTTCTTTAAAGGAGACATGGAAAATGCGTGGGAATCCCAAAACTTGTCTCGAACTCTTTTTTTTGCACAGTGGAAGGATGCTACAATACTAGGTTTTCATGGCTGCCCCAGCCGCCCAAAACGTCCTCCATCATGCCTTCTCCAACCCCCTCGGTGGGGCGCGGAGCGCATCTGGGGCTTCCTCCCTGGCGGCGCGGTGATGCACTCTCCCTCTCTATATAGCCAAAATGATGGGAAGAAACCCCAATCGCCTTAAATGCGCGCCCACTGACAAAAATCACGGTCTTTTTAATTTCTCTTAAAATTTGAATCCTTTTATTTTATTTTATTATTTATTTATTTTTTAAAAAAAAATGGAGGCATTACATTCTCCTCCCCTTAAGAAAGCATCGTCCTCGATGCGACATACAATGAAGAAGGAGAAATGGTAAACAACAAGGAACGAATAAGGCGAAGGCACGCGCTAAGGTTAAGATTTCAGACACAAAGGCATGGTCACGGGGTGGCCCTAGGAACAATTGGTTGAAATTTCAACTTTGAGGTTACGTGAAGATGTGAGTTCTCTCTTATTCGTTATTTCATTAATCCCTTTCATTAACATTATTCTTAATTCAAGTCCTTTAAATTTTCATTTTTTGTAAAATTTTAGTTTATTCATTCCCGTGGGTTCCCATCATGAACTACAGTCACAACACCCTACCAAGGTCATACACAACACTAAAATTTCACAAGCATACTTTTACATACTTTCACGACCGTATCACATCACGATGGTTTCACCAAATCATGGAATGACAAGTAGACCACATAGCAATTAATTTCCAACAATTACGCCCTAGACATAGATCTAGTACACACATATGACTGACAAACCGGTCAACACGCTGATACATATACAACGGGTATCACATGACCCAAAACAATCCATGACTGTAACAACATAGTTCTAATCCAATATCCAAAAGTCCGTACCAACCAAGGGGAGAGTCAAGCCTCATACATAACCAGGTGTCAAAAAGACTCACACAGGTATACATAACTCACTATACCAACTCCCCACATAACAAGACATCACGAAACAAACCCCAGATATCTCCAAAAGTACCAGGTAAAACTCCATATATCTCCTGAAGTATCATAAAGCAACTCCATATACTCCCCAAAGCATCACCAGATAATCTCCATATGCCTCCCAAAGAGAAGAAACATAGTGTCAAAACCAAGTCGGGTCACTCAACCATAGAGCCCCATCAAGAATATCGGGTCACTCAACCATAGAGCCCCGTCTCCTTTCTCCTTTTAATGAGGTCGGGTCACCCTATGGCCCTGGGCACATAGAGCCCCGTCACCCCCAACCCAAGTGACATAATAACTCGTGGTTCAACAATCCGTTAGTTATCGTAACTCCTGGGGCGTACCCTATCTATACTGAAGCGGGTCCATAGGTTTAACCACTCCATGGTAAATCCCATGACCCTATTCAACACATTACGACATTAGAACCAACATAACAATCCATTCAAATGCTAGGTGGCAAAATCAAAAGCCTTGGGCTAGGCTACAAAACTCTCAAATATGAAAAGAAAGTTTTAAAACCAAGAAAAACAAATGGCTAATTAGCCTTGGTTAGTGCAAAATCCAAATGTTAATGCAACAATCAAATAAATGCCCAAAATATAAGAACATGTCAATCAAGAAAAATGGTGGTTCTAGCTAAAAGAAAAAATAATGATCAATTTACGAATAAAAAACGTAATAAGAAAAATAGCACATCACAATCACTATGTGGCCTCATACCGCCACCAAAGGGGTACTCATCGAGTTGCTGGCACTCGGACATCGAGCCTCATCTCGTAAAAATATACATGTAACCAGAAATGAGTATATCAAATAATGTAACTGTCATCATCTCTGCCTGAACCATTCCTCCATACTCCCACAAGGATCAACATAGTCAAAATCACATAGGATTATTCAACGAACAATCCAATAGGAAAGAACAGGGGACACAAGGTTGCATAAGTTGAGCCTAAGGTGGTGCGCATCCACAATATATTGAGCAAGCTCGAAGTATACTAAACAGATAGAAGTGGATTTTCAGTCTATATAAGACTCCACTTCCTCACTCGTACTCGGCTCAAGATTATGAAAACTGGTCCACGCCTCCTCTCTCCACACATACACTCTTGACAGTTTATCCCCTTAGGGTCGTCTAGTGTAAGGTTCACAACATACGCATAACTACATCACTAACACAATGGTAATTCACACACAACAACCATAACGTATTACGCATGGTATATATGTATAGGGTATAACACAATCACTACTTTCACGGGTTACGATACATCACATTATCACATCCTGCACCCAAAGTGCAATCGCTGTACACTAGGGATCATACTCACCATATGCCCCTAAATCACGACATGAACCATCACATATTACACAAATCATACATACGATGGACATAGTAACATCACAACATAACATTCATTTGCTACATACAAAGTGATACACACATTTCTTCAAAACATGGTAAAACACCATGATACTGATTCAATTCACTTTACATCAATCGATACATATCGACACATCCACAGATCACAATATGCCACAATGTTCCAACACCCCATCATCCACATTAGAATTCTTTTACACAATCCAAGTAGTAATTCACATGTGGACTCTTCATAGAATCCACACGAAGGAGAGAGAATACTCCCATCCCCAACACATCAACATGATAACAAAAGTGCACTAAGTGACATACACCTCATGTGCGTTCACACTATCACAATTACGACATAGATCACATCACTCTTAAAACACATTACTCTTCCAATATTTATCACCATCATGAAACACCATCACCATCATGCAAAATCATCACAACTCCAATCCATCCCAGAGGTTTGAGCATGAACCTCGCTCTGATACCATATGTAGTGCCCACATTTTACACACCCAAATACAACAGTAAAATACCAGGATAATTTTTTTGACTTACATTGCTCACGACACACAACACAATAAGGGCTCCAAGTACAGAACTCGACACACATGCGACAATCACATAAGTCATCGACTCACATGGACCTGGCCAGGCGACATCGACATGTCGATACCACACTCTTCCCAACGAGCGAATACTAGCGAGACCCGACCCACAAGAAACGTGACTTTAGGAACAACGAACCCATGACATATCATTACTTTAAATGTATTTTAGTTACTGGCTAACTTTCCAAGATCCTTATTAGGTAAGCATGATTTTCTCCCTTTTTCCACCTACATGTCCTGAAAATTCGTTTCACAGTTCACTTATTGTTCAACCATTTAATTTGCTCTTTACCCTTATGACAGATCTTCATAACTTACATAAGTATTTTCCATATTTCAGATTTTATACAAAATTCTAACTCTCCCATTCTTATGTTAAGATTAGGCTTCCCAAAACGCTTATTCAAAGTTTAGAATTTAACCTGTTACACAAGTGAACCTAACGTGATGTCAGGATGAAATCTTGGAATTAAGGAAGACATAGATTGAAATAGCTTTTTCCCCAAGAACATCCATCGATCACGGAATAGTTATTTCCCTACCATTATCATTATAGTCTGATAACTTACTTTGAATTCCAAATTTGAATTATATATATATATACATCCTTTGTTTTCTCGAAGTTTGATCACACCATTTGAAAATTCATATTCTTTCTACAACGCATGAAAAAGTTTAATTAAGTTATGAGGACTCAAGATTGACCTTAGTCCTAATCTCCAATTCTCGTGTGCGGCATTATATGATATGTTCTTATATCGCACTAAGGTCTCGATTCTTAGCATCATCTCAAAACAAAAGAATCGAAAGCACTTATGCGACACATTAAAGAAGCACATGGTTAAGCTTAATTCAAGTTTCCCCAGAGGCTTGATCTCTATTATAGGTGTGATTAAGGTTAAAATGTATTTACCCTATAATCCTTTCGTGAAAGATCAAGGCGCTAAATTTTCACAAGCCCAAGACAAGACATTTATCTCGAGGGACAAAAGGGTTCACTAACGGGAATGCAAGACATAGAAACAACTATATCACGACCTTCATTTAGGTCGTTTGGATCAACAGGATTCCATTCTTTGATGAAGTTAATTTCTAAATCTAATTTCGTAAGGCCGGAAATCCAATAAGATCTGAGGAGTAATATCTCTACCTACTCCACGAGATGGGAAGGTTACTCCGCTTAGTCATTCTTTCTAACGAGGACTCATAAGGTGACTTCAGGCGGTCTTCACCACCTGGCCGGTGTCGACTGCAGATAGTACATTCTTCTCGCGATTACCAAAACTAGAAGGAAACCGCATACTACGTATAAAGTTGGACCATGACATTCCTAAAATATGGGTTCATGACAATGTCATTAAACCTAATGACTATGTAGTAACTCACTAGGGTTTTATTTACCTAACCTAGAGTGTTCCATCGTTGCGCAAAGCTTAAGTTTGTTCTACGGTCTTAAATTTCTTATATGGTACAAAGGGTCACACATGCATGCAAGTTATGCACGAATATTTTATTAAGGTTGAGGGTTCCCATTAAAACTCTTTATTATGTTTGCGGGGTAAGAAGGTAATCCGAGTAATTAATTTAATCGTTTATGGAATCTTTGAGAAAGGACTACTGATGTATTAACTTCAATTTCAATTTTATGTATAAATCAAACCCTTTTTGCCATACTCAACTAAGAAACAAATTGAACTGGTGATTAGATGCACATTTCCTAAGTATCCCTAAAACTAGCATATCATGCATGTTAACAAATCTCGATTATAACTTTTCGGTAACAAGAGACTACATTATTACGATTATTCATTTTAAAATGACCTCTAAAGGATTACAATAATAATAATTAAATTACACATCGCCCTCTTTTTTTTTGTCGTCATTCTTCCATCTGCAAAACCCACATGAGCATGATATCAGCGATAAATCATTTGGCATGGCATCCACCTTAATCAATCATAATTCTCTTTTTTCAGTTTCCCATTTACATCTGACAATAATTACAATTTGCAATCGAAATAAAAAGGTGTAGAAACATGTATTCATTGCATTTTATTTTTCTTCATTTTATAAACCCAGGAGAGAGAAAGAGAAAGGAAGAGAGAGAAAACATCATTTTGCCAAAAGTTCTAATACACACAACAAGTTTCATTATAGTGTTTTTAAACAGTTATTTACATGTGTTAAAATTTTCGGGGTGATTTGGTAACCCTATGAGGGTCTATGACTTTCTATTTTTACTTTTTTCACTAGTTACAAAACGTTCAAAACGGGCTCGGAGGCTAAGAAAATGCTTCCAAAAGTTATCTTCCAATGAGCACGCACATCACGATTAACTTTCTATGTGTCCCTAGATATACCAAGAGTTCATTGCAACTGACGGAATTGAAAAAGAGAGCATGGTTTGCGTTTGGTGGCTAGTTTCCGGGGCCATTGGTTGTAGTTCACCCGGTTGTAAAATGACAAAAGTTAGCGGCGCCTACAAAGCGCGTCCATAATTGGCGTTAGATGGAAGCATGCGAGACATATCCTACTAGTTCCCCTATATAAAGAGAATTCATGAGAGTCAACGGGGTGAGAACTAGAAAACCATGTTCAAGCGGCGACAAGTTTTACGGAGCAACAAGACAAAATTGGACCGGTTTGACCTCGTCAAACTACACTGTTGGAGAGGCCTTCAAAATGGCTTCGCCAAACTATCCCGAAAGGTGCTCTTTCCTATCTTTGAATGTTCCATGCCTTTTTAGTAGTATAACGCTAGAGGTTTTGCGAAGGCGAAGCGTGATTTCTCTTTCCGGGTTTGATTGGTGGTCCCAAGCGAAAGCCAACTTTCTAGTTTTAATGACTCTCTTGTTGTAAACCGGTGTAACGAGGGCTCTAAAAGAGATTCAAAAGGATGTCATATGATCGTTTCGGTTCAAACAAAAAATCAAGGTGACTCCTCGTATACCAAGGTACACGAATGAAACTTCACATCTTGTTTTCAGAGTTGCGAAGGGTACTTGGTGAGTCTCCAAAAATTCCAAAATTTAACTATTTAAAACCAAGAGAAGGTCAACTTTATCAATGGGGAGTCAAATTCGTGCAGTCGATAGAACGATAATGGAGCGGTCAAGAAGGGTAAGAGTTTTTGAAACATCTCGAAGCGAGGGTGATAGTTCATGGTTTAAAGTAGGCGAGTTATAATGTCTTCATGAGTTACGACATGACAAGTATTGTTTTACAACGAGTTGAAGGAACATTTAACTGTATTAAAAATCCCATAATTTTAAAATTCTATTCAGTTGTAAAAGAGAACTAAAACACGAGAATTATGAGAGGTAAGGGAAGAAACACCATGCCTGGAGAACAAAGTCAGTTGAAGCCGCAGGCTTGGGTTCAGTCTCTTGCTTGGGCACTTCGTCAATCCGGTTCACGAGCATCCACAGCTCCACCATTTTGCATACACGTCTACCAGGGGAGTTGCATTGCAAACAAAACATCTTGTTTTCTATGCCTTGATAAAACAGGTTGATGTGCACGCCAAACATACCATATTCCAACGTGTGCAACAAATAAACTCTAATCAGATTGGAAACTTGTTTGTTGCATTGGCTAGGGAGGATCCAAGCCCTTTTAAACAACCCATCTGGGCATATAGAGCAACCAACGTTGCCCCTCCAGCCACCTATATACTATAACACTTGCAACTCCAAAAATCTGCCATACGTCTTGTCCCTTCCCTGTATCAAAGCTCTTATTTTAACATGGCTAGAGTACGCTGGGAAAGAAAACTATCAGGTTGGAGACCTGTTTGTTGCACACGCCAAACAATGTGACTGTCCACGAGGAAAACCGTGTCTCCTGTACACTGCAAAAAAATGCATTTCCAGAGAGCTGCTGTCCCATTATTTCATTTGGTCAAACGCTGTAACAGCGTGCACAGAGCATTGGCAACTATGACATCTGACAAAGTCCATTATTTTATGCTTTGATGGAAGTCCATACTCTGTTTCAAGAGCTCTATTTTGGCACAGGCAGTGAGAATGCTGGCACGGTTGTTAAATTTAGTTTTGTTGCTGCTGTTTACATTTGGTTGAAAGATTCTAAAGCCTTTTCAACAATCCATTTTGTGCAGATCCTGCAACCCTGACACTCCATGAGACCGCATTTCTTAGAGGCATTCTAACAACAGCCCAAACGCCTTTTCAACAAACCCATTTTGTGCATAGGCTGGGATATGCTGGCAATGTAAACTCGTCAGGTTTGGAGACATGTTTGTTGTACACGTGGAACCGTGTGACTGTCTCTTGAGGAAAACCATGCCTTCTGTTCGCTGAAATAAACATATTCCATGAGAAGCTGTCCCGTTTTTTTTTCATTTGGGTCAAAACAAATAGCTGCATCCCCCAATGCATTTGCAAACAACAAAACCTGACAACATTCCTGTCTCTTTGTTTGCTAGGCATTCACGCAGGTCTGGGTGCGTTTTTCTTTAAGGCAGACATGGAAAATGCGTGGGAGTCCCAAAACTTGTCTCAGAACTCTTTTTTTTTTGCACAGGCTGGAAGGATGCTACAATACCAGGTTTTCATGGCTGCCCCAACAGCCAAAACGTCCTCCATCATGCCTTCTCCAACCCCTGGTGGGTGCGCAGAGCAGATCTGGGGCTTCCTCCCTCCATGGCGGCGGCTGATGCACTCTCCCTCTCTATATAGCCAAAATGATGGGAAGAAACCCCAATCCGCCCTAAACCGCGCCCATAACAAAAATCACGGGCTTTTTAAATTTTCTCTTAAAATTTGAATCCTTTTATTTTATTTTATTATTTATTATTTATTTATTTTTTTAAAGAAAAACAGAGGCATTACAAATGTTGAATAGGTGGAGTGGAAGATTATGTTTTCTAGTGGTTTGAAACCACTTTGCAAACATTGAATAACTAACAAAGGTTGAAAATACTAGAAGAAGGCTCTAAATAAGGAAAATAAAACAGATTATTCAGGTGGTGAATATACACATAAGTGAGAATATCATTCATAATAGTTGAAAGCTATCAAGGATGGAAAATATAAGAGAAACACTAGAAGGAAGTAGTTGGCAATGTTTGGTAATCCCATATATGAAAAACAAAAAGAGCACCAAATCAATAAAAAGAGACCCTAAGGACACAAAAACCCACTCCAAACAAGTGGGGACTATATGTATCATAAAAATGAGATTTTCTCCAAAAATGATAATTAATAAGAACAATAAATGGTGTGTGAATAATGTAATTGACTTGTGGAGGAACCATTCTAGTGTAATCCTTGAAAAGAGTTATTATAATGACACCATAATCAATCATGAATATGTCTTAAATATGAGTTTTGATGAAACTTTTGGCATGTGTTTAGGTTCCATGTGTACATCCTTTTATATAAATAAATTTCTGAATCGTTATGAATATGAAGTGTAACATGCATCCTTTTTATATAAATAAATTTACGAATTGTTATCAATATGAAGTGTAAGATGTCTAATTGAAGGTCTAGATCATACAATTGGACAATAGATGATGAGGTAGGTCTCTCAAGCATGATAGTATCAATACATAGCTCACAAACATCATAGCTACAAATATGTGTTTAATAATTCATATTTCACTCAATGTGCTCTTGAATGATTATTTTGCATGAAGTTATCTAAGGAAGAAACATGTTCGATAACAATACCCAACTAAGAAATACGGTAAATAGGTTGGATGAGTATGACTTTCCTTATTAATTATTTATCAATATCTCTTCCAAAATGACACGTGGAATGAAGTATGTTGGATATAAAACAAGTGGAATATTTCTCAAATGATACTGAGCACACATGTAGGTGGATCTGGATTCAAAGTTATAACATAGATCACAAAGGTTTTGCAAAATAAAAAAATGACTCATGATTTTTTAGATCAAAATCTAGAAGAACGATAGAAAGAGTGTTAGAAGGTGGAGTAAGTTAAAATCATATAGGGTCCACATGAAAAATTCATTATTGCAACAAGGTGTGATGTCCTATAAGTGTTTTATGAATGCATTATTATCTTAAAATGGGTGAGAGGAATATGGAGATATACTTCTTCATTGAACTATTATCTTGATAAAGGTTCTGAGGTCTTCTTGAAGTGTTGGCGAGTTCAAATAACAACATAGAATTTTCATACTATAGATTATTAATTCCCTATATAAGGGTGTGAAAAACTTGACATGAATCTATTATAATAATTAGGAAGAAAAATCCTAAGAAATACCCTCAGTGAAAATTAAAACACCAAAACAATTGAAAAAATCCATAACTAAAAACACCCAAATAATAGGATTTATCCCCAAAACTACTTATAATATTTTTGTAATATTTTTCCCTTGATAAAAAAACACAAAAAGTGGGGAAAAGTGAAATACTAATTTAGATGCCAAAAACTAGAATTAGAATATCTCACAATTACTTATATACAGAAGTGTGAGTTAGATTTCGAGAATGGAGAAAAAGTAGGGAAAACCACATCATGTTTTTGAATTCTTACAATACGATTCGAATAAAATTTAGAAATTAAATTCTACAAGAATGATTTTGAAAAAAAAATGTTACATATAAAAATTTTAAGCCTATAAAAGTGTATCTATATCAAACCCTATAGAAATAAAAAAGTACTATCGATAAAATTCCATTATAAATAGTGATTGATGTTTGTAAAAATATTTGGTGAGAACCATGAATCCAACACATAAATGACACCCTCTTATCCCTCACAGATCAAACATTATGACATACGGTAATATAAGGTCAAATAGAGTGATAAGGTGCAAAATAGAGCCCTCCATTTACCCAAAAAAAAAAAAAAAAAAATG
Organism: Taxus wallichiana var. yunnanensis; assembly: GCA_018340775.1. Classification (NCBI taxonomy): domain Eukaryota; kingdom Viridiplantae; phylum Streptophyta; class Pinopsida; order Cupressales; family Taxaceae; genus Taxus; species Taxus wallichiana. The sequence continues at coordinate 392,121,379 of CM031243.1, forward strand.
TTGTGGGAGAACCATTTTGTACTTTTACAATCTTGGACTTTCTAAAAGGTCTCGGAGAAAAATATTACAATACGAAGTTGGTTTAAAGCTGTTGACCAAAATGAGCTCGCGCTTCAATTTATCCGGTGATATCAAATTCCACACTTGAGATAATTTGATCCCATTTTCAATATTTCAAATACTTGGCAACCTTCAAGCTTGTCAAATTCACTTACCTGAGATCAGCTCTGCGATCACACAAATTCAAATAAGAAGAAAATTTGATCAAATCACTTGTTTTGGGGCTCGAGACGGAGTTGGTGGCGTCCATATGGTTCACTTTACAAAGGATCGGGCCTTGAGCTTAATCGAGTCCAAGTGTCACAATCAAGTTGGGCTAGTTGATCATCGGTGGATCATGAGTTGGGTCATCAAGTTGAGAAAGTCAAGATTGATTAAAAAATTGCTTTGAAGTGTTGGTCATGAGATGACATGGACCAATGACGGTACATGTCATAACAAGGATAAGGCCCTCGAGATTTTGGGCCTCAAAGGATTATAAGCGGTGATGAAGGTGGTAGTGGATGGGTCTCGGGATCTCAAGATCACAGAAACCCCAAGAAATTAAGGAATTCTCAAAGAGATAGAGTGTTGGTCATGATCTGGTGAAATCAATGTGACCCCCTCTAGTGACCCTCGTGAACACATGTGAGTCATGATTGGTCCAGTGGATAAATCACGACCATTTCAAAACTCTGAGGGCTCAAAGTGATCCCCGTAACCTCTGAGAGCTCAGAAATCCTGAGATCAAAGAAAATCCTGAAACAAATGAAAGGGTGACATGTGGCATGAGTTATACATATGGAAGAGATCAAAGACATCAATCAGGGCGATACATGTATCAAGAGAGATCTTGAGCTAAAATTTCATGTCCTTGTGGATGTCATATGCACCATCGACTTTGAGATATTTAAATGGACATAACGTTTGATCAGATCCACCAAATTACGTAAAATCAGTACCATTGGAAAGAATTTAGAGTAGATATCATAATGAGAATGGTTGTGGGTCCCTTGAGAGGTTTTGTGAATGAGAAAATAAAATCATAAGACCCACTTTTGTTTTAAACCCGAGCTCGAGATACCACGTTACGGACCAATTTTAGATGATCTTGTCTTTTGATCTAGAGCACATGGTCACTTGCATGATATATTGTTTGAAAGTCTCGGGAAGAGATTCATTCTAGCTTTGATTTCACAGATAATAATGGATAGATTAGGGAGAACTTAGTGATAGAATTTGGGGAATTTTTATCTTATTTCTCATTCAAATGGTGACCAAGTTGAGTCAAATCACCTCAAACCACTAACAATTAAGGATCCAAGGCAGCCTGACATGATCTAATCTATTTTTTCTTCATCTAAGAAGGTTATATCACCCATGCTTGATCTAAATACTTGCTTTATGTGTATTGGTTCTTGGTGGGTGAAAATTGGTTGATCTTTGATTTCTCGCTGATTTTAAGATCTCGTCTCTTTCTATTCTCATTCTATATATTGTAACTCATTTTCACCAAGGACCATCCTCTCTTGAGTATAAAGATACCATGTCAAAATGGTGGTGATATTTCATGAGTTGCACACCACCGATTTGGTGACATGCAATACTTGAGTTCCTTCCCATATTGATGTAGTGGGTGTGTATATTTTAGATCAATCAAATATTTTTACTGTGGATCATATCTGTCGTCTACTTATGTTTGTAATGTCTCTTTCCTCTCTATTCATATATGGCATGTTGTTATGTACCTATTTTCGTCTCTTTGTGTCTTAAAATGTGTGGAATGGAATGTAATGCAAAGTTGATATGTGTGAGCATCTACCCTCTCACCAGCTTTGTGCTTTCCTTCCCATTCTTCCCATCATGGAGAGTGATCCCCTTTCTAGTTTGGTGCGATAATTTTTTTATCTTAGTTTGTTTCATGCATTCTTCCCCCTTTTCCCCTGTAGATCAATAAATTAGCTTAGGAGTAGATTTAGCTCTAGAATAGATAAGTCGAGAATCAATCTTCTTGGGAGGATTGTCCAAAAAGAGGCCTACACCTTGGGGACATTTCCATTATTTCACTTAGGTGTTGATCCATCTTGGCATTGGAAAAGGGTGAAAATTCATGTGACAATATTAACCTATAATACGAATATGGAAAATTTGTAGAAACTATTCTCCTTATTTCTCCTTGCGATCCCCAACTTAACAATTATCTTTAAGTAACTATTGATCGGAGGTCAATTCACACTTTGTATATTCCCAAACTCTCCCAAAACATGTTTTGAAAAAGATATTGGATTCATCTTTCCAAAGCCACATTTTGAACGGGTTAGAATGGACACCGTATCGCAAGATCAATTGTAGTGGATTGAATCGAGGGCACATATATAATAGTGCAATGAAACATTACAAAATCACAAATCATTTGACGTGGATTTGACAAATGGCGATAAGAGAAAATATCAGCAAAGCAAAAATTGGGTTTGTAATTATTTGCCTTCGATCTTCAACGGTCGTAAATAAACTATGGGGTCCACTTTTGTTTCAGAGGGGACCCGCTCGCCGTACTACATTTTGGTTTTCAATTAGAGCACATTATTGCCATCTTTCCAAGTATCTTATTGAGCTAGCAAGTGAGCTACAACCGAGCTCATATTTCACATGCCAAGTCAAGTGCATAATATGTCGAGCCCAATGTTGGGCTATAAAAACTAATGCCACTATGGAACAACCAAATCAATGGCCAATACCAAACTAAGTGGTCCTTAAGGAGCCACCTTAAAAGACAAGTGCAAACCAATTGGAGGAGAGATCAACATGGAGAATGGTGGATCGTCACCCAACAAAGTCCGTGTGGAGAAAGACACATAAAAGGAGTCTTTTGACCAAATTTAAAGCATGAGCACTAGAGGAGAGGAGCTATAACCATGCACATAAATTTAGGTGCATGTAGATATATGTAGGTATCTCGGTAGAGTAAAAAAATTATATCATTATGTAGTGTATGATTGTGCCACATCAACATTTTCATTTCACGTGTTGATTTGGAGAGAAAAGTAGTTTTGAATTGATTTAATATGAAAATAATAATATAAAGCATTGGAAAGAGGGACTAATGACCGAGTGCCCTATGTGTCAAATTTTCATTGACTCTTAAAAGTGTCATTAACGAAAAGTGAACAACTATTGATACTTTTGTTATGACCTATGGTGAAAAGAGATGTACATGTTTTGGTGCAAGCACAACCATATGGTCCTTTCTCCTATGTCGAGTATGAGATAAAATATATATCCCTAAAGATATATGTGTGAAGCTTATAAATAATATGGTGGCATTTTAAAATGGGTCTATGTGGATGTGGGTAATGTTTGAATAATACCCATGTATTATTACATAGTGGGATTTTAATATTATCCCTAAAGCATAGAATACGCACATAGTGGGATTATTATCCCAAATATTGTGCAAAGCCTTTTAAGGCTAATAGTTGTTATTTACGTAATATGGGATTTTTGGTGGAAAAATTAAAATAAAAGGATACATATTATATCCTTCGAAAATGGGTTCGGGAAGCCTATGAAAGGCCCCTTTTATTTCACTTCTCAACACACGGCTCAAGATTCTCAAGTTATGCAAGGAGGAGTGCGGAGGAGCTCGAGGAGGATTGAAAGGTGGAGCACAAGAATAAATCATATACATTGTAAAAAGTAATGTGAAACCATTAGTCTACAAAAGTATTGTAACTAGGGTTAACATACTAGAAAAATCGAATACCACAAGCCTTAAAATGATCAAATCTATCATCACATGGTGAGATCAAATCTCTAAAAGATTATTATACCACCCAAATTAGGGTTTTATCTAAATTAACATATTAAACAATTATATATTTATGAAAAAGATCATATTATAATGAATGCGATAAATATTTTGATCTAAATCATATTCGAATAAAATATGGTAAATTACAATAACATAGACGGAATGGAATATTGTTATGGGTGACTTTAACACTCCTTTAATGCTTGGTGAAAAGAAAGGCGGCAATGTTGATCTCACGAGAAAGTATGGAAGACTTGTAGGACTTCATTATGAAAAATAGCCTTATGGATGTTGAAGCTGCAAAGGGGGAATATACTTGGTCTAATAGGAGGAGTGGTGATAATCGATTCGAGTCAAACTAGACAAAGCTCTTACCTTTTTGGGGTGGTGAGCAAAGAGGCATGTCTTTTTTCCCTTCCTAGAATAGGTTCTGACCATAACCCCATACTATTCAAAGTGAAAGAAAAGGAAAGAAGAATAACACCATTTAGATTTGAAAAAATGTGGCTACAACATGAGAATATAAAAATCTTGTAAAAGAATGGTGGGACATTAAGATTCAAGGCACTGTTATGTTTAGAGTCTCTAAGAAGTTGGCCCAAGTGAAGAACAAGTTGAAGGGATGGAACAAAACATGTTTTGGTAACATCTTTGAAACCAAGATCTCTTTCGAGAATGAAATAACAACCCTGCAATCATCCTTGGAAGATTCAAGCATAAACAACACGGAGGAAAGTAAAAAGAAAAATAAAAAAATAATGTTATCGATTACCATAATTTTCTATTTAAGGAAGAAACCTTTTGGAGGTAGAAATCTAGGGTGCAATGGCTCAAAGAAGGGGATAAGAACACTAAGTTCTTTCATATTGCTACTTTGAAAAGACGGTGCTCCAACATGATATCCAACATTATAGGGGAAGAGAGGTTTACCTTAAGCGATTTTGGTGACATCAAAAGGTTTATGTATCTTTCTACAAAATCTTGCTATCCTTAGAACCTTTTAACAGCTCAAAGAGAGCCTCTTTCTGGATTGCATTCCACAACTTGTTTCGGATATTGATAACAACATGCTTGTTAAGGTTCCATCTATTGAAGAAATTGAATTTATGCTGAAGACATTGAGTCTAGATAAAACCCCTATCCCAAATGATTTCTGACCTTCTTTTTTCATTTTTTCTAGGAAATGGTCAAAAATGATGTGTGTCTTGTCATCCATGAATTTTTAGGAACAAAAAATGTTGAAGGATATGAATTGCACTTTTCTTGGCTCTCATTCCAAAGAATCATAATGTTGAATATTTCAAAATTTCAGACCTATAAGTTTGTGAAATTGCATCTATAATATGTGTTCTAAGATACTAACACTGAGAATTCAACTTCTCCTTCCATCCCTTATCTTTGATCAACAAGGGGGTTTTGTGGTTGGGAGGTAAATTCAAGATAGTATAGTGACAATTCAAGAGAGACTGCATACAATCAAGCACCTGATAAGAAATAAACTATGATAATAAAGCTTGATATGAAAACGCATATGATAGAGTCTCGTGGAACTTTCTTCACAAAGAAATCTTGAAAATATTTGGCTTTAGCAAGGATTTTAGAAGGATAATCCAAAACTGCATCTCCACTGCTATATTCTCAGTGTTGGTTAATGGCACTCCTTGTGGGTTTTTCAACAACACTAGAGAATTGAGATAAGGAGACCCCATATCACCTTTCCTATTCATCTTAATGGAGGAATCTCTAAGCAGATTTTTTGAATCGGGGGAAATCTAGAGGGTAGAATTAAAGGGATGCTTCTAGCGGAAAATAGTGAACATGTGGAATCTAGAAGAGGGATGAAGCCTCATAATTATATTTATATGCAATCAAATGTAGTCTGATAGAAATGGATGCTGATATTTATAGATATTAGACATTTGGGTATAAACAAATAATAAGTTTACAGTGCACCAATACACAATTACAGTAGCTTCCAAAATACATCCGGGAAGCACAACAATAATAAATACAAACAAATATAATTGTTACAACTATGTAACAATTAAACCTACAAATACAATATGACAAATATGGTTATAAAACCATATAACAATAAAACAAATAATCACCTCAGTAAAAATACTAATTACCTGAGATAAAAATTTAAATAAAATGCATAATTAACCTAGTAAAATAAGTTTACCTAACATTCCCCCCCTTAATTTTGCATTGCCTCAAGGGATGAGGAGAGGAAATCTTTGAACAACTCAAACTTGTCACGTGTAAGTGACTTTGTGAATATATTTGCTCGTTGTTCAATTTGTTGGGAAAAACTGAAGTTGTATGTTGTTTTTCAATACATGCTCGCGTATGAAATGAACATGTACCTCAATGTGATTTTTCTCTCTTGAAACACTGGATTGCGAACAAGTTTGAGAACACCTTCTTTGTCTACATACATAGTGGTAGGTTTTTCTTGTGGTACTCGAGTCCTTTCGGTATGTGGCGTAGCCCTATCACTTTGCAGAATCTCCACCTATAGCATGATATTTGGCTTCGTAGAAGAGTGTGAAACAAAGTTTTATTTCTTGCTTCCCCATGATATCGGTCCAAATCCCAAAAAGAATACAAATCTAGAAGTGGATTTCCTGTCATCAATGTTACCTGCATGATCTGAATCGAATATCCAGTCAAGAAGAAGTTATCATTCTTCTTGTATTCTAGACCAAGATCCACTATACCCTTGAGATATCTCAAGATTCACCTTGTTGCCTTCCAATGACAAAATTTGGGTTCCTATATGAACCTAGAAAGATAGCTCACTACAAAGTTGATATATGGTCTAGTATAAGTTAGGTAAATGAGACTCCCAATCAACTGTCGATAGAGAGTTGCATTTACCACAAGAGATGGATCTGAATGAGATAATTGTAGTCTTGTCTCCATAGGTGTAGCAATAGGTGTGTAATCCATCATCCTAAATTTATCGAGTGTTGTTTTGGTATACTTCAAGTGAGAAAAAATAAGTGAGTCTCTTTTTCCATACTTCTAATCCAAGACAGTAGTGCATGAGCTCGAGATATGTCATGTTGAACGATCGATTAAGATCTTTCTTTGTTGCATCGATCATATTCACTGAACTACCAGTGATGACTAGATCATCAAAATAAACAACAATAATCACAACTTTACCCCTTGATTTTTGACGAATCCATGTTGAATGAGATGCTCATCAATTTTGATGTACCAAGCCCGAGGTGCCTGTTTAAGGCCATATAAAGATTTTCTGAGTCTGCATACCTTTTTACTTCTCCAAGTACAATATAACCCTCAAGTTGAGTCATGTAGACTTATTCCTATAGATATCTATTCAGAAAGACACTTTTCATGTCCATCGATGGACTTTCCATCAAAAATTTGCGAGTTAAAGCAAAGATCATCACGATTGTTTTGATCTTAGCTGTGGGAGAAAATGTCTCCTCATAGTCTATGCTTTCCTTCTGTGCATACCCCTTTACTACCAATATTTCTTTATACTTGTCTATGATCCCATTTGCTTTGTACTTTGTTTGAATATCCATCGTAACTTGATGGGTTTCTTCCTAGTGGAAGATCAAAAGCATTCTACGAAGTGTTGTTTTTCATCATAGATTGATATTCAACATCCATGGAATCTTTCCAAGCTTTCGACTATAGGCTTCTTGAAGCAGTATAGGGCTCAATAGATTCAACAACTCTACTCATCAAAGCAAAGTTTACTTCTTCTCATGCTTTATTGTGAGTCTGTGGTCTAGTGGTGGATGTATCAGTGGAGCATCCAATTTTGCATCTTGTATCATGTTAGTATACCAATTGGGCATACGTTGTATTGTTCCCATGGGTCATGGTCATGTCTAACCATCACCATAATCCCCATAATCACTGTCATCATCAATGGGAACATCAGCTTATGTTTTCACAATAGGTGAAATATCTACATCAGGTGAGTCTAGAGAGGGAGTCTCAACTTCCTTCTTCTCAAAGAACTCAACATCTCTGCTGGTGTATACTTTTATGGTCTTTGTATCCATAAATCTATACCCAAGAGCTTCTTCACTGTAGCCAATGAAGATGAGTTTTTGAGATTTCATATCCAACTTCTTTATGTTCTGTTTGGGTATGTGCATGCTAGCTTTGCACCCAAATACTATGAGGTGTGCAATAGATGGCTTTCACTTTGACCATGCTTCATGTGGTGTTACTCCATCAAGATAAATTGTGGGCACTTTGTTCAAAAAATAAACTGTTGTCTTTGCTGCTTCTACCCAAAATGTCCTCGCTAGTCCAGAATCATCGATCATGCAACACACCATCTCCATGATAGTATAGTTCCTTCTTTCAACAACACCATTTTTTGCTGCGATTGGTGTGGAGGAGGCATCTATTGACAAATATTATGGGCTTGAAGGTAGGATTTGAACTCATTACTAGTGAATTCCCCCTTGATTTGAGTGGAGAGATCTGATACGATGACCAGTCTCGTTCTCTACAACTACTTTGAAATTTTTGAAGGTCTCAAAAGCTTCAATTTTCTTATGAAGACAAAATATCCACATTTTCTAAAATAATCATCAACACATAACAGAAATATTAGAATCCGAGAATGAGTAGGTTGTATTGGAACACAAAGATCAATATGAATGACATTAAACTTTCCTAAAGCTTGATAAGTACTCCTCTGAAATAAATCTTTGTGTTATTTTCCTGCTAGGTAGTGAGGACACTTATTTGTATCCTTCTGGAGAGACGAAAAGCCTCTCACTATGTTGTACTGACAAAGTGTTTCAAGATATTTGAAATTGATGTGACCAAGTCTCGATGCCATAATTGTGTTGATGAATAATTCTTAGCCACAAGTGCTTGATCATCTTTGTGGACAAAGTCAAGTTAGAACATATGTCCCACATTGGAGGCTTTTGCAACAATTTTCAAGCCTCTTGATTTGTCTCGAATCAAACACACTTTCTTACTAGGAATGACTATCAAAATCAATCTTCAGATTATGATCTAGAATTTGACTCACTAATAGTAGATTCTTTGTTAAGCCAGGGACATACAATATTATCATCTGATAGTCTACAATTTCGTGAACCAAGAGGTAGAGAAATGTTCCCAATCCCTTGTATTGTGTAAGAAGAATCGTCACCTAATGAAACATGGTTTTTGAAGGTGTGTCTCTCATGGTAGTAAACTAGTCTCTGTGCCCGGTCATGTGTCGAGTGGCACCCGAATCAACATACAGAACAACACTAGATGACTGGATGGTTCGTTGGAATGAGTAGTGTACAAGAAGTCCTCATTTTCTAAATGATCTTCTTGCTTAGCTATATTACCTTGTTGATGGGGTTTTCTTTTCCAGTTCCCCTTCTTATGCCCTTGATTGTAGTGTGAATGTCCCTTATGAGATTGTTGATTTTGAGGTCCAAAATTACTTGATGAACCTTTCTTGTATGTATTATACCAACAATATTTCACATCATGTCCTCTTGTTGCAAATAGGACATTTCTTCTTTTTCTTGTCCCCATGTTGATGTTGATGTTGTTTTTGGGAATTTTGAGAAGAATGAGATTTTTCTTTTCCTTTTCCTTTTTATGAGAAGATAGTATGCTCCTCTTCATCATCTTTATTGTACATAGCTTCTTGTTGTTGCAGTAGGTTTAATAACTTGTCAAAAGTGTTTGTTTGATCCAACAAGTTTAGTGTCAAAATCAAAAAATGCGAGTATGAAGGGGAGTGCTCTTAGAACCATAGGAATGAGAGTTGTATTAGTGACATCCTCTCTCGGAGCTAGAAGTGGAGCCCTTAAGTGTAACTCTTCGCTTTAAATATTCTACTTTCTTGTATTGTTTGAATTTTCGGTGTATGTAGTGGCTCTACAAATTAAAATTTTTGTTATTGTTTTTGGCCTCATACATGGTGCTCAACTTATCCCATGCTTCTTTGTTTGTTTTGACATCTTGAATGCGGAGTTGCACATTATCATAAACTACAAACAAGATTATGAATTTGGCCTTCTGATTGGCCTTGTCAAATTGTCTCTATTGGGCTACATCATTTGGTGATCTGGTTGTAGAACCATTCACAATAGGCCATATCTCTTCAAACTCAAGTTGTGTTCGATCTTAGTCTTCCATGCAACATAATTATCTCCTCTTAGGAGCTATGAGTTTAGAAGAAAGAACTTAGGGAATTGGTGCCCATTTTTTGAATTCACTGACAAAGGGTAAGGCTCTTATCACTCTAGGTATAAGGTCTCCCAATCTATATACCGTCAGTCTAATATACCGAACCTTTCTATATACACACCCTTCCGATATACCCGTTGGTACATGGAAGAAGTAACCCCTTTCAATATACGGACGATATGTGAAAGAGTAATTAACGTACGTGAAAGAATTTAATACGTGGTACCAAGATGATCTTGAAAGAGGTGCGTGTGATTATTAACACGGCTCAAAGAAATATCCTCATATGTGCGTGTAAATTCGCTATATGCTCGAGATAATTTCGAGTGTCAGATTTATGTCGTGTAATCATTCACAAATGAATGAGATGGCTCAAAGTGTGTGCACTATGTCCTTATTTATCCCCCTTTTGGATCTTGCTTTGTCGTTTTCTTTTTTTTTTCTTAGCTTCCTTTTGATTGATCTCAATAATTGTTTGTGTGTTTTATTTTGTTTATATGTGCAAGGCACTTTGCTTATTTTATTAATGATGCGGTGGAATCAAAGATTGGCTTGGTCGATGAATGGCTCGGTTTGTTGTGACAGGGAATGTAGTGTGGACTTCATATTTCTTTGGCTTGATCCAGATTTTGGTGCAAAGGATGTGTAACCCAATCTGCATGGGTTATCTTTGCTCAAGGATGGCTCAAAGAGCTTGTTTGGTGAACACATTCAAAAAGAAGAGTGGCTTGGTGCATTCGAAAATGTCTTGCTCGATGAAGATTATCTCGATCGAGAATTCAATGTGTGATTCGATCTTTTGGATGGGCGCTAGTCACCCAAATGCACAATGTAAAGCACAATCTTCAACTCGATGGTGTGATATTTTATCTCGACATCAAAATGCAACAACAACTCGATGCTTGGCTCAGTGGAGTCCTTCTTCAAACAACATGACGGCTAAATTTAGCAAAGAACTATCAAGACCTCTAATTTTAGAGGGAAAACCCCTAATGGGGAAAACTAATTTTTTAAAACCAAAATGGCTCACGGGAAGAAAATTTTTCCTATTGTAGGAGGCCCCAGTGCAAAAAAATTTTTATTTTCAAACACCTAGAGATTGAACAGGAGGTTGTGGGGATGCAGGGATGGGGCTGGGAAGTTACAGGAGGCTACACAGGCTCTCCAAATGCTGCAAATGCTTCTCCAAGCTCCTCTATCTCTTCTGCACTCTCTCTACACACCTTCTCTACTCACAAGCTCTCCTATTCTAGAAGAGGGATGAAAGCCTCATAATTATATTGATATGTAATCAAATATAGTACAATAGAAATGGCTGCAATATTTATAGATATTGGAAAGCCACGTACAAATAAAGAATAAGTTACATAGGTGCAACGATAAACAATTATTGTAGCTTCCAAAATACATCTGGGAAGCACATCGATAATAAATACAAACAAATATTTTTTTCAACTATGTAATAATCAAACCTATGAATACAATATGAAAAATATGGTTATAAAACCATATAACAATACAAGAACTAATTACCTCAATGAAAATACTAATTACCCAAGGTAAAAATGTAAATACAATGCATAATTAATCTAGTAAACTAAGTTTACCTAACATGTGGTCCATTAACATTTCATGGATGCTATTGTACATGTTGGAGAGGCCACGGTACTAGAAGCTAAATAATCTAAAACCATGGTGTTGGGACCGTGAAGAAGTCTCATCTCAACTCACCAATTTTAGAAAAAGCTCAATTTTCTTTGTTAAGACCCCTAAGAAGAGATGTCATAAGATATCACAAATTTTGGGATGTGAAATGAAATTATTTCCTACTAGGTATTTGGGGATACTCATTGGAACAGAAAGACCTAAGAACTTAGAATGGAACTTCTTGATTGATAGGTTCATCAAAAAATTGGAAGGATGGAAAGGATCCCTCCTATCTCAAGTTGGTAAGGCCACTCTTCTCAAGTGCTCCATTCAAAATATCCCAGTTTATACTATGTCTATGTACAAATTTTGAGTGTGGTTGTAAATAAAATTGAAAGTATCCAAAAAATGTTTCTATGGAGTGGGTGAGGATAGATCCAAGCTACCTCTTATAACATGGGAAAAGATATGTACACCAAAGAAGGTTGGGGGTCTTGGAATAAGAGATTGGGAAAAAATGAACAAAGCACTCCTATCCAAAATGGCTTGGAGAATGGTTAAGGAGGAGAGTGTTTGGACTTCTATAGTTAGAAACAAATATTGGAGGAACCAAAATGTTGTTGAATGGTGCTTTAGTATACCGAATTCGAGGGTCTACATTCTAGAAATCAGTTAATTGGGCCAAGAACATAATCTCAAAAGGTTGTAAATGGAAAATAGGAAATGAGTGTGTTGTGAAATTTTGGGAAGAAAAATGGTTAGTGGATCGCCCACTTAAATATACCTTTCCCAATCTCCAACAGTTGCCCACGAGAAAAGTATGGATCTCAGGTGAAAGACTATTTTAACCTTGAGGACCCATTCAGAATTTGGAAAGATATCCAATTGGAGGGTATTGTAATAATATCTTAACAATATTCTTTGTGGAGTGATTGTGGCAGGTAGAATGAACCAAACAACATATATTTTTCAAAGGAGGAAAATGAAACTTTCTCGGTCAGGAGTGCCTACAACACTTACTTCAAAAATGAGGCTAGAGGAAGAAAGCTTCAAATGGGACAATGTATGGATTAAATATGTTATACCTAAATTCAATAAGTTTAGTGGTTGGTCCTACATGACAAAATACTAACGGTGGCCAATCTCAACAAAAGGAACTTCCATATGGTCAACAGGTGTGTTTGTGTGAAAATGAGATTGAAAACTCAACGCACCTTTTCCTACAATGTCCCTTTATGGAAAAGGTTAGGAATACTTTATTATCACTCTTTGAGATAAAATGGATTTTTATTTCCTCTTTAAAAATGCTATGGAGCCAATGGTGTTGTCCTTTTAGGATTCGGGGTCTTAAGCATTTATGGATCTTTACTCTTACTCATCTATGTTGGGAAATATGGAAGGAGAGAAATAGGCACATCTTTAAGGGTAAGAAGGAATCAGAAAAAATAATTGTGGCTAGATGTTGTAATTATATAAATGATAATTTATCCATTATTCAAAACAATAAGAAGACATTCTAGAGGCAGAGAGTAAACTTTACAAAAATTGGGGTGTTGTGAATACCCAAAACAACTCCCCCAAACCGAATCTTGAGATGAAGGGGTGGAAAAAACCTAGTAAGGAGTGGATCAAGCTAAATTTCGATGGGGCATCAAAAGGAAACCCCAAAAAAGCTGGATTTGGGGGCGGTGTTTATAGATCACACATGAACCTTTATTCTAGGATATTACTACAACATTGGGATTAAAACAAATTGCATTGCCGAGGTTGCTGCTTTACTTTCGAGGGGGTTCTGATAGAAAAGAAAAGGAACTATCAGTGATTGGAGGTGGAAGGTGACTCACTCAACATAATAAACAACATTTTAAATAGGGAATGACATCTATATCAATCTGATATTCCATTGAAAGCACTAGGAAATGACATATAATTACGACGGTATCAACTTCAAACACATCTATAGAGAAGCTAACAACATTGTTGATTCTTTCACCAACAAAGGAGTTCTTAGTGATGGGATGAAATTGGTCACAAATTATGTTGATTTAGAACCTTTAATGAAGACCCAACTTGAAAAATATTATGGAGACCAAAACATTACAAATTGATATTAGAAGAAAGAAAAGGAAGACCCTTGTGAACATTAGTGCTATAATTGGCACGATTTATGGGAATCACAAAAAAATATTGCAAAGTCGAGTCTTAATTATGAAGGGTATAAGCTTCCCTCGTGTTAATATACTACCTTTCCACTCGCACTTATTATGAGGCTCGGGCATTTTGTCTTGTCTTTTGGCTTGTTAAACCTCTGTCATAGAAAGGTTGGAGCTACTCGGGTGAGCCCTACTGATTAGAGAAAGAAAAATGGGAGGGGATCTCATGAGAACCGAACTAAGGGATGTCAAAAGTATCAAATCGGAGGCTTGGGAAAGATTGAGTGCATCGAGACTAAAGCTGGAAAATGCGGGTACCTCTATTGAGACTCTGGCAAAAGAGTGGGCCACTTTGTTGGCAAATATTGACAAAAAGGACAAGTGACATGGGTTTTTGGATTGTTTTGTTTTATGTTGTTTATATGTTGATAGTTTATTTCTATTTTTTTCAAACTATGGTTTTTGTTTTTTACGATATGTCATTGAATATATGCTCTCTGTATATGAGCTTGTTATTTTACGGAGTAGGGTCCCCTCAACCCTCTTTTACCCATAATAAAAAAATAGAAATGTAAAAACTAGGGTTAGAGGGGATTGTACTAAATTTGAGTTAAGACGTGATGAATGTGTTCTAAAAATATACAATAAGGGTGTGAATATTTTCTTCAAGTTGTCCACGAAAATATGGGGCTATACTTCTACTGATCGGGGAAAAAGTTGTTTATCTTATAAAAATTCACTCGGGTGTCGTTATCTTATTTTTACGCATTCATCCTCTATTTTATGACTAAACATTGATTTTCAAACTATATTCCTATATATCCGTAGCTTTTTATTATATTGTTGAACTTTCATGATCGCACTTGTGTAATTCATTAGGGTTTATATTCTTTTTTCCCGAGAGACATAAAAATGGGTTAGTATTTACGGGTTGTGTGGAACCCACATTGTATACGTAGTAATAATTTAAAGATGAATCAAACCCTCAAAGTTCCCCACCTAGTGAAATGTGTGCAAGATGTATGTCTCAATGTGTTTTGGAAATGAAGACATTATTTGGACCTCCCAAAATCAACAATGATCTTTGACATGTGATGTAACTTTGTAAATGGCCTAGAGCATCTTTTAATAATGCTCTAGATTTATGAATTTGGTACTTTATTATCTGCTTGGTAGCCCAAAGATGTGAAAGGTGAGACCCTTAGAATGGGTTAGGTGAATGTACTTGTATAGGTTAGTGTTATGACAAGATATCTCACTCAAATGATACGTGATTAATTAGGGTAACTCATGGATATGAAAATTTGACCAATATGGTTTGAGGGATGAAGTTGTTAGATTTGGAAAAAATCAACCAAGTGACGTTATTTTTATGGATGAAAACATTTGTGTACATTGCATAATGCAATGTTTATTTTGGAAATGATGTCCATATGTATAAAAATGTGTCTTATATTTTGAGAATGGGTTTTGAATGATAATTTTATTGACCTAAAGGTCAATAGTATTTATTAACAAAGGCATATGAAGGTATTAATCAATTAATTGCACAATGAGGTATGGGTTAAGATAAATGTGAAGGAGTCATTACCAAATGTTGATAAGTCCATATTTGGTTATCTACATTTACCCTCATTTGAATCTAGTAATTGAAAAATAATTGATTAAAATATAAATTAAATGTAAATCTTCCATGAAGACAATACATGTGTGAGACTTGAATTTGTGTGTTCCTTTCTCCTTTTCTATGTATAGTTATGTTGGCATGTCAACTAAAAAATTAAAATAAGTAAAAATGCATTAATCGTGTTGGAGTGTATAATGTCTTCGCATTTCACTTGACAACCCTATGAATTTTTGTCACTTTTTGGTCAAGTGGGTCAAAATTATCAAATTGTCTCTTTTCACAAATCAACTTGTACAAAAGGTTTTGGGAGCTTGAGTTGTTTTAGAAGCTCAAATTGCAGATCAAGAGAAAGGTATTGGAGTTTTATTAATGAAAGTATGGTTTTAAAAATATTTTGTGAGCTTCATAATGGTCTTGGGAAAAAATTTCCCCAAGATATGTTTGAGGAAAATCAATTTGTGAACATGAAAGAATGATAAACTTCTAAAAAAGGTTTCGAGGAATTCTCAATGTTGTTGGGAAATCAAATCATAGTCATCAGAAATATTACAAGGTCTACTACATGATGGAATATGTACAAAAATTTCTAGGAACATAAAAAAGTGGAAACATTCCTAACACGACGCACAGTGGTCTTTACAGGTAAGGAAAATTGCACTAGATGTTTCATGCACCTATGGTAGATTTAAGAGACTAAAAAGGGCCAAATTGAATCACATTGAGTCCCCCTTCAAGACCCAAGTGTTATTTCAGTTTGTAAGTTGACTAAAAATTTAGGAAGAAATCATTTTAAAAGTTCATAAATACTTTCATTGGATTCTTTGGCGTATTTCTGTCAAATTCATAAATTATATGCCCCTGAAAGGTTAAAATTAGATTTGTGGACCAAAAAGTAGACTTTATGTTCTAATTCTTCATTGACGTGATGATGTCATCAAGTGCACTAGCACACTTTGGGATCTTGGCAGTAGTTTAGGTGTGCATTGCACTTTGTAATCTCCACTTTGAAACTCCGCCTTCCAAAATGCACCCCTCCCATTGGTGGATAAAAAAATATCAAAAGTAATGAGGAAAAAGACAAAATAAGAAGGTTTTGAATGTGTGAGTCCCACCTATTCCCCATCAGGAAAAACTTTGAACCCCATTTTCATTAATCACACTTTGGAGGTGCAATTACACCACCAAAGTACACCCAAGCCTGATGGAGGTACCTTTTTGAGGTGGATATTACAAAGTGGGTGCACATTCCACTTTGCATTTGCAAAACCAAATCTCCACCTCCATGTCAAGTCATGTTTGAATATCCACTTCCCTCCAAAACCCAACTCCATGAAAAGGTAAAGTTCAGCATAGAAAACCGTTAAAAATCTTGTTTTTCCACTTCTCATGTCTACAAAACCACTTGTGTGCCCTAGCTTGCTCAAACCTTATTTTTCTCATATCTCTTGATTCCTTAGTCGAATCCCTCTCAAGTTTTGACCACATCATCCTCTCAAAAATACTTGACATTGATTTAAGAAAATAACTATTGGTGGGGTGAATTTTTTTCCTTGTTTTCTTGAAAATTATCGGTGTTAAAATCTTTTTGGCAAAACTGTCACATTTGATTGATCATTTCACAAAAACCACATGGAGGAAACCTCTCAAACTTTTCTATTGATCTCTCCTCATAAAAACCTTAATTTTTACCTATCATTCATGTACTATGTTTAATAGATTCATGAGTTGTGAGAAAATCCATCTCTCGCTTCCAAAACCACTTAAAAACCCTCTTTGCACTAAAAATTGTTTTATTATTTTGTCAAAAACCCCATGTGAGATCTTCCTCAAATTTAGAGAAACCTTTGGTTCCCCTCTAACATACATCTCCAAAGAATACAATCAAGTAATTTGGATGGGTATTTACCCAGAATGAAGAATTTAATTGTTTCCCATACTCCATTAAACCCTATTTTCCAAGATTACCTCTCACCTAGAAACTATTTCCTCATTTCCCTAGTTTCATCATTTGCCATTATTTCTAATGAAGGATTGTAACCAAATTTGGATTTTCTCTTCATCTTAGAAATAACTTTCCAAAAATTCAAGTCTCATCTAATTTGGATTTATTTTTCCCCCACAATGGCCTAAACAAGAATTTAACTTGCAAAACCATTAAAAACCATTTAAAATCTTGAATTCCGTAAAAAGAATTTCATTTCATTTCATTTGTCCTTTAAACTTCACCATAATTTTCAACCCTGTGATACCATAATTATGTATAATTAAATTCCATTAATCCATATACGATTCCATCTCAATCTTAGTTTCTAAATACCCAGATATTATAGACAACAATGTGGAACACATGAATTTTTCTAACTTGAATCAAAGTGCACAAGAGGATTTTTGAGATTGAAGCCAATAGTTGAATAAATTGAAGGCTTTCATGATGGTAACCATGGTCTTGGTGTATACTCAATCTCCTCACCATTCTCCATCCATGAGACATGGTAGGAATTGCTCATATTCTTCAAGAATACATTGTCCATTCAGTCATTTCTTGGTTCCATTGCACAAAGAGGAAGTGTTTCTATTTCAGAGGATTGATATTTTTCTGCCAAGGATTCTCGTGAATCTGTTATACCATAAAATCCAAGAGAGATCACTTTTACCAATTTTGGGGCATGAGTTGAGTGGGTAAATTTTTCACGATGATCGTAAGATGAGTGTTTTCTCATGTGAGAGATAAGAGATCATTTTTGTGATAAAGATTTGATTCGTATAATATAACATTTCTCATAGAGGTGAAGAGTTAAAGAGATATTTAAAGACATGAAAAATATGATCATGTTGAATAAGGTGTGGAACATCATTTATAAGACATGTTGTGATCAGATAATCAACTAAGGAAGATCCTATTCAGTTACAACATTCATCTCCACAATGAAGCAAGGACATAACTTCATCCTTGATCGTATTCATTTAATCACACTTTCTCTCTCTTATTTTATCTCTCTAAAATTCTATTTCTTCGTTGAGAAACAACTTTTGTAAAAGTGACTTAAGTCACTTAAAGTTTTTATTTCTTCATTGAGATTACACTTTAAGTTGAAAATTCACATGAGAATGCAAAGATTCACTTGCTTTGGATATAAATTATAATACTCTCTCCATTCCAAGAGAACAATTTTTTCCCTCTCTAGCAAGTTGTATTCTTCTATTTCCTACCTAAGCAATTTTCCTTCATTCTCATCTTGTCACTCAGTCAAGCATATGATAGGATCTGAAAATAATTTGAAGGACTTTTTGCCTTGTTTGTAGAATATGTATGTATGTATGTATATGAGGCTTTGTATTTATCTTGTATTATTTTTTTCACTATCTTTCCATGATCTTGTGTTATGCTTGCATGGATTGAAATTAGAATCACCTATGAATTGTAGTTGATGAAATTTGTCTTCATCTCATCAATAAATTTCCCCTTCTCATTTCTCTCTTCTCACCTATCTACTGAGTTTCCCTCCCTCTCAACTATTGTCTCAATCACAACAAGGGTTTTCTGCACATTCCTTGGCCTCTATCCACCCCAAAAATTATTCTATTGTCTATAGTTTTCCTTGTTTCAACAGATTGGAGCCTCCCCATTTCTAAAAGGATTGACTTTGTCTCTACAAGTGTTGATGAAATTATACATTTTATCCCATGAAGAAATATTTCACCATCAATTTTTGTAACTCTATTAGGGATCAAACAATCTTTTTGTTTGGTACCCTTTTCCCACAAAATACAAAAAGATCAAATATTCCAAAATCCTAAAAAGTAAAATTTCCCAAAAACCAAAAAAATCAAGAAAGCCTTGATGCCTATACGAGCATATCCTATCCCTTGGCCATTTTGAAAACCAATTTTTCCACTTTGGAGTGATCCATAGTTTACCAAGTAAGTGGCATTATAATCTTTCGTATTATTTCATTTAAGTTGTAATAACAAGTTGATTTCATACTTGCTCCCAAAAAATTCCAAATCAAGCTCTTGAAGGCCCATTTGAGACTCCACCTCCTAGTTGTGGTAGGATATCCACTCTCTCTTGATGCGAGCACCCGCATATAGAAGCCACAAATTCACTTCTTGATCACCCAAAATAAATACATTGAAACTTTTCTCAAGAAGGAAACTCTTTCTCAAAAGGCATAAATGTACTAAATCACTGTACAGAGGCAATATTCACTTTAGACATGCTTAAAACCATCATACAAATATGATCAAATCCTACAACAAGTTTCACAACATTATTTTTACCTATTTCGTTATAGACCTCAAACTAGCTTTGTAACCCTAGAAACTGAGTTTTTCTAGAAAAAATCACAAAATATTCATCATCAAGCTTGATTGGTAAACCTTTAGGATACTCATTTAGCCTATTTAGGTTCTTATGAAGTTTTAGACCACAAATCTTTACCCATCATCGTTTATTCTCATTTTAGCATTTTTGAATAGGTCTTTCTAACCCTATTAGCCCTTTAAGATTCCATGTTTGGAGAAAACTACAAATAATAAAGAAAATATAATTACATATACTGGGACCCATTATTGAGTTCATTCTTTATACCAATTTTTATCCTCCAAATCCTTGTCTACTTCTTCCAATACCAAACCCTCCTCTTTACTTAGGTTTTTAAGCACTCTTTGAGGGTTTCAAGACAAATTTCTAGATTTTCTAACAAAGGACCTATTCCAATATTCAATACACCTTATTCCACTCCATTCCACCATGTTGAAGGCATTTTCCTCACTCAATAACCCACTTGGATTCTCTTAACCTTCATTTCATAGTTTTGGGCTTCTCAAGTCTTCTTGACTTATTTTTACCTAACAAACTTCGATACTCTGTTTCTTTTATTTTCCTTGCCTCTTTACAACTTGATTGTACTCCTTATCACTGTTATAAATTTCTATCCAATCCTCACTAAAACCTTTCTCAATTATCCCTTCAAGGCTTTTTCTATCAAGTACTTTATTATGCTTCTCAAGTTCCTTATTGTGATTATGGCGGGCGATCAACTTTGTTTCATCAAATTTGATGGTTTCCAAAGACTCTATACACCTTTCTAAGGCTTATTTTGTTACTATAAAAATTCTATGACCTTCCATTGTTACCTTCTTTCTCTCAAAACTATACCTAATGTTCAGTTTATGCACTTTCATACCTTAAACTAGACTATGACAGCTTTTTCTCCTAGGTCTATACTTTCATTTTCTTTCGTTAGATTGGGATATGATTCATAACTAACCATATTTATTACTTCATCCCATAATTATCACTTTGTTTAAAATCTTTCCCAATTTACTTAATTATCTCAAATTAGACACCATACACCAAGTGATATCCATACATACTAGATTGTTCTTCATGTATGTTCAAGGAAGTTTTAACTAATTGTTGTTTATGAATCTCACCAATAATCTTTTTAGGCTTCACACACATTTATTAGAGCCATATACACCTCACCTAGCCTCCAAAAAAACATAATAATTTTTTTATAAACTTCCCTCTTAATCGATGGTGACTCTTTGACAAGGTTGTGACTAAGATAGGACAATTTTAACTACTTACTATTGATGACTCTCACCAAGACCCTTTTAGGCTTCATACACATTTATTAGACCCTTATACACCTCACTTAACCTCCAAACAAACATAATCACTATTTATTTATAGACTTCCCTCTTAAGTCGGTGGTGAGTCTTTGACGATGTTGTGGACCGAGACAAGAACACTATGCAATCAAATTTCTTCATCCTTAATAGCTTATACGAACTCATGTAATGATTATTAAACACTCAAGAATCTTATCAATATTTTATGTAATATCCATCAACTCTCTAATTTCAATTGTGGCTTATTTTACTAAAAATTCTCCTTACAATCCCTAAATTTGGGCAATCCATAGTCTAACCGAGTTAGTCACTTTTTTGGTTAAATGAATTATCATTCCCCTGTTATACCACCTATTACATGATTTAATTTCTCATAAGACTCTTAGGTAATAAAATCAACACCAAAATATTTGTCTTCCTTTAGTTTAAACAATATTTCAAGTCTTTAACTCTACTACAAGGTATACCCAAACCGAGAGGTAATAGTTTGCTATATTTCTCCTTATTTTCTAAATGAAAGCCTCTTTAAGGGTTTAGTCCACTATTCCAGACCTTGCAAATATTATTTCAACTCCTTTAACTTGTTTCCTCTCTATGAAAAGAATGAAACTCATCACACAAAGCAATCAAAGGACCTATCTACACAAAAACACAATCTTAGTTACTTATAAACCTTCCCATAGGACATTCATTACTTGACTTTGCTTTATTACACCGAGAACCTAGATTCATTAGTTTAATCTCACTAAATAAGTGTTCGTGCTCTTATCATCTACACTCCTTACTATTATGCAATGCTACAAACAAAATGCTTGCCTCATGCTTGCAGTTTAACCAAATTTTGTCTTGACTATTTTCTTCACTCTTTTAACATTCTCATGTCTTTTCTTGCCTCCGTAAGGATTATAAAAACTTCAATCAAATGTAAATGCAATCAAAAACCATAGACAACATGCATAAGATTATCAAAATCATTCATACATTGTTTCTTAACCATTCATTCCATTTCGAAAGATTTACTTAAGAAAGTCCTTTCATTTAATAATTTAATGATATTACAAAGTCTTCTTGAGCCAACATGGAGTTATTATAGACTCATTAACCTCTACCAATATACCATTACCTTATCATTCCAATACACATGCTTTTTAATGAAGAAAGAAGTTGTTAGGTTGAAAAACCAATTAACCTAACCATGCTTAGGCTAACCTAATGAGCTATAGGGTCTAGTTAAGTCATGAATTAGGTGCACACACACTTTAAAACCCTAGAATATTATTTATTTCACATAGACTAACAACTAGACCTACTAACTTATAAAATGATAATTCAAATATTTAAATGAACCATTTTGGAGGGAAAACTCCATATGAGCTCTTACTACAAATTCATGAGTCTAAATGGACTAGATATGACCCATGAGTACCTAAATGGACCCCAAAACACTTAATTGGCTATTAAATACCAAAATTGGACTATTTACATTGATGCTTCTACATCATCTGTACATCCATTGAATACGCCTCCTCTAGTGATGGTTGAGCCAGTTCCTTGGGTTCAAAACACCGGTTTGTTGGCTTTGACTCCTCGAATTCACAAATTACCTAAATGATCAAGAAAGAACTTTCCCAAGTTATATGGAGATGGAATTTAACGTCTAGATGAGCACATTATAGCATTTATCACATCATGTGGTGTTCTTGGAGTAGGACACAAAGATATTTTCGTTTGGCTATTCATGGAGTCATAAAAAGATGTTGATGTATAATGGTTTTAATATTTTCCATCTCTCTCAATAATTGATTGGGAAGATACGAGAAAATAAGTTTTAAGCATGGTTCAAGTTAGAGGAAGATGGTGTAATCCTTATTTCTCAATTAGCTAAAATGAAGAAGGAACCGCAAGAGCCCATAAGGCAATTTGTGTCCAAATTCGTAATGCCCCCATTCGTCATTGCTCTGTTATTCTATGGCGACCGTGCTTCTAAGGGCTGAACGCCGTTGTGTTCCCTTTGAAACGTTGGTGTCGTCGTCTTGTTGAGCTTTCTTGCTTGCGTCGGTGTCGATGTTTGGTTGCTGGCCCGAAACATCCTCGCGATTTATCCTATTAAAGGAAGACCTTGTTCTTGCTATATCGAACCTCCTATTGATTGTTGTTGTTGCCTGCCAGATATTTTTGCCGTAGTTTTGGTCACGCTCATGCTCGACCCCTCGATTAAATAATAGTTATTATTATAATTATTATTATTATTATTTTTAATTGTTGTCACTTTTGTGCTAAGTCCTAAGCGACTTTTCGAACCCCGTCGGGTGTCCCAGCATTTTAAAACATAATAAAAAAATGAATAATAAAAGAATGGATGTCAGTTATGCTTCGAAGTTGTTTACTGCCGTCAGGTTGTCGAACTAACGGAATTTTTAAAATGAATTGTGATTAATTTAATTTATTCCATTTTGAGGTTAAGTAGTTTTGGTTAGCAAAGGCGTACGGGGTTATGAGCTATAGTGTAGGTTCTTTGGTCAAGCAATTTATTTATTTATTTATTTTGTATAATTCTCACTCTTGCTCATACGCCTTGGAGACCATTTGGTTTGTTTCATGTTTTAAAATTTTAATGTCTTAAAATTTTTATGCCATGCTTGGCGTGGAGGAATTCCCTGTCCTCTTCCTTTCTTTTTGAGTTTCTCTCTCTCTTGATGTTAATGCCTGTCAGGTTTGGGTGGAGGAAGTGTAAGATTTTTTTATTGGGCCGCCTGTTTTTCTTCCCCTTGTCAGGCTTTAATTAAATGATGAATTGGCCTTTGCTGGAAGTGGAACGCCCTTTTTCTCCATGCTGGCCGCTTACCCTGCAAATTTCTGCTCTGGCGGCGTGAAGTTTCTTGGGGTGTTCAGCATGAGGAATGGTGAAAACGTGAGAAATGCGTGCCTTTCTCTTGCTGCGCACCTGTCCCTTGTTTCTTTTGTTTTTCTCCACCTTCCCTGGCCGCATTGGATCTGTTCACGCTGGAACTCGGGGGCATTTAGAAACGTGGAGAAGGTTTTACGGCGTGGAAGCTGTTGTTGGGCGCCTTCCTGCTAGCCGCACGGGTTTGGTATGGTGGTTATAGATGAAGCTACAAGCTGGTATAGTAGGCGTGTTACCTCCTCTTCCAATAGGTGCTGTGGGGTGTGTTCTTGTTGGGGATCCACATGAGAAGCAGACTACAACAACTTTAACCAGCGTGAGCGTGTGCAGTATAGTAGAAGCCTCTTTGAGCGCTTCCAACAAGCAGTGTGTCAACATTGTTGTTACCTGTTTAGTATTGAATGCATCCTCAAATTTGGGATTCTCCTTCAAGTTTTTATTTATCTTTTATCCAATCAATTAGTGATGATAAGAGTGTTGCAGAAACACGATGAAATTTATTTCAAAGATTCTCTATGGAGACCTTACTTTTTACGATGTAACTCATGGAAGAGAATCTCTTAGAGGTGGATCTGTTTCATATCAGAATATTCATGAAGCACAATTTGCTTTGCAATTATGAACTTATTAAGGGAAGTTTTGAATTTGCATGGGCCATTCTGTTGCCCAGGTACGAGAGTCTATTGGCACTCTTCTTAGCATTTTGTGCTCAAACCTTCGTTTCAATTCAGCATTTGGGGAATTTTTTTCTCGGAAGTCTTTAAATCTGTCGGGTGGTTTTGTCGGGTTCCTGGTAATGTCAGCATCTATCATGGCTTCCTACAGGTTTGGAGCTCTCCTCCTCGTGTTTTTCTTCACATCCTCAAAGCTCACAAAGCTTGGTACTGAAAAGAAGCACAAAAATGATGTTGAATACAAGGAGGGAGGCCAACGGGATTGGATGCAAGTGCTAGTGAATAGTTCGATTTGCATGACACTAGCGTTAGGAGTTGCTTACTTTTGTGATTTGGAATGATATCTGTTTGAACTTAGAAAAGGCACCTTTGGTTACTGGTCTGATTGGTGGTATACTTGGGCACTATGCATGCTATAACGGTGATACTTGGTCTTCGGAAATTGGTGTTCTTAGTAGCAGACCAACCTCGGCTCATTACTACCTTCAAGGGCCTGTTTCAGCGTGCTCTTGTCTTGGGAAGCGCATTAAAGGCATGATAAGCCCTAACCCTCTCTCTTAATGATTTATTTCCTTTAGCATTTAGATAAATCAATCTCTGCAATTTTGTTTGAATTCTGTATATGTGAGTCTCTTTTGGATTGTTGATGTGTGATTCTCTTTTACTAAGTAAGTAACGTTTTGGATTCTGGATATTATTTAATATTTATTTACTTATATATATTGACTCTTTCTTGAAAGAGATGCCCAAAAGAAATGGGTTTTGAATGTCTTTTAATCACAATTTGCATGAGCTGATCTCTCTCCAGTGATTCTCGCTCTTCGACCTTATAAAGTTAGTTTATCATTTTGCCATGATTACTCCTGTGAACAGTGTCTTCTGTAGAAAATATTGTGGTGTATGAATGAGATTTAGAAATTTTTTTGTCTTGTATTTATTATGTAAAACATGGCTTGAAAATGGGAAATGTTCTCGGAAGACTGTGTTGGTCTTTTAATGTGGATTGGTAATAATATAACCCCCCCATTAGGATTGGAGGCTTCTATTTGGGGAGAGTCGTACTGGTTCTTACTGGTCCTTCTAGATACTATCCGACTCCTTTGATTATCATTTACTTTGGGGATTATTGAAAACCCCTCACCAGGCCCTCTACTATTATTATTACTATGAGCTTACTTTAGATTGGAACGCTCCTGAAACATGTGTTAATGGGGTTTCTATTTTGGGACCTTTTTGAATACGGTAAGCCTCAAGACGTTAGTTTGTGTGGATAACTATATGGCTTAAGTTTGAGGCGCTTCTTAGATCTTCGAATCAGTTAAAGTAATAATGGATACATCGAACTCTCATGAATGTGTACATTCTGCAAGTTTGATTGACATGTGATGGCCCTCAGGCATATGAATTCAGACAATGCTTGAAATATGAGATTATAAATTTATCCTATACTTTGACTTCAAAGCTTGTTGAAATGCTTGTTGGTAGGAAAACAGATGAATAGGGAAGTTATGAGAACTACCCTAAAATGGATTCATACACAGCCTTAAGTAAAGGTGACAACTACCATAATGGGACTGTTCATACCTTATATGACGTTAAGGATAGAAGTCGACCTGAAATTATTTAACTTTATTATATAGGACAATGATTAATACCCATAAATTGAGATATGCAAGTGGAGGTTGAATTATATAATATGATATATTATGCTTTCAGGCAACCAGTAAGGATAAATATGTTATTTCAATACTTGGTTAACGCGTGGAATATTTTCTGGCATTTACGATGATTATTATGTTAGCTAAAAATTGGTACTTGCATCTCAATTGTGAGTTGAGATAATGTCGATACTTGCATTTATAGTGGCTCGGACCACGCTTGCATATTTTAGCTAGCCAAATGTACCTTCTACCTATTAACAAAGTATGACGGTATTGTTGTTAAGTAATTCATTCCTCGAGTTGGACTCTTATACTAATGGAGGCATATAGAGACATGATAATAAACAACCGATAGGATATCTAAATAATATATGAACTTGCTGATTGGTGGAACCCTTGTTTACATAAGTATATTCTTTAAATTGTGAGATAAATATCAAAAGTATACTTACATATCCTTGATTTTCTATAAAGGTTGATACTTGGGTAATATTGATGATTATCATATGATTGACACTTGTATTTATTATAGAAGCTTAATGTCGTTGGTGCTTTTATTTAATTGAAAGATAATATTGTTGGACACTTATATATGTGAAGTAGGTTGAGGGTATTAGGTGAGCATTATTATTATACTGTAATTTAATTATGATTAAATGCAAGGTTAAGGTTGTATATCTTCTAGCCACTTGGAATTTTAGTTCATATGTAAAAGTGATTTTAGGGAAGTGTTCGATGATGAGTATGAAATGTATTATCATGAGATGTGCAGTTAAGATTTGAATACATGATTAGGAATTATTTGATAGGGAGTATTGCAAAATTTCATTTATTTAAATGCTAGATGGCATAAGTTATTAGGTGAGGTTTATATCTTATCATGCTCAGTTCTAGCGAACTGACTCTAGTAAACATTTGTTGCAGATGGAATTTTAGCGAGTAGATGAGGGATAGACTTGTAAGCTTGTGCATCAACCTCAGCTAAGAAGTTCTTACATGAATCTTTTTTATATTGTTCAACTATTGATAACATACAGTGGAAAATGTAGGAGAGGATCATGGTCTTAGTATAATGTATTTGTGGATTTTTGTCATCTTAACTTTGGACACCTTGGTTTGTTTGACCATCTTTGAAAATATTAAAATATTGGTTACTGCTTGTTGAGTGACCTTATTGGATTATTGGTATTTTAAGTGTGGATGTAACCTTGTTTTGTTCTGGTGAATGAGTGTTATTAAACTCTACCCTTGAAAAGAAATGTTGAGTAAATCTTGCTATGACTTATTAATAATGTGACATAAGTAAAAAAAAAACGTGGGTTGTTTAATACTTATAAAAGTTGAACTAAAAGTTATATTTAAATAAATTAATGTAGAGGTTATCAACTTGAGAGCAAGGAATTCCTTAAATAAATCATAGGCGAGACTATCTTTGTGAGCAAGAATTATATAACATGATAACCCTAGCTCCTCTAGTGAACATTATTCCTTTTATGGTGAAATTTGTAAAATAACCCTAAGGTGAAATGAAGCTGTTAGTTAGAAGAGGATGAGATTTAATAAGCGGAAAAAAACTTAGCATTGTAAGAAGCATTGTACAAATCACATCTAGAGTCTTAGCAAACTGTAGTTAAGGATCGAAAGAGGTTTCATAAAATTAAATAACCATCAATAATTTCCTCATTGTGGCTTGCCCCATCTGTAGATGTGTTATGTGGTGGTTTCTTATGTTGTTTTGGCAGATAG
Organism: Taxus wallichiana var. yunnanensis; assembly: GCA_018340775.1. Taxonomy (NCBI): domain Eukaryota; kingdom Viridiplantae; phylum Streptophyta; class Pinopsida; order Cupressales; family Taxaceae; genus Taxus; species Taxus wallichiana. Next base: position 392,149,489 of record CM031243.1, read on the forward strand.
AAAAGTGAACCATCCTTGGTGGGTGTGAACATTTCCGTGCTATCCTTGTGGTCATCCTTGTATTGAGTTATCCACGGAGTTAGTTGTGACCTCGGTGGTGGCATGTCGTGTCATTTATGCGTCAAAAAAAAATTTATCATGTATTTTACTGTGTTGTTTGGGTGTGAAATTTTTGGGTTGCTACAAATTCAACAAGTGGATTAACGAGATTTCTCTTATACCCATCCTACTACAAACAATCAAAAGAGGCTCTTCAAAAATGCTCAATTGCCTAAATTTGGGTTTATGTTGCGAAAGAACTCAACCAAATACATTGGATAATGCTCAATAAATTTATGTTGAAGTGGAAGACAATATTATCATGTCAAGAAAGATCAAGAACCATTCAACAAAAAATAAATTCCAAGACTCCAAAGATGTAGGCATTGGTCACTCGTTACTATAAAAATTGGTCAATGATTTGACTACGCTGAAGAAGACAATGTCTTAACATGTCCCATATCAAAACCAAAAATTGGAATCAAATTGTTGGAGCACCCTAAAAGCTTTCCTTGGAGGATCTACATATTAACGTAGCATGTGGAACCTAATAACATAAAGAAGATGAAATTTTTGAATCAGAATATGAAGGAGAAGAAGAAGTTGGATATGTGAACATTGGGTATTGTGAATACTCAGAGGATAAAGAGTCCAAAGATTCCATGGATAATATGATTAAATACTCTTGTGTAGTGTTCACTCACTCACAAGGATAGAAAGAGGCCTCTTCCTCGATACCCAAGTGAAGCACTTGAATTCTCAAAAGGTGAATCTACAAAAACAATAACAAAAATAGGAGCATCACTTTGGCCACTTCCATTGATTCAGCCAAGAATAATCCCGAGACCACCTCAACCAAAGCCACATCTAATTCTCTGGGTAAGTCTCTCTCTGCTTCCTTGGTCATATAAGTTTTTATTCCACTTCTAAGTATGTAGCTCATACACATGCCAAGGATTCCATTTTCCCCAAGTATCCACCTCTTCATACTTTGATATCATTGGCCATGTCAAGAAGTCCAAATTCCAAATTTATGAGTCTCATTATCTAAGAACTTGTCCTAGGAAATTTGATTAAATTTTCTAGTTTGTCAAAGGAAGTAGCTCAAATTCTAGTTCCATCAATCCCACGCCAAAGAAACACTCCCTGCTCCTATTACCACTCCTTCTTAAAACCTCCTTGCTTCAACATCCTTCACTTCTGAGAAACTATATCCCTTCTATATCTATTTATTGATCAATGGGTATAAATTGAGTAACTACATTATCGACTATGGTGCTTTTAACAATTTCATTCTTGAAAAAAATTCCAAGGCTCTTGGTATAAATATCACCCATGTTATTGGCTATTTTTACTCCATGGAGACCAAAGACGCACGTACCCCTCATTGGTTGCGTCAAAGATGCTCAAGTATAATTTGTATATTTTCCTAACAAGAAAAGTCAAGATCAACATACTTGTGGTAGACATTCCAACTTCATGTGGGATTTTATTGAGTCATGATTTATATTTGGGTACATTGGTGGAGATATACATATGGAATGGTCATACACCACCACACCAGTCAAGGGTAAAATGAAGAAGTTCCTTTATATAAGAAATATGAGATACATTGTTCAGAAAGAGGATGACCCAATGGTGGACATTTTGCACCAAGATTCAATTAGAGGAATATATTAAGCTACCCATATTGATGGAGTACCTAGATGTGCATGAACCAACATGATGATTTGATATGCCCATTATTTGATAGTGTACAATTTTCATCAAGCATGGATACATGTTCTCTACTGTTTATGATGAATATCATGGATATATTGACTTTTCATAAAGCAATCCGAGATGATAAGCATTACAAAACATGAAGAAAAAATGATATCAAATGACTTCTTATAAAATGAGCTCCGGAGTTTCTAATCACGGCTTCTCAATATCCAACATGAAGACTTACCCAATGAATATGATTGTGAATATGGATCTTTTTCTTTTCTATTTGGAGAAGATCTTCTAAATGATGTTTTTATTGATGGAAAGGTTCTTTCATATTTCAAATATCATTCTACTCAAGAAGAATAGATCTCCATCATAATTGCAGCCCAAAAGGGTCATAAATAGAATGATGAACTCTCTATTTCATCCCCTTCTTTGTGTTCATTCTCTTTTTAAGAAGATGATACACCCTGTTAGTCACATCATAATAAACAACATATCAATAATGAACCGGTGTGTGTGAATTGTATCCATCTAGATAAACTAGGAAACATAGAGCAGAAATAAGTCTATGATGGTGATAAAAATATTAAAAGTCGTATCAAGAACCAATTTGTGGAAACAAGGGTGAGCATGACAAACAAAGAGTAAATTCCCGTCGGATATCACAAGCCTTGTTGTGAACATGGTGAACTTGGTATGATCAAGAATCAATATTGTAGCAGTGGAAAAATGAAAAATGAGAAATTCGGTAAAATGGATGAATTTGAAAATTGATTGGCAATCGGAAACTAGACATAAAAACAACACATACGGTGAGCTATACGAGTGAATCCTCACTTGAAATAGGATTCATACGTACTTTCTGAAGAATAAACATATAATTTTCTCTTTCTCATGTATATGGATATCGCTTACAACAGTTGACTTTCATAGGAACTTAAGAAAGGGGTCTTACTTCATTGAACCAATCAATGGGTTTACGAGAGCAACTTCATTTGGTGTTACTCATACATGGGTAACATCTGAAGAAGAACAAGTAATATAGTGAAAGCGGGATGTCCCCCTATATATAGGTGAACTAGGTTTGTGTTTTTCCCTAGTTTGTTTCCCTTCTTATGTTGTTGTTGTTGTGTGTATGTGTGGTTTTCAATTCATATTCTATAAGTTGTTTCCTTTGACTATATTCTACCTAATGGATAAGACATTAGTCTACATAATGTTATGAGATTCTGGTGTTCTTGTTTGCCTTGTTTATACTTTTTCCAACCCAAGACAAGTCCCCAACTCAGATCTAGTTGTTGGCATGTAAAATTTCTCCACATTTTACTTGACAACCCAACGATTTTTTTGTCACTTTTCGATCAAATGGGTCAAAATTGTCAAATTGTCTCTTTTCAAAAATCCAATTGTGTAGAAGGTTTCGAGAGCCTCGTGTTTTTTAGGAGCCCAAATTAAAATCAATGGAAACATCTTAGAGTTTTCTTCATGAAAATATGGTTTAGGAAAGATTTTGTGAGCTTCATAATGGTCTTGGAAAAGCTTTCTCTCTATGCACTATTTGTGAAAATGAGTGTGTAAATATTAAAGAAGGGTCATCTTCGAGAAATTCTTCAAGAATTATGGGTGGTGTTGGGAACTAAAATAATATTCATTAGAAATATTACAGGGTCTACTACACGATGGAATATGTAAGACAAATTTCTTGAAACATAAAAAGTAGAAACCTTCCTAACACCAAGGAACAATTGTCTTTCATGGTAAGGAAACTTGCATTGAATGTTTTGGAACCTCGGGTAGACTCAGGATCCTAAAAAAGTTCCAATTTGAATAACTTTGAACCCCCTTCATGATCCAAGCGTTATTTTAGTTCGTACTTGTCTTAAAATCCTACAATAGGTCATCTCACCGGTGCACCTTCCTAGGAAAAAGTTGTTAGTTGACTAAAAATTCAAGAATAAATAATTTTCAAAGTTTCTAAATTATTTCACTCAATTATTTATCATTTTCCAGTCAAATTCATATATTATACACCCCCAAAAGGTTAATTTTGAACCTTGGACCAAAAAAATGTAATCTGCATTTTAAGTCTTCATTGACATGATGATGCCATCATGTGCATTGACACACTTTGGGAGCTTGGCGTCATTTTTCATGTGTGTTGTGCTTTGTAATATCCATTTTTAAACTCCACCTTCCAAAATGTGCCCCTTCCCATTGGTGGATAAAAAGGTCAAAAGTAATGAGAAAAAGACAAAATATGAAGGTTTTACATGTGTGGGTCCCACCTCATCCCCTATAGGTGAAATTTTGAAGCCCATTTTCACTAGGTGCACTTTGGAGGTGTAATTTCACCACCAAAATGTGCACAATCCTGGTAGAGGAACATTTTTGAGGTGGATATTGCAATTATAAAATCAAATCTCCACCTCCATGTCAAGTCATATTTGAATACCCTCTTCCCTCCAAAAACCCAAATATAATAAAAAAGGTAAAGTTCAGCATAAGAAACCACCAAAATATTGTTTTTCCACCTCTCATGTCTATCAAAACTACTTGTATGCCCTAGTTTTCTCAAACCTTCTTTTTCTCATATCTCTTAATTCCTTGGTCAAATCCTCTCAACTTTTGACCACATCATCCTCTAAAAAAATGCCTTTACATTGATATCAAGAATGTAGGATATGGTTGAGTGAATTATTTTCCATGATATCTTGAAAATTATAGTTGTTATAACCTTGTTTTGGTAAAACCACTCATATTTGACTCGATCAATGCTAAAAAACCACACGAAGGAAATCTCTTGAACTTTGCTAATGATATCTCCTCACAAAAAACTTCATTTTGAGATATCGTTCATGTTATAAGTTTAGTACACTCATGAGTTGTGAGTAAAACCATATTTTTCTTCCAAAACCACTGAAAACCCCTTTTTGCACTAAAAGTTGATTTGTTATTTTCTCCAAAACCCCACAAGATATCTTCCTTAAATTCAAAGCATTGATTCCCCTCCACAATACCTCTCAAAGAATAAAAAATAAGTCATGTAGATGTGTATTTCCCTTGAAATGAAGGATTGAATTATTGCCCATACTCCATTAAAACCCATCTTCTGAGCCTTCCTCTCAGCCAAAAACTATTTCATCATTTCTTGTTGTTTTTGATAAAGGATCACCACAAAATTCATAGAATCTATTCATCTTGGAATTAGCTTTCCAAAAAATTGAGTCCCATCTAATTTGGATTTGTTTTTCCCTTGCATTTCCTAAATAAGAATTCAACTTGCAAAACCATTAAAATTCTTGAATTCCTATAAACAGACTCAAAACACCATTTAATTTGTCCCTATAAAATCCACTATCATTCTCAGACTAGTTATACCACAAACTCACACAATAAAACTCCATTAGTTCAAATACAAACCCATCTTGGTCTTTGTTTTCAAATACCCATATATTGGAGACACCAATGTGGAACACATTAATTTTTCTAATCGAGTTGGAGTGGACAATAAGATTGTTGAGCATGAAGTATATATTTGAATTAATTGAAGGATTTCATGATGGGAACCATGATCCTGGTGTATTCTTGATCTCCATGCCATTATCCATTCATGAGACATGATAGGAGTGCTCATATTCTTTAAGAATACATGGTCTATTCAATTGTTGCTTGGTTCCATCTCACAAAGATAAAGTGTTTCCATTTCAAATAATTGTTATTTTTCTAGGAAGAATTAATATGAATGTTTGATACCATCAAAATCCAAGAGAGCTCAAGGTTACCAAGTTCGGGGCATGTGTGGTATGGGTATTGATGTAGGAGCATCAATTGTCAAGAAGAATAAATCAATATTTTTGGTATTTTTATAGGGTCTAGGAATTCAATTAGATGTATCAATGTGTTTGGATCCTTTAATAGCTATTATGCTATGTAAAATTTAAAATATGTGCTTTCACTCCAAAATGAGGTTTTAAAAATTTGAATTCTTGATTTGATACGGTGGCGTTAGATGTAAAAAAGGAAGGGTCCTAATGTTTGAAAAATGTCATTCTAGACCACATAAGGGATAAAAGATGTTTTAAAAATTTATTTATGATCCATGGTCATCTTGATTGAGGTTTATCAATTCGAGTTAGGTGTTACTAACTTCATTCTTGATATGAAAAAGAGATAATTAGAGTAAAAGGGTAGTTTTAAGAAATCTAGGCAAAATGAATTCTTTCATGATTCTAATCAATTGAATGAGTATTTTTATGTTGGATTGAGCTTTTGTGATAGGTTTGATGTATTAAATAATGCTAACATTCATAAGGATGTCTAGGTTGGAGTAGAGATACAAAGGCTAGTGAAGAAATAGTGAAGATGGTGAGTGATATCCATAGTCTCATGAAGATTGGATCCTTTTGAAAGGTTAATATGTATTTCTGAGGTTTTTAGTACATAGTAAGGTGTTGGTAGGGTGAAATAATATTTATGGGAACAAATTTACATTTCTAGCTATTCTAAACTCTAGATCAAGATCTTCAAAATAGTGAACTAAGGTGTATAAATACTTTTGTGTGTTGCTAACATGATGAAGGTCTACAAATGTAGACGATGACTACATTATTTGGTATCGAGTAGGCCTTTAATTATTTTAAGCATTTTTAGTGCTAACAAGAAGTATTGTGAGTGAATGTGAATGAAATGTGACAGATTGTGGATGAAGAGCTAAGCAAAGAGAAAGAGACAAGTGGCGAGGAAAAAGACAAGCAAGAGAGAAATGTATAGAGAAGATTTGATAAATAATTTGGTATTTTCGATAAGCCAAAAGAAGAGGCAAGATGAGAGAGAAAGAAAGAAACAAAAGAGGGGAAAATAAGAAAGAGAAAGCAAGAAAGCATGAGGAATGGATGGAAAAAGAGTTGAAAGAACTGAGAAAGGATATATAAAATCTTGAAGAGTTAGTGAGAGATGAGGAATATGATGGAGGAATATGGAGAGGTTGGATTTGTGATGAAAAATAAGGTAAAGTGGCCTGTAGAGATGATTGTGAGAAGAAAACAGAGAGTACAATTGAAAAATATGATTAGAGAAGAGGAAATAAGTTGAGACAAGAGAAGAAGAATGGAAGAAAGGAAGAAAAAGAGGTCATCAAGGGGGTGATCTATGAAGAAGTTGAGGAAATAGATGAAGAAGAAGTTATAGCAAGCTTCTTAGTTTGCATAAAATAATATGAAGAGTTTTGTAAAAATAAACAAGAAAGTGAAGATGATGAATAATATTATGATGCTTGTACAGACAGAGTTTAATTATGAGGATCATTTGTTTGAAGGTGAAAGAGAAGATAGAACTGAAGACAATTTTTTTTTTTTAGAAAGATTTCAAGATGGATCAGTTAGAGATGGAGCAAAAGGAAGTGGTAGAGACTCAAATGCCTTCAAATTTTACATCTAATGTTTGGTTTGACTATGAATGTGCAGGTATACTTGATAAATAAGTGAGATCAATTGAAGAAGAAGCTCTTAAGAGAGCTCAAATGATGAAGATACTAAATACTAAGAGCATTCTAGCAATCCAAAGCAAGAAGAAGAATAAATAAGAGGAAGATGGAAGAATAAGCCAACAAGAATATGAAGAAAAATTAGATGAGAAGAAGAAGAAAACAAAAAGAGACTACAATTGGAAGAAGAAGAAAAAGGAGAGTTTTTTTACTTGCAAGCAATTTCTTCCATCTTGGAAGTATGATGTAGTAGCATCAATTGTCAAGAAGAATAAATCAGTTTTTGGTATTTCTATAGGTTTTAGGAAGTTAATTAGATGTGTCAATGTGTTTGGAGCCTTTAATACCTCTTATGCTTTGTTTTCACTCCAAAATGAGGTTTTACAATTTTGAATTCTTGAGTTGATATTGTGGAGTTAGATGTAAAAATGGAAGGGTCCTAATGTTTGAAAAAGGTTATTCTAGACCACATAATGGATAAGGTATTTTTAAAACTTTGGTTATGATCCATGGTCATCTTGACTGATGTTGATCAATTTGACTTAGGTGTAACTAACTTCATTCTTGATATGAAAATGAGAGAATTCTAGCAAAAAGGGCAATTTTAAGCAATCTAAGCAAAATGAAGTTTTTCATGATTCTAATCAATTGAATAAGTATTTTCATGTTGGATTGATCTTGTGTGACATGTTATAGGGATTATATAATGTTAAAAGTCATGAGGATGGCTCATTTAGAGTAGAAATACAAAGGCTAGTGAAGAAATAGTGAAGATGGTGAGTGATATCCATAGTCTCATGAAGACTAGATCCTTTTGAAAGGTGAATATGTATTACCCGGGTTTTTGGTACATAGTAAGGTTTTGCTAGGGTGAAATAATACTTGTGGGATCATATTTACATTTCTAGGTATTCTAAACTCTAGAACAAGATCTTCAAAACCGTAATGCCCCGTTTGACATTACACCAGCCTTTCTCTGATGACCCTGTTGATAAGCACGGGTAGGTGGTGGGTGTGAGTTGGTTGATCGTTAGTCAACCTCGACCGTGTTCTAGAGAGCGATTAGCACCCTTCCTCATCCGGCCTTCCCGTGTCCGTGTCATTGCCGATGTTGCTAGTGGAGGGCCTCCGCAATGCCTTTTGATTACCTTGTTAAGGAAAATCTCGTTCTCGAATTCTATAGGTGGTTTTAATGATGTCTTGATGTTGTTGATGGGTGATCATTATTAATAGGGTTAATAAATTTGTGTGTAGTAAAAATAATAATAATAACGACATTATTATTATTATTATGTATGTCGATCGACGATTTTGTTTTATTATTTTCTATCGTCGAATGTTATCAACATTAATATTATTTATCCTTATGTTATTGTATTTTTTTTCGTTCCGATCGATCGATCCTCGGGTCACGTAAAAGGAGAGTCTTGTTTGTCACTGTGTTGTTTGTTGTACGCAAAGGAAGATTATTAATTACATTCGTAAAAGGGAAAATTAAAAATAAATAAATATATGTCATAGACTAATTAAACAAATGTAGGGAAAAGCATAAGTTTATATGTCACTTAATGCAATAAGAATATACATTTATAATTTAATATAAAATAAAATAAAACAAAGTGGAGGAGGGCGAAAAAGTTCAAAAAATCACAGTCAAGGTTTTGTCTTTTGCTTTTGGAATGGGTGAATTTGGGGGGCGGCAGAGCAAATCCAATGCCAAATGTTCTTCTCATGGAGTGCCAGGGTTGTGTGGCCTCCTCCCAGCCTCCCAGCCTACGCCAGCATCCTCCCATCCCACGCCAAACACCTGCGTGGACACCAATCAAAGCAAAAAGACAGAGGAATGTTGTCAAGTGTTGTAGTTTACAAATGCATTGGGGACGCGGTTGTTAGTGTTTGACTAGATGAAAGATTGAGCCAGCTTCGTATGGATTAGGATACGGAAGAGTAAAAAGGACACGGGTTTCCTCAGGAGATACTCATGTTGTTTCACGGTATGCTACAAACAAGGCCCCAACCAATCAGTTTACTTTTGCCAACGTATTTCCAGTCTGTGCCAAAATGGAGTTGTTGAAAAGGCATGGGAACTAGTTGATAGAATGCCTCAAAGAAATGTGGTCTCATAGAGTGCTATGATTGCAGGATATGCCCAGCATGGGTTTGGAAATGAGGTATTGCAACTATTTGAGGAAATGTAACAAGAGGGGATGAAACCCAATGATGTCACCTTCATTGGTATTCTTGCTGCCTGCAGCCGTGTAGGACTTGTGGTGGAAGGTTTGAAATATTTTAATTTTTCGACAGAGATCATGCCATCTCAAGAAGGGCAAGAGCACTATGCTTGCCTAATTGATTTGTTTGGCCATGCTGGGCACTGGAAGAGGCCAAGGAATTTGTCTACCAAGCAACATGCAAACCGAATTCTAGTATGTGGGGAGCATTGCTTGGTGCTTGTAGAATTCATGGAAATACAGAGATGGGTAAACTTGCAGCAGAGTGACTTTTTGAGTTGGAGCCAGAAAACCCAAGAAGATATATGCTTTTGGAAAATATTTATGCTGCAGAGGGCAGGTGGGAAGCTGTGGCACAAGTGAGAACAAAGATGAAAAATAAGGGACTTAAAAAGTCTGCCAGGTTGCAGTTGGATTGAAGTAATGAACAAGGTTCATGTATTTCTTGTAGGAGATAAATCTCACACAGAAACAGAGAAGATCTATTCAACATTAGAGAATTTGGAGATACAAATGAAGCAGGAAGGATACATACCTAACACAAACTTCATCCTACATGACATGGAGGAGGAGCTAAAGGAACACATTCTCAGTCAACACAGTGAAAAGTTGGCAAGTCACCATGATGGAGTTTGGGTTGTTGATGCTCACGAGTCATTCGACGAAATGCCTAATTAAGATGTAGAACCAAATCCCTCAGTTTCAGTCGACTTCGTTCCTCTAAGCATGGTTCATCTTCCCTTACCTCTCATAATTCTCGTGTTTTAGTTTTTTTGCAGACTTAATAGAATTTTAAAATATTAGGATTTTAATACCGTTAAATGTTTATTTCAACTCGTCGAAACAACAATGAAATGTCATGTCGAAAACTCACGAAGTCAAAATAACCCATTTGCATTAAAACATGAACTTCTACCCTCATCCTAAGGTGATGTAGAAAACGTCCTACCCAACTGGATCGATACAACATTGTTTTATCGACCATACGAAATTGACTTCTGTAATAACATTGACCATCACCCGGTTTAAATAGTTAATTTTTACTTTTTTTGGAGACTCATTAAGTACCCTTCGTAACCCTAAAAACGAGATGTTAAGCTTTATTCGTGTACCTTGGTATGCGAGGAGTCACCTGGTCCTCTGGATTGACCCCGAACAAACATATGTGATCTTTTTGACGCTCTTATAGGAACCCTGTTTCACTGGGTTACAACAATAGAAATTTGTTAAATCTAGAAAGTTGGCTTTCATTTTGAACCGCCATTTGAAACCTGGATAGAGAATTTTTTTCGCGTCTTTGCAAACCTCTAGTGTTATACTAGACAATTGCATGGAACATTCAGTTTAGGGAAAATCACGTCTTTGGACAGATGGGCAAAGCCATTTTGTAGGCCTCCGGTTGTAGTTTGACGAGGTCAAACTGGACCAATTTCGACTTGTCACTCCAGAAAACTTGTCGCTGTTTGAAAATGATTTTCTAGTTCTCAGTCCCGTCGACTTTGATGAATTCTCCTTATATAGGGGAACTTGTAGGAAGTATCTTGTTGCGTGCTCATCCATCGAACGTTAGTTACGGACGTGGTTTTCTGGGCCCTCGAGCTAACTTTTGTTCGATTTGCTTTGAGCCAACTACGACCAAGTATCCCGAAAAACTAGCCGCCAAACACAAACCGTTCACTTTTTCCCAATTCCGTCAGTTGTTATGAATTCTTGGTATATCTGGGGACACGTAGAAATTTAATCGTGGTGTGCATTCTCATCAGAAGACAACTTTTGGAAGCAGTTTCTTAGCCTCTGAGCCCATTTTGAACGTTTTTGTAGCTGTTACGAAAATGTAAAAATAGGAAGCTATGGGACCTCATCAGATTGCCAAACCCTCGTAGATACTTTTGACACATGTAAATAACTGTTTAAAACACTATAGTGTAACTTGTGTGAATTAGAACTTTTGACAAAACAGTCTTTCCTCTCTCTTCCCTTCTCTTTCTCTCTCTCGGGTTACAAAATGAAATGAAATGAAATGCATTGAGTACATGTCTCTAGACCCTTTTCTTTCTTTTGCAAATTATAATTATTATCATATGTTAATGGGAAATTGAAAAAATGATAATTATGTTAGGTTAGGTGGATGCCATGCTAAGTGATTATTGCTTGATATCATGCTCACGTGGTTTTGCGGGATGAAAGAATGACGATGAAAGAATGACGATGAAAAAGGTGATGTGTAATTCAATTATTATCATTGTAATTTATATAGTTCGATGTTAAATGAATAAATGTATAATTTAACATCATGTTACAAAAGGTTATATTTGATAATCTGTTGAAATGTATGAGATGTTAGTTTCAAGGACATTTATGAAATGTGCATTTAATCTTTGGTTCAATCTTGAATCATAGTACACATGGTAAAAGGGTTGATATTTATAAAAGGTAAATGAATTTGAAGTAATATCTTGTAGTGCATTTTTAGTTTTCAATAAATGATTAATGAGTCATCTTGTGCATTCATACTTGGTAAATGTAATAAAGAGAATTAAATTGAAACACTCTACCGTTGTTCAATACCGGAGCATGACTTGTCTTCATGTGTGTTACTTTTACCCTAGAAGACATTGAAAACCGTAGAATGAACTCAACCTTGCTCTAGATGGAACGTCCTAATTTAGGCAAATCAGAGCCCAAGAATGGGCTTAATGTCTTAGTCAGAATGTTTAGTGACATTGTCTTAAACCCGTCTGATAGGAGTGACACAATCAAACTTTACATGGAGTGTGTAGAGCTAACTCCTCCTTCGTATGCTAGCGGACTACCTTGTCGCCGAAGATAGATTGGAAATTAAAGTTCTTTATCGAGTGAAAACCTTGTTAGATCTAGGTGACATAGACGAAGGTTGTGACTTAGTTGTTCTAGGTCTTACACTCTTGTTAATGAACTCCTCACTTACGCACATGCCTAAATGTGTTACCTTGGTATTCTCTCAACATAACACCTTGGTCCCTTCGGAAGATAGTTTAACATAAATTGGTCCTCTCGCTTAAAACTCATATTTAGTGGAGGGTAGACCCTTAGGTGAAGTTGGAATAAATCTAAAACTCGAGTTGATTTGGATGATAACTTCGGGTTCATGTGTGTAGTTGTAAGTCTCCTAATCATATATGTCTTCAAGAGGTTAGACAAACATTTTGTAACTCCTTTTACAAGGAATTGCTAAAAATAAGGTTGTAGTGTGATGTAGAAAAATAAATCATATAAGAGCAAAAATAAGAATTGAGGTTAGGGATACTACCACTCTTGGAGACCTTATAACTCAATTAAATATCTTTATGTGTTTCTAAGAATATGTATTGCATTGTTGTGATCAAACTACAAGAAAACAAAATATATATAAATATAAAAAGGAAGTCATTAAGTCATTGATTTAGAATAACTATGGTAGGAAAATGACTAACTCGTGATTGAGGTATGTTTTCGGTAAAAATCTATCTCGCATCTAGATCTCCGTTAAAACCTAATAACGCTATATGGACACCAAGTCACATTCACATGAGTTGTAAGAGTAAAAAAGTAGACTTTGAATATATGTTCGAGAATAAGATTCTTAACATAAGGACAAGATAATTAAGTATTTTGTACGCTTTTGAACTACGCCAAGTAAGTATGTAAGTTATGGAAAATTTTGTAAAGAATAAGAAACCAACTTAAAAGGGGTGAAGCGAAAATTTAACCACGGTATGAACTTAAGAACTCCGGTGGACAATGAGAAATTTATCCTTGTTTGATAATGTTCTTGGAATGTTAATCATAACTAAAATACATTTAAAGAAATGATGTGTTGTGGGTTCACCGTTCCTGAAGTCATGTTTCTTGTGGTTGGGTCATTGCTAGTATTCGTTCATTGGGAAAAGTGTGGCATCGACATGCCTATGTCATTTTCATGTGTCTATGTGAGTCGATGACTTATGTGATTGTCGTATGTGAGTCGAGTTTCTGTACTTGGAGCCCTTGCTGTGTTGTGTGTAGTGAGAAATGTAAGTCAAAAAAAAAAATTATCCTGGTATTTTACTGTTGTATTTGGGTGCGTAAAATGTGGGCACTACATATGGTATCGAGTGGAGTTCATGCTCTCGAACCTCCAGGATGGATTGGAGTTCGATGGTTCTGCATGATGGAGGTGGATATTGAAAGAGTAATGTGATATATGTTATGTGAATTATGTCGTGATTTGTGACCCTATGGAAGCACATGTGGTGCATGTCACTTAGTGCGTATTTGATGTCATGATGATGTGCTTGTGATGAGAGTATTGACTCTCCTTTTCGTGGATTCAATGAGGAATCTGAGTGTGATGCATCACCTTGTTGTTTGTGAATGGAATGTTATTGTGGATTGCAGAGTGTTGAAACATTTTGACCTTATGTGATGTGAAGATGTATTGATGTATTGCATGAAAAAATTGACGTAAAGTGAAAGTAATTTTATCATGATGTCATCACCGTATGGTACTGACTTGTGTGCATCGTCATGTTGTATTGCAATTGACTATATGTGGTAAGGTTAGACATTGTGTTCTTCATACATATAATTCATGTAATATGTGATGGTTCATGTCGTGATTTAGGGGCATATGGTGAGTATGATCCCTAGTGTATAAAGTGATTGCACCTCAAAAAGGTGCGGGATGTGGTAATGTGATGTATCGTAACATGTGAAAATAGTGATTGTGTTATACCCCGTATATATATACCATGCGTAAGACGTTATGGTTAATGTGCGTGAGTCACCATTGTGTTAGTGATGTAGTTATGTGTATGTTGTGGACCTTACACTAGACGAACCTAAGGGGATAAACCGTCAAGAGTGTATGTGTGGAGAGAGGAGGCATGGACCAGGTTTTCATAATCTTGAGCTGAGTACGAGTGAGGAAGTGGAGTCTTATATAGACTGAAAACCCACTTCTATCTGTTTAGTATACTTTGAGCTTGCTCGTATATTGTGGTGCGCACCACCTCAAGCTCAACTTATGCAATCGAAGTTCCCTGCTCTTTCCTATTGGATTGTGCATTGAATAATCCTATGTGATTTTGACTATGTTGATCCTTGTGGGAGTATGGAGGAATGATTTAGGCAGAGATGATGACAGTTACATTATTTGATATACTCATTTCTGGTTACATGTATATTTTTATGAGCTGAGGCTCGATGTCTAAGTGCCAGCAACTCGATGAGTACCCCTTTGGTGGTAGTATGAGGCCACATAGTGATTGTAATGTGCTATTTCTCTATACGTATTTTATTCGTAAATTGATCATTATCTCTTTTAGCTAGAACCAATCTGTTTTCTTGATTGACATGTTCTTATATTTTGGGCATTTATTTGATTGTTGCATTAACATTTGGATTTTGCACTAACCATGGCTAATTAGCCATTTGTTTTTCTTAGTTTTAAAACTTTCTTGTCATATTTAAAAGTTTTGTAGCCTAGCCCAAGGCTTTTGATTTTTCCACTTGGCATTTGAATGGATTGTTATGCTAGTTCTAATGTCATAATGTGTTGGAATAGGGTCATGGGATTCACCATGGAGTGGTGGAACCTATGGACCCGCTTCATTGTATGGGGGTACACCCCAAGGAGTTGAGATAACTAAAGAGGTTGTTGAACCACGAGTTATTATGTCACTTGGGTTGGGGGTGACGGGGCTATATGTGCCCAGAGACATAGGGTGACCTGGCCTCATTGAAAGGAGAAAGGAGACATGCCTCTATAGTTGAGTGGCCTGTTATTCTTTATGGCACTCTATGGTGGAGTGACCTAATATTCTTGATGGGGCTCTATGGTTGAGTGACCCGACTTGGTTTTGGCACTATGATTATTTCTCCTTGGGAGGTATATGGAGTTATTTGGTGATGGTTTGGGAGGTATATGGAGTTGTTTTATGATGCTTCAGGAGACATATGGAGTTATTTCTTGATATTTTGAGATGTGTGGAGTTGGTATAGTGAGTTATGTGTACCCTTGTGAGTCCTTTTGACACCTTGTTATGTTTGAGGCTTGACTCTTCCCTTGGTTGGTATGGACTATTGGATATTGTCTTGGCACTATGTTGTTATAGTCATGGTTTTCTTTGGGTCTTGTGATACTTGTTGTATATGTATCAGTGTGATGATTATGTTTGTCAGTCATATGTGTGTACTAGATCTATGTCTAGGATGTAATTGTTGGAAATTATTTGCTATGTGGTCTACTTGTTGTCATTCCATGGTTTGGTGAAACCCTTGTAATGTGATACGGTCATGAAAGTATGTAAAAGTATGCTTGTGAAATTTTAGTGTTGTGTATGACCCTGGTAGGGTGTTGTGACTATAGTTCATGATGGGAACCCACAGGAATGAATAAACTAAAATTATACAACAATGAAATTCTAAAGGACTTGAATTAAGAATAATGTTAATGGAAAGAGATTAATGAAATAACGAATAAGAGAGAACTACCAATCTTCACAGAACCTTGAAAGTTAAAATTTCTACCTGATGTTCCTAGGGCCACCCCATGACCGTGATTTTGTGTCTAAAATCTTAACTTTAGAGTGTAATTTCACCGATAATTTTTCCTTGTTGCTTACCATTTCTCTTTCTTCTTTGTATGTCGCATCGGGATGATGCTTTATTAAGGGGAGGAGAATATAATGCCCCTGTTCGACATTACCCTAGCCTTTATCCGATGACCCCGTTGATAAGCACGTGTAGGTGGTGGGTGTGAGTTAATTGATCATTAGTCGACCTCGATTTGTGTTTGAGAGAGCGATTAGTGCCCTTCCTCCTCATCCGGCCTTCCGTGTCTAGTGTCATCATTGCCGATGTTGCTAGTGGAGGGACTCGCAGTTGCCTTTCGATTACCTTGTTAAGGAAAATCTCGTTCTCGAATTCTATAGGTGGTTTTAATGATGTCTTGATGTTGTTGATGGGCGATCATTATTAATAGGGTTAATAAATTTGTGCATATTAAAAATAATAATAATGACTTTATTATTATTATTATTATTATGTATGTTGATCGACGATTTTGTTTTATTATTTTCTATTGTCGAATGTTATCAACATTAATATTCTTTATCCTTATGTTATTGTATTTTTTTCGTCCGATCGATCAATCCTCGGGTCGCGTAAAAGGAGATTCTTGTTTGTCACTGTGTTGTTTGTTGTACGTAAAGGAAGATTATTAATTATATTTGTAAAAGGAAAAATTAAAAATAAATAAATATATGTCATAGACTAATTAAACAAATGTAGGGAAAAGCATAAGTTTATATGTCACTTAATTCAATAAAAATATACATTTTAATTTAATATAAAATAAAATAAAACAAAGTGGAGGAGGCGAAAAAGTTCAAAAAAATCACGTTAGGGTTTTGTCTTTTGCTTTTGGAATGGGTGGATTTGGGGGGGTGGTAGAGAAAATCCAATGCCAAATGTTCTTCTCATGGAGTGTCGAGGTTGTGCGGCCTCCTCCCAGCCTCTCCCAACATCCTCCCATCCAAGGCCAAAGATCCTCCCATCCCGTACAAACACCTATGTGGACACCAATCAAAGAAAAAAAGACAGAGGAATGTTGTCAGGTGTTGTAGTTTACAAATGCGTATTTTGGGGACGCGGTTGTCTATTTGATAGTGTTTGACTAGATGAAAGAACGAGCCAGCTTCAGCATAGATTAGGTTATTTGAAAGTGTACAAAGGACATGGGTTTCCTCAGGAGACTTGACACGATGTTTCATGGTATGCTACAAACAAGGCCCCAACCAATCAGTTTACTTGTGCAGCAACGTATTTCTAGCTCGTCTGAGCAAATTCTGTGTAGGAAAATGGAGTTGTTGAAAAGGCATGGGAACTATTTGATGAATGCCTCAAATAAATGCAGCCTCATGGAGGGATATGATTGGAGGATATACTCTAGCATGGGTTTGATGAAATGAACAAGGCATCGTCGAAACAACTATTTGAGGAAATGCAACAAGAGGGGATGAAACCCAATGATGCCACCTTCATTGGTATTCTTCTTTCATAGTTTTAGCTTTTTTTTGCACTTTGCACTGCAAGACTTGTGGTTGAAGGTTTGAAATATTTTAATTTTTGGACAGAGATCATGCCATCTCAAGAAGGGTAGAGCACTATGCTTGCCTAATTGATTGTTTGGCCATGTGCCGGGCGACAATTGGGAAAAGTCCTGGAAGAGGCCAAGGAATTTGAAAATGGTTTCTAGTTCTCGCCAAGCAACATGCAAACCAAATTCTAGTATGTGGGGAGCATTGCTTTTGGTGATTTCTTGTAGAATTCATGGAAATACAAAGATGGGTAAACTTGCTTATGAATTCTTGGTATATAAAGAAAGCAATCGTGGTGTGCGTTTTTTGAGTTAGACGAGCGTTTTTGTAGCATTTATTAAGAAAATCCAGGAAGATATATGCTTTTGGCAAATATTTATAGTGCTTGCAGAGGGTAAATTGGGAAGTTGTGGCACAAGTGAGAACAAAGACGAAAAATAAGGGACTTAAAAAAGATTTTAATACCGTTAAATGTTGTAGTTGGATTGAAGTAATGAACAAGGTTCACATATTTCTTGTAGGAGATAAATCTCACACGAAATAGAGAAGATCTATCCAACATTAGAGAATTTGGAGATATAAATGAAGCAGGGTAGGATACATACCTAACACAAACTTCATCCCGCATGACGTGGAGGAGCTAAAGGAACACATTCTTGCAAACCTATAGTGTTTAACTAGACAATTGCATGGAACAAGTTTAGGGAAAAGCACTTCTGCAGATTGGCCCAAAGCCATTTTGTAGGCTTTCGGTCATAGTTTGAGGTCAATGGACCAAAGTCACTAGAAAACTTATCGCCATTTGATGGAGTTTGGGTTAGGGAACTTGTGATGCTTGCTCATCCATGAGTCGGACGTGTTTTTGGGCCCTCGCTAACTTTTGAAATGCCTAATTAAGATGTAGAACCAATCCCTGAATTCTTGGTATATCTAGGGACAAATAGAAAGAACGATCATGGTTCGTTCTCCTCTACGGTTTCTTAGCCTCGAGCCCCTCGTTTTTTAGATAAGAAAATGCCAAACCCTCGTAGATTGCCAGATACTTTTGACACATGTAAATAACTATTTAAAACACTATAGTGTAAATTGTGTGAATTAGAACTTTTGACAAAATGGTTTTTATCTCTCTTCCCTTCTCTTTCTCTCTCCGGGTTACAAAATGAAATGAAATGAAATGCATTGAATACATGTGTCTAGATTCTTTTCTTTCATTTGCAAATTGTAATTATTATCATATGTTAATGGGAAATTGAAACAATGATAATTATGTTAGGTTAAGGTGGATTCCGTGCTGTGGAATTATCATTGATATCATGCTCACGTGGTTTTGCAAGATGAAAGAATGACGACAAAAAGGTGATGTGTACTTCAATTATTATCATCAGTAATTTATATAGTTCAATGTTAAATGAATAAATGTATAATTTAACATCATGTTACAAAAGGTTATATTTGATAATCTGTTGAAATGTATGAGATGCTAGTTTCAAGGACATCTATGAAATGTGCATTTAATCTTAGGTTAAATCTTGATTCATAGTATACATGGTAAAAGGGTTGATATTTATAAAAGGTAAATGAATTTGAAGTAATATCTGTAGTGCATTTTTAGTGTTCAATAAATGATTAATACGTCATCTTGTGCATTCATACTTAGTAAATGTAATAAAGAGAATTAAAATGAAACACTCTACCCTTGTTCAATATCGGAGCATGACTTGTCTTCATGTGTGTTACTTTTACCCTAGAAGACATTGAAAACCGTAGAATGAACTCAACCTTGCACTCGATGGAACATCCTAATTTAGGAAAATTAGAGCCCAAGAATGGGCTTAACGTCTTAGTCAGAATGTTTAGTGACATTTTCTTAAACCAGTTTGATAGAGTGAAACGGTCAAAATTTACATGGAGTGTGTAGAGCTAACTCGTCCTTCGTATCTTAGCGGACTACCTTGTCTCCGCCGAAGATAGATTGGAAATTAAAGTTCTTCATCGAGTGAAAACCTGTTGGATCCAGTGGCATAGATGAAGGTTGTGACTTAGTTGTTCTAGGTCTTACACTCTTGTTAATGAACTACTCACTCTGCAAATGACTAAATGTGTTACCTTGGTATTCTCTCAACATAACACCTTGGTCCCTTCTGGAAGACGGTTTAGCATAAATTGGTTCTCTCACTTAAAACTCATATTTAGTGGAGGCGTGGACCCTTAGGTGAAGTTGGAATAAATCTAAAACTCAGTTGATTTGGATGATAACTTAGGGTTTGTGTGTAGTGTAAGTCTCCTAATCATATATGTCTTCAAGAGGTTAGACAAACATTTTGTAACTCCTTTTACAAGGAAATGCTAAAAATAAGGTTGTAGTGTGATGTAGAAAAATAAAGCATATAAGAGTAAAAATGAGAATTGAGGTTAGGGATACTGCCACTCTTGGAGACCTTATAACTCAATTAAATATCTTTATGTGTTTCAAAGAATATGTATTGCATTGTTGTGATCAAACTACGAGAAAACCAAAGATATATAAATATAAAAGGAAGTCATTAAGTTATTGATTTAGAATAACTATGGTAGGGAAATAACTAACCCGTGATCGAGGTATGTTTTCGGTAATAAGCTATCTCGCATCTAAATCTCCATTAAAACCTAATAACGCTATATGGACACCAAGTCACATTCACATGAGTTGTAAGAGTAAAAAGGTAGACATTGAATATATGTTCGAGAATAAGATTCTTAACATAAGGACAAGATAATTAAATATTTTGTACGCTTTTGAACTATGCCAAGTAAGTATGTAAGTTATGAAATTTTTGTAAAGAATAAGAAACCAACTTAAAAGGGGTGAACGAAAATTTAACCACGGTATGAACTTAAGAACCTATCGGTGGACAACGAGAAATTTATCCTTGTTTGATAATGTTCTTGGAATGTTAATCGTAACTAAAATACATTTAAAGAAATGATGTGTTGTGGGTTCGCCGTTCCTGAAGTCATGTTTCTTGTGGTTGGGTCATTGCTAGTATTCGTTCATTGGGAAAAGTGTGGCATCGACATGCCTATGTCATTTTCATGTGTCTATGTGAGTCGATGACTTATGTGATTGTCATATGTGAGTCGAGTTTTTGTACTTGGAGCCCTTGTTGTGTTGTGTGTAGTGAGCAATGTAAGTCAAAAAAAAAATCCTGGTATTTTTACTGTTGTATTTGGGTGCGTAAAATGTGGGCACTACAAAAATAGTGAAATAAGGTGTATAAATAATTTTATGTTTTGCTAACATGATGAAGGTTTGCAGATGTAGATGATGACTATATTGGGTACATTCTTCATGATGATCACAAGATGAGTGTTTGATCATATGAGAGATAAGATATTTTTTTGTGACAAAGATTTGATCTATGAACTTACCATTGCTCGCAGAGGTGAAGAGTTGAAAGAGATATTTCAAGACATGACAAAAGATGATAATTCCAAATAATGTTTGGAGAATCATTTATAAGACATGCCCCGATCATAGAAGTATTTGAGGAAGATCTCATTTAGTTGTGGCATTCATCTCCACAATGAAGTAAGGGAATAAATTCATCTTGGATCGTCTTCATTTAATCACACTTTCTCTCTCTTCTTTTCTATATCAAACATTCTATTTCTATGTTAAGAAACAGTTTTGTAAACATGACTTAATAAATTTAAAATTAATATTCTTTAAATTTAGATTGCACTTTAAGTTGAAAATTCACATGAAATTGTGAAGAGTCACTTGCTTTGGATATAAATTGTAATACTCTCTCCATTCCAAGGGATCATTTTTGTGGCCTCTAGGAAGTTGTATTCCTCTATTTCTTATTCAAGCAATTTTAATCCATTATCATCATTTCACTCAGCCAAGAACATGTGACATTTGTAATATTTGTGCCTTATTTGTGAAATATATATATTGATGAGGTTTTGTATTTATCCTGTATTATTTGTTTTATTATCTTTCCATGATGTTGTGTTGTGTTGTGTTTGTCTATTTCCTCTAATTGAAACTAAAATCACCTCTGAATTATAGTTGATGAAATATTTCTTCACCTCATCAATATAATTCCCCTTTTCATTTCTCTCTCCTCACCTATCTATAAGTTTCCCTCCCTCTCAACTATTGTATTAGTCACAACAAGGGTGTTTTTGCACATTCCTCGACCTCTAGCCACCCTAGATATTAGTCTAGTGTACATATTTTTCTAGCTTTCAATTAATGGGAGCCTCTTCATTCCCAAGAGGAGTGACTTTGTCTCGCAAGCATTTATGAAATTGCATAGTTTGTCCCTTGACAAAATATTTCACCAACAAATCGTATACACTTATTTTCCTGGATGTTGTATGTGAAGGTAGAGTAACCAAATATAAATAAAACTGCGATAATTGGGCCTTCTAATTGAATTTTATGAGCCATCTACAATAATTGGGCCTCTTGAGTGAATCGTATAAACCATATAAAATAATTAGTCCTATTGAGTGAAGCCATATGTAACCATTTGCTTGATAATTAGTCCTACTAAGTGAAGCCATATAAAATGTGTGATGTAATAGTCACATAGATATTATGAGCTAATAACCATGTGCATATCATCATATGGTGTCAATTGAATAACTCTTTATGAAATTGACATGAATATATTATAAAACCTCATAATATTACACACTTTTGTGATAAGGTATATTATAAAAGTAAAATTAGCTAAAAAGAGAAAGTGTTAATCATGGAAAAGTGTATTACCAATATGATCAATGATATAAACCACAATTCTTATATCAACTAATACAAAGAAATGAGTATATTTCGTAAGATAAATAGTTTATTAGTACAAGTAATATGTAGAATTTGAGAGATAAAGCAATGTTATATTCAAAAAGGGGAATGAACATAGGGCTAAACATGTCATATTGGCATTCATGATAGCTTTGTAAAATCAAGTACAAACAAATATAATACAAGATAATATCAAGAGTGTAAGATCAATAATATGTATTCATCATCAAATGAATGAAGCATATCATGAAATTGTTCTACCAATATTCAACAAGATGACATAGTAGTGATAGGATATATAACATGATAACAATACAAGACTCAACACCTAATGGATCCATTTTGACCTTAAACCTAACATGATGCAACATGAAATGAAAGGACCATTATAAAGATACATTATTGGAAATATGCAACAAACTTGACCAATTTTAGTAGGTTCAAATGTTATTTTTCATGTGTAAGAACAAACATACAACAAGTAGTGATATAAAGCTAGTCTATAACGAAAAATGATAAGCATCATGTAGTTAGTAATGATAAACATCACATGATAAGAAATGATAAGCATGTTTAATAAAAAAAAAAAACAAAAAAATATGCATGGATCAATGTGTAACACAAACAATGTCATATTCATGTAATCTACCAAAAAATGTACACAAAGTAGTGTGTAACAAACAATTTCATAATCATGTAATCTAGCAAATAGTGTCCACTAAAAAAGGTGTAACAAGCCATTTCATGATAAATAAATATGCACAGTAAATTTTAAGAATACATGATCTCAATCATAGTGTCTAATCATATAAAGTATCAAGAGTAAGGTATAATACTAGTGGTCTATTAGTCAAGTTCTTTGACAAATCAATGTGTAAGAAGAAATATCGGTCGAGAAATAATTATTAGTGTAAACCAATTACATGGCATAGATATAATAATGCGATCAATCAATGTGTGTCAAATAATTATGTGAATAATCCATTTATGTCAATCAATGTGTATAAAACACAATGTGTAGCAACATGTCATATCAATGTGTGTATAACAAAAATAACTCAAGAAAGAAGCAATCATGTAGTATTATGTGTGATCCTATCAAGGGTGTAGGTGGGGCACAACAAACAATGTATCATAGGATGTTTTTTTTTATAATAATATAAATGTATCATGGGAAGTAGGAGGGAAGTGTTCCCTAATGTATATGAACATAAAGTGAATAAACAATGGAAAGCATACACATACATCCATGTAAATGATCAAACATAACATAACACATATAGGTATAAATAAACACAACATATATATGAAGAAAACACAACATATATCATAGGAGTGTATAAATAAACCACAATAAATATCATAAAAGCAATATTAAACACAATACATAACATATAATTGCATAGAGTATTCATAACAGTCAATATCATAACTCCAATAAGTGTCTAAAGCAAGAAAGGCATATATGATCACATAGTAATCACCTAAGTGTATGGAGTATCCAAATTCAAAAAAAATAAAATATACTAATAAGTTTCATGCAACATAAAAATGCTCAAAGAATTCAATACAATCAATGTCACACACCAATCAAAGCATTTAACATGCAAGAACATAGAGTAGGAAAATCCATCAATGTACTAAAGAAGTCAAGGAATGTAACATGCAAATGAAGAAAACAATCAAGTCAAGAAATATCATACAACAAGTAAAGATGTACATAATTAGTGTAATGTTAGCAATCAAGAATGAAATCAAGTAGCATCATGTGAGCAAAAATCATGTAAACTAGTTGTATTTTGTAAGTAATTAATTGTGTAAACAAGTAGTGTCATGTGAGAAATCAATCATGTAATTATATAGTGTCATGTGAGCAATTAATGATAGCCAAAAGAGGAGCACATGGTCAATAATATTGAGAATTAATTAAGTAATCATGAATTATAGTTTATTCTATGTTTAAAATAAAACGATGTGATCATCATATAAAAATATGGTGTAACATGTGTCATGAGTAGTATAGTAATATATTGCATGCAATGGACTAGTTCAAAGATATGTGATTTTATCAAAGTAAGCTTCGTATGTAACAAAATCCCAACATTAATATGCCCCAAAGTGGTAATGTGCATGATGTCCATGGGTTTTAACCACTTAATTTCTTTTATGAATTGAAAGTACTAGAGCATTGTAAAGTACTAATACAAATGATCGAAGGCTCAAATCTAGGAAATAACGGTGTGTATGTTGTATGTTGTATGCATGTCCCGATTTTGTGGTTTTGTAATGTTATATTGTTTTTACATTTTTGAAATAATATGTGAGAATGTAAGACTAAATACACTTTGGGGAAGTTGCTAGAAATAACACACAAAGACAAGGTGGGGTCATAAGTAGTATTTTCCCCTCAACAATCACATTGGAATTGAATGTGTTGCTTCATATGGTAGTGATAGGGTTGGGTAAAATTTTCCTAAAAAATCACATCGTACATCAATGAGAAAACATAGTACATTCTGGGTAGTGATGGGGTCTTCATAAATTATTCCCTTAAAAATTCATTGGACTACCGAGAAAATGTGGCGCATCGTCGGGTGGTGATGGGTTCTTTGGTAGATTGTTCCCTCGATAATCACATAAGAAATGTAAGAAAATGTGGTACATCATTGGGTCTTTCCCTAGTTAAGAAATCAGGGAGAATGTGTGAATTAATTGATAATAGTGTTTATAATGTGTGTACATGCAAAGTTCTACATGCAAGAGAAATATTTGTAATGTTATATATGTGTATCAAGTGGAGGGTTATTATTCATAGGTGTAGGTATCGTATTAGGAGAGATAAAATATTGTATGTCCTTATCGGAATCAAAGAACTAATCTTATGTGTTATAATAGTTAGAATCATAAATAGTTATGTCACTTAGTTGTGGACCATATTATTCATGATAACCACAAGATTTTGGTGAAAATGAGCGGGCATTGGTGTCCTATGAGGGTCACACTTGCATGTAATTTGTAAGATATTATATGTCATAGATGAATAGTATTATAGGTTTTTGACATCCTTGGCACAAGGTAGGAGCTAGGATTTCGAAAAGTAAATTCATATGAAGAAAAGGTGGTAAGATAAAATCATTGTCCCTTGGATGATTGCGGTCATAAAAGATAGGAGAAGTAAGGTTTATTTGATCCAATTTTGTGTTGAAATTATTATAAAGATTTATAGAATCAAAAATCTCATTATAATTTATATAAACAATGATACAAATATATAGGCACTACATCTCCTCGAGAATAAGGAGTCAAGTGTTAAAATGGTCGAATTATAACTAGTGCTATGGGAGTTGTTATCACTCACATAAAAATATACAAATGAATTACAACAATATAAAACTAACTAATGTGAGTATAAACCATATTATTTCTAATATTCCCCACTTAGGATGAACATGAGATAAAGTACCCCCTTTAACTATGCAACATGTTTCTTTGTAGCTTGCACATGGTCTCAATCATAACCTTGAGGTAGAACTACATCATCTATAAATAGGGACCCATCAACCTATTCTAGGGAATACATGAATTGAGACCCGTCAACTAGGTCACATCAACGGAACCAATCAAAATATCAAGAACACTTCCTTTTGAGTCTCTACATTCTAGATCTCTATATCATCATATAAAGAGGAGAAAAATAAAATCCATATAGCACATGTGAACAACAATTTACATGGACGCCGCCATTTTCAACCCGTGAAACCCCTGTTCTCCGGCGACTCTCAACTCAACACCATGGGTAGGCCACCTGCAGATCGAACCAATCTTCGACCCAACATGGCAATTCAATGCGGAGATTTGGAAAACACTTCATGTGGATGGTTTTACTACATTTATGCAGAGGATTAAGGGTTTTGATAAGCACATTTCTATTATGTTTTCCAAGCATCGAAAAACCGGATCCTTGCATACAAAGGAAAATAATTCCCACTAACAAAGAATTTTATATCTTTTATTATAGGATTGGGCACGAGATGGTATTAAGTTCTATAGGAACAAGTTTGACAAGGATGCAGAGGAAAATAAATTTATTCAGGTTCTAAAACCTTGTAGATTGTCAAAGTGGGCATCATTTTCTCTTCCATCCCAAAACCCTATGATGATGTTGTAAGAATAGTGGTCAGGTATGTTGCCCTAGAAGGTAGATTCTCTACTCTACCTCTTCACCATTTGGTATTTTAAAATCAATTTAGAAGGTCTCTTAGGGTTATCCTTTCCTACTACATTCTCAGTAATCTCTAGAGAGATCTATTCGTAAGTTCACTCTCATCAAAGAGATCTTCCTCTCCACCAAGGTGTTATCCTACTCCTCCAAAGAAGAATATCATGATATGGATGTTAATAAACCTTCCATCTCTAATCTTCCTATTCATCCCCCTATGCATCCCAAAAAAACTAAAAACTCAGACCCCTTCACCCCCTCCAGCCAAAAGAGTTCTTAGAAGTGTTGGCAAAGGTAAAGATTTGGATGTTACCGAGAGTCTATGACCATAAGCGTAATATATGAATCCTTGGCTGATAGGGATATGCGAATGCAAATTCAGGAACAAGCTAACATGATTAGGGCTATGGGGGAGGATGTGGCCTTTCTTCTTAAAGAAGGTTCAAAAGAAAAATAGATCCATGCGGTGGATATTGAGAAAAGGCTTCAAGATATTAGTCAAAATCAAAAAGCCATGGAAGAAACACTGGAGAAGATTGTCACCAAAAAAATCAACCATATCACCATGCAAAAGGATATTCTTAAATTTCTTCATGTTCAGGTTAAGAAAATTTGTGATATCATTGGTGTTCCATAGGATCTCTGGAAAGGAGGCAAAGCAACAAAGAAGACTTTCTCCTCCAGTAGCAAAGACCCAACAAAGCAGATTGCTCTAAATCTCTTTAAAGCAATAGAGGAAGTGAAAAAAGTGTTTCAAAAATATCTGCAGTAAATGTGCTTGGATCCTTTTGGCTTACGTGTTTTTTTGTTATTTCTTGTCAGTTGTGTAGCTGCGGTAGGCTACGATTTAGTTTTTTTATGGCTCCATGTTGGCGGTTTGTACTCGCATGTGTTTTTTTTTGTTATATCTAGCTTCTAGGCCTTTGTCAGGCCGGGGGTGTGGCCCCCACATATAAAAAAACCATTATAACTCATGTTTATCTGGCCTTTAGGCTTATTTGTACTTCAGGGTATGGTCCCTCCCAAAACCATTTACCACTAATATAAAAAAATTTACATGAACAAGAATGATGTATTTTGTTCTTATTTTTAAACACACATAAAGAAATCCAAAAGGTGTCACTAAAGTAAAATGTGGATTATGCAAGAGTGACAAACATAAGGAAATTGATTGCCCTCCTACCTCTATTTCCTTCATCCTTTAATCGGTATGTTTTACCTAGCAAGATGGAATTTGAAGCTCAATTTCATACCTCTTTCATCATCGTAACATCTCCACTAGTTTTTTCTTTGGCTCTCGAAATTCTAAAGTATGGGTGCTGGGGAAAAATCCCCAATGGGGTCAAGGCAAAATCCCTTGCAAGGTCCCGAGGAAACACCTTGGGTGTGCTCCTTGTCATGGTATAGGGTAATGTCCAGGACGGAGCCCCTGAAGCTAGGAATTTTTCCTTCTTTACGGTCTTCAAAAACTTCGTAAAAAATGAAATAGTCTTCATCTTACCCCCATAATATGGACGTCAAGTCACACTAAAAATGCATATAGATATAAACAACTTATTTCTGACACTAACTTGACTTTGACAAGAAA
Source organism: Taxus wallichiana var. yunnanensis (assembly GCA_018340775.1). Lineage (NCBI taxonomy): Eukaryota > Viridiplantae > Streptophyta > Pinopsida > Cupressales > Taxaceae > Taxus > Taxus wallichiana. The sequence continues at coordinate 392,177,655 of CM031243.1, forward strand.
ATAAAAAAATTGTAGAAGACACGAAAAATAACATCTTTAAAAATGACTCTTGATGTTTTAGTGACAAGACTAAATGATAAAAACGAATTTCCCCATAATTATCTCATACCTATGAAAAATTATATTTTAAAACATATGATATTATTTTTATTCTATATTATGAAACTATATATAATTCACCTTCAAACATTTGGTTGGGTGTGTGAAATGATCTCACGAAACTATAGAAAATGAAAAAATGGTGCACCAATCATAACGAGCTTTAAAGATAGTCACGCATATATGGAGCAACCAATATCAAGGAGATAATGTTGTGAAATGACCCATAAATGAGGTGAATCAACTTGTTTAGGTCCCAAGCACCAATATAGTGTATTTTTAAAAAATAGAATATTCTTCATCATATAATGAATATTTTAATATATAGGTTATTCTGCGGTGGGTCAACATGCATGTGTAGAATTACAATGTGAATTATAAATCAATGGAAAAAATGTAGATCAAATAAAACAAATATGATCTCGATGGAACACGAGATAGGTCAATAAAACATAAAACTATATTGATGTTGTTCAAAACTTATCTAACTATAGGGTGTTGGTGTCAATGCAGATTAAAAATTGTGTAGATATGAGTATGACTAGTTCAATATATACATGATACCTCAATTATTAGAAGCGACAAACAATAAAGTGCATGGAGTTTTAACAACTAGCAAGAATTTGTAATGACATTTGACATGGATATGGGTGACCCCAAGTGGATTTATCTAAAACAGGCATGCTAGGATTTTCCAATAGAGATGTGTACACTTGAAGTTGAATCCAAAGTGGTATCGTGACACATATTGAACTATGTCAAAGTGGAATAAGAAACTTTGTGGAGTGGAGTAATATTGGATCTAGACACATATTGAACTATGTCAAAGTGGAGTGAGATATCTTACAATGAATCCATTTATCAATTAAAATTTTGCATTCCCAAATTTATACCAACGAATTCCTTGTATAAAGTGAACTTGGAGGAAAAAATACACATTTATATGATATCTACAAGCTATGATAAATTCATTCCAACCAACACTATGCAAACTCACATTGATTTGAAATACATTGACCAATCCAAAAGGAAATTCGGTTGGTAGAAATAAAGTAAAATACGACACAAAGAAGTGAATAATAGAATTAGGTAGGCGACTCTGAACTCGCAAACAAAATAGGCATGCATGGAGTTTTCTTGAAAACAAAATAATCACAAATAATGTGATCTTCATATGCTCCAATTTACCAAATTACTCTTTAAATAAATATCTTAAATGAAATAGAAAATTGACATAATTGACTATCGTTCATGGGGCAATAACAATTTGGATCTTCCCTTTAAAAATCTATTTTCCCATTTCACTGGAACAAGATACTCTAATACCAAACGAAATCAATACAAAGTTTTACACAATTAAAACCCTCATTATAATCTAAACAATGATACGAGATAATTAAGTACTACATCTTCTTAGAAAAAGGATTAAGGTGCTAAAATGATATAATTATTTTTATGTGAGTTGTTACAACTCACATAACAATACACAAACTAATTACAACAATATATAACTCACCAATGTGAGTACAAACTATATTATTTTTAATATGTGTGACCAGTGTAATCATATAAGGAATCATGTTATAGTTGTTATGATATTAATGTGTTCAAAGAGGAGTGATGGGATTGTTGTGAGTGTTAACATGTTATACACCTCCAAAGTAAGATATGTGCATTTTATGCCACTTATGTTATTATGTATGTGGGTCAAGGTTGAGGTCATGAAATAAAGTAAATATGGGAATACAATTTTATAATAAATTCTTGAGTATAATGGATTATCAAACCAAGGATGGGGCAGCCAAGGATTTCCCCTACTAGAGGTGTGATATGAATTAAATGATAAAAACCAAAAATTAAGTGTTTAATGATAATAGGTATTTGTATTTTGCTATGCATAATGGCCAAGAACTCATGAATGTTATGGGTTTTAGTAATGACATCACATGGTATAGTGTTTAGCTTCTAAAATTGAAGATCCTTGACCATATATGTGGGCTTCAACACAATGATAAAAATTGAAAGAAAATTGTGAGCCAAAAGAGGAATATATGTACATGTATCTTGACTAATACCGGTAGAAATTTCGGTGGGAATAGGTGCGAGATTAAGGGATATATATAGGTACAACCTCTAATAAAAGGTTTATAAAATCAATGTGATTAATCGAATACAAAGTATATTCATATGGCATCTTGTCGGGATCAAAGAGGAAAAGTGTTTTAAATCAATATTATAAATTTATGTTTCTTAGTGAGAGTTTGTCCATTTTCAATGCATAAATTTTAGTAATTATTGGAATGTAAAAGATCAAAGAGAAAATTAGGGCTTTAAGAATCCCTAAAAGGTATACAAAACCTATTAATTCTAAAATCATGAAACCCTAGGGGTGAGGCATGTGTTTACACCCTTTTAACATTAATAATTTTATGTTATGGAAATATAGAACATTAAAAAGAAATGTAAGGTTTTGAAACTAGGATCTATTATGATTAATTAACTTACAACATTAATCATGCATTATAAAAATAATTTATTGGTCACTTGAAATTAATGTTTACAATATGCTACAAGCTTGAAAACACAAGGAAAATATACTTAGCTACACAAATCAAAGATTGCATGAAATATCTAGATGCACATAGTGGAAAATATAGGAGTGCAAAGATTGAAGATACTTTTTATGATATTTTGACTGGGCTAACATTTTGGTGTAGGATTTTACAACTCGATTGGTTTGTAATATCCAATCCTACCCATGTGATATGGTAGTGGATCCTCTTAGAATGAATATTTGTAAATTTATAGGCCCTTTGATGGTTTATAAATTTGTTTTGTTTTCAAACCCCGGTTGTCTCATAACTTGGAAACAATTTGTAATTTTCTAAATCATGCTCAAACCCTAACCATGGGTGAAATACTTTGCAAGAAGGTTAGTGTTTAGGTTGAAGCGTAATTAATGCACCACCTACATTCATACTACTCCAAAAAGGCCTCAAACCACACATAGTTCTCTACCTAGCATGTAATATCTATCGCGCCTCACACAACACGAGTTCTAAAAAATGTTAAAAGACAACCAAACATCTCAATCAAAGATGAAAAACAATACACAATAGCTCCCCCACAAGAGATCTTGTTAAGAATATTGTTCCAAGCCGCGATCTCGGATGATAATAGCACACCACATTAGATTTGTAAAGCGAAGAGCTAAAATACCATATATGGAAATCTATCATAATTCATAATGCTCAATACATTACAATACAATGACTTGAATTATTCAATAAGAAATATGTACATATAGGAGGAGGGAAGTGAAACTACTACCTAAATTAGTGGTGAAGAACTCCCACTAATTGATACTAGTAGTTAAGTTAACTCCATAAGACTAGTAAACTAACTCCACATAACTGACAAGCTAACTCAACACAACTAGTAAGTTAACTCCACACAACTAGTACACCTAAACAAGCTAACCCAACAAGTGTAGACTTAACTCAAGTGTAAGAATTATCCAAATAAATAAATAAAAGGATAAATAATAACCTACACTAACACCCTCCCGTAAGCATAGCTTAGGTTGGCGAAAAATAAGATGGGTCCCGACAACAAGGCTCGATGAAGTACTCACACAATAACTAGGAAAATTGGCCACCGTAAGGTACCCAAAACCTTAATAACAAAGTAGAGAGAGAAAAATACTGCTACAAGATATCCTAAGAAGCTCGGCTCCAAAACGTGTACAATTCTAAAGAAGTTTGGTGTGTACTGTGGTCTAAATCCACTCCTCAATCATAGAACTCGAAAACAATTGACACCGAACTTCACCAAAATAACTCAATGTAAGGAGACTCATCAATGAAGTGATGTCGAAAGTGCAAAAAAAAACACCAAACATAATTTGATCAATCTGCTACAAATAGGTGGGCCACGATCAAAGAAAATGAAGGAAACAAGAAAAGGACACGAGATCCAAATAAATAGGAGTGTCGTGATCCAAGAAAATCCAAGGTAACAAGGCAATGACACGAAACCTGGAAAAGAAATATCAACATGTAACAAGGCAAGGACATGAAACCCAAAGAATCAATATCAACACCACACCCTCCCATATTTTTGAATGGGTAGAGTGACACCACATATTTGTATGAGTTTCCAAAATCAACTACTCGAACACTGACAAACTAACATTGGGCTTCACTAGAATAACTCCTCCACAAAAGAGATTGTCAACATTCCAAAAAAAGTGTCGAAAATAAAAATCTAAAATATCTCAACAAACAAGAGAGATATAAATGTATACACCCATAGATACAAGAATGCAACACCCAAAAGTTTAGGACATCGGGCTCAACCGAAATTATGTCCACAAGTGATTACAACACCCTCCCAAATTTGACACTTTATAATTGAGTGCATGTAAATATGAAAATGAGTAACAATACCTTTTATGTTTGAAATATGTGTATAAAATTTTCACCAATGTATAGATCTAGAAAAAATACACAATTTCAAAAAAAAATCACCTTAATTTGAGCTATGGATCAAAAGTTATGAGCTCTAGAAGGTTTTGCTATTAAAATAATATTTTAACGCTGATGTTTTTTTAAAGGTACACATGACACCAAAATGTCCAAAGGGTAAAAGAGTGCATCCACACGATACAGGTTGAGACCAAAGGATAAAAGTCTGCGCTGCAAAACCTAAATGTGTAGAGGGTAAATTATTGCATTCGGATGGTACATGTCAATATCCAATGGATAAACGAATGCACTCGGATGGTATAGATCCATGTCCAATGGATAAACGATCGTGCATCTAAAACAAAAATATTTAAAGGGTAAGAGAATGCATCTAAAAGGTACACGCTTATATCCGATGGATAAAAGAATGCACCCATAGGGTATAGATCTCGTCTCAATGGATAAAAGATCGCATCCAAAATAGAAATATCCATAGGGTAAAAGAATGTATCCTGGAAGGTACATGTTTATATCCAATGGATAAAAGAATGCACCTAGAGGGTACGGATCACGTTCGAGTAGATAAAAGATTACATCCAAAACACAAATATCTAGAGGCTAAAAGAATGCATCCGGAAGGTAAACGCTTATATCCAATGGATAAAATAATGCACCTAGAGGGTACAGATCTGCGTCTAGTGGATAAAAGACTACATCCAAAACATAAATATCTAGAGGGTAAAAGAATCCATCCGGAAGGTACACGCTTATATCCAATGGATAAAAAAATTAACCCAGAGGGTACAAATCGCATCATGTAGATAAAAGACTACATCCAAAACATAAATATCCATAGGGTAAAAGAATGCATCCTGGAAGGTACACACTTATATCCAATGGATAAAAATGCACCCAGAGGGTACAGATCTCGATCGCCCGCATTTGACTATCTCAAAACATGGTCAATTTTATAGTCGGTTCTACAATTTTGGCACCTTCCAAATCCAATGGCGCATTATGTTTTACATAAAAATGCATGTGGAGAAAAGTGCTAATAAATTCGAATACATGAAAAAATAAACCCCGGCTTACAAAGAAAAACTTACATATGGATGTCTACATCATTTATATCTACGATACCATGAAAGGAACGATAAGAAGATTGTTCTAAGCCACTATCTCAGATGATAATAGCACACCACATTAGATTTGTAAAATAAAAGAGCTAAAATACCATATATAGAAATCCATCATAATCCATAATGTTCAATACATTACAATACAATGACTTGAATTACTCAATAAGAAAGATGTACATATAGGAGGAGGGAAGTGCAACTACTACCTAAATCGGTCGTGAAGAACTCCCACTAAGCGATATTGGTAATTAAGTTAGCTCAGAAGACTAGTAAGCTAACTCCACATAACCGAGAAGCTAACCCAACACAACTAGTAAGATAACTCCACATAACTAAGAAGCTAACTCAACACAACAAGTAAGCTAACTCCACACAACTAGTACACCTAAGCAAGTTAACCCAACAAGTGTAGGGCTAACACAAGTGTAATAATTATCCTAATAAATAAATAAAAGGATAAATAATAACCTACACTAACATGTAAAATCTAATGTGCCTCACACAACACGAGTTCCAAAACACGTTTAAAGGCAACCAAACATGTCAATCGAAGATGGAAAAAGTAATAAAGGTGGTAGTAATTTTTTTGTTTAAGTTAATTAATGCTACGGTAGTTATAGTTACTCAGAATCGCAAATAATGCAAGTAAGTTGAAACGAAGGATGTGACATGCCCCAAACCAATCGCAAACAACAAGGGGGAAAAAAAAAAAACTTAAACCATGGGGTAGAGGGTCGGCGTAACATTGCATCTCGCAAAATAAACGATTCAAAATTATTTAAAACGTCGACAATAACAAACTATGATGGCGACAAGGGTCAAAATAAACTCGATAACGATAAAACTTATTGTGTTGGACATGTAAATATGAGTCTTAACAATTGAATTACTACAAGGTTAATAATCATTTCGAGATGTTTAATATAGTCTCATTTATTATTATTTTCAAGTCGTGGGAAGCTACATTTATCAATAGGTCATGGGTCCCATTTCGTCTCCAAAATGGACCCATGCCTTCAAATTTATTTAAAATTAATATTATTAGGTTTAAAATAAAAATACATTCCTTTATTAAAATTTAACCATTTAATCTCGGGTCTTTTCCCCAAAATAACACATGTAATTAAACCCTTTTTATAATTGCCACCAAATTACCTAAGCCACTAACCAAGAAAAATTAATTAATTTAATTTATTTAAAGTGCACCCATATGACTTAAGTCATTGTGCACATCAATTTTGGCCCTAGGATCTAAGAGATCTCCACCTTTAGATTTGTTAAACCTAAAATTTCAAAGAGAGGACATAATTTGTAAAAACCTAGGTTTATTTCATTTCTTCATCATCTAATTTCATCGGGTCTAATCTCTCTCTGTAATTTCTTCTCTTTTTTGTTTTTGCAGGAATGGATTCAAGCTTAAAGGCTTATAGATAAAGTTCTTCCCCCATTTTTCTATGACATGGATCACCAGGATCTGCACTTATTTATTCAGAGAGTTGAAGTTTTGTTTAATGTTTTATTTTTGTTTAAAGCCCACAACTAGGATATATATATATATATATATATATATATATATATATATATATATATATATATATATATATATATATATATATATTATATATATATATATATATATATATATATATATATATATATATTATATATATATATATATATATATAAAGATTTCAAGGGCGTCATGCAATTTTCATGGTCGTAAGGTCTATGAATGGGGGTGGTCATGTGCGGAGCAACAATGTGCAGGGGGTGAGGGTTGTGGCCCATGCCACAACCCTCTATTCGGGGTTTTAATGGTATGGGGCGGGTAAGACAACTGCCCCACCCGCCCTTAAACATATTTTTAATAAACAAAACCCTTCCCTTTGGCCATACAACCTTAACAAAAGTCAAATCTCTTTTTTTATTTATTATAAGTATTACTTGTTTAAAGGAGATTCACACTGTGTGTGTGTGTGTGTGTGTGTGTGTGAGAGAGAGAGAGAGAGAGAGAGAGAGAGACAGAGAGTTGAGGTGAGGTAACACATATGATAAAAGAAAAACAACTAGATTTACACAAGTTCAATGATTGATTAATTTCAAACACAACCACATTTACCTTATATCCATAACGAATTTACTAACTTGTCTTATAGAAAGAAATTATTCTAGAATAGAGATAAGTTTGATTTTTAAACTCAATCAAGCTACCTAAAGAGCAGTAGATATTCAACAAAAGAGGTGATTTCTTAAAGTATAATTTACAACACTTCTACTTATACAAGAAGGAATTATTTCAAGTTTCCTAAGCAAGGTTATCATATAGATTTTAAACCAGATTTACATTAAAATTCCAACAATAAACTTGAACAAGAAGAAATATTTCAGCATGAATTAATCAGTTTAACATATACAACAATTCTTTTATTCCCCCATTTATTTATAAAACATTTCACAATGATAACAGTAACTAAATATACAAGATTTACTTTCCTTAATTCAATATTTTCATTCCTAAAAGGAGGATACGCAACCGAGATATTTCAAAGAGAAAATTTACAACTTGAAATTTAAGTAACATCACAAATTCCAACAGTAATTTTTAAATCTTGTTTCCAACTATCCAATTTAAATAGCTTAATCTCTCATAAAAAATTAATACATTCTTTTCACAATGAAGGAATAAGGTAAAATGAAAGTACACAAGCCCTCCTCTCAAGAGGAGACAACATGCCAAATTTTTGGCTCAAAACATAGTAAAAAATGCAACTTCAAATCTGTAACTCTATAACTTTTGATCCACTCCACCTAGCTCCCAAAACAACATGCAAGGTTTCTTCAAATCACAAGAAAGGTTCTGGTTGACCACCCAACCAATTGGCATCATTACATGCCACCAAGGAGTCCAAGGTGACATTCTAGCCTCCCCCATTCAAAACATAATACAACAAAGAACAACATGCTAAGAAGCTCCAAGCTTCTAGATTTGGGAAGAGGGGATGGGAATCCCTAATTTCATGTTTCATATAACCATGCCAAAACAGCCATAAAAATCCCCATATCTCTCCATGTTTTCACCATCTCCTTATCACTCCAAAACTCCCCTAAGAAGGATTTTAAAAAATAAATGTTTCCTTCTTGAGGGTAGGGATGAATTACCAACCCAAATGGGTAGGACAGTTCCCAAATACAGTGGAGGAAAATTCCTCACTCTTCCCATACAAACTCCCAAAACCCACACACCTCAAGGGTGGGCGGAGAAAAAATAAAGCAACACATAATGCATCTTCAATAATTGATCACACACAAACATGTAAGGAAACATTGAGTAAAACATAAGTATATTAGGTCCTACCTTATATTCCACAAGCCAAAATTCCAAGGATTTCTTCCCAAATAGCTCAAATCTCCACCAAGCTCCCAAGCTTTTTCCCAAATTCTCCCAACAAAAGAACCCCATCTCCATGGAAGTAAGAGTTTAAAAAGAAAAGTTGTAAACCACGACAAAAATGGGAAGGTCCATCAAAACCCTAACCAATGGAGAATCCACACAATTACACCCAAAAAGGAATAAAGGAAAAATTCAAAAATAGCCCAAGCAATCATGAGGGAATTTTACAAATCCCATACAATCCCAAAATCAAAGCTCACATAAGATGAAGTGTGTGGTGAGTGGAAAAATGGGCCAATGAGCCTCATTTTCATTGGAAAGAGCCCACCCACCCATAGGGATGGGGGTTAGGGCCTCTTTTCATGCAAATAAGGTCCCTTTCTTGCCATACACCCTTCCTAAATGGCACATTTTTCCCAAATCCGAGTTTGGGAAAAATGTGGCATTTAGGAGGGGTGATTAGGCTCACCTAATCCATGATTAGGTGGTCTAATCCACCTAACCTCAACACATAATCTCAAAACCAAAATAAAATTCTAGAACCACATGGAAAGGGTAACATTTAACACTAGTTACCAATAAACTAAAGAACATAAAAATTTAGCAAGTAGATAAGCAACATGCAAATTTCATCACCATGATGGAGGAAAAGATAAGGTTCACAATATCAAATCCAAGCAACCAACACAACAAACCATAACAAGAGAAAAGGGGGTGTCGTAATTGATAAGAAGAAGAAGAGGTTTGTCCTTTAGGCCTTTTTGTGTTAAGCGGCATGTGTTCCCTGAGTCCCACATTTTCCTCATGATTTATTTCTGTCACCTGCACAACTCAATGCAAACCTCATATCTTCCCAATATGATAACAAAAATATGATACGATAATATGCATCGAAATCAACATCCGTACAAACTATGTTAACAAAGATATCAAAATCACGAAACATCTACTCGATGAAACGATATAATCATCATCATACATCAAATATGGACCTAATATCAATACAAAACATTTCCATAATAACTCATGATATCATCGTCAAAACATAATATAAGAATGAAGCAAAGTGGCAACGTGTGCCCCATAACCAACACGTGAACAAGAGTTAGCATCCTAATACTAACAATATGATATCATAAACAATGTCATATCAAACAATGTACTAAAGCAGTAATATTCTCATCAAGAAACATTGTCATGTGATAATGACCCATCAAAATAAAAAATAAACCATAATGTCCATGTCAAAGATGATAGTATATATAAAATGAGTCACACGCGAGAAAAATGAGAGCACTAAAAAGGTGGGCACTGTGTGTGTGTGTGTGTGTGTGTGTGTGTGTGTGTGTGTGTGTGTGTGTGTGTGTGTGTGTGTGTTCAAACTTCAAATTTTTGAACATCCTTGAGAGGATTGTGCTCTTACTAAGACTTTGAATTAGGTATCTTGGGGTGCTTGGAAATGAGGAAATTTAGACTCCTTGACCTAGGCCGAGTGCTTAAGAATCGTAGTAGTGACTACCCTAATGGATGGACATCAACTTTTAGAAGATTTAGGAGCCTTGAGTGCATTTATTGAGTATTTTCCAAATGATTTTCTATAGTTTTCAAAGTTATGTTAGGTGAGTAAAGGAGGGATTCAAGGTAAATTATCATGATAAAGTAGACCTAGGAAAATGAAAATATCCAACAATTGTTATTACATCAATAATAGAGTTGAAAGATATGTCATTCGAGAGGTATCAGTACAGTTGGCTAGGACCAAATTTCACATCTTGACCAATCTGTACATTTTTTGTGAGGGAAAAGGTAGGTCAAATTTGAAAGGTGCATTATGATTGTCATAGCTTAAGCATTAATTTCATGGATTTGTATTCAAAATTTGTCAACACATCGGTGTGTGGGAATAAGAAAGTTAGGAAAGAGATATCAATATGCATTGAGTGGGGATAGGATGTGGGTATTTGTCTTAGCCAAGAAGCACAATCACAATTAGTAGTGTCAAAGGGTAAATTTCTAAATTTGAGTGTCTACAAAGACATGAAGACCTACATTACATATAATTAAATAAGGGGTTTAAAATGTAACACCAAAATTAGGGTTTAATCTAATTAAGATATTAAATAATTATGTATTGATGATATAAGATCATATTACAATGAAAATAGTAGAAATGCATATTCTAAATAAAATTAGATAAAAATATGATAAACTACAATAACACGGATGAGCTAACTAGGATATAAAAACTAGGTTCGATAGAATCGTGTCAATTTTGGACTAAGATGTGATGAATGTGTTATGAAAATGTGTAGTAAAGGCATGCAAAATTTTTCAAACTATTATGAAAAATCAGGGGCTATACCTATAAAAGCAAGACAAAGTCATTCATCTCAAGCAAAGTTTCTCAAGAACTTTTTCCTCTTTCAATAGATTCATCCTCAATTGATTGTATCTAAATCTTGATTCTAGCTTGAGTCTATTCCTCATTATTTATAGTTTCATATTCTATGGTTGAATTTTTGTGAGCTCACTTGTGTGTCTAATTAGGGCTTCTCTTCTTCTTATGTTAATAGGGACATAACATTGGGTTAGTATTTTTGGGTTGTGGCACCCACCGGGCCTATGTAGCAATACTCTAAAAAGGCATCAAATCCTCATAATTACCACTTAGTGAAATGTGTGTAAGATGTATATCATAATTTTTTGTTGTGGTGAACACCCTATTAAGACCTCGACACTTGGTAATGATCTTTGGCGTGTGATGTAGATTTATAAATGGCATAATCCAACTTTAAATGACATAGACAAACTTAGTTAGCTAAATATATTTGAGATATTGACTTAGCAATTGGTTACTTTGTTTTGATCTCTTAGGTAGCCCAAAAATTTTAGTCGTGAGGCCCTTATAATAGTTTAGGTAAATGTGCTTGTATAGATGACTCTTTGACACGATATCCAACTCAAATGACACATGATAAACAAGGATAACTTGTGGATATGAAAATGTAAACATTAGGGTTGCAAGATAAATTTGTTATTTTTGGACAAATTCGATCGGCGTTAATTTTTTTGTTTGGATGACTTCATCTAGGCACAATGAACAATGCAATGTTAATATTCGAGATCGTGGCTAGAACTTTGAAGAAGTGTTTTATTTTTTAAGAATGAGTTTTTGGTCAATGATTGATAACAAGTTTGGCCTAGTGATTAGTAGTGTTTATTGAGAAAGGCATGTGTAGGAATTGATCAATTAATTACACAATGAGTTGTGGGTTGAGATTAATGCTAAGGATTAATTATCAAATGTTAATAGGTCCAAATTAAGGTATCTACGTTATAAGCAATGTGGGTTTTCCAAAAGGATAACACTCGGTTTGGACATTAAACAATACACCTTTTACCACAAAATGAAAACTTAAATTTTGGGTGTTTGATGCAATTTAGGATCACCAAAATGTATGTATGGAAAAAATTGTTCCCTAATAATTCATAAAAAAACAAACATAATTACAATTAGGTTTTATCTAATATAAATAAGAAATCAAACCTAACTACAAAAATATTTGTGTTATAGGAGCGTAAGATGAATCTAAAAACTATTAGAATAAATGAGATACTTGGAAAATACTAGAGAATTAGGGTTTTAAACTGATACAAGTTTTTAAAAAATTTGGAGGTATTCATAAAAACGAAGTGGAAAATAAGTCCAAATAGAAAAAAAAACTTAAAAATATCAACAAAATTTGAGAATGTTATATAGAGTTGTAGCACTTATTAAGCGCTACAACTAGATGAGTATCACTATAGTTTTAGTAACTAATATAAGCTACAAAATTTATTTTAAGACTCTAATTTTATGTTTTTGAGATATGAAAATGTTAGCCACTTTTCTATAATTTCTACAAGTAGATCGAAATAATGCTCTTTAATTACAAACTTAATTCTACCATCAACATCTTGCAAAATAATAAAAAATTGGGGGTGAATTGAGGGGTCTATCCCAATCAAGCCCTTAATGGAAAAATCCTTGAAAATAATACATGATGCACTTTAGTGGATGCTTTATTATAGTGCAACTATATTTATCCTTACTCTTTTAATGGATGTAACAAATAGTAAATTCTACATGCTCTTCATTAGATGCCCAGATTATGATTTTTAGTTTAGGGATACTCCTAAAATGATAAATTCCATATAATTTTAAATTTAATTGTGTATATTATGATTGTATGTGTGTATCTCCATTTATACTATAAGAACCAATGTACATATTTATTTATAGACTTCTTAACTACAAATAAGGACCATATTGGTGTGTAATACAATATACAATGGGTAGAGAAAACAAATAAGAGAGGAGAATAAATCTTGAGGGAAATGAAAATGGGTCCAAAGGGCTCACCAAAAAGGTGACCATATCTATCATGGTGCACGGTTTAGGAAAACCTTAACCATATTGCAATGGTTATCATGAGAGGAGAGATAACAAAAGAGGAAGAGGAAGCAAACATAGTCAAACATAGAAAAAATGGAGTTGACACGAGGAATGTAGAGTCACAAGAAACAATACAAAGTTGAAAGTGTTGAAAGTTGTAAAAATACAAGAAACAAGTGAAATTCAATCAGTTCATGAGGAACATGTTCCAATAAGACCCTAATCATGATAAAATAAATAATAAACACACACATACCATTACATTTAAGTAGTCTTCTAATGAAAGTAGGTGTTTATATAAATGTATATTTTACAGTATTTATATTATTTCAATAAAAAATATAAAATCTTTTACAATCTTTATGATATTTTAGTTAAAATTACAAAAAAATTACAGGGTAGATTCCCACTCCACACAAGATACCTTTAGGGAGGGAATCCTTATTCGATAGTGTAACTACACACACACACACATTGTGTGTGTAGACAAAAAGGGTTCAAAATAGAAGATAAAGAAAATATCTAAAATACCTCTAAACTTTCTACTAATATTTTCTTTATCTTCTATTTTAAAATTTTCTTGTCCCCACATAAACACAGAGACATTATTTAGATATAATGTATATATCTAATTAGTATATATATACTATTTATACTATATATGCATTAAAATTGTGTGTGTGCGCACGTGCATGTGTAGTCAAGGGTTTAAAATAGAAGATAAAGAAAATATTAGAAGAAATTTTAGAATTATTTTAGTAATAAAATCATAATAATAGTAAAATGTTATAAAACTAAAACACTTCACATGCTAAATTTCATTAAAATATCTTAAAGGCTTAAACCAATTGTTCCATTTATGAGACAAGTTAACAAATTGGAATATTGATTCCGTTCTAGTACACATTTTGACAAGTTAAAAATACCAAAGTAATAGTTTCTTAACAATTGGAATTTGAACCATTTTTCAACATACGCGGCAGTTTAACACATACTTTTATACACTAGTTTAATGTCATCGTTTATAGATTGGTTAGAGGTTGGATCTCTAGAATTTGGATAAATCAATTGAATATTGAAGATCTATAATTATAAAGACTTAGATTTAACAAGATCTATGAAAGTTATAGCCAAACTAGAGATTTATAGAGTCGGTAAGTTTGAGTAGAGATGAGGTGTAAATAAAATTTTGTGGGATAGTGTAATGTTCCAAATTGTAAAGTTTGGTGTTTCATGTTGTGCAAAGAACATTGTCATTTATTTGTTTACATGAGTACTTAGGTTTCATGGTCTAAGGGTATCTTTCATTAGATTCCCTAACCATGAATGCATCACATCTTAGTAACTATAGACATGAATCTAAGCACGTACTCACTAATAGTCTCATTGGAACGTTATCTAATTGTAGTAATACGTGTACATGTGGCCTTCATTATAATGTTTATTAAAAAATGCACAAGAAATTGAATAAATAATGCGGTAAAATCTAGTACAAATCCATGAGGTAAAGTACAAAACCAATCAACCAAAAAAATCTTTAAACTTCAATGAAATAACTTGGTTAATAATATATCATCATTTTTGAAGTCTAAGTAAGAGGAATATAATGACCTAAGATGGTGAGATGGATCTCCTTTTCCAATTTATAATTCAAAGTTTGGAGCAAAAAAATACTAGGAAGGGGTAAGCCAAGAGGTTAAGTAATATATCATTAGAAGTGAACCTATTGCATGGATTTTGTATCACTTCATGATAACAATTTAAATTATTTTGTTAACTCATGTATAGTGTTCCTAAAAAATATCATCTTAAAAGAATGAATATTAGTAGTGGAATAAGTCCATAGAAACATTAGGAAAAGAAGCATTGTGAGCAATATTTAAAAATGAAAATCAATTGATAGAGTTGGAAAACATACGAAGGAGGAAAAGTTGAGTAATATGAGAATCAATCAAAGGTGTGTGATAAGTAAGAAAAACATGAACAATCGAGAGAAGCATGAGGAGGAACAATGTAAGAAGAACTAAGTAAAATGACTTAATGACTAATTAAAGAAGGTAATCCCTAAGTTCTTGATCGTTTGCATATCCATTGTTCACCTTACTATTTACACCTTACGTAAATAAATAAGGGTTTAGTGTGGATTTGTTTCCTTGTTTATTAAAAGGTGTAAGGTTTGTAAGGGTAGTATATTTTTAATTAATTAATAAAAATTAACATACAAAACATAATCTATTTTTTAATACAATGGGTGATACATAAGCACTAGAAATGATTGCTTAAAACACAAGGAGGGGAGACTACTTAGCTAAACAAAGAGGTAAGAAAGTGATCTAGGTGTGCAGACTAGTGAGGATCTAGAATTTCTGTCTCTGGAACTATTTTACAAACCGAACTAATACAAAACCTTATAGGATCTATTGGGGCATAGTACAATTTGTTCCTACATTGTACAATCTCAAATGAATATCTATTGGGGTTCTACAACATCTAGTAGTCGGGTTGCCTAGAGATATGATTTATTGTCTAATGATAGTGTTTGCTAATTTGTAACACCTTAGTAAATTTTAATATATGAAACCTTATAATACCCACACCAACACTTCATGAACATGATTATATATAAATAAATAAATACCTGTGTGGTGGAGTTTTATTGAACCTAGCGGTCAACCCTCATTGAACCAATCTAGGCATTGCACTACATCCCCTCACAAGTAAGAAAAAAACTCCATGAATTTATCCCAGTGCAGGTGCAATTGTGTATGTAAATATAAGCAAATGCCCTATTGTGCCTTTGTGTTTCTTTATGAAAATAAGTAAATATGAATAAATTATGATGTACCTTACATTGTAGTAATACAATGTTTTTGATACAAGAGCATCACCTTGTGTAAATAATCAAATTTTGGATTTTCTAGTTATCTTTGGTTGTGAAGGTCCATTTGGGTGGTCATGACATGTGTCAAGTTCATTTGGATTCTTTTAACATGTAATAAGTGGTATTTGGAAGTTTCCCTCCAAAACCACATTTCAAATATTTGAATTGTCTAGTGTGTTAGAGGGTTAGGAGTTAGCATAGGTTGAATAGGTAATGTAAGTGGGGTCATAAAACAATTGTAAATTTTATACAAGGTCCTCATAAACCTCGCATTATCTTATCTTACCATGGTTATCCTTACCATGGTAAATTAGTTGGTTAAGACCTAACTACCTCTCTTCACCTCATTAGCATAAGAAGTATTCGAAAAGAGATGGAACAGTGAGTTGTAAGAAGGTTTTGGAGAGGAGATTGGAATTATGTAACAGAGCCAAATGGCTCAAGAAGCCTTGTATTATTCATGAAATTGATGAATCAAAAGAATTTCTTGAGCATCACTTCATGTCCGAATGAATGCATGTGATTTTATGAATGAATATATTTTGTTTATGATTTGATGAGTGTTATTACATGTGATTGAGGTTTTTGCAAGATTATGGAGGATATGGAGTGAGAATAAATAAATTAAGCTTCAAGAGTCCATCAACATGAGAAAACAATGATAGTGAAGAATTTGAGGTAAGAAATCGTTGGTGTATCTAAGAACCCTTACATGAATGAATATAGAGTTAACAAGGATTTAAGAGATATATAAATTTTTATGATGTCAAAATAGAGACTAAGTACAGGATAGTTACAAAAGTCTAAGATAGTCAAAACTAGCTTGCATAGGTCTTTACAAAATCGAGAAACTCAAGGTTGGATGCATTGAATGTCTCACAATGTATTCCCCATGTTAAAAGAATATTTTTCAGAGTTGCACCATGGTTTGCAGAGGTATAAAGACCACCATAGAAATTTTGACATTTATCGCATAACAAAATAAACCTATATTTACCTCTCTTGGATTGTAGGCACAGACCTAGGGTTTGTATCAAGAAGAAAATGTATATCTTAAAATGTATCTAACAAAATGTTATGAAACTTGGAGATCAAGGACTGATAGGGGTTTTTGAAGTGCATGAGAAGTTTTAGGGTGTTTACAAAGGATTTGGTAAGTTAAAAAACAAAAACACAATCCTAACTAAGTATTGAAATCGGTTTGAGGGTCTTAAGTGGAAGTTTGGTGAATTTACAAGACTTATTTTTGTATATTTTGTTAAACTTGTGTGATAAATGTTTGAAGGCCTTACGGAAGGAACATTTGATTAATTTAAGTCTATGGAATGAGTCTAGGGCATTAAATGTGCAAAATATAGTCTAGAATGTCTATACCCTATTTGAGGGTTTGGCCTTGAAGAAGTTGATTGAATAGGTCATCAATTCATTATGTTAGGTGTCTAATCTTCCACTGTAGGTATATGGGAGTTTATTGAAGGTATGGAAGTGGTCTAGAAGGAATTTCAAATGCTCGGGGATGGAAAGGTCCAAAACTCAGTTCAAACCTTGTCTTGTGCAAAATGTATTCCAAATTGAGCAATAAAAGACTTGAAAGGAGTCTAAGATGTCCATATTAAGTAATGAAATTGGTTGGAGAAAGTTTATATAGGTCAAAGGAAGTGGAAGTAACCTTGAGGAGTTGGTAAACAACAAAAATCCATTGAGTTAAAGAGAAAACCAAAGAAGGACCATCTTGATTTAGTCCAAGTAAAGATTTTTAATGTCTTACAATCCATGTCACTAAAGGTGAAGTGAAGAAGCTGGTGTGAACACTTGCGGGGAGGTAAGTGAGGGAAGATAAAATAAATATTAGGAGAGTGGTTCAGGGTATGAAACCTAAAGAACGAAGAGAACATGGTAACAAGGTGTTAGGAAGAAAGAAGAACCTAAGTGGCCGATTTGTGATTATAGCATTATTAATGACAATAGCGTGAATGACCATTGAAAATAGATTGAACAAGGGAATATGAGTGATATAAATTGAATCCAAGGTGTAAACTAGTTAGAAAATAGTAAAACTCTAAGAACTCAATTAGAACCCTAGTGAAGACCTAATTAGATCTACCCAAAAGGATAAATTGATGTTGGAAGAGTTGTGTTGAGATTTTAAAGATGAAATTCACCATGAAGAAAGAAATCCATAATGAGTATTAGGAAAACTAATTAATTCTTCATGAAAGCCGATGGTTTGTTCTAGACTACAATCTTTGTGTGTTGCGAAGGATACTAAATTAGGCTTAATTGTGAATGGTAGAAGGAGAATAAAAATGGATGGACTTGGAGATAGGAGCAAAAACTTTGGAATAAGCTTAAGTATCATAAAGGGTGTCTAAAAAAGTTGACAATGATAGATAAATCCTAGTAAAGATTTCTAGTCATCAAAAATTTCATTTGGAAGGGCTAAAAGCTTGTATGAAGGTCTAAATTGTGAATGGGAAAAATTGTGGTTTGAAGCTTTTTGAGGTGACTAATCATTTTTATTAGATGCATTTGAGCATGTGGAATTATCCTTATCCCTTGTATCGAGTTGTTTAAGGTATTTTGGGGTTTGATAGCAACTTGGGCTTCTTGAGTAGTGTACAACTTGCATGGTTTTGGTGATATTGAATGATAATGAAAGCTAACTTTGTTGTGTATCCATCAATTTTGTGCTTGGTGCTAGATATATCCCCTTTGTTCCTTATAAATTTTCTACCGCTTCATGATGACTTTCTCTTGTTGTGACTTGGCTCTATGACCTTTAGAGGCTTGTGGATGGGGAAGTTAGACTTTTGAACCTAGATTGAGTTCTTTATACCTAAGTGATGGTTACTTTGAAATACATGTTGTTGTTTTAGGAATTTTTACGAGATCCTTGAGTGTTTTAGGAATGTAATTTTGCAATATATGTTTTTGAAAATTCCCATTTGAGCTCTTAAGTGCATTAAAATTTCTTATATTGGATTTTGTAGGTTAAATGTTGCATTAAGGTTGACCCAAATGATAAGTAAAAACCAATAAAACATATTCACATTAAGGAAAAAGCCATTGAAGAGCATGAAATATAACCATATGGGGTCACCAACCTAGAATGGCCTGGTCCCACGTTAATGATGTACGGAATATTTTTGTCAAGATTCTGGGAATAATGCATTGCTTTAGATAAATGCAGCTGAGTACGTGAAGAACATAGACTGTGTAATTAAGAAAGTCATCCAAGAGAAAGAAGGCTATGCATTTAAGGATTAGGATGTATGCGTAATTCATGACGTAGAAACAAATCCAAACATGTCATTTCCAAAAGATATTTTTTCATATTTATGTGTCTACATTTGCCCCCTTTAATTGTGAAATTAAAATTACATACTTAAAGGAAAAGATACATTAGTGTGCACATACACTTTATCTTTACTCATAGTTGTTATTGTATTGGTGTTGGCATGTGGATGTGTGCGTAAGTTGTAGTGTAAGAACAAATCCAAACTTTTGATTGTTTAAGGATAAGTTACCAAATTTATCTATTTGAATTCCCCTCTTTTGAGTGTGAAATTAATATTACATACTTAAAGGAAAAGATACATGAGTGTATACACACACTATTTCCTTGCTCATAATTATTTTTATTTCATTCACGTTGACACATTTCATGATTAAACCTATAACACAAAGTGTAGTGAATTTACATAAAGAAATTGAATTGTAACTCAAATGTGAATAATATATTTATAACTTTGAAAATTGTATTTTACATAATAAAGTAAATAGATAAAGCATGAAAGAAATACACGTGTTCACTTTACTAAATGACAAGATCATGTTCTTGTTTTATTTTGAAATTTTGATTTATATTGATTTATTGAAGGATTGGGGGTGATTAATGCCCAACTTTGTTGAAGGATAATCTAGAGTAAGAGAGGAGTTGAGTGTGATTGATCTAACACAAAGAGGATAGGACCCATGGTACATTTATCCCAAAGATCCCCAAAATAAAGGAAGAATAATAGAGTATATAGAAACTTTGATATTTTCCCATGGAAAATGTGAAGAAGGAAAAACAACCTACAATGTATCTAATAACTCGATATCTTCCCACCACACTAACCGCATTGCATTTGTATATGGATCTAAACCCAAGTGTAAAATATTAAAAATTCAAAAGGAAATTATGTGTGTCTTATGCCCCTACCATCTATTATAATTATTGAATATTATATATGCTAATGTTTAATATATAAAGAGGATAAAGAAGGTTTGTACCCCCATACCTTGTATCTCAAACTATATCTGAATCATGTAATGAAGGAATGAAATACTAACACCCCCTGTATTTTGTGGTGTAACGGTAAGTTTTATTTTGAACTATGTCATATGTTTATGAATCTATATCGAAGCCTCTAAGCTGTGAAGATTTAAAAAATCATTAAATTCCTATAAATCTCCCCTCATGATAGAACAATCCATATTGGACCATAACGTATGATGGTTTCATCCTTGGTGGAAAGTTCTATATTGTGTCAATTATGTTTTTTTTTTGTATCTAAATTTGTTTATGAGGAGGATATATGCCCTGTATAAATATGTATCCAACTCCTAACTTCTATATGTATCATAAATATGTGTGTTATACACCCAACTCAATGCCCCATCTTTTTAGGTATATGAGATGTGAAAATAGAGTGTGTGACTCAAAAGAAATGATATGTACCCATGTCGGATATATATGATTGTCTGTGTTGGATTACATGGAGGGTTGTCTTTGGTGTCCACCGTTGAGATACTATTCCTAAAATGGGTATGCATGGTGGAAACCTCTAGCACCCTCCCATGTGGGACCCAAACATGACCAAATATACCGTGATAAAAAAAATTTAATTTCATTTATTGAAACAACTATGCGACATCACTTAGGTTCATAAAGGATTGCTCCACATCACATAAGACAACTATACCAACATGAAGAACATACAAATGATATGTCGACACCAAGATGCACATCAAGCCACACTATTAGAAATGAACAAGTACAAAACCACGATCCCACCATAATATGAATACCACCAATGGGCACTTTCCACCTTACCACCTTTTCATGGTTATAACATTATCATACTCACATCTCATTATTTAGCCCAAACGATTTAAAGAGTACTTAACATGAAAGCACGCATTTTCATTTTTAGACCACATTTATTTTGGTTCATTTAATACTTAACAAATAGTGGTTCTATAAATTTTAGTTCCTTTATCTTATTGCAAATTAATTTTAGAAATTGATTGTTAATTAGGAGTAACTTAACATTACACATTATAAGATTGGATTTCCAAATTAGAAACTATGTTTCCTCCATTACTTGTTTTCACGTGGATCAATTCACATCCACTTTCACAACATAAGAACGATCTAATAAAGTTATGAATAATCTCCACGGCACTTAAAACTCTTAGACCAATAACACAAGAGTATATTCTCAATAACAAAGAGCAAGTTACAAATTTCCTTTACAATTAGTGTCTTAATGGTGCATTAATACATAACCCAATAATCTCTACGGTCCAAAGCACTTTGCATCATTTTCACTTCTAATGGTGTTTAGCTCTTACGACAACCACTTAAATGGGTTAATACAACATTGAGTCATTCAGAACACAAGGTGACACCGTACCTTTATAACCATTGCAACTAATACACCTCCACATGCCCAAAGACCCTCCACTAGGTACATGGGGAAGACTCTTGATAATAATGACAATAACTCTAGAATCTCAAAGAATACAAGAGAATGTCTTGCTTAATCCTATTTCCATGTTGCAATCTTATATTCCCCCAATTACCCTAAGAATCAAATACGTTTATTTTTTTCCCTCGATGCTTAGCCTCAAGACAACTTAACAATTCCATATCTTAAACCATACATCCCACAAGATCCAACAATGAATCTAAGCCTTAAACTAAAGCATCCCACACAACTTCAACATGCTTAAAAATAATTCCTAGCAGGAACCCCTTTTTCTCTAAACAATATTTAACCATTACCATTCCTATAGGGTGGTTTCGTGACAATGACGACAAGTAGACATGACTCAATAGAAAGTCGAAATTGGTCCCCTTATTACCTCTAAACTAGGAGGTGTCGAGAGAGTGTTAAGGATTATAGGCTTGCCCTTTCTTTTCAGTTATCTAACTAACGTGCTCGCACACAAGGTGGGGTTGAAACAAGGATCTTACTCTAAGGTTGTCCCTTCTATCTTGGTTTTTCTATGAATTCCAAGAATAATAACACACAAAGGAGTTCATTCATGAATAACCCACAAAAGTACGCTATGATAGATCATTTCATTTCCAGTGAAAAAGAACATCTACAACATTAGCAAGATATAAACCTATAATTAAATCACCCCTAGAGAAGAATGCCCCTTTTCCAAAAGATGCCAATATAATACAATTTCTTACTCATCCCAAAATAATCAATAAATAACATTCATGTTCATAAAAATAATGTTGATACATCTACTTAATATTACATGTATATTTCAATGATATTTCATATTACAAAAACACTAGCAACGCTACCATTTCCTTCTTGTCCCACGTACCTACAACCACCACATGGTCAACACAACTATTGGCATGACATCAAACTACAACCAAGCACAAAATATGATTTCATAGTTTTCTAACAATAATGAAACTATATTTAACATACTTCAAAGGAGAGTAAGAATTGTAATGCCATTTCATTTTGTTTCCAAAGCCAATGAGAGAGATAGAGAGAGGAGAGAGAAAACACCATTTTTTCCACATTCAATTTATTTTCAAGCAAGTGTCAACAGAAAGTTTCCTACAGTCATGTATTCATGTTTACAAGGTTTTTTATCGTTATTTTTCTTGGATAATTTTGTATGATGAGTTTTCGCCAAATAGTAGCAAGTTTTCAAAAACATCAATTTTAGCCAAGTTGCTAAAAAACATCGTTCCAAAACCATCTTAAAGACTCAAACACACAAGGGAAAAAATTCCTACCTATTCCCCTATATACAAGGAAACACTCAAAGTTGATGGAACCCTACATTGGATAACAAGATTAAAATGACGCTTGTCTTTCGGGGTCGCGGTCATAAATACACTCACGCACTTTGTCACCCAATGATAAGAGGCCTACAAAACCTACCAAGAAAACTAGATTGCGAGATGTTTTTCTCCAAAATGAGGGGTTGTGGTAATTTTCTCATAGAAATATTAGATATATGCGGAAGCTAAAATCCATTCCGACACCCAAGGCCAAAACGACGTGTTAAAACCAAACTGTGTTTTTAACTTTCAGCGATTGTTTAAGGTTGTGAACTTGCCCGTTGGGATCCTAAACGTATTACGAAACGCGGTCAAACAAACATTTAAGGGACAACCCTGAGTTCGGTTAGACACTCCACATGACAAGGTACACACTAAAGTTTTATTTTCTCATTTTGGGGTCAGTAACGTTATTTTGTGCCTCCAAGAAAATAGGTTTTATTAACATAACACAAAGTTGACAAAAGTAGTTTTACTAAGTTTCCCATTTATCCTACCAATTGCATGGTTTCCAAAACCAAATCAAGTATCATAGTTCATCTATCCATCTTATGAGGTAAAGGAGAGAATAGTGTTTACATTCATGGACACTCGTCAAGTGCATACCAAATAGAGGTACAAATTGCTATAGAAAACACATTTTATTTAATTTACCCAAAATTTACTCTTCTTTAGTTTGATTCACAGATCCATTCAAATTAAGAAAACTAGAGCATTTAAAATATGCAAGGATGAAGTGAGATAACCATGCCTGTTTGGGAATCGAAGCGGCACGAGGGACCCCAATCAGTCCACCTTCACGATCCACGAGACCACGCCAATGAAGAGGATTTTTTCAAACAGATCATGAGCGTTGTGCCAACCTCTTCGACTGCAGACTAAACTTCCTAGTCACGTGTAAAATTGTCAAAAAAATCCACTTCCCATTATGCTTTGACGGTTGTTTAAGATTTATTCGAGGCTCTATATTTGACACGGATGGGAGAATGTAGGCCAAGTTGCCATGTTTTTGTGTAAACCCGTGAACGAATTTAATAGATAACCCAAGGTGTTTAAAACAACGAAAAAATGTGTAACGTAATAACCCACGAAATCCAAGAGAAAATTACATGCATGCGCAGGGCCATGGTATCTTTTCTGCATCGTTTCAATTTTAATTTGACAACCAGCATGTTCACAATATTGGTGCATGTAGGGAGGACGAGAGTAAGTTTGTGAAAACTAGCATTACACCTGTCCAAAGTTTTTTTTAGCAAATTCCTTTTTGAGCTGAAATTGCAACGTATGGCCTTCAAGAGTGGCATTTCTTTGTGGAAAAAAATAGCCAAACGGTCCAGATGTCCTGCAACAAACACTACTTCACAAAAAAGTTTGATTTCCGAAGCTCTAATGGATGTCCAAGACCTGCTCTATGCTCCCAATTTGACCAAGGCAGGCAGGATGCTGACAAAGGTCGTGGAGTATGGCTTTATGCCTGTCAACGTGAGCTTGCTGGAATTTTACAAATCCTTTTCAACAAATCTATTGCATGCTTAACCTCCTTAAGCGTTTGATGGGGTCAAAATTGTTTCCAAGACTCTATAATAGGCACAAGATGGAAAGGAAGTGGCTTTTGGATTTGCGCCTGACAAATGAATTTTCTTTAAATTTTCCAAATCCTGCTCAACAAACCCAATTTGTGCGCTCCCTGCAATCCTTGCATTCCCCCTTCACACAATCCACGTTTATATTTTTCTTTTGCCATTTTTTAAAAACAAAACTCATGCCTTGTACAGGGGGTAGGATTATCTTGTTGGTATACCAGTCCAGGTGCCCTGTTTAGGAGCTAGCAAGCAAAAACAAATGGCAAATATCCTTCTTCCGTTTTCCTGGGCAGGTGTCCACATCTAATAGGAGTTCCAATTAAAGCACAGGTTGGAAGCATGGTGACAAAAGGAGTAGAACATGGCTACAGACCCATAAAAAATCCCCAGGTAGAAACTAGCAGGCATCACAATTCCTTACTTCTCCATTTTTGTGATCTTGCCAAGAAGAAGGCAATAACATTCTCTGACCAGAATAAACACTCAAAAAAATCCTCTCACATATATTCAGACCTTGAATAAAGACATTCTCACATTAATAAAAAATTCATTAATTCTTTCTTGAACGGAGGTTTGGCACAAGCTCCAAAAAATTGGAGAGATTTTAGAACATTAAAGAATTATTTATTATTTAAATGATAACTATTTTATTATGCTAATTTCATGATTAATACATTATTTTAAATTTGCTTTTCCCTTAACCTCAACAACTCAAGGTACTCACTTTATCATTAAATTATCTTCTTCTTTTTAAAAAAATTATGCGGATAATCTTCATTTTTATGCATGAAATGATTAATTAGGTCACGCTAAACTAAAACAACTATAAATATCAAACTTAGGGCATAAAAAATGATCTCGAGATGGATGAATCACAAGACTAAAAGCATCGTCATGACAAGGCAAAGACATGTAGACACGTCATAGGTTTAGAAGGTTTAGCCCATGCAATGACAACTTTGAAATTTCCTTTATTATTTTATTATCGCAATTGTTTAATTTTAATGCTACCATTATTTTACGCTTGTGGAAGAAGGTTACAAACATCCATCGAGCCCTCCATCAGGACCAAAACAATAACACAAAGAATGTGAGGCTCTTCTTTCACGGAGGTGGTATTAACCCGTGTTGCACGGAGGCTTAACTCTTACCTAAAATAAAGCATCTCTAAGGCTCGCATTTAAGTGCTTTCTTAAATTAAGATGTTTTGGAAGCAAAGCGGGCAAGTGGGAATTTTGTACCGCCTAACGGGTATTTTTTCCCATGAAAGCAACGCCACTTAAGTCACAATGGGAAAATTAGAGGCAAAGAGGCGGGCGGGAATGTCTTACCTTGCAGGGTAAAAATTCTCATTCTGAAATAAAAGAAAAATCACTCAAGGCATGAATGGGGTTTTATTACCTGCCTTGCAAGGTAAATAATCCCATTATGAAAGTCAAACAGTTTAAGTGAATCATAGGATTTTCAAAACTGCCTTGCAGAGTAAATAATCCCATTGCCAATCGACTTTTAAAATAGAAATTCCTTATTCCAAAAAGTGCGACCCACCTTGGGTGAATAATAATGCATTAAATAAATATTTGTTAATATTTATTCACCCAATTTTGGTGCCCAAGCTTGTGGAAAAGTCAACAAAGGGAAGTGGACAAAAGGAAGTTGGAAATAGACAGTTCTAAAATTAAATAAATATTATTTATTTAATGCAGCCCCTTCATGTCAAAAAGTGCGCCCCATTTGGGAGAGAAATAATACTTTTTAAGTATTAAATGATTTAATTAATTCCTATTTTCAGTGGCTAAGGTCAAAGCATACTGTGAGGCTTGAGTTAACTGGAAGCAGAAGTCTAAAATTAAATAAATTTAATTTATTTAATGACAGCCATTAGCATGCACAAAATAGGCGCCCCATTTGAAGAGTAAAGCTTATTTAATAATTAATTAATTGCCAGGAATAGGAAAGGCATTAATTAATTATAGAATCATGATGATTATATAAGCAGGGGCTGCCATAAGGATGAATTAATTAATTCACAAGCAGAGAAGTGCAGCCCAGACAAAAAGTGCGCCCCATTTGGAGAGGATTTTTTTTTCAGAAGGTGTAATTATTGCTAAAAGCTTTCAATTTTGGCGCACAAGTTGAAGGAGGTTGATTTGTGTTTGGATGATTGTTTGCATAAGTGATACAGTGCCTGGGAAATTGGTAAAATTCATGCTCGCTTTGCATGCAAATAAAACATCAAATTTTGGGGCAAGAGGCTTGAATTATGCAGATTTTTATGATTAAAATCCACTTTGTTCATGTTCTAGTTACCATCTTTGTCCGAATTAATTGTAGGAATTCATTACGGGTGCTTTTATAAGAGAAGGAGCTTAAATCAATGTCCAATACATTGAATATATTCTCGAATCTAAAGAATTATCCAGATCTCCGCACTGATTTTGAAGAATTTCGATTGAATAAGGAGAAAAATAATTGTTCGAGACAAAGATAGACACAAAGAATGGCAAAGAGAGATGAAAAGAAAGCTCAGCGAGAATCATGCATTACTTCTAGATTTGCTGACATCGGAGACACTGATCTAGATCCAGATCCAGATTCGATCTCATAATTGCAAAAGCTTCCGACAAAAATTCATCCTCTTGTTTCTGATGCAGCCCGTGTAGAAGTCAG
Source organism: Taxus wallichiana var. yunnanensis (assembly GCA_018340775.1). Lineage (NCBI taxonomy): Eukaryota > Viridiplantae > Streptophyta > Pinopsida > Cupressales > Taxaceae > Taxus > Taxus wallichiana. Next base: position 392,205,406 of record CM031243.1, read on the forward strand.
TGCGTGGAAAATTTCTTCTAGGATCTTGTGCATGTGCTCCCAATCTTCCAGTTGAAGCCTTCATTGAAGTTGCATTCACCCGGAGTGCTTTCCAGAATTTTTAATTGCTCATATGCAATTAAAAATAAAAATGATGAGTTATTTACGACAGACATTGCACTGATGCATGTACAGGAGAAGAACTGCAAAAGCTTCAAGGATAAAAGGGAAGACAAGGCGAAGGCAAAATTCCAACCGCTTCCCAGATCAACCGCTCCGAGATCCAACCGTTTCCAAATCCAAAGTATGGTGAGAATCAAGGGCAAAAGAATCAATCATGCGAGAATGTGAAAAAGGACGAGGCTGCAGACTTTTCTCTCTTTTTTTTCTCTCTCTTATTTCCTTCGAAAAAGTAATTGAGCGATCAATTAAATTATACAACTCAAGTGATTGGTTTAAAACCATTACTTGAAAAAGTCAACTACTTGGAGACAGGTGGTAGACGTGCAAAATAGAAGGTTCTATCTTCAGTTGCAAATCATGCATGTCATGCAAAGAGGAATTCTAGGAGGGAGATTGCTAGTTGTTTCCTTTACAACTTCCACATGTGTCAGTTCAACTAAAAGCTTCCGACTTGTAATTGCCCCTCTACATTCTATAAGTAGAGGAAGAACCTATGGGTTAAAAGGGCATAATTTGTAAGTTGAAGATTCGATGTTCCAGGACTTTGTCTTTGAAACCCCGATAACTATTTGAAGCAAAGGAATACAAAGGAGTAGATTTTCGGAGAACTTTGTGTCACGGTGCATTTTGTTTCTAGCTTTTGTCTTAGATCTACTTATAAACTTTGTGTTATTTTAGATCTAGATCTGAAGCTATCTTTGCTTATAATTTTATGTGTTGATATATATTGGTTTCTTCTATGTGCATGCAATCAACTCTATTATCTATTTTGTAGGTTGCACATCTTCCTATTTCTTCCTTGTGCTTTATTATTCTCTTCTTCTCTAAATATTTCCTTTTCAAGTAGCGGCTTACTTGCTGCAGAGCTATACAACTATAGTTCATGAAATTTGAATAGTTAAAGTAAAACCCCATATAGATATTAGCATATTTTAACCGACAAAATCGACACAGAGCCTCACCAAGTAAATGAGGGAGAATTATCTCATGACGCGCCTAGGTTTTTAGCTATGCAAAAAATCTAGCCAACAAGATGATTGTAATCTTGACCTTAAAGGTGCGATAAGATACAAAGATAGATCTCCATACAATTGCTTGTATCCTTCATCAACGTTTAATACTACGATTTTAAAGAGGTAGTATTGTTTTTATTACGCTCCATTTAATTGTTTCATTTTATGAATTATTCATATCGTAAGAACAACACTAAAATAATGAACTCGCTCATAACAACCTCCGACTTGAGACCATACAAATACAATCGAGAGGTGGTAAATGAAGGAGCATTAAATTTCGCCCCTTACAAAAGCATCTTCCACGAATGTGGCACACTCCAAGCAATAAGAGGATGGAGTAAGCATGGAAAGTCGACAATGACAATTTTTATTGGTAATAGAACAACTATGTTGCTTAAAATGCAATCACTAGCGAGTTTAAGAATATTTTTAAAATTTTGTCACTTTCCTTATGTTCTGTGAATATTAACATTACTCATAATTTTATTTCTCGACTTATCTTTTCTTTAAAACTTTTCTTAGTTTCAAAGCTTATTAATACCTCTTAATCCAACAGTTCAAGTCCATAGTGGATTCGGATCCAAATTTCGGTATTCATTTTGAAACACACTCGCATGTGTTTTCTCATAAGGGTATTCACCATTTATTAGTTGTGTCAATTGTCTAGTTTACTTGTTTAGTGTTCGTAATGTTATCACTTGTTAAGGATTTTAACTTTCAAAGTTCCAATAGGTTGCCCAAACAGTTGACCTCACAATGTCGCACAAGGTACAAACACATTACAAACGACCCACATGACACATTTTTAACACATTTTCATGACTGAATCATATCACAAGACCTCTAACTCCACCATGGAAAGACAACAAGTAGTCCACATAACATAGAAATTCCAACAATTATGCCCCAGACATAGATCCAACAAACACATGTGACTAAAAACAATGAAGCATCACGCTGAGACATATGCAAATTTGGTATCACATGACTCAAAACCACGATTGTACCCACACAAAGCGAAAGTAAAATATAATAATACGTACCAACAAAGAGGAACATCAATCCTCAAACATAACAATACATAACAAGACTCACATGAGTAGCTCATAAATCATACAAACCCACTCCAAATGTCCCCCAAATCTCCATAAGCCTCCCAAAGAACTTCATATGCCTCCCATAGAGAAAGAATAATACTTCCAAAACAGACCAGGTCACTCACCATAGAGCCTCGTCACCTTATTTCTCCATGTTGGGTCACTCACCATAGAGCCCCATCTCCTTATTTCTCCATATTGGGTCACTCACCAAAGAGTCCCGCCACCTTATTTCTCCATTTAATGAGGTCGGGTCACCCTATGGCCCTAGGCATATAAAGCCCCCTCATCCCCACCCAAGTGGCATAGTAACCTCTGTGAGCTCAATACTACAGTGCGCATGACCCCCTTGGGGCATACCCCTCATACAATGAAGTTGGTCCATAAGTCCAACCACTTCGTGGTAAATCCCATGACCCTATTCCATCACATAACGACAATAGAACCAACATATCAACCGGAATCAAACGTCAAAGTGGCAACAAAATATCAAACCTTGGGATAGGCTAGAAAATTAAACTCCAAAAGCAAGTTTCAAACTAAGAAAAATAAATGGCTAAACAACCACAATAATGCAAAGGCCTCTTGTTTACACAAAACTAATTTAAATGCCCAAAATGTAGGAATACATCAATCAAGGAAATTGTTGATTCTTAAAAGAAATATACTAAGATCAATTTATGAATAAAATACGAACATAGAAAGATCACATTACGATCACTACGTGGCCCTTCCACGACCACCAAAGGGGTACTCATCGAGTTGTTGGCACTCGGATATCAAGCCTCAACTCATAAAATACATATAACCATAATAAATATATCTCCAAATCACACATACGAGAATCCACATAGTCAAGATCACATATGATTGTTTGATGGACAACCCAAACAGAGAGAGCAGAGACATCGATTCGCATAGACATGAGCCTAAGGTGGTGTACATCCATAATATACTAAGCAAGTTTGAGGTATACCAAATGGATAGAAGTGGGTTTTGGCCTACATGAGACTCCACTTTCAAACTCGTACTTGGCTAAAGGTTATGGTCACCTGGTCTATAACTTCTCTCTCCACAGATACACTTCTAGATGTTACCCGTAAGCTCGGTAGTGTAGGGTACACAACATAGCATAGAACAACGTTATGATCACATTGATGACTTAAACAAAATAACCATAGCGTTTAACGCATCGAAAAATTACGAGGATAGAACATAACAATATTCTACAACTTACAAAACGCAACATTTTCACATAATGCACCCATAGTGCGATTACAATACATTAGGCGTCATGAGATCATCATGTATCCCCAATTCAAAATCACAATTTCTCACATAAAAATATGAGTACATATATATCACGAACATAAGGATCTCACATCATGTCATACATTCCAATACAATACAACATGGTGATATAAAACCAAAGTACAATACAACACGGTGGGAATTTTCACGATGTAACATATTCCACTAAGAAGTAATTTTTCATACAACACGTTGTTCCACATATATAATATCACTAGAACAAGAGACATCACAACACTTTCGTAGCTCAAAATCATTTCCTTCACACACAAGGTGGCAATACACATGAATTTCACGTTGAATTCACAAGAAAGAGGGAAATTACTCACATCGGGAAGTACATCAATATCATAACAAGACCACACCAAGTGGTAAGCACAATAGGTGCATTCACATAATCACAAGTACCACGTTTTTCACATCACAACATAATAACACATTACTACATCTCCTCCACCATCATGCATAATCCATCCCAACACCAAAATGTCCTAAAGGTTCGAGAGTATGAACATTCGCTCTGATACCAACTATAGCACCCACCATGTGGGACCCAAACACAAGACCAAATATACCGAGATAATTTTTTTACTTTCATTTACTAAAACAATTATGCAACACCACTTAGGTTCACAAGAGATTGCTCCACATCACATAAGACGACTATACCAACATGAAGAACATACAAATGATATGTCGACACCAGATGCACATCAAACCACACTATTAGAAATGAACAAGTACAAAACCACGACCCCACCATAATATGAATATCACCAATGGGCACTTTCCACATTACCACCTTTTCATGGTTATAACATTATCATACTCACATTTCATTATTTAACCTAAACAATTTAAAGAGTACTTAACATGAAAGCACACATTTTCATTTTTAGACCACATTTCTTTTGGTTCGTTTAATACTTAACGAATAGTGGTTCCATCAAATTTAGTTCATTTATCTTATTGCAAATAAATTGTATAACTTGATTGTTAATTAGGAGTAACTTAACATTACACATTATAAGATTGGATTTCCAAATTAGAAGCTATGTTTCCTCCATTACTTGTTTTCACGTGGATCAATTCACATCCACTTTCACAACATAAGAACGATCTAATAAAGTTATGAATAATCTCCATAGTACTTAAAATTCTTAGACCAATAACACAAGAGTATATTCTCAATAACAAAGAGCAAGTTACAAATTTCCTTTACAATTAGTGTCTTAATGGTGCATTAATACATAACCCAATAATCTCTACGGTCCAAAGCACTTTGCATCAATTTCACTTCTAATGGTGTTTAGTTCCTAGGACAACCACTTAAATGCGTTAATACAACATTGAGTCATTCAGAACACAAGGTGACACAATACCTTTATAACCATTACAACTAATACACCTCCACACGCCCGAAGACCCTCCACTAGGTTCATGGGGAAGAATCATGATCACATTGACAATACCTCTAGAATCTCAAAGACTACAAGAGAATGTTTGCTTGATCCTCTTTCCATGTTGCAAACTTATATTCCCCAATTCCCTAAGAATCAAATACGTTCATTGTTTTTCCCTCGATGCTTAGCCTCAAGACAACTTTACAATTCCATAGCTTAGACCCTACGTCCCACAAGTCCCAATAATGACTCTAAGCCTTAAACTAAAGCACCCTACCCAACTTCAACATGTATGAAAATAATTCCTAGCAAGAACCCCTTTTTCTCTAAACAAAATTTATCATTACCATTCCTATAGGGTGGTTTCAACAAGGACAACAAGCAAACATCAAAATTAGTGCCCTTATTACCTCTAAACTAGGAGGTGCCAAAGAGTGTTAAGGAAACTAGGCTCACCCTTTAATTTTCAGTTATCTAACTAACATGCTCACACACAAAGTGGGGTTGAAACAAGGATCTTACTCTAAGGTTGTCCCATTTATCTCGGTTTTCAATGATTTCCAAAGAATAAGAACACACAAAAGAATTCATTCACGAATAACCCATAAAAGTAAGCTATGATAGATCATTTCATTTCTAGTGAAAAAAACATCTACAATCTGTAGACACCTATATTCCACTTTTGCAATCTTATTGTCAAACGCACACAAATCACTCTCATTCTTTCCAATTCCGTTATAATTATTTATTTTCGCTAATTAACTAATGTTTCTTACCACTTTGGCTAATTAACAACACATTGTTGATTACCTAACTTCTTTCGCATTCAGGATGCCATGTTACAAACGAGTCGTAAGTGAAAATCCTCTTTAAAACAAACAATTAGCGTTTATTAGCTAATTAAGCCTATTTTACCCTTGTTTTGGTCAATATACCCTTTTATTGGCTTAAACCCTCTTCTAACCACTCAAAATCACCCCACTTCCTTCCACAACATCTCAACAAGCTTCAAAATCTTATCTTAGCCTCCTAATTAACCCTAAGTGGTTGATTAAGGCTCCTCACATCCTAATCACTTGATAATTCACTAATTATGATTAGCAATTCTTAATCTTCTTTGTACTTTTAGTCCCACATGCACCAAGATGTAAGTTTTCCTCAAAGGAAAAACTATAAATAAGACTAAGTATTATCTTCCAACTTTACACCATGCTTTGATTTGCATCTCATATAATAAATATGATTTATAGCCAAGTTCAATCCTTGCCTAAAACCTTCAACAAGGTTAGTAGATGGATATCTTAAGTGACTTTGTAAGTCATTTGGAGAGTTCATTTCATGTTGTTTGGAGTATCAACCATACCCATTTGATTGCCCTCTTAGGTCTATTTAGGTTACATGATTTATAGCCAAGTTCAATCCTTGCCTAAAACCTTCAACAAGGTTAGTAGATGGATATCTAAAGTGACTTTGTAAGTCATTTGGAGAGGTCATTTCACCTTGTTTGGAGTAGCAACCATACCCATTTGATTGCCCTCTTAGGTCTATTTAGGTCTATGCTAGGCAATTAAACATATTAGTAGGCATGATTAGTTAGATTTTGAATTGTATTCATGTTAGTTAAGCATTCCATTAAGCTTCTATCTTTAGTGTTACATTCCTAGACTTAGAGCCTTGACTAGAGGTGGCAATGGTGTTAGCCTTCCTTAGTTAGTCATGCAATTTGCTTTGTAAAGTTTAGGGTGCTTTCAACATTAGCAAGATAAAAACCTATAATTAAATCACTCGTAGAAAAGAATGCCCTTTTTCCAAAGGATCAAATATAATACAATTTCTTACTCATCCCAAAATAATCAATAAATAACATTCACGTTCATAAGAATAATGTTGATACATCTACTTAATATTACATGTATATTTCAATGATATTTCATATTACAAAAACACTCAACAACGCTACCATTTCCTTCTTGTCTGCGTACCTGCAACCACCGCATGGTCAACACAATTGTTGGCATGGCATCAAACTACAACCAGCACGAGAATATGATTTCATAGTTTTCTAATGGTAATGAAACTACATTTAACATACTTCAAAGGAGAGTAAGAATTTTAATGCCATTACATTTCGTTTCCAAAGCCAATGAGAGACATAGAGAGGGAGAGAGAAAACACCATTTTTCCACATTCAATTTCTTTTCAAGCAATTGTCAACAAAATGTTTCCTACAATCATGTATTCACGTTTATAAGGGTTTGCTATCATTATTTTTCTTGGATAAGTTCATATGACGGTTTTCGCCAAGTAGTAGAAAGTTTCCAAAACATCAATTTTAGCCAAGTTGTCAAAAAACAATCATTTGAAAACCATCTTCAAGACTCAAACACACAAGGGAACCAATTCCTACCTATTCCCCTATATACAAGGAAGCACTCAAATCTAATGGAACCCTAAATTGGAAAACAAGATTAAAATGACGCTTGTCTTTTCGAAGCTACCAGTCGTAAATACACTCATCAAGTGGCCTTGTCGCCTGACCGGAGGCCTACAAAACCTACCAAGAAAACTATCTTGCGATATTTTTTTCTCCAAACTAAGCGTTTGTAGTAATTGTCTCATAGAAATATTAGAGATATGTAGAAGCCAAAATTTGTTCCGATACCCAGGGCCAAAATGACGGGTCAAAACCAAACTATGTTTTTAACTTTCAACAGTTGTTTAAGGCTGTGAACTAACCACTAGGCTCCTAAACGCATTACGAAATGAGGTCAAATAGACATTTAACGGACAACCCCAAGTTTAGTTGGACACTCCACATGGCAAGGTACACGACTAAAGTTTTATTTTCTCATTTCGAGGTCAGTAAGGTTATTTTGTGCCTCCAACAAAACAAGTTTTATTAACATAGCACAAAGTGGATGAAGTAGTTTTACTAAGTTTCCCATCTTTCCTACCAATCACATGGTTTCCAAAACCAAATCAAGTATCATAGTTAATATATCTATCTTACAAGGTAAAGAAGAAAATAATGTTTACATGCATGGACACTCGTCAAGTGTATACCAAACAGAGGTACAAATTGCTATAGAAAACACATTTTATTTATTTTACCCAAAATTTACTCCTCTTTAGTTTCATTCACAAATCCATTCAAATTAAGAAAACTAGAGTGTTTAAAATATGCAAGGATAAAGTGAGATAACCATTCCTGTTCGGGAATCAAAGCGGCATGAGGGACCCCAATCGGTCCACCTTCATGATCCGCAAAACCACGCCAACGAAGAGGATTTATGTCAAATAGATCACGAGGGTTGTGCCAACCTCTTTGATATTATGCAGACTAAACTTCCGGTCATGTGCAAAATTGCCAACAAAATCCACTACCCATTATGCTTTGATGGTTTTCTAAGATCATTCTAGGCTCTATATTTAACACGATTTGGGAGAATGTAGGCCAAGTTGCAACATTTTTTTATTTAAACCTATCAAACAAATTACATGCATGCGCATGGCCATGATATCGTTTCTACATCACTCCAATTTTAATTTGACAACCAACCTAACCACAATGTTGGTGCATGTAGGGATGATGAGAGTAAAGTTTGTGAAAAGCGGCATTACACTGTCCAAAGTCTTTTTAGCAAATTCCTTTTGAGCTGAAATTGCAATGTATGGCCTTCAAGAGTGGCATTTCTTTGTGGAAAAAATAGCCAAACCGTCCATGTGTCCTACAACAAACACTCTCGCCTAATTTTTTTGATTGCCTAAGCTCTAATGGATTTCAAGACCCGCTCTATGCTCCCAATTTGACCAAGGAAGGGAGGATGTTGGCAAAGGGCATGGAGTATGGCTTTATGCCTATCAACGTGAGCTTCTTTGGAATTTTACAAATCCTTTTCAACAAATCTATTGCATGCTTAACCTCCTTAAGCGCTTGATGGGGCCAAAAGCTGTTTCCAAGACTCTATAATAGGCACAAGTTAGGTGGCATTGGAAAGGAAGTGGCGTTTCGATTTACGTGTGACAAATGCATTTTCTTTAAAGTTTCCAAAGCCTGCTTGACAAACCCAATTTTAAAGTTTCCTTGAATTCCCCCTTCCCACAATCCATGTATATATATTTTTTTCTTTTGGCATTCTTTAAAACAAAACTCACGCCTCAGACAAGGGGTAGGATCATCTTGTTGGTCTACTAGTCCAGTGCCTGTTTAGGAGCTAAGAAAGAACAAATGACAAAAATTCTACTTCCATTTTGTTGGGAAAGTGTCCACATCTATTAGGAGTTCTAATTAGAGCAAAGTTGGAAGCATGCGGGTAAAAAGGAGTAGAACATAGCTATAGACCCATCAAAAATCCCAGCAGGCGAAACTAGCATGCATCGCAATTCCTACTTCTCCATTTTTGTAATCTTGCCAAGAAGAAGGCAATAACATTCTCTAACTATAATAAACACTCAAAACAAATCCTCACATATATTCAAGCCTAGAATAAAGACATTCTCAAATTAATCAAAAATACATTCTCTTTCTTAAATAGAGGTTTGGCACAAGCTTCAAAAATTTGGAGAAATATTTATGAAAATTATTTTATTATGCTAATTTCATTATTAATATATTATTTTAAAATGCTTTTCCTCGAACCTCAACAACTCGAGGCACTCACTTTATCACTAAATTATCTTCCTATTTTTTAAAAACATTACGCGGATAACCTTCATTGTTATCCGTAAAATGATTAATTAGATCACGTTACATTAAAACAACTATAAATACAAAACTTGAGCATCGAAAATGATCTCGAGATGGATGACTTGCAAAAAGAAAAACATCACCACACAAGGCGAAGACACGCAGACACACCATAGCTTTAAAAGGTTTAGCCCGCACAAGGACCACTTTGAAATTGCCCTTCTTATTTTACTATCGCAATTGTTTAATTTTAATGCTACCTTTAATTTACGATCGTGGAAGAAGGTTACAAACGCCTGTCGAGATTTCCATCCAGATTTTAAAACGATAACATGAATAATGTGAGGTTATTCATCCACGAAGGTGGTATTAACCCGTGTTGCATAGAGGCTTGACTCCTACCGAAATAAAGTGTCTCGGAGTCTTGCATTTAAGTGCTTTCTTAAATAAAGATGATTGTACTCTCGACCTTAAAAGGAGCGATGAGATACAAAGATAGATTTCCATACAATTACTTTTATCCTTCATCAACGTCTGATACTCTTATTTTAGAAAGGTAGTACTATTTTTTTCTTACAATCCATTTTATTGTTTCATTTTATTAATTATTCATATCATAAGCACAATGCTAAAATAACAAACTCACTCCTACCAACCTCCTACTTGAGACCACATAACTAAAATCGAGAGGTGGTAGCGGAAGGGGCATTACAAAACCATGGTGCAAAAAGATATCAACATGCAACAATCACAATATAAATCACGTATAGTAGTAAAAAGATTAGAGGAGAAGTATACCAATCATTTAACATATAATTACACAAGTAATTTCATGTAAAATATTCATGTCAAAGGCATGAATCCAAAAATATGGGACACAAATGTGTCACAAGATAAGCATAGAAAAAGCCTTAGTGAGGATATAGGCCGCATACATAGAAGCAAACGCACGGGTAATCGCGTATACAAGAATATAAGTAATGTCAAACACATCAAATGCACAAAGCCATAAACAAGGGATGTCATTGTGTCACTAGGCATGGTAAAATACCATTGGCCACATACATAGAGTCACACATATGAGAAATGAATCAAGTTAATATAATAGAAAATAGTAGCCCAAAGGCACATAGATTAAGATAAATCAATGCTTCACAAAACACATGTAAGCCATGTTAGTCCAAAAAATACCCCGTAGACATAATAAATAATTGAGGATAATGGCAAAATGAAAGTAACTATAATAAATTGAATAAAAAACATATATATTTGGTTTAGTGTTCGAAGAAGAAAATGTTGCTTTGCTGCAGAATAGTGCATCTCCAAGGAAGGAAGCTTCAATATTTCAGTTTGAAGGGTGCATTCAAAGAAAAAAGGTAATTGTTTCCATAAACGCTAGTAGCAAATATAACTTCATCAATATGGATGTAGCTCTAAATCTACATGTGCAAACAAAACATATCAAGAAATCTCAAATCGATGGTAAGCATATTCAAGTTTTTGAAGATTTAAAGCTTTCTATGGATAAATATGTTTTACATTCAGATTTTTATGCTTTAGATATGGATGGTATGGATATTGTTCTCAGATATCCTTGGTTAGAGACATTGGGAACAGTTAATATTAATGTGCAAAAGAAATTCATGAAATTATGGTACAAGAGAAAGAAAATTACATTGCAAGATATCACACTTAGCAAGGAAAAAAATAATGTAAAATGGGATCATGAAGATGAATTTGAAGATGGTGAAGAAGGGAATAAGGATGAATCAGAAGGAGAGGATGAAGAACATGATGAAAAAGTAAAAAATAGTTTCTCTACTAAAGAGAAAAAAGAAATAGCAAACAAGTTGGAAGAGGAAAAGAAAGTGGAGGAAAAGATTGATAAGGTTGAGCATACTAAGGTTGCACCATATAGACACCCACATCATCATGAGAGGAAAAAATCATGGAGACATGCTAGGACACACAAGGGCAGCAATCTACAGGGAATTGGAGGAGTAATAATTTTGGCTATACATGGAATCAATGGAACAATAATTATATGACATGGAATCACATGAATAATAATTATGGATATGCATGGATGCCAAGGAGGAACACATATGGACCAGGATGGAATCAAATGCGCACAATGGAATATGGAATCATGTTTGGAGTAACATCACCCACTAGGATTTCATATGGGTGGTTAGATGATCGAGCATGGCGACAAGTGTGCAATAATTTAAAGCAAACTCATTATATGGCTTCTTCTTATGTTTTGGGGACGAAACATGTCAAAGAGGGAGGCAATGCTATGTACCTTGGGATATGATAATATAATATATATGGGTTGATGGAGATGCCGACATGTGGCACACATCCCCTTAGTTATATGTATGGGTTCACATGGGATATAATATTATAATGCATATGGATTGATGGAGATGCAGACATGTGGCACACATCCCCTTAGTTATATGTATGGGTTCACATGGGATATGATAATATAATGTATGTTGGTTGATGGAGATGTCGACATGTGGCACACATCCCCTTAGTTAGTTATATGGGCTCACATAGGAATTAGTTATATTGGGTAATGGGTCGGCCTACATTGGGATTAGGTGTTACCCATCCTATTTAAAGGATGTGAATATCATTATGAGGAGGTAATGTATGTATGAGTTGAGTCTTCTACTTGGTAGAGGTATATTGGAGGTGTCCCCTCAAGTGGATTCCCATCTTGGGAGATTGTGGAGTTACTCCTTTAAGGAGCATTGTATGGTGTTGCCCTACCTTAAGGGTATTATTCATATATATTGATTTATTATAGCATCTTGGCCCCCATATCTCTTGTGTTTTACTATCTTTACGCAATTTATTGATTTATTATATGCAAAGTTCTTATTAAGTGGATGATATATTATACCTACTATGTTATATTATCATATATATGAGGATGATGTGTTGTGTGGGATCACTACTCGATACGACTTGATAAGAACCTTACATATAATAAATAAATAAATTGCAGAGAAGATAACAAAACCCCACATATATGGGGGCCAAGATGCCCAAATATCAATATATGCGAATAATACCCTTAAGGTAGGCAACACCATATCAATGCTCCTTAAGGAATGAGTAACTCCACAATCTCCCAAGATGGGAATCCACTTGAGAGGGACACCTCAATATACCTCTACCAAGTAGAAGAATCAACTCATACATCCTCTCATAATGATACTCACATCATTTAAATAGGATGGGTAACACCTAATCCCAATGTAGCCACCCATTACCCAATATAATTAATCCATATGTGAGCCCATATAAGTAACTAAGGGGATGTGTGCCTACATTGGGATTAGGTGTTACCCATCCTATTTAAAGGGTGTGGAATGTATGTATGAGTTGATTCTTCTACTTGGTAGAGGTATATTGGAGGTGTCCCCCTCGAAGTGGATTCCCATCTTGGAAGATTATGGAGTTACTCCTTCCTTAAGGAGCATTGTATGGTGTCGCCCTACCTTAAGGGTATTATTCTAAATATATTGCATATTAGGGCATCTTGGCCTCCCATATATCTTGTGTTGAGTTATCTTCTACAATTTATTGATTTATTATATGCAAGGTTCTTATCAAGTGGTATCAGAGCAGTGATCCGGGCAATTTGTGGGATGAAACCCTAATGTTGGTGATTCGTCTATATCTTGAGATAGACTTGGAATTTTTCAGATATTTTTGTGGGGAGTGGATACATAGTTCAAGTGATCTTCCCTCCGAATTTCAGATTTTTTGGAGCTGTTTTGCAAAAGTTGTGTCCGTTTTAGGGTTGAAACCCTAATTCTAAGGTTTTGTCTATATCTTCTGAATAATGACGAATTAGGAAATAATTTTTTTGGGTTGTTGGTAATATATTAAACGGTGATACCACTGAAATTTCAGAATTGGTGGATCTATTTTGACATAGTTATTTCAGTTTTATTGTTTTTCACTATTTTGCTCCATAGGCCGCAATTTGAGGAATTTTCTGAATTTCTTACATTTTCGGAAATCTCTCAAAATTTTATCGAGGTTACTTCTTTGTGGTTTTAGATTTGAGGCTGAACTATTGATTTGAAATAATCGGGTAAAATATTTGTCAAAGGAGTAAGTTTGTGAAACCCTAATTTTTATGCATCATGAATATACCAATTTTCTATGGTAATGGGGAAATTGATGCAAAAAAATGGTGGATACAATTTAAACAAATGTATTTTGAAGAATTTTTAGTATGGGTTAGTTTTTATCTTCATCTTGGTGGGAAAGCACGACATTGGTATTCTTATTTGGATATAGATCTATTGGATTGGGATTGGGAGGAAATGGAGGATATTTTCTTAGCTAGATGGGAAACAAAAAAGAAACACAATTTTGTTAAAGAAGAAGAAGAAGAAGAAAATGTTGATGATGAAGCTGCTACACAGGATAGTGCATCTCCAAGGAAGGAAGCTTCAATATTTCAGTTTGAAGGGTGCATTCAAAGAAAAAAGGTAATTGTTTCCATAAACCCTAAAGAGCAAATATAACTTCATCAATATGAATGTAGCTCAAAATCTACATGTGCAAACAAAGCATATCAAGGAATCTTAAATGGATGGTAAGCATATTCAAATTTTTGAAGATTTAAAGTTTTCTATGGATAAATATGTTTTACATTCAGATTTTTATGCTTTAGATATGGATGGTAAGGATATTGTTCTCGGATATCCTTGTTTAGAGACATTGGAAACAATTAATATTAATGGGCAAAAGAAATTCATGAAATTATGGTACAAGAGAAAGAAAATTACATTGCAAGATATCACACTTAGCAAGGAAAAACGTAATGTAAACTTGGATCATGAAGATGAATTTGAAGATGGTGAAGAAGGGAATAAGGATGAATCAGAAGGAGAGGATGAAGAACATGATGAAAAAGTAAAAAATAGTTTCTCTACTCAAGAGAAAAAAGAAATAGCAAACAAGTTAGAAGAGGAAAAGAAAGTGGAGGAAAAGATTGATAAGGTTGAGCATATTAAGGTTGCACCATATAGACACCCACATCATCATGAGAGGAAAAAATCATGGAGAGATCTTTAGGACACACAAGGGCAGAAATCTATATGGGAATACAGGGAATTGGAGGAGTAATAATTTTGGCTATACATGGAATCAATGGAACAATAATTATTTGACATGGAATCACATGAATAATTATTATGGATATACATGGATGCCAAGGATAAACACATATGGACCAGGTGGAATCAAATGAGCACAATGGAATATGGAATCATGTTTGGAGTAACATCACCCCCTAGGATTTCATATGGGTGGTTGGATGATCGAACATGGCGACAAGTGTGCAATAATTTAAAGTGCACTCATTATATGGCTTCTTCTTATGTTTCGGGGACGAAACATGTCAAAGAGGGAGGCAATGCCATGTACTACTTGGGATATGATAATATAATATATATGAGTGGATGGAGACGCCGAGCATGTGGCACACATCCCCTTAGTTATATGTATGGGTTCACACGGGATATGATAATATCATATATATGGGTTGATGGAGATGCCGACATGTGGCACACATCCCTTTATTTAGTTATATGGGCTCACATATGAATTAATTATATTGGGTAATGGGTCGGCCTACATTGGGATTATGTGTTACCCATTCTATTTAAAGGATGTGAGTATCATTATGAGGGGAAAAGGTATGTATGAGTTAAGTCTTCTACTTGGTAGAGGTATATTGGAGGTGTCCCCCTCGAAGTGGATTCCCATCTTGGGAGCGGAGGTTCATTTTAAGAGACCTCTTGGAAATCGAAGGTGGAGAATACGGCGAATAGAAGCGGTTTATGCGGGAAGGCGAATTTTTGGGTTGTATGAAAAAATTTCGCCTGATTGTCAAGTCTTTCATGACAGAAGGCTTCGGACTTAAGGACGCGCGGACCTCGGTGGAGCGGCGTCATTACGGTTGTTGACAGCGTCGTCTCGAGGTGTGTTGGCGCGTGTCAATGCATTTTTTGACGACGCATGGCGCCAAAATCTCCGTCGCCGCGCGTCTGCAGCCTCCGGCTTTCTCATTGAAAAATCTAGGTGTCGCTCATCAACAAACTCTTTGTCATCGAGGATCGCCGACGCGTCACGAGGGTGATATCGCGCGGTCATCTCGAGGGCGATGTCGCGCCACCGAGGGGGATGTCGCTGCGTCGGCCGAGGGCGATGTCGCGCGTCGGCCGAGGGGGATGTCGCGCGCCACGCGAGGGGGATGTCGCGCGCCATCGAGGGGGATGTCGCGCGTCACCGAGGATCTTGTCACACGTCTCGTAGCCCTCGCCCTTGTCATGCGTCTATAATACTGAGGATATATCATATTATTGAAAAATGTGAAGTAGAAGTGTTCTGAATAATCTAGGTTTTATGGGGATATTTTTCAAGGGTAGGCGGCCGACCCCTAAAAAAATTAAAGTGTAATTTTTAGGCTTAACAGTCACCGACCCGTGCGAAAAATTCGCCTTTTCAAAATTTTCAAAAATGGAATATTCGCCATATTACGAATATTCGCCACTAAAATTTTCCCTGCGTGGGAGATTGTGGAGTTACTCCTTCCTTAAGGAGGATTGTATGGTGTTGCCTTACCTTAAGGGCAATATTCTACATGTATTGATTATTTGGGCATCTTGGCCCCCATATATCGGTGTTGTGTTATCTTCGCAATTTATTGATTTATTATATGCAAGGTTCGTATCATGAAAACACTGAATAGTGTAAGAAATGCCCCCAGAGATCGGGGTCAATAAGGAAGGTCTATGCCAACACCTATCATCGTAAATCAATCTATGTACATCATGCATCAAACTCAACATACCGTGAAAACATGTGTGTAAAAATATATAGAAAATACCATATCTATCAAACTAAAGGATACACAATGTATGAAAAGTAACAAGCTTGCAAATAAAGTCATATGTAGGTCATGATTTTATATTTTTCAAATATTTGAATGTTTTCTTATGTCTACAATATTTGTGTAAAAGGAAAGGTAAAAACAAGAGCTATCTTGTGATACCATCAAAAGGTAAGAAATGTCCAAATGAGATAATTACCCCTACTTTAAGGGGTATTTATTATGGGTAGGTGAGGTACCATGGTAATGGACAATGGGTCATTCCATGTCCCAAGGATGCACTATTATACTTGGATCTACTTTGAGTAGTTAACGTTACACATTAGATTACATGTTCACTAGAAAATTGGGTGGAGAATGTAAGATTTAATGCTTTATGTAACTCGATGATCCAAATTAGACATTCAAAAATAAGTAATTCTTTTATTCAAATATTATCATTTGTGTTCGCATTGATGGGATTGAAAATTAACTTGAGCAAATGCTCATTTGACATATTAAATTACTCATCGTCACAATCATAGTAATTAGTATTTGATCCATCTTGTTGCTATGAATTGACTAGTAATGTTAAATCAAGAAAGTCCTCAAAATTTGTCTTCGTGTTTTCCCTACATGTTTTTTTTTTCTAATTATTTTTAGCCACACAAGTTTTCTTGTTCGAGCCTTTATTTCTCAGCTTGTTCTTCGTGTAATGTTTCTTGTGTTATTTTATCATGTGCAATACATATCGTTTCCTTTTAATGTTGTGTAATAGTGATGTAGTTCTTACACCGAGATTGACTTTTCGAAGGATGTATTACTTTCATATCCTCTTCATGAATAGATAGACTTTGTATGATTGAAAAAGTTTTAGTACTGTTTAAATTTAGGGACTTGAGATGACCTAATAGGACGAGGCTCCATTCTCGATAGATATCACTTGTAGTATGATGATAAACTATTACATCTAAATAAGGATATGAAGATCTATCAAAATATTGTGTATCGAAGGAAATAATTCCCTCATGATCAAGTTGTTGTATCTTTTATTGTAATGAATAACAATCATTGTCACGATGTCAATTGATTCCATGATAATTTTAAAGTTGTTTACCTTTGATCTTGTTGATATTATGAAGGGGATAATAATAAAGAGGTTACAAATTGATTAGTCACTTATTGAGCAACTCCTATAGAATAACATGTGTTCTATCATTCTTGTCAAACTAAAGAGGTGCTTTCCGGTGCAATTGCAATATTATTTGAGATTGATTACTTGGAAAATAAAAATTATTTCCTCTATATATGACTTTCATACAACTTAAATTAATATATGTATCGTATATATAATTTGTATCACATTACTTCCCTTTAGCCTCGGATCTAGATTTATCCTTACGTGTAAAAGCATGATTGACATGGGTATGTAGTTGATTTCTTAAGTATGTAATATCATCCTTAAATGATTTGATATTGGTAGTCCTAGCTATAATCGAATTTGAAAATAATTGGAAATTCTTAAATAGATCATAGGATAGCCTTGTAAAAGTTGTCATTGTTATGATCATCTATTAATGAAGGATCCATAGGAGATGACCTCGAGAGGGTGTTTTGAAAAATTATCCTTGAAATTTTGCTTCGCACATGATAAATTCATAAGGAATAAGGCAAGGCTAACATTCAATATAATATCAAGGATACATCCAAGCATAAAGGGTTGAAGGCGAATAAGAATAATCCCAAAGTCAAAACAATAGGTACTTCCAAAAGTGATTTTTAGAAAAATTGATATTTTCCAAATTATTAAAATGACTATTTCTTAAAATTGAATATGAATTTTATGAAACCAAGAGATGTTTTTAGGATATTAGAATGATGAACAAAAATTGCTAAGGATTTTACAAATAACTATATATTTTTCTAATTATTCCCTTATTGCTAAAAATAGATATTTTACGATTCTAAAAATTATGATAAAAAAGAGGTTTTTGTTTAATTTAAAAACATAAAGAAAAACCTCTTATGGATTCGAAAATAGATTCATTTATTTTTAGATATGCCACATAAGGTTTCTTTGTAACTAGGAAACCCTAGAAAGAGGCTCTAAGAGGAGAACCAAGATTGGAACCCTAAGGGGAATTTTGAAAACCAAATGTAGGGCATGAAAAGGTATAAATAAGAAGTACATTTGATTTTAAAACCTACAATATTGATAAATATGAAACTTTGGGGTGCGGGAAGGTTGTGAAAGATTAAGCAACATTGGGGTTCTTCGAATGTTTACACACTAAATAAATAGATAAGGGTTTGTTATGGATTTACTTCCTTATTTATTAAAATGTGTAAGGTTGTTACATGTAGTATATTATGAATTAACTAATGAACATTAACATGCATAACATAATATAGCTTCTAATACAATGTGTGATATAGAAATGATGTAAACAATTAGTTAAAACACAAGGAAGGAAGAGTACTTAAAATGAATAAAGAGGTACAAAGGTGATTTGGGTGAGCAAAATTGTAATTATTTGGAAATACTTCATCTTAGTTGTGTCCACAAAATAAACTAGTCCGACATCGAGATAGGATCTATTGGGGTGTATTATAGTTTAGTCTTGGGCTATAAGGTCTCAAATGGAGGTCTCTTGGGGTTGTATAACTTCTTGTGGTCATCGGTTTCTAAGAGATATTCTTCATTGTTTGATGTTATGGTTAACTACTATGTGACACTTCATTATAGTAACCTATGTTAGATTAAAAGGTATATTACCTTTACTAGCACTTCATCAACACGATTAGATAACAAAAAGAGAAATTCATGTGTGAGCAGAGTTAGACTGCCCTAGAGAGCAACCCGAGTTAAACCAATCAAGGTGTTGCACTACATCCCCTCGCAAGTGGTAGAAGACTCCAAGTAGTTCTCCTAGTGTAGGTGCAATTGTGTATTGCAAATATAAGCCAACAGCTATTGTGCCCTTGTGTCTCTTGACACAAAGAATAACATTCATGACTATAGATGAAGTGTGATGTACCCTGCGTGGTAGAGATATAGTGTGTTATACTTCATTTTCTAGATAGATTCCCTTTATCCTTTAAAACTTTAGCAATGCTTCGTGTTGAATTGTTATTTCTACGAGTTAGCTCTAGGTCCTCTAGAGGATTTTGGATGGAGAAACTATACTCTTGAACCTACTTCTAGTGCTTCAAATTTGAGTGGTGGTTGATCTTAAAGATGTGCTACTAGTTTAGGAAGGTTAGGGAGAGCCTCAAGTGCTTTAGGAATGTAATTTGCAATAAATGCTCTTGATGATTGATCCAAAACTTATGGGTTTTGGATTAAAGGATAAAATAAGCGATGTAGAGGCATTAACACCAAAGCATATATTTTTGGCTTCTAAACATCATTAGAAGTTGTAGGTGGCCCATAAGGTCCATGAGAGGTCAAGATTATCTTCATAAGTGCAAGAAAACATTTTCCCTCTAAAAGTTGTAATTCAAATATATGTAATGTATAGCTTGAGAGATTAAAAGGCATGTAAATGGAGAGAGAACTTCTTGGTTAGAATTCTAGATGTTAGTAAGTTAAGTGAAGGTGCTAGTTTTGTCAAGAATAACTCATATAGAGTGAGTGACCATAATGATGTGTTAAAAATGAAAGAAAAATGTCTTTCCTAGGTGGAGAAGTCATAATGAGGTAAGTTTAGTAGGGATTTGTATGTATTGGTGGAAAGGGGTAGAAAATTCTTGAGTAAGAGTTAGTTATGCGGTGTGGAGAGAAGAGGCTCTTGAGAGGAGCCCCGAGAGAGGAAAAGGAGAAAGTTTGTAATGTGAAGATTGCATGCAAATGAAGAAGACTCTGTTTTTGGATGCTAATGATCATGTTCTTCAATAACATTGACAAGTGGGTTTACAAGTATTTGTATATCTCTGTGTTAGGTTTAAGAAGATAATTACGGTTGAATTGAAGGATTTTTATGAACTTGACTCGGTTTAGTCAATAAATATCTTAACAAGCAAACAAAATAACTTTGTTATGTTTTTGTGAGAACAAAATTGGAGAATATATAGTCAAGAGATGATGAAAAAGTTGCTAAGTATAAAGTGAATCACTAATAAAGGTAAATGAGTTGTGTGCATGCATGATTGGTAGAATGCTTCTTTCTATGTTTGGGTATTTGAAGGTGTAGTTCCATTTATGGTTGAAGATCATGTCTTTGGAAGGCTAAAGAAAAGCGTAGTTGAGTGTTTTTTCCTTACCAAACCAATTTCACTCACAAGTTAGAACAAATCACGGAAGGTGAGACCTCGTGTTTAAGGGATTATATGGTTTAATAAAGTTTTCTATAAATCAAGAAATTCTCAAGTAAGTTGTATGATAGAAGGAGAAAACATAGTTGAGTCTTGAAGACCCTAAGGGACTAAGAATCCCTTGTTTGTAAAAGCGAGTAAAAGAGATTTTTTTATCATTTTCAAAGTTTCATGGTAATCTAGGCCTTATTGATCAATCTAACACGTGTAAGGAAGTAAGAAAGGTGTTTGGGAAAAGTCTTGGACTTTGAAATTGCATTCTTGTCATTTTATTGAAAAATACATCTTTTTAGGTCATTGGGAACCCTACTTAGGGTTTAATGAGGGTTTACTCTTAGAAGGCCTTAACGATGGAATCAAGGTAATAAGATTTCAACTTATGATCTTAATACCCTCTTTCAAATTTTGAGGTTTCAAAGTTTATGTTATCCCAATCCTTCCACAATTCATCACAGTCTTATTTGCTTCGAAAACACCGTCTTGTCACCTAATTGGAGATCCGAAATAGGAAGTTAGAAGGAAACTTTGCAAAGGACCTACCTTGAAATTTTACAAATAGGTGAATTGTCCAACGGGTGTTTTGAACGGATATTGGTTTGTAAGTTGAGTCCTTGAGTTAAAAGTTAAAGCAAAAAAAAAACCCCGAAAGCGCATGGATAGTAGAGCTAGTTAACTTGAAAAGGAGATAAAGGTGATTAAGTGAGAAGGTTAAAGAATTAGTCTCGAAATTTACCACATACCATTAGGCGATAAAAGGGTACTTATAAATGTTTTTCAGCTTTTCTTAGGTATCCATAGATAATTCCAACCATAGAATCACAAGAGCTAGGTCTTGAGAAGCATACAAAGGACGATTTTGGAAGTAAGTGAGAAAAAGGAACTTGTTGATTGATTTAAGTCATTTGATAATTGTTTAATCATTAAATGAGGTCTAGGAACAGGTGAAGGAATTTATTAGCACAAATAAGGTGTTTAAGGCCATATTTGACTCAAGGCGGTGTTCTTAGCCTAGGAAAGTGGCTATTTTTCTTATGAACAGGACAATTTGTTGTTTTTGAATACACTAACCTTATTATTGAGTGTTTTTATATGAGCTATGCATCAATAACAATTGTGCCAGATGTAAACAATAAAACTATCTCTAAAAAGATATGTATATTGCTCAGAAGATTGTGATTACAATAGTTATCTCTACAAGGAGATGTGTGTCCTTCCCTTTTGGGTTACATATACTTATATACCTAATTATGGAAATATGAAGAGATATAGAAGAATGTGGAAGGTCACCAATCTCAAGGGAGACGAGGTGGTTCATCTTCCATGAATTACATATGCGAAAATTTCATGAAATTACTATTTTTAGACAACACTACAAAAATTGCATTTTGAGGCCTTTAGGAGTGGATTTCGGGGGTAAAAATTTGCCAAACCAAGTTCCACACCTCTTAATCGTATTCTACGCATTCCAAGCTTTCCAACGCATTTTGAACGGATTCAGGTTGGAGCTAATGTGCAAATGTTATGATTCCGGAAGTTACCCTACCATAATTGCTTCCTGGATTGTTGTCTAGATCTGTAATGCAAGGTGATTTCTTAAGTGTATTGGACTTGCTTATATAGGATTTAAATTTCACATTAAGGTTGACCCATAGGATAAGAAATTACAGTTAACATATATTCAAATAATTAGTAGGAAATAAGAATAAACAGTCAACCTAAACCGTAGTATGGGTTTTCCTCGCCCATACAATTTTAGGACAGCGAGTTCATGATGTTCAAGAAATACTTTGGGTAAGATTTGTGGAAATAATGCAATTGAGTATGTGAAAAAAAAATTATATGTAGTTAAGAAATTCACACGAGAGAGAAGGATATTTCAATTAGGCTTAAGAAGTGCGCACATGTCATGGTGCAGGAACAAAGCCAAACTTGTCATTGCCAAAGGATAAGTTTCAAAATTCATGTCTCTACTTTCATGTCTAATATTATTGTGTAGTTTTCAAGAAGCTACCAATTAGTAGCCTCTTAATATTTCTAGTTGAACATTTAATATGTGAATTATTTCATTGTGATTTTTAAAAATCATTTAATATGTCTCTTTCTCGATCATCTAAAGCAACATGTTTCCCTTTATTACATTTACCTTCAAGCTACATTCGTGTGAGTATCAACATGAGTGTTTGGTATAATTTCGGGAGTAAAATGAGTCCCATTATGAGTAAACATTTTTTCTCCTACATAAACTTTTGATTTATCAAAGGAATTTTGACAAGAACATCCAAATTATAATTTAACCTAACACTTCATCTAGTTGGAGTCTTGGATCTATTTGATTAGGATGACATAAAAGATATAACATGTAAAAGTTAATAAGCAACCAACATCACACACAATAGTCAAGGGTAAAATATTGGAACAAATGAATACCACAAGCCCTTAGATAATTTCATCTATTATCAAGAGGTAAGTGAACATCCTTTAAGGTTACAAGCAATGTAGTTTTACCAAAAGGGAAACCCTATGGTTGGGTGTTCAAAAATGCATGGTTTTAGCAAAAAGGGAAACCATAAGTCAAATGTTTGATGCAAACCGGGTTCACTAAATTTAAACGTGGAAAATAGTGTTTGCACTAATAATGTAGAAAACTATCCATTTATAATTGCAATTAGGTTTTTACTAATATAGATAATAAATCATACCTAACTACAAATAGTTTATATTCTATGAGCATAAGATAAACCATGAAATATTTATAACAATTGATATGCTTGGAAGAGACTATACATGGTAAAATGGAGATGAAAAGGACAAGAGGAAGGCAAACTCATGAGAAACAATCCACGCTTCAAAGTTTGGAAAGTTGTACAAAACACAAGAAACCGGATGAAAGTCAATAAAGACGTGAGGAACATATGCAAATAAGATCCTAGATCTTACAACTAAGGAATAAATATATATACTAAAACCTTAGAAATTAGCTACTCCCGTATTCAAATTAGGCATCTACATAAACATAGGTTTTATATATTTCTACTATTTGAGTTAAAATTATAAAAGATTTTTACAACATATTGAGTACTTGAGTTAAATTTACAAAAAAAATTACAAAAATTCTAATATCTAATTGTAGCAATATTTTGATGACAAAGTGTTGAAAATAGAAGCTAAAGAAAACAATTATTAGAAGTTTAGAAATATTTTAATGATAAAATAATTAAGGAAATGGTAAACCGTTTTTTTAAACAAGAAAGTTTAACGATCATCCTTTCTAATTAAACTTAAAAATTAGACTACAACCTTTTCAATAACAATAAAAAAATTCAGACATTTCATAATCTCAATATCATTGAAATATCCTAAATAATAATGTCTTCCTAATGAAAAATTTTAGTTGAATTTAATGTTATAAATAGAATTGATGCGAGAATACAAGATAATTTAAAGGTAGAAACTCAAGAATAGTGAATAATTTTGCAATTAAATTATGAAGCCGCAATTTAATTATGGAACGCTTTTTGAATTCAATGTTGTTAAGGATGAGCTACATGCTAATTTTGAAGAGTATGAAGTAACAAAGGAGGATATGAGAAGGTGGAGCAAGAATAATATACTCATCCCATAACCAATCAACCATTATGTTAGTAAGAAGGCCATATCCATCATAGTGTCACCTCTATTGGCATAAGGATCATGATATATTGGGGTTTAGAAGCTCTGCGGATAATCCACCCAACCAACCAATGTGAGATTAATTATTTTGAATCAATGAAGATTTTAAAAGTTGTAGAAGTAAATCCTATATGAACCAAATAGGCATTTCCAACTTGTGATAGTAAAGGCAATTATACGTGATAAATATTTTATGAATGTGTTAGCATATGGATGTGCACGCATGCAAATGACATGCAACAGTGTGGGAACGAAGTCCCTCCTCAATGAAGGTGAGGTTGCCTTTAATGAAAACCAAAGCTCGTATTTGCATTTGTACATTCAAAATTGTATGGGGTGGCGGGGGTGGTTGGAACATCAATGGAAAGAAAAGTGAATGAGGGAGATGGAATAGAATGAAGGAAAGGAATGGATGGAAGGAACATGCAATAGTTAGGTAAAAGCAAAGCCTAATATTGCATGGAGAAGAACAATAAATAACTAACAAAAATAAAATAGAGTTTGCATCAGCTAAACGAGAATGAGTAAAAAGGAACACATGTGACCAAGTAGATAATCAGAGTTTGATCACTGTGAACTAGAACAATATATTGGTAGCGTTGACAATAAGATCCAAGACAATATTTGCATTCAAGATTCAAACACTAACATCTAATGAACATAAGAACATCAAATGCTATAAGAGACAATGAATGGGACACAAAGTTCATATTTCATTAACTCCAAAATGTCTTCTCAAAAGAACACAAAGTTTTTTTTTTTTTGAAATAAAGCTTGCACACAAAAGTATTTTCTTTTCCTCTCTCAAAGTCACACTTACAAATGAGCCCCTAATATCATTTTATAACCCAAAAGTTGGTCACAAAGTAGTTAGGATTTTAAATGCACATTAAATAGGGCACTTAAGTGACTTTGACTTTTTCAACCGACTTTTAAAAAGTGCCTAAAAATAGAAACCACTTAAGTTAAAAAGTCATTTAAGGAAAAATACATAAATAAAAGAAATGGGTATGTGTGGACCCCACTTAAATGACTTGGACATACACATAGACATCCTAGTTAGCAATGCGCCACCTAGATCAAAACACCTATGATCAGTGCCTTATCCATTGGGCCAAGAGTCTACCTATCCCGGTCGTACGGGAATGAACTCATTGACCATGCTCCACAATCCTCCGGATAATGAGAGAGCTGAGCTTGAAACTTGAGTAGTTCATCCACCTCTTCGTTTGAGCAACATCCTGGTGCGATCAATTTTATCCTTATTCGCCTTCGCATTCACAATTGCACACAATTCTCCACATGCTCTGAATACCTTTCCATGGTGAATTATTCATTTGTCGCGAGACCGTAGTCGTTACACCACCTTAGTTTGTCAGAATCCAACGATCTTTTTCATTGAGAAGATCTCCCAAGAGTTGAGATTGCAATTCACTCCCTGGAATTATGTCTTTTGTCATTGTCACCATCCCGAAGTGTTTTCATTCTAATCCGCTCACGATCATCCAATTCGAGAACGCTCCAACTTTAAGACTGGTCGATGAAGTATCACGTTTGTTGCTAACTGAGAATTGACAAGGACACACTTGAATGATGTGGCCTTGCTTGATGATCCACACAACTACACTTGTCATTGATTTTGATTTGTCGATGAATATATTCGTATAACGATTAAGTGAAGACAATTGATGTAGACAAGTTTCTCCCATTATCGATCTTTGTCGATATCAATGGCTTTTGACTCGAAGAGACCTCTGCCAATAGCTACGACCTATACCACATAATGAGGAAGTCAAAGGTTACTTTCGCTTTGGATCCGTTGGAGTTGAATTGCCACACTACGCAGGTGTCGTGGTGCATCCATGTAAGTGATGACCAATTCAGAACAAACGTCAGAAAATTGTGACTCGCATTTGGTTGATATGCGATCGCAGAATCGACGCTTTCCGAGTTGGTATCGGTGATGTTCTCATACTCTGAATGGAGCATCGAGGTGAGTAGAATGCCCTGGAATCCATACCGCAACATCGTTTTGTTTGAAGATAACATGATTGTGATAGAAGCGTGATTTCAAGCTATTACTTCCTTCTTACAAAACTGCACAAATCGCCTTTGAAAACTACCACAGGAAAACTAACAAATTTTGTTATGAAAAACTATCACTAGATAAGGGAGTCTATAAAGGTACCACAAGTTTTTGGATCAAAGAGTTTTTTCCCAAATCAAATTCTTCGAGTGACATTAAAAGTCAAAGTTGACTCTTCTGAAACTGCTAGGAAAATGCAAGTGTAAAATTGCAAAAATCCCGTTTGGTTTTAGCTTTGGAAAAATACCAAACGTCACCCTAGGAATCTAAAACTTGGCAAGGGATCATATGAAGTTGGGGAGAATCCAAAGAAATAATTATTTTCTTCGATGATCATCCGAGTTCAAAATATAGACCCTCAAAGTCAGTCTCCTTGACAGGCTGAAAACTATGTGCGCAAGCGAAATCAAGCAAACTGCATTTTATTTGGCTCTGTGAAAAATATCAAACGAGGTGTTGTGCATTTGAAAATTTTCAAAGGATTATATGAAGATGGGAAGAATTCAATGAACCAAACCGTTCTTCTCGACAATCACTCAGCTTCGAGATATCAAGCTCCAAAGTTGATTACTTCGATAGATACAACCCACGACACTTTCTTTCCGCATTTATCGTTTTCTTCATTAAATTCATTTTTCTTTGTGCCGATATACATCGGTAATGCGTTTGAATGCGTGATATTTTTGAATAGCCTGAATACTTCTCACCAATGCGTGATGAAAATGATTTTTTTTTAATTAAATTCTCCTATTTTTAATGACTTCGCGCAGGATCAATTTTAATATTTTTAATTCACTATTTCTTGATGTTGGCGTTTGAACGCGTGATACTATTTTTGTCTGAATGCCTAGAATGTGATTTGACTCCTGCAACGTGGATGGAGCTGCAACGTTAGATTTCTTCTTGGCTCCTTTCTTTTTATCAGCGTGGTCCATTGTTTATGCAATGCATGATAAACTTCTCTTGGGGCAATGTGGAGATTCTCCTGGTTTGAACGTAGAAACCTTTTAATCTCCTTCCCTATTTGGCATGCGTGGACCTCTCTTTTCCTTTCCAGCATTGGTACTACCTGGTGTGGGTGTGAGAATTATTTTCTTTTTGCTAAAACGTTTCCCTTTGCTCTCACGTTGGACCTCTGCCTCCTTCTAAGTCTGCAACGTATCTTTTAATTACTTTTGCATGGAGATTCTCTTGGGCAACGTAGTATTTTGCTTTGTTTGCATTGAAAAGCGCCAATGTGGAGTTTTCGTAGATATCGATGTTGAAATTGCTCTCCTAGTTGTGTGGTAATTCTTCTTTTTAATGGGCAAAGCATGGTGATTTGCCTCGACTAGAACGTGGTGTTTTATAACCGCAAACTTCTAACAGCTCCTTATCTTCCACGCAGGTTTCACCTTTGCTTCCAACGTTGATTTTCTCTTTCGAGTCTCACGAAACATCGATGCATGGCCAACAATGTTGGAGCTTCTTCTTATGTGAGGATGTTGTTTTTTTATTATGCATGTTGAATTATTCTGCATTGGATCTCGACCAAGTTGGATCTCGACAAACTCTTGAAACGTGGATACCTCTCGGAAGAATGCTGCAATGTGGATCTATGAGACTCTTTGGCAACATGAATCCTTCATATGACTGCGTTGGAAACTTCCTTCTTTCTCGTGTTGAGCATGATTTTGTCTGCTGGAATGTGGAACTCTGACAAACTGTTGACACGTGAATGCATGAAGGATGGAGACAACTACCTGGAACTCTCAAGGTTGCCTGGCTCTAGCTAATGCCCGTGCCAGGTTTCCATGTGAAAGCCGAGGAGTGCTGAAAAATAAGCTTTCCCTTCTTCTGGCCCTGAATGTCTGCAATTTTTTCTTATCTCTTCTTCTTCTTCCCAACAACTCCAAACTTCGCAACTTCTTCAGAACCGTCTCCTTCCTATTTTTCGAATGATAGAAGCAAAATTGGAATCGTCCCACAAAGAATTGGAAGCGAAAAATAATTGCCCCGGCGATTGCTCACGGACGATTCTGTGAATAACAAAAAAAGTTCCAAGTTTGTCAAACAACTTTTATGAGTATTAAATTAATATTTATTAATTAAAAACCCTAAAATTTAATAAATATTAATTTTATTAAATAACAAGGTAAATATTAATTAAATAATTAAAACACAAATAGTTTGCGTCGTAGCGGGAGAAGGGCTTATTCAAAATGGATGAAACGAAAACCAAAATGACCATGAGAATAAGACGATCACGATGAGGGTAATAAACTGCGAGAAAAGACACAAAAATTTCAAAATTTCACGTCACAATTTTGTGAAGTCAAAATTAGCGATAAAGAATGGAACTAAAAATTTGTTCATAATAACTAAAAGCTCCAAAATTTAGAAGTTTGAATTGACTTTAATCTCTACAATAACAAAATAATTTAAAGATGGGGCTTCTAGAATGATTTAGAAAAAATGATTAAATTAAGGGGTGGTATAGACTTTACAAAAACAAAAAAAAAAATAAAACAAAAAAGGAGTTGGAATTAAATCAAGCATTGAAGGAATATGTAAAAACTCAAATTTAGTAATTTTCACTTTGGCAACCCTTGATTTGACTATGAGCTATTACTATGATAAATACTTCTTCTCCATTCTCTTATAGCACTCTTTGAGATTTATTTTTATCTTTTTTATCATTGCACAATAACATGTCGACAAACTCTAAGAACACAATGCACAAAATCCATAGACAAACATTAGTTCACAAACTCCACACTTGACTTGTCACATTTCCGCTCCCAGTCAAGACCGTGATCTGCATGATCATGACCGTACATACTGATCGCACCAAGCATATAGTTGTGTCCCACTTTTTTGCACTTTTTATACCTTCAGAAAAATATGTCCCAAAACCAAAACATGACCAAACACATATAAAATGATCAAACACATATTTTTAAGAACTTAAATATACCAAGGTGTAGGGCATCTAAAATTTATCTATGTTTCTAATTTTTTAATAATATTTTTAAATGTTCATTTACATGTGTCAAATTTTAAAATATTTTTGGCCACCAAGTGGGACACACTTATATGCGTTTACCCTCCCGACCTACTTATGTGGTCTTGGACTAACATATCTTCCAACTGCACTTTCAAATTGACATATTTCTTTAGGTCTTATACTTCATATGGGTCATCATTTCTTAGATAAATCATCTACGAAACCCTATATAAGAAAGTAAACACTACCTCATTTGCTAACCTAGAACTCCTAAGGCAATGCACTAGAGCACTCACTTCTTACACTTGTAAAAGGCATCCAAATCTCCCTAAATCTCATAATTACACATCTATAGTCATTAGGGAAACACCCACATCAGGTATGAAGCTACAAACTAGGTCAAGATAGACATATCTCTTATCTATAAGCACTTAAGCATCCTCTCTACAATTGTTTTAACAAAAGCAAAGTCAAAGCATGCATGGTAAAAGGAATTACCAAATCTTATTGATCTATCTAGATATAACATGTTAGGTGAAGAATGACATGTGGATTGAAGCCTCTTCGGGGTATTTCCAATGTCATTGGTGCATGAGGGTGCCCACAACCCTTTTAATGTTTGTTTTGTAAGAATCTTCATCCATGGCTAGGGTTTGACATGAAGACGAGTCCATTCTAAGATCTTCGCTACATGTATGACAACTAGGATTTGACAAAGAAAAAAACAAGGTGCCCAAGAGAAAAAAGTTGCGCAGAAGTTGATTCATAAAGCAACTCCAAAAGCAAGACATAAGGGACTAAATTATACGATACGGTCCTCATCCGGGTAGATGCATATAGTTTCAGTTTCACTTACAAAGGTCACTCACATTCGAGATCCCTTAGTTTCATTGTTGCATAGTATCGAGATCTCTCCAGAAATTATCAAAAATAATCTAAGTGCTTCTATACATATGTTTCATGATTTCAATTGCATATTAGGTTGATTTGTGTCTTCATATTTCTTTTTATCAAATCCGAGTTGTAAATCTGAATTAATATTCATATCATAACATCTTTACAAGTTTCGTAATAAACTATAATCTAATCTGGAACTAATTAAATCGGCCTAAAATTGAATTAATGGTTAAACATTTTGGTAAACCCACTTTTGATCTAACCCTTCACCTAATCTAGGATTTTCTTAGTTCCTTTTGTATTAGACCTACCGATCTCTTAACCTTGGTTGATTTAGGGATTTTATTTGGATACATGATAATTCTTCTAGGGTTGTGATTTCCTTTGTTTATCATCATGCTTACTTTTTTGCTTACCCTAAACTTCTTTTAGCCTTGGCTCACAAATATTTCATTGACTTTGATGCATTCACCGCAACCACAATGATCCCTACAACTTTTAAACCCAACTTGTTTTGAAAATTTATGCTCCATGAGTTGTGTCACCAAATTAAATATAGTACCACCCCTTAAGTCAATTGGTGCTAATTATTTAGCAATTGCACATACTCCTATCCATACTCATGTTGTTTCTTACGGTGTGACGATGATCGTAACACCACCCTTACTAACAAAGGCCATGACACTTTGCCCTCGCTCCTCCTCATGTGGCATCACTTCATCCCGACTCCCTATCATTGTTGATTCTACTCCTAAGGAATGTGTCACTCGTGATGTTTCAATTCCTCGTCGTTCTATTGATTCCATATGTGCTCTATTTGCTAATGCTTCCTTTGTTATCATTTTTTATCATGTTCAAGCCCAAGGCTCAAATTATTACCCTAAACAACATGATCAAGGTCTCCCTGATGATGATGACCAACAATTTGATCAATTATTGTAAGAACAACCCTCCAATATCGATCTTCGACTCATTTGTTGCTCAAGATCATCTCAAGAATGTTTCATCATCACACACCATGAAATTTATTGTTCCCACATTCATGACCTTATTTATCAATGCTAATGTCTCTATTATTATTCCTACATCTACAATTGTCACTACACATCCCATATCTACTCCTCATGGTTTGCATGTATCTTCTTCTAGCATGTAAGCTCTTGAATCCCTTGTTCATAATTTACAAGCACAAATCTTACAGTTGTAACAAGGTGCATCCACTTCTTCTAATGTTATGGAATCCAAAAGTTGATTCGAAATCCCTTTACGCTCTAAGTGGTTTCTTATCTGTTATTACTTGGTTTTTCACTCTTAAATTTCCTATCTATGATGGCAAAGGGGATCCCATTGAGAATCTTTTCTCATTCCATATTTCTTGCTTCACTTATGTTTCTAATAACATATTTCTTACCAATCTTTTCCCTTGAAGTCTTAAGGACTTCGCATTAAAGTAGTTTTATGCTCTCCCCACTCACCCTTTGTTTGCATTCACTACTTTATCAAATCTATTTTTGGCCTACTTCTATATTAATATTGAGGGAAAAAAATATTATGCATAATTGGATCAAATACGACATGGGTATATTGAACCTTTCATTGCCTATGTGTTGTGCTATAAGACCCTTCTCGCCGAGATGAACAATATCTTAGTTGATAATTAATTGTAAGACCTATTCACACAAATCTTATTAGCCCCTTTGTAAGATTCAATCATGTTTTCTAACTTTTGATATTTCAACCATCTATGTCACACCTTGAAAGAGTGTGAGGCTCAATTGTTACTTATGAGAAAACTCAAGTATGTTGTTATCTCTCCTACTACATCTACTGTTAAGTTTTCAAGAAAAACCACATTCAAAATCAAGCCCAATAATGTCAAACTTGTTTCTAAAGACGTCGTTAATGTTATCTCGCACTTGTTAAGCTCCAACCACAACCCATGTGTCATCAATTTATGCACTTGCCAAGAACTCCTCACATTGTCTTGAAATAATTGCTTGAGTGCAATCTCATATATCTCCCTCTAATGTTTAAGGTTGATATGAGTAGACCTCAAAGCAATAAGTTCGATGCTAATTCTCATTGTGATTATCATCAATGTATCGGAACTCTACAAACAATTGTTTAACACTTTGTCATGTTACTAAAGATCTTATCGATTCTCAAGCTATTGAATGGGATGAGTCATTGCGACTTCAAATCTAATTGATGATAATTATAAACTAGAATTTTTAGTGACCCACTTCCTAAGCATGAGATTACAAAATATTCTTCAGTTGTACAAAATGTTTATAATGTGGTACCTCCCCACCCTTTTATGATCACCCCTTGGATGCAATGATTGGAAAAATTAATCATACACTATCTCCTACTCCAATCATCACTTTTGATGAATTTGATATCGATATTATGCTTCTTTTAGATACATTGTCTATTCTTGTTTCTATTAATCACAAACCCATATGGGGTGTTTTGGTTGATACACACAATAAGGAAAATGTTTATTCTCTCATGTTGCTTCAATCTTTGGGCATTTCTATGCAAAATATTGCACTTTATACAAATCCTCACTACTATGCATTACTCTACCTAGCACCGTTGGTGCTAATATTACATCAATTTCATTCTTGGTTGCAAATACTCTTAACTTTGGTGCCCTATGGTTAGGTATCCCTTGGCTACGTACTCTTAGGGCCATTACCTCAGTTATACATCAATTTGTTAAGCTTATACACAATCAATAGGTTATCACCATTAGATGTATTCCTTTTGAGGTTACCCCTCCTAGCATACCTAGTTCCCCTTCTACAGTTCATGATCTTGGTCCTTCTACGAGATAGCTCTTTGGTCAGCACACAATGTATCTCATGACCCTATAACTTCTATTTTACTCCATAGGTCAATACTCCTATACTTTATTTCCATTTATGTCACACACACTTATTCTCCCAAAGTGTTGATCCTCTTAGGTCTTCTAATAGGCCTTTCATAACACACTCTACATCTCATGACTCTCGGGCTATTCATAGCATTGTTCCTCACTACTCTCACTCCCCTAGATTCTTACGCCCTTTGTCCTCTAGTGCACATCCTACCTCCATAGATTTTGATACCCTCCTAGTGGATGTCATACTCGTTGCTCTAGTCCATTGCATTGGCATTGTTCTCATGTGCATGGTGGCACTAGACTACTATGCCTTATTTCAAATATGATACTACAATAATCTCAATCACATTTATATCACCACCGAGGTCTACATATCCATCTTCTATGGTAGATATTTCACCTCCTTTGAAGGTTCTCATTAGATATCTTTCTTGATACCCATCCCTTTTATACATATCTATGCATTATGATAATACAAAAACATTCAAATATTTACAAAAATACAAAATCAGGACCTATGCACTTTACTTACATTCTTAGCACTTTACATTACACATGTTGTTGGTTACTCTAATTTGATACATAACATGTCTTATCTTTTTACACACGTGTTCACTTGGTATATTGAGATGGATGCATGACACAAAGATTGATATATGCTTATAGAAGCACTCATGTTTCCTTACATTCTCATCATTTGGGGGTAATCCCTCCACATCATATAGGTGTCATTGTTCAATTATAGTTCATTTACACTTTCTCATTCATACTCAATTATATGCAATGTGTACTTGCTACATTTCAGACTAATAGGACTAACACAGGTGTCTTGTGCAGCGTTGGAATCTATTATTTTGCATATTTCACTCATGTTGCCTACTACATCATATTATCATATTGTAGTGCCACCTTTTTCTAGCCTCTATGATCTTCTGAATTCTTAAACCTCAGTTATGGATTTTGGATATGTTGGTTTGCTTTCATGAACACGTATGGTGATTTGGAGCGCGTAGCGCTAATTTAACTAAATTAGTAGGTTGACACCTTTTATTTGATATTGTGGACACTAACACTTTGCTATGTGATTTAGGTCAAATTGATACATGTTGGATAATTAGTTAGTCACATACCATGATTTTGTAACGTATTTGTCTTCTTTGATAAGGATACATGATGACATGGTGATATGACATGATATGTATTGTAATACCTAACATACGACGAATTGTGTGAGATTGTGCATTCCACATTGATGATGGTGATATCATTAATTTACATGTTTGAATCTATTCGCTTAGTAAGCAGCTAGTTTACTCTTGTATTGGACAGATGCGGTTAATGTGTGCAATGAGTGTGCAGGTGACAGGTCATAGGAGAACGTGGGATTCAGACTAGCTACACAATCTTGCACAAGCAGCCCACGGGCTGAGTCCTAGCCATGTTCTTTGTGTGAAGCCTTAGGATAGACGATTATTATTTTGGGCACTATGAGTGACCCCAATGTATGTAATGTATTGTGCTTTGAATTATTAATTTGGGTTAGGGTAGTTGGTTAAGATGTAAACTTGTTTTGGGAGTTAATAACTCCTCTTTTCTTTAATTTGTTGATTATGTTTAATGTGTCACTTAAGCACAAGGGTTTAGGGTCACATGTGAGACCCTTGGGTGGTCCCCACACCCTCTACCCTTGTGCCAAAAATGCAAAACCCGAAATTAGGGTATTTTGGGCATTTTTGGGGGTCCCTTTATAGCTTGGGAGTTCCCCCAACACAAAAATGAGCCCTTGGACCCTACCTAATGGGTAGGGGGGCTTATTTTCAAGGCTTGAGGGAGTTTTCCCTCCCTTTTTACCCCTTGTTTGGTCACATCCATGTAAGGGATGTGGATTTGAGTGTTTATTAAAAGTTGCTCTTATTTTGTCTTGCTAACATTTTAGGGAATTTGGGAGAAGAGGGCAAAAAGATAATTTCACCCTTTCTCTCTTTTGTTTTGGCATCTTTGACCTTGTTGAGGGAGAGGGGTGACACATGTCACCCCCTCATTTGTGAGGATGCTTGCTTTCTCCTCTTCAAATTCCCATCCATGGGAATGGTGAGGGACTTCTTCTTCTTTTTTTTGGTTGGTTCTTCTTTTCTTGGAATTTTTGGCTTGGTGCTTGAGAAATTTGGAGCTTGAGGATTGCTTGAGGAAGAAAGTTGCAAAATCTTGTTTTGGAGAGCTATTAGAGGTAACCTCTTGAGCTCATTTATGTGGTATGTTCCTTTATTAAATCTTAGCTTGCTCATAGTTGATTTATTTGTTTAGTTGCTTGTATGGTTTGTTGCTTGATTATATTTGTGCATTGTTTTACTCCATCCATCATATGGTTTGATGGATGTTTGAGTTATTTGGGGGAAGAGAGAGGGATTTTCCCTCTCAAACCTCATGGCTTGATGGGCAAGCCATGTCGGTTTCTTTACTCCCCTCATATGGTTTGAGGTGGGTAAAGGGGTTCATTTGGTTTGAACCCCTTTCCCATTCTTGGAGAGGAAACCCAAGGGGTTTGAAAATCCTCCCAAGAAGGATTTTGGTGAATGGATGGAGTAATAAGGAGGATCTTGTTGACTTCGGAGAAATAAGGTGGAGAAGGAAGTTTGATGTGTGCATTCTTTTGTAGATCACACCTTATGTCACTTTCGGGTATCTCATCTACTCTTCCCCAAATTTAGAGGATGAATATGGTTTCTCCTCTTTTCTTTTATTTCTCAATGTTGTGTTTTCCCTTCATGCATGGTTTGGTCTTGTTTGTGAGTGTATTGTGGTGTTTGTCTCCCTAAAAATCTTGTGCTCAAAGTTGTGGAAGCTAGCTCTCTCTCCCATGGGCTTGGGGGAGGCTAGCATGTCTTCCAACCCTTGGAAAGGCATGTAATGATGCCTAAAGGTTGGGTGGTCAACAAGCTTATTCTCCTTGGTTGTATTTCCCAAAGGCTTTTGAAGTGGATCTTAAAGTTGGTGTTGGTGGCATCTTGGCATCTCTTTGTTCTATCATTTTTGTGGGAAGCATTGAAAATTCTAAAGTATAGTTTGGTGGGAAAATCATTTGTTGGAAAAAAATCTCTTTGTATATTTGGAGATTATTCTTTTAAAAACTTGAGTAAGATTAAGTTGAGCAACCTCTTTTATCTTTTTGAATGAGCTTTGTATTGTACCCTTCTTGAGTATTTCCTTGTATCTTGAAGGAAGAAATGTAAGATATGGTATTGCTTTAAAATACATCTACTAGAAGTATTTCATCTCTCTAACAAAGTTTTGTTCTTTGAAATTTTATCTAACAAAAGGGATTGTCATTTAAAATGAAATATATGATGTTATGTGGAGTTTATAGTTAAAATTGGAAGAAAAACTGTTATTATCTTAGAATGTACATCTCTTGGTAAACTATCATGGATCTAGAAAAAAAAAAAAAAGGGGGTGCAAATAGTTTTAAAATTATTGCTTACTACCGTATTGGAAATGAAATTATCGGCATTAAGCAATCTGTTTTCTCTTGTTTTTTGTATATACATATATATTAGTAGATGAAAGAAAGTAGTTTTATTCTTATTTTATTTTCCTTGTTCCTCTCTTGTGTAGCCAAGAGATTGATTTTCTTTTAGTATATTTTCAAAACAAGAAGGAAAATTATGCCTATTACTGATATGTCTTCTTACACTGCATAGCTTGATCTTACATTTTTAACACGTATAAATCAAATGGTTACTAGTTGATAACAACTTTCGAATTCTTTATACAATGATATTTGGGTTTTCCTTTTATATCGCAATGAATAGGTATATATATAAACAATATACAATAATAAAATAAATATGAAATAATAAACAAAACAAAACCCTTTTTTTAAAATAAAAATAAAATCGTTGGTATTATTCTTTTGTTGTGTTATGGACTGTTTTGTTTTTACGCACGTTTTCTTTTTAAAAAGAAAAAAAAAAAAATGATTTTGAAATGGGGAGGGTCGGCCCCCTCCCCCATCCGACTGTCCCCCAAGCACGCACGTTGCGGCGGCGTCCCGCCCCACAGGACCCCTCACGCCCATACACGCCCGCGTCCCCTTCGGTGCCTTGCGTGACCCCAACCACCCACGCCACTTGCTACCCCTCCCGAGTGCCATCTCCCACTGTTCCTCCATGCGCACCGCGCCGCCTGCATTCCACGGTTTTGGCATCTTCCCGCCTGTTCCTCTCATGCGCGCTCGGCACGGCACCACCTCTCCACGCCACGCCTTCCCTCACCCTGCGTATAACATTAAACCTAGCCGCCGCCCCTCCAATGCGGCTATACCATACTTCAAATGATTAATAAAATGAAATAAAATAAGATACACACAGTTAAGCCAAGCTTCCATGGCCTCTCCATCCTAACCTGCTCATCCAAAAAGAAAACACAAAATAAAAATGAGAAGAGAAGAATAGAAAGAAGGAAAAGAACATAAAGAAATTTTAGGGTAATTTTAGGGTTGTTAGATCCAAGGGTTAAAAATAAAAGCATCCAAGGGTTATAATTAAATCCTACCTTTACCTTTGAGTTGTGGAAATTTTGGGGTTTTAGGAAATAATCTAAAGGAGGGTGTGTGTGGGTGTGGTCAAGTAACTAAAAAGGTGTGTGTAGGATATTTCTTCTAAACTTAGCCTTTGTCTAGCAAAATAGCCATGATGAGAACTAAATAAATAAATAAATAAATAAAAAGGATTTGGGCTGGGGATTGAATAATTGGGTAAATCAATTAAGTTAAATTAAATAATTTCGGGAATCGTTTTGTATCATTAGTTTTAGTATTGTTAGTAATCACCTAAAAAAAAAAAAATTACCTTAAACTTTTGCTTTACTTTGGTCTGGTTTTTCGGTGTCCGGACGGGCATTACACATATCTTGACACTTTTTTTTCCTGCATACTTGTTTGTGTGTGTATGTGTTATTGTTTGCTTATTTTCCTTACTTGTGGCCTATGTGCCTTGATTTTCTCGTGACGTCATGGTGTCCCATGTTTGTGGCATCATGTCTATCTTGTTTGAAAATGGTTTCCTCTTGTTTGTAAGCCTACATACCTTGATTTTTGTGACATTGTTGGTGTTCTATGTTTAGAACTCGAAGCCCCTTTTGTATGCTTTTGTATGACTTTGATTGTGTTGTCTTACATGTGTTGCTTTCTCTTGGTTGCTTTCATTTCTACTATCATTGTTTGTCTCTAGCATTATTTTTGTTATGTGTCATGGTTGCCACCATGCAAAAACACCTTTCCATTTACAGGCATAAGTTCTCTAGGATGGCCACCTCTTTAGTAGTCTCCATAGCTTCTTAGACATCTCCTTCAACAGTAAACACCTATTTCTTTTGATCCACATGCTCAACATAGTTTTCATATATGCCTAAAAAGAGATCGCATGTATTCAAGTTTATTCTACATTTTTAGCGATTACAGCATACATAATTCCAGGGGTAGATGTAGGTACAAGAAAGGTACATGCATCCAAAAATGCAATCGTACACAAATTTTTGGAAAAATAACACAAGGTCAAAATCCTACACTTTGGTGAGAATCATACAAGTATAGTCTTGACCCCCACACATTTCGGACCGGGAGAAATTTCTAAAAGTCATGAAATATTTTAATTCCTTTCTCAAACCAAAGGGAGGCAGAGAAGCCTCTTGTCAAGCGAAGAGAAGAATAAGATACTTTTGCCCAACCACCAAGTGCTTCACTTGTTCCCATGCCTTCAAATTGATGAAGAATAAAGGACCCATGAGGAGCAACAAGAAAGCCCCCAAATAATAAGTGAACCAAATGAAGTCCTTTTCATCTCTCTTGACCCTTGAGCCTATTGGCAATATTGAATCTCACATGAACTTTCCAAGGTTCAATTCCAATCAAAGCCCTCAAGTTTTTTTTTTTTTGCACTTTAAGAAAAAAAAAAACGTGTGGGTACGTACCCACAAGCCCCAGTATGTCCCGGTATGGATTTCCATCATAGTTACGCAGGGACGCGTCCCCCCCAATTTTGACACATTCGGGACGTCCCGAACGTCCTGGGGACGTGGGGGAAATGTTTCCCCCACGTTTCCCACTGTTTTTTTTGTTGGGAAATGTCTTGGGGACGTATGAAAATGCTGGGAAACATCTTGGGGACGGGGAAACGTGGGGGGACGTTCAAACGTCCCCCACGTGGTCTGCCGCTTTTTTCAACAAAAAAACATAAAAACAACACTTTAAACTATTTTTTTAATTGTAAATCACTTATAATATAAAAACAACATTACTAACCTAACCCTAACCCTAACCCTAAAAGTGCAATTTTATGTTATCTCCTTAACGTCCACTGTTCTGATCTCTAACTTGCTCAGTCTGTGTCCACTGTTCTGAAAAACACTGTCATTTTCTTGCATTTCCAGAACTGTATGGTGGCTACTTGTGTTTCTTGACTGGTAAGGCATTATTAACTTGCTAAGAGACTTGTTAAATAAGGGCAACACATGGACTTGGTGGAGACCTGATAGAAACCCCAGTCATAAGCTTGAAAGAGATGTTCTCAGTCTTCTCAGTGTGACAAACCCTGTATCCCTGTCTTAAAATAGTGAACTCTGATATGGGGTTATAATCCATGCTCAAATAACAGTGAGGTGTGAACATTAAATCCAGTTGTCATCTCCTTAGTTCTCACCAAGATAGAGTGGAGGAATATGATTAAGGCATGTAGAATCATGCTTGGAGAGTCTGATATGGAGTATAACTCACAGTTCACCACAGTCAAGTGAACAGAGCAACATTTCAATTGGGACTCTATCAAGATCTTGTGAAGAAGCAAGTCACGGGCATGTG
The DNA here is from genome assembly GCA_018340775.1 of Taxus wallichiana var. yunnanensis. NCBI lineage: Eukaryota > Viridiplantae > Streptophyta > Pinopsida > Cupressales > Taxaceae > Taxus > Taxus wallichiana. The sequence goes on from CM031243.1 coordinate 392,245,681, forward strand.
CAAGTAATGATCAAGCTAATATATCCTGAAACCCTACTATTATTGTTTGACTATCTTTAGTATGATTTGTAGAATCGAATGAGACCTTGTTTTATGTCATTCTATGTTTTCTCGGTAGAAGGTTGACAAGAGAAATTGAGGGACAATAGATCACAACTGTCAACAGTGAACCATAACACTTGGTCAAAGTTTGGGAAGATTGCTATTAGAGAATTGAAGGAGATCATAATAGAAGTTTAAAACATGATTGGAAAAGGCGAGTGTTTTCAAATCACAAGTATCATGTCTGTAAAAGTTCTAGGAATGTATTTGATGTTTATGAGTTCAAGTTTCACCTTATTTAAATCTCAAATGGTTTTATTTCAGCTTATTTATATAATTTAGTCACTATATCTTTATATTTTAAATATTTATGTATTTTTTAATTAGTCGTCCCCCCGCCGTCCCAAAAATTTAGAAATTTTTGCCGTCCTAAACCCCGTCCCGCCGTCTCGAGGAACTATGATTTCCGTACTCACGTCCTGCGGGTATGTAGCCATAGAGTACCCAAACCATACCCGTACCGTATCGTGCGTATATCAAGCTTAGTACAAGGGTACTTAGCGTTTGTGGGCGATCTAGACTAGAACGATTCGTTTTGGGTATTGGTACAACAAATGGGGTGATGATTTTAGCCTTGGGTACGGGTACAACAAACTGGGCAATTGACTTTTGCCTTTGATACGGTCAAGCAAAAAAAATATTTAATATTTAAAATATACATGTTTTAGCCTAATAAATAGGAATTAATCACATAATATGCATAAAAATAAACAAAAAAACATAAAACACTACTAGTAAATTGATAATATTACATGAATGCCAAATATCGTGATAAATATTAATTATTAAATCAAAACGGTTGATTGGTCGCAAGATACATATGTTTGTTGCCTTGCTACCTAGGTTGGATATGCCTCTTCAGTGCATCTCGGAATTGTAATTGCTTCAAAAACTCTGCAAACCTTACATGCCTTACTACCCAGGTCGGACATGTATCTTTGTAGAAACCCTTGTTTCCCCCGATTCGATTCATTTGTGTTTTTGTTTGTTTTTGCGGTTTTGGGCACAAATGCAATAAAGCGATTTTGCGAAATAGAGAATAAATACTATAAAAGTAAATCAAATCGAAACAATAGATTTTATGGCTAATAGTGATGCCAGTCTTTTTATCAATTTTATGAGATGATTACAATTTAGATCCACTAGCATGCGATATAAAAGACAATGATTTTTATTGGAGACCTTGGTATTTGCGGCAAAAATGAGAAAACCCTTGATCGGTTCAAGAAACGTGATGAATAACCTTTTTCTCCCTTTTGTCGGATGTCTCGACATAATGCCCGATGTATAGGCGCCTCTATCAATGGTGATATACTAAAGAAATGGAAAGGGCTTTGCTGGCTCTTGAAGGTTCGCCTTTTTTAAATGATGGTACGGCACAGTGCATTGCATAAAGTGCGGCCTGTGATCAGCAGCAGAATAATAAATAAGAGTACGGCTATTCTCTAGATTTCCGGATCTTATCGGGGTTCATTTTAAGAGACCTCTTGGAAATCAAAGGTGGAGAATACCTAGCGAATATCCTCAGAACCGGTTTCGCGGGAAGGCGAATTTTTTGGGGGTTGTATGAAAAAATTTCGCCTGATTGTCAAGTGCTGTGACAGAAGGCTGCAGACGCGCGACGGGAGATTTTGTTGTCGCACATCAAAAAAATGCATTGACACGCGTCAACACACCTCAGTGACGCGCGTCAACAACCGTAATGACGCGTGGCGTCGAGGTCTATTGGCGACAAACACCCTCGATGACGGCGTCCAATAGACCTCGATGGTGACGCGGCGTCATTACGGTTGTTGGCGACGCGTCATCGAGGTCTGTTGACGCGTGTCAATGCATTTTTTGACGTGCGGCGACGGCAAAATCTCCGTCGCGCGTCTCGCACTCTCCGACTCTCGCTTTCTCATTGAAAAATCTCGGTGTCGCTCATCAACAAACTCTTTGTCACTGAGGATGCTGACGCGCGTCACAGAGGGTGTTGTCGCGCGTCACTGAGGGCGATGTCGCGCGTCACTGAGGGGGATGTCGCGCGTCACTGAGGGGGATGTCGCGCGTCACTGAGGGGGATGTCGCGCGTCACTGAGGGGGATGTCGCGCGTCACTGAGGGGGATGTCGCGCGTCACTGAGGGGGATGTCGCGCGTCACTGAGGATGCTGTCACACGTCTGTAGCCTCTGCCCTTTTCGTGCGTCTATAATACAGGATATATCATATTATTGAAAAATGTGAAGTAGAAGTGTTCTACCTGGCGAATAATCTAGGTTTATATAGGGGATATTTTTCAAGGGTAGGCGAAGCCGACCCCTAAAAAAAATTAAAGTGTAATTTTTAGGCGAACAGGTCACTGACCCGTGCCAAAAAATTCGCCTTTTCAAAATTTTCAAAAATGGAATATTCGCCATATTACGAATATTCGCCACTAAAATTTTCCCTGGATCTTATGGAAGTTGGCGCCTTGATGTAAGAAACCTCTCTGGACAACTTGCTATCCAAAACCCTGTAATTTTGACTCAAAGTGAAGCTCTGTAATTTCTTTTGCATGAAGAAATCCCTCTGCCTGGCAATAAATCGGATGATATTTCACACCCTCTGAATTGCACTCACTGGAGATGGCTTGTTCCCCAATGTTTCGAGACTGAAACCCTAGGCTCCTGTGCTCTGCTCAAGACTTGATCAAATTTTCTATTCCCAAATAATAATCCTTTTCTTCTTCCCAAGCAAATGGCTTATACTCATGAAAAGTGCGAATTCCTCAATAATAGGAAATCATTAAAAAATAATTCGAACTTTTAATTTTAATCTTTCAATAGTCTCCAACCAAATTTTAATAATAAAATATACTCAACAGAATGGCCCCTCTCTCGATGATGGGTGACCCCTTCATTGAAATCACTTAAGTTATAATAAAATATTATAACTTTATATTATAATGCTCCCACCATTAATATTTAATTAAATCAATTAAATATTAATATCTCTCTCGATATATACCCGATGCACAAACCGTCTGAAGCTGACGAACACTGAAGTGATTCTGCACGTGATCAATCCATACTGCTAAAAATAGCAGGGGTCCCTCGCTGAGTGCTGAATACTGCTAAAAATAGCAATGCAGGCTAAAAGTGTCCGAACGAGCCCGAACGAAAGCCAACTGATCAAATACTGCCAACTGAAGCTAAGCTCCAACATGACCCCCTATCCAACCTATCAGCCTACGAGGGTCGCATAATAGGCTAATCCTGTGCTCTGAGAGATGTCAACTAGAAGGGGACATGACAGTCCACCCCTCCTGAAATTGCTTGTCCTCAAGCAATCTCAACTCCGGATGCTGCAGAATATCCTCGCTCTCCCATGTAGCATCCTCAACAGGCAAATCTCTCCATTTCACTAGGTATTCCCTGATAGTCCTCCTACGCAACTGTCTCTCCCTGTACTCCAGGATGGACTCAGGTACTAAAATCAACTTTCCCTCATCATCTAAGGGAGGTAGAACTGCAGATGGTACCACACGGTGTCCCAACGCCTTCTTGAGGCGTGATACATGAAAAACATTGTGTACCCTGCTCTCTGCCGGAAGCTCAAGCTCATAAGCCACCTCTCCAACTCGCCTCAGGATCCTGAAAGGACCGTAATACCGTGGCTTAAGCTTTTCTGACCCACTCTTCCTAAGAGTGGACTGACGGTAGGGCTGCAGCATAAGGTAAACCATGTCACCCACCTCAAAATGCCTCTCTGTTCTCTTCTGATCCGCATACTGCTTTTGCTGATTTTGTGCCTTGGCGATATTTTCTTTGAGAGCCTTCATAGTATCCTGACTCTCCTGCAACAAGTCTCCAGCACTCGGCACTCTACTGTCGCTCAGTAGCAAATCCAGAAAACTCGGCGCCTCATACCCGTACAACGCCATGAAAGGTGACATCTGAATGGTCATATGGAATGTCGTGTTGTAACAATACTCACACAAATGAATCCATTTGACCCACGCCTTCTGCTGCCCTGAAATGTAATTTCTGAGGTATCCTTCCACCCACTTATTCACTATCTCCGTCTGCCCGTCTGTCTGAGGGTGGTAACTGGTGCTCGGTGTAAGCTCGGTTCCACAGAGTTTGAAGACCTCCTGCCAGAAATGACTCAAGAACCGACTATCTCTGTCGCTCACAATGCTCCGAGGCAATCCATGTAGTCTGAATACCTCACGAAAGAAGACCTCTGCCACCTGTGTAGCTGTGTAGGTAGTGGTAATCGGAAAGAAGTGGGCATACTTCGTCAGCCGATCCACAACTACATATATGCAATCTCGCCCTTGGGCTTTAGGCAAGCCCGTAATAAAGTCCATCGACAGGCATTCCCACTTCCTGTCAGGAATCGGAAGTGGCTGCAATAAACCTGCCGGGTACGTGTTCTCCTGCTTGTTCTGCTGACAAACAGGGCACTCACGCACGTACTGAAGAACATCTGCCTTGAGTCCTTTCCATGTGAATCTCTCCCGTATCTGTCTATAGGTTTTGAAATACCCGGGATGTCCTGCAGTCGGTACATCATGAAAGGCTCGCATGATTATGTTCTTCACCTCTGAATCTGGGATCAAATAAATCCTGTTCTTGTAAATGATCAAGTCATTCACAAGTGTATACCTGGTATCAACCGTCGATCCCTCAACAATGCTGGAAGCCCAAGTGTCCTTGGCATACTCTGCCACAATCATATGCCTCCAATCCTCCGTAATATGAACCATAGAGCTCAAGTATGGCCTACGTGAAAGAGCATCAGCTACTACGTTCTGTGTACCTTTGATATACGAAATATCAAAGTCATAGGCCTGCAATTTACTGACCCACTTCTGCTGACGATCATTGAGATCTCGCTGCCCTAAGAAGTGTCTCAAACTGTTATGGTCAGTTTTAATGCAAAATTTGCTGCCAACAAGATACTGTCTAAATTTTGCTAAGGCATGCATGATTGCGAGCATCTCCTTATCATATATGCTATAAAGTCTCTCTGGCCCTCTGAGCTTTCGGCTCTCATACACAATCGGGTGCTTGTCCTGCATAAGCACCGCACCAATGCCCTCACCTGATGCATCGCACTGAAGCTCAAAAGGCTTCGTAAAGTCGGGTAGTGCTAAAACAGGGCATGTAGTCATCAACTCCTTGAATTTCTCAAAACATTCCTGTGCCTCAGGAGTCCAAATAAATGCACCCTTCTTCAGTAAATCTGTCATAGGGGCTGCGTGTCGTGAATAACCATTCACGAATCTACGGTAGAACCCACACAACCCTAGAAACCCTCTCAATTGTGTCAGGTTTGTCGGTGTAGGCCAGTCAATAATGGCGCGGATCTTTTCAGGATCCATCCGCACTCCATCTGCACTGATAATGTGACCTAAATATAACAATTCGGTCATCCCCAAGTCACACTTGGATTCCTTGGCGTACAAGGACTCCCTCTCAAGAATACTCAACACGGTCTCCAGGTGAGCCAGATGCTCCTGCCAAGTCCTGCTGTATATAAGGATATCATCGAAGAAGACCAATACGAATCTCCTCAACAGTGAATGAAAAACCCTGTTCATCGTGGACTGAAATGTAGCTGGTGCATTAGTGAGCCCAAATGGCATCACCACGAACTCGAAGTGTCCACAATGACATCGGAAAGCCGTCTTCTCTATGTCCTGCTCACGGACCCTGATCTGATGATACCCTGACCGTAAATCAATTTTGGTAAAGTAACATGCACCATGGAGCTCATCAATAAGCTCGTCAATACGCGGTATCGGATACCTGTTTTTGATCGTCCTCTTATTTAGGACTCTATAGTCAATACACATGCGCAATGTGCCATCCTTCTTCTTTACCAACACAACCGAAGAAGCAAATGGTGACTTGCTAGGCCGAATGTGACCCATAGCAAGTAATTCCTTGATCGTTTTCTCGATCTCATCCTTCAGCCGTTTAGGATGTCTATAGGGCGTAATCATAACGGGCTTAGCGCCCTCCTCAAGCTCAATAATATGCTCAATGCCCCTGTCTGGAGGTCTCCCTGGTGGAATATCACTGAATACCTTATCATGCTTGATTCTCAACTGCTGTATGTCGGGATGGTATTCAGTCTTTTGCTGTCCCTCCTGTATAGGTGCCAATGTGCACTCGGCAGCCCACTCTACCATGTCGTGACGCATGAGCCTCTCCATCCGACGAAAAGAAATTGTTTTGATGTTGCTGTCCCGAATTGCTTTTAGAATGTGTGTCTTCCCGTCAACATCAAAACGGATCTCCATGTCCTTGAGACGAAGAGTGACTTCCTCCAATGAATGAAGCCACTTCATTCCCAAAACCAAATCAATGTCTCCCATGTTAACTACGTAGTAATCAGCCTTGAACTCATAATTGTTCAAGCGTAAAGGGAGATCCTTAATCATGCGTTCACACCTCAAAGTGTATCCGTCGGCCACCTTAACCCTAATGCCCTCGAACTCCTCAGTGATGAGTCCGCGTTTCTCAACGAATCTAGCATCTATGAAATTGTGTGTGGCTCCTGTATCAAGTAGGGTAATGACCCTCTGTCCTGCCAACACTCCACGAATCCTGAAAGAGCCCTCCTGCTGAATGCTAGATAGGCGTGCCTCCTGTATCTGAAGCCCTGGCTCTGTCTCTGCCCTAGGCTCTGAAGCCTCTGACTCTGAATCCTCGGAACTCTCATGCTGTTCGGATTTTTCTGATTCTGAGTCCTCATAATACGCCCACATCACTCGATTTGCCTTGCCCTTAGGTCTTAGAGGACAATCGTGATTGGCGTCGTAGGGGCCTTTGCAGTAGAAGCAAAGCTTCTTCCTGCGTAGATCGTTAAGGGCCTCACGATCCAAAGGTGGCGCTGCTGATTTACCCTTCGAATCGTTCTTAGCATCTGATTTTTCTTTGATGAAATCAGACTTGTCCCTGTTTTTGTTAAAGCCCTTGTTATCCCTGAATGAAGAATTACCTCTGGAGTTAAATCTACTAGACGGTGCTGCCAACTCCATGCTCCGTGCTTTCTTCATCGCTTCCTGTAATGAAGGAGGATCAAAGGCTTTGATCCAGCCTCTCAATGGCTCTGTCAATCCCTCCATGAAGAGCACTACCAATCGCCTCTCTGAGATGTTCGGAACCATAACTGATAACCTCTGAAAGTCACCAATATATGACTCCAAGCTGCCACTCTGTCTCAACTGAGCCAAGTCTCTGAAGTAGGATTCTGGATCCTTCCTGTCAAAACGCTCTACCAACCTGTCAACAAACTCCTGATAGGAAGTGATCCTATCATGTTGTAGCGTCACCATTCCGTGGTGCCACCAGTCGTAAGCTACTCCCTCCAAATGTAGTGTCGCATACCTGATTGCATCTCTCTCCGCCATCGGACGCAATGTAAGGAATGTGTCAAGCTTACTAATCCACGCTTGGGCTGTCACTTTGCCACTGCCATCGAACATCGCTAATGTGAGCCGGTTCGTAGCATGTTTTAGGTCATTATTCTGGTGCCTAGGTCTCCAATCCTGTCGACCTCTGTTGTGTTCTCTCCTCTGAGTGACAAACCGGTCAAAAGGAATCCTTTCTCGGACCTCGGGTGGTACCAACTCCCACTCCTCGTTCGCTGCCATAAGCGTATCAGCGAACAACTCCTCATGCTCTTCACCTGCTATAGCCTCGTCGGGCTCCTGTCTCATGAAAGTAGGCCTAGTAGGCCTGTCTGCTGTCCGTGAAGCTGTCCAAGGAATTCTCCGTGAACCTGCATCACTCCTGTCATCGTCACGATGTGGTGACGGTCTCCTCGATGTCCCCAGTCTCTGAAGTGCTACTGTCAACTGCTGTAATACATCATTGGACTGCCGTTGACCTGCACGTAAATCTCTGAGTGCATGCAAAACCTCTGCATTGTCTTGATCTCTGTCATTATGAGGTATCTCTGCCCTGTCAGCTCTGTCATTCCTGTCAGCCATGTTTTCCGGCTGCCGAATCGAACTCTGTTGCCTATCAATCAGAGCACGCCTGCGTGTGTAATACCTGTGAGACCCAATCTGTTCTGGCTGCATAAGACTGCTAAACCCTCAGGATGGAAGGATTTAGCTCTGATACCACTGTAGAAACCCTTGTTTCCCCCTGATTCTGATTCTGACTGTGTTTTTGTTTGTTTTTGCAGTTTTTGGGCACAAATGCAATAAAGCGATTTTGCAAGAAATAGAGAATAAATACTATAAAAGTAAATCAAATCTGAAACAATAGATTCTATGGCTAATAGTGATGCCAGTCTTTTTATCAATTTTCTGAGATGATTACAATTTAGATCCACTAGCATGCAATATAAAAGACAATGATTTTTATTGGAGAACCTGGTATTTGCAGCAGAAATGAGAAAACCCTTGATCTGGTACAGCAGCAATGAATAACCTTTTTCTCCCTTTGTCAGATGTCTCGGACAATGCCCGATGTATAGGCGCCTCTATCAATGGTGATAGACTAAAGAGATGGAAAGGGCTTTGCTTGCTCTTGAAGGTTCGCCTTTTTTAAATGATGGTACGGCACAGTGCATCACATGATGCGGCCCCGTGATCAGCAAGCAAAAGAAATAATAAATAAGAGTACGGCTATTCTCTAGATCTCCAGATCTTATGGAAGTTGGCGCCTTGATGTAAGAAACCTCTCTGGACAACTTGCTATCCAAAACCCTGTAATTTTGACTCAATGTGAAGCTCTGTAATTTCTTCTGTATGAAGAAATCCCTCCGCTGTGATAAATCGGATGATATTTCACACCCTCTGAATTGCACTCACTGGAGATGGCTTGTTCCCCAATGTTTCGAGATTGAAACTCTAGGCTCCTGTGCTCTGCTCAAGACTTGATCAAATTTTCTATTCCCCAAATAATAATCCTTTTCTTCTTCCCAAGCAAATGGCTTATACTCATGAAAAGTGCGAATTCCTCAATAATAGGAAATCATTAAAAAATAATTCGAACTTTTAATTTTAATCTTTCAATAGTCTCCAACCAAATTTTAATAATAAAATATACTCAACAAGAATGGCCCCTCTCTGATGATGGGTGACCCCTTCACTGAAATCACTTAAGTTATAATAAAATATTATAACTTTATATTATAATGCTCCCACCATTAATATTTAATTAAATCAATTAAATATTAATATCTCTCTCGATATATACCCGAAGCACAAACCGTCTGAAGCTGACGAACACTGAAGTGATTCTGCACGTGATCAATCCATACTGCTAAAAATAGCAGGGGTCCCTCGCTGAGTGCTGAATACTGCTAAAAATAGCAATGCAGGCTAAAAGTGTCCGAACGAGCCCGAACGAAAGCCAACTGATCAAATACTGCCAACTGAAGCTGAGCCAAGCTCCAACATGACCCCCTATCCAACCTATCAGCCTACGAGGGTCGCATAATAGGCTAATCCTGTGCTCTGAGAGATGTCAACTAGAAGGGGACATGACAATCTTCAATGCATCTTGAAATCACTTCAATGACTCTATAAACCCTCATATTTTACTATTGGAATAACATTACTACCAGTGGTAGACATACATCTTCAATGCATCTTGAAATCACTTCAATGACTCTATAAACCCTCATATTTTACTTGTTGGCATAACATTGCACCTCCTTTTGGTACAAGCACTAGTAATTATCAACTCAAAATGAGATACAACCACATAAAACCTTGTACTCATCCCAAATAAAGCACTCAAGATTTTATGTAATATTCCAGTTCATAACCACTTTTTATAACTGATGCTACAATGCTTTCTAGCTGCTGTGATAGCTCTTAGGAGAACTCTGAACTATCAAAGAAAAACATATGTTAGTGTCAAAGATGGATTATTAATTTCCAGCCAAAATTAAAAAGGAATTTCTGAAAGACTCCTCTGAGCTAGTATAAAACTAGGAAGGCCAATAAGTCTAGTTTGGTGGTTCCACTATTTAGATTTAGATTTGAGTTGTGCATGTAGTGACAGTCCTTTATGTAACAGAAAGGACCGTGTTAGCCACACCATGTATTGTAAATCGGATTATAATGACTCAGAAATGATGAAAACAACAGCAAAATTGCAAATACCTGTATATGGTTTATTTGATTTTTAAGTCATTATTCCAAGTTAACATAGAGGGGAAAAAATCAAAAAACCAGAATTTAGGCCTGTGGGATTGCCCAGATATGACCAAGCCAGCCCAAGTACATACCGAACCATTAGCCCAGCCTCGGAAGGGGAGAACCCGGCTACTTAGATTGATTTGAAAGTGACAATGAAAAAATAATCTTTTAATAGGATGGCTCCACACATGGGTTGTTCCACTGCAGATCCATGCAAGTCCTCCTGAAAAGTCACTATTATTTGATGTCCCCTGAGAAGATTTGGTCTGCTGCAACTATTACAGATAATATCCCCTCTCGATGGGGGTGAGAGGGTTTGCAAAAGCCTGCTAGACTGTTTCGGTATGGGCACAGGTACAGTATGCTGAAATGGCAATTTTTTTATAACCTGGGGTATGGTACGCTGTGAGTACGTTTATATATATATATATATATATATATATATAAAGAAGCATTTGCATACTTATTGAAATTTAATACTCATACAATCATTCATGGAACATGAAAACACATTTCAAATACTTTGAGAATTGAGACTTGAGTTTGTATTGATTCAAAAAGTTCAAAATATAATAGTTAATAACTTATTACATTCAAGCTCTCTCCCTCTCCTTCAAGCTCAGAATTAGCAAAATGCCAAAATATGAGTGTGTGAATTAACAAGAGGGGTTGGGTGTATAAATAGGTTTTTGGGGTCTTTTAGGGTGAAATTAGGGTTAGGTTATGTTCTTTTTAAGTTAGGGACTTTTTTATTTTTAATGATTTTAAGTTGAAAATGGCGGAACTTTGGAGCGGGTACGCTGCAGGGACGTACCTGCAGCATACCCAGACCGTACCGTACCCATACCAAGTACGTATCAGGCCTAGTATGGGGGGGTGACATGCGTTTTCAGGTAGTCCGGGCAAAAGGATGTGACCATATTACGGAAGAAATGAATGACAGATCCGGATGTATCAATTTTTTCTTAAATATCTTGAATACCTGAAGTAGTCTAAACAATGTTAGTCATCACTGCATTTTGAGGACCTCTGACAATTTCAGCAAAATTTAGCTCATCTTGAAAGTGTTTTCCTATAAAATTGGCCCTAAACATTAAGTGATAAAACAAAATCTTGACTACCTTTAGAAACCATCCTCTCAGAGAATGTGTGGGTTTCACTACCCAAACATGAAACGTGGGCTCCCCACCATCAATACCCATTGTTAACATATCTCATAACAATCCTACAAAAAGAGATTAACATCTAACTATATAATGAAGACAATTAGCCTGCTAAAATCAATGAATTAGTAGTAAATTATAATTGTTAGAAATATTATTTAATCCTAAGTCCTCTAGTATTCTATAGTTTCTACCGTAGATTTACCACCCGAATTGGATACTTAATTAGGGCAGTTATATTATTGTACTATTTATTCCTGGTTAGAGAGAATAATAGAAGTAATGTGCCACAGTTATGAAATTATTTGGTTTCCATTCATTTTTCTAGTGTTTGTTTGTTTGTTAATATGCTACGTAGCGGTATGTACCCTGCAGAGTATGGGTAACGGTATGCAAGGGGTGTGACTAGGGTACCTCTTACAGTGCTCGTACATCCTAGGACATACCCGACAGTACCCAGGCACTGCGGGAGGTACCCTGGCCGTACCCAGGCGTACCCACTGCAAAAAGCGGTTAATTCTATTTTTTTTTTGTTTTTGAGCAAAAAAAGGTCAAACTGAATTTTTAAATATCAGACAAGTATCCTAAACCCTAACATGTGCTCCCAAACTCTATAACAACAACAATAACTATTAGGAATATTAATTAGTGTTCATGGAATAAAATAATGTAGTGTGTGTATTGTTATAACTATTATTGTATTTAAAGAGAATAGGTTACGAGTTGTTAAAACAACTCGTATGTAGTTAGTAAGTGGTTTCCTAAATAATAGGAGAAGTCACTCCTATATATGTTCTTGGTTATGTAGAAATGAATTCAACGAAGAATTAATCAAGTTTCCTGTGGAAGTCGGGTTCTGCCATTTTATTTGGCATCAGAGCAGGCGTCCTCAAAAGTTTTAGAAAATGGTTTTTTGATGGATATAAGAGGCAGCGCTGTTGTACCACCCCTGTCAATGAAAAGTTCAGTTAGCCTTTTTCTAAATTGCATATATTAGAATTTCATATTCTGGTTTCTTTGCAAAGTTTAGGATATTATTCTAGATATTGTGAAAGGGTGGATCAGTTTATATCAAAGAAGCACTACCGTTCCACGGCCTGGAGGTGTGAAACAGTCCCTTAAAAGCGCTTGAAGGAGAAAGGTGTAGAGAAGTCATATTGGACCCTTTCAAAGAATAGAATGCCAAGGTATTTTTTCAACACAGATCTAAATAGTTCTATTCTCAGTGTTTGATCCACTTCTCATGACATTCTACCTTCCCAAAATCTGCATTTGAATTCTATTCTCCTCAATTCAAATTTAACAAGCGTTTAATTGGACTGTGGAATGTGCATGTTTTCTGTCAAGCGTGATTCTATCATCAAATTTGGATTTGAATTCACTTCAACCGTCTTTGCATTGAAACGAATCAAACCCAGTAATGTTGCATTAGAAACGAGTTCCTTTCCTACATGCGGCTCATCTGCTCACAACTTATTTGCATTAATTTCCCCATTAATCATGCACAGCAACCGGGAAATGTCATCAACCTCCTGCACTAGATTTGACCTTGGGAAGGTCCTTGGAAACTTTGATGGTGCCTTGGGCTTCTTCATATACTTCTTATTCATTATGCCCACACAATCCACCTTGTCTTTTTCCCACCTATCAAAAGCCTCTTGCATGCTGATTGTAATCACTCTGGATCTGGAGGGAATTTTGAGGCAATAGTTGATGAACTGCGTATCCAGCCTAATCACTGTCTGTCTGGTTGCATCCCTGATTGTCCTGGACAAAGGATGATAGAATTTTGCACATGCTAAAACAAATTCAGGCAATTGGGCCATAGCCGGGAATGCTGCAGCCTGAATAATTCCGCTGTCCCTTATAGCCCGTATAAGGAATGTCCTGTTGGTTGCTCTGGATCTGTCAATCAAATCCCTGATGGGCTTGGGCCCCATATCCGTATCACGAATCCCAGCAAGCCTGGACGTTATGCATGGTTCAGTTGGATCAACCTTATCATCACCTTTCATCATACCTGAATCAACTCCTTTCTGAGATCTTCTTCTTTTATTCTTGCCAGAAGTCTTTGCAATCATGAGAGCTAGATCCACCTGTGCGAAGCTGCAATTGCTTCTGATTCTGAAGATATGTTCAATGTATCAGACATTGACCTCCGCTTCCTTCACCAATATAAGCACAGATGAAGTATTCCGCAAATAATTCAGACACACATGAAGCTAATAGCATGAATATGTAATTTCTTCACCCAAAACCTGATTATAAAGCCAGTTGCCCTCAATTTTCAGCCTTTGCTTGCATGCCAAGCAAGCTAAAATATTATTTTATTCACCTGTGCACTCACATCAACATGTAGATAGCCTAAATAATAAAAAGAAAGCTTCTCCAACCCTAGGCACCAAAACTGGATGCTTCCCGACAATTAAAAATATTTTTTAATGCTAACAACTTCTCCCTTTGGCGCCAAACTTCTCCAGGGCAGCATGCTCCACACAAAAGAATTAATTGCCCTTCACTTATGACATCCACTTCTTATATAGGCAACTGCATGCTAATTTTACTAATTGCTTCTTATTTTTAGCAATTTAATAATAATAAGTTGTGTTTTTTCTCCTTCTTTGGGCGCCCAAGTTTGCCTAAATTTAGCTTGCTTTTAGCATGCTTTTCTTTGCAATTCTTTCCGCTATTTTTAGCAAACTCTTTTGTCTTATTTTTATCCAACCCTTTAGCTTTGACTTTGCTCTTAATTTAGGCGCCAACCTTTGCTAAAAATAATTAAAAGAAATCAGCTTTTAATCATTAAATTGTGCCAGAATGGGTCGCACTTTTTGGCTAATGCTTGCGTGAAAAACATGAAGGAAGGGCAGCGTTAAATTACAACCTGCTAGCAGCTCCTTTTTACGTTTTTCACTTAAGTGAAAACGTTAAACATCATCCTGTCAGGCAGCTCCAAAAAGTGCGACTTGGTTGAGTGAATTGGCTAATGTTTGCGTGAAAAACATGAAGGAAGGGCAGAGTTAAATTACAACCTGCCTAGAAGCTCTTTTTTTACTTTTTTCACTTAAGTGAACTAACTCATATTGCGTGAAAAATATGAAGGAAGGGCAGCGCTAAATTTCAACCTGCCGAGAAGCTTTTTTTACGTTTTTCACTTAAGTGAACTAACTCATATTGCATGAAAAACATGAAGGAAGGGCAGCGTTAAATTTCAACCTGCCGGGAAGCTCCTTTTTTACGTTTTTCACTTAAGTGAAAACGTTAAACATCATCCTGCTAGGCAGCTCCAATTTTACGTTTTTTCAACCTACGAAGCTTCTTTTTACATTTTTCACTGAAGTGAAAATGTTAAACATCATCTGTCAGGCAGCTCCAAAAAGTGCGACTTGCATGAAAAGATTATCCTTCCCAAAAAATGTGACTTGCTTCCTTCCTTCTTTGTCAAAAACTGGCGCATCATGATTGACTTTAGCCTTTGTCTGAGGCCATGGATGTCTTCCAAAAACTCCAGGCAATTAAACTGGTTATGCAGAACGGACGAATAGATCAAGGGGAATTACCAAACAAAACACAGACAAAAAGAAATAAATAAAAATGAACAACCTGCCGAAGTCACAGACAAATGCTCTAAAATAACCTGCCAATCTATAAAAACTCATCCCTGCGTGAATGCTCCATTCAAAGACGAAAGTAATATTGGCATGGAAATTTACGACGGGGTTTAACTTCAGCACAAACTATTTCAAAAGAACTTTATTTATTTAATAAATAAATAAATAAAAGTTTTCAAACAAAACCTGGCAAAGGGATACAGGGAGTTTTAGCATGTGGGTATTTGTCTGAATTGACTTATATGATTCTCTGGGGATACCTTAGAGTAGTGGAGACAACTGCAGGCAACAAAAACACAAAACGACCCATTACTTTGAAAAGAACGAAAATTTTAAAAGGGGTAGTCCCAGATTTCAAGGTGAAATCTTAGGGACACCAAGGATTTTTGGTCTCCCTTCCACCAAGAGTTTCCATCCTTGGATGTACAAATTCATTTGTATCATCCTTGATGCGAAGATGTTCGATTGACTGGGCGAGTATCATCAACAACACTCTCCACAAGCTAGTTGATCGAGGTGAAAATGACGGGTCACTTTTACATGACCTCATATTTGATCTATGTTGTAGCCAGGAGGAGAATATTTTCGGGCTGACAACTAGAGGCACAATGGGTCCTGGTAAAAATAGTGTTTTTCACTATTACCCACAGCTTGAATTCAAGAATGGTTCTCACCATTTCCGGGGTCAATGATGCCTTCCTTTTCTATGTAATCAGATCACTAGGGAGAAATCCAGAAGAAAGGTTTTTAGAGGATGTCAAAGCCGTAATAGAATTGTGGGAAACAATGGGTCCTAGTAAAAATAGTGTTTTTCACTTTTACCCACTAACTTGAATTCAAGAATGGTTCTCACCATTTCCGGAGGGTCAATGATGCCTTCCTTTTCTATGTAATCAGATCACTAGGGAGAAATCCAGAAGAAAGGTTTTCAGAGGATGCCAAAGCCGTAATAGAATAGTGGGGAACAATGGGTCCTGGTAAAAATAGTGTTTTTCACTATTACCCACAACTTGAATTCAAGAATGGTTCTCACCATTTCCGGAGGGTCAATGATGCCTTCCTTTTCTATGTAATCAGATCACTAGGGAGAAATCTAGAAGAAAGGTTTTCAGAGGATGTCAAAGTCGTAATAGAATAGTGGGGAACTTGGTATATCCAGTTTCCTTCTTACTCCTATATACGGGTTAGTGGATTTGTGGGAGCTCCTTACAAACTCCCTAAATACGTCAGTGACAAATTGGCGTTGATGGAACTTTCCCGTCTGTTGGCAAAATTTTCTGCATAGCTAAAAACCTAGCGAGTCATGAGATTAATGTCCCTTATTTACCGGTGAGGCTCCCGTGTATAATGTTTATCAATCTGGTACATATGAAACTTAATAACTATTTGTGGGGGTTTTACTTTAATTACAAAGCTCATGAACCATAACTTAGCAATTCTTGCAACAAGTAAGCAATTGTTTATGAAGTATTTTCAAAAGGGGGAAATAATGGAATTTAGGAAAGAAGAAAGGAAGATATGTAACTCAACCAATAGTTTACAGAGTTGGTCTCATACATATAAGTGAAATAAACAAGTAGATCTCGCAATATTCAAAAGCAAAGGAAAAGAAAAACTTCTAATATAAATCTCAAATAACACAAAGTTTATCCAAGATCCACACAGAAGTAAGAAGCAAATGCACCATGGACACAAAGTTCTCCGGAAATCTGCCTTTATTCAATTCCTCAACTTTCAAAAATGACATCAAGGGCTGCAACACAAAGTCTGGAACTCAAGAATGTTGATTAACAAATTGTGATCCTTTAACCCGTAGGCTCTTCCTCTATTTATAGTGTATAGAGGGCAATTACAAATAGGAAGCTTTTTTAATGAATTGCCACATGTTGAAGCTATGAAAAAGGGAAGCAATTGGCAATCTTCCTCTTGGAATTCCTCTTTGCATGACATGCATAATTTATAACTGAAAATAGAACCTTCTATTTTGCATGTCTGCCACCTATTTCCAAGTAATTGACTTCTTCCAATAACTTGAAGTAACGGCTTTTAAACCAATCACTTAAGTTTTACAATTTAATTGATTACTCAATTACTTTGTCGAAGAAAAAAAAGAAAGAAAAGAAATTAGAAGAAAGTTGTTGCAACACTCTCAGTCTTGTTCTTCTTCCATACTCTGCATGCTGATCCAACCTGTATTGCACTTCTGCTTCCACTCTAGCAATGAATGATCTAAATGAGATCGTTGCCTTGAATATGAGATGTTTTTTTCTCCCATTTGTTGTTGAATCCGTTCGTTTGATTCTCGTCAAACTGGATCTGGAAGCGGTGATCGTGATTTAGCTTTGCAAGTGTTGCCTTTGACCTGTCTTCCCTCTTATCCTTGAAGTTTTTGCAGTTTTTCTCTAGTATGTGCACTAGTGCAATGTTTACCGTAAATAATTCAGACAAAACTCATCACCTTTTATTTTTAATTGCATATGAGCAATTTTAAATTCGGAAAGCACTCAGTGAAGGAAAACACAAGTAAATTCAATGAAGGCTTCAATTTGGAAGATTGGGAGCACTCGCATAAGCTCCTGAAAGGAATTTTCCATGCAATGATTTTCACACAGGATGCATTAGAAACAAGAGTATGAATTTTTTTGCTGGGCAATTATGAGATCTGAATCTATTTCTTCCTCTGAGTTTGAAGATATATTCAATGTATCAGACATTGACTTCTGCTTTCTTCACCAATATGGGCATAAATGAAGTATTCCTACAAATAATTCAGACACACATGAAGCTCATAGCACGAATATCTAATTTCTTCACCAAGATCTTATTATAAAGTTTGTTGCCCTCTATTTTTAGACTTTGCTTGCATGCCAAGCAAGCTAAAAATATTATTTTATTCACTTGTGCACTCATATCAGCATGCAGATGCTTTGAATAATAAAAAGAAAGCTTCTCAACCCTAGGCGCCAAAACTAGATGTTTCCCGACAATTAATACAGAAAGTCAGCTTTTAAGCATTTAGTTATGCCATAATGCGTCACACTTTTGGCTAGAAGTCATGTTAAAAATAAGAAGTCAAAACAAAGGAAATTTTTACCCTGCCAAGAAGCTCCAAAAATCCCATCTTTCACTTAAGTGATTTGTCTTTAATGATGGGAAAAAACAACCTTCCAGGCAGAGATAAAATTTCCACCTGCCTGCCACTACCAAAATTCTCATTGGCAACTTAAAGCCTTCCTTCCAAAAGTGCGACTTGCATGGGTGAATAAAACTTCCTTGATGGGAATTCTTACCCTACTTGGCAGCGCTAAAATTATCATTGGTACTTTAAGTGATTTGACTTTAATGATGGGAAAAAACAACCTGCCGAGCAGGGCATAAAATTCCACTTGCACTGTCACTACCAAAATTCCCATTGGCAACTTAAGTGATTTAAATTTAATGATGGGAAAAAATAACTGCATGCTGACAAGCATAAAATTCCCACCGCCCGCTACTACCAAAATTCCCATTGGCGACTTAAGTGACTTGACTTCCATCATGGGAATTTTTCACCTTCGAGTGCAACGCCAAAATTCCCACGGCACTCAAAAACCTTCCTTCCAAAAAGTGCGACTTGCATGAAGAAATTGCTCTTTCCAAAAAGTGTGACTTGCATGACCACGCTTCTAAAGTCGCGTTAAAACATCAAGCAGCATTTTATTTCCATTTTTGGATTTTCAATGAAGAAAACACAAGTATAGAATAAAATTTTCCATAAAATTTTCCATTTTTGGAAAGGGTTCGGGAAGATGTAGCAGCAAAAACTTGCAAGTGCCATAACTTTCACTCCGTGGCTCTGTTTTAGGTGTCATTTTCTCTAAAAGTGCATATTTTCTTGAGCTCTACGCATTGATGGCAATATTTTTCTTATTTTCATAAAATCCATTTTTGCACCTTTTTGGACCAAGCGACTTCTTGCAATCTTCCTGAAAGAATCCTGAGCTCTAATCGCCTTTAGACAGATTAGTAATTAAAAATACTAGATAGTTTTTCAAAACCCTAGGCCTAGGAAAGGTCTGACAGAAGAATGAATAGGCTACGGGAATTGCCAGAGAAAACAAACCAAAACACAGACAAAAAGAAATAAAACAAAACATAAGAAGCTACGGACAATTGCTCAAAAATATTCTCCAATTAGCTGATTTGCAAAAATTCTTCCGCTTGCAGGTGAATGTTCTATGGTAATAAAATCCTCCAATTTTAGCTCAATCTATTTTTAAAAGAACTTTATTTATTTAATAAATAAAACGCTTGCAAACAAGGTTTGGCGAAGGAATTGAGTGAGCTTTGGCATGTGGATATTTGTCGAATTTGGCTTTTATGACTTTCTAGGGATACCTTAGAGCAATGCAAGCAACCGCAGGCAAAACAAACACGAAACGACCAATTACTTTGAAAAGAACAAAAAAATTTAAAAGGGGTAGTCCCAGATTTCAGGGTGAAATCTCGGGGACACCACCGTCAACTTTTCCAAGTCCATTGCCTACTTGTGAATAAACATAGAGAAGGCATTCATTTCCCAATTCAGATTGGGGAATATAAATGTCCAAGTTCCTGCAGTGCGGAACTGATGGAAAAATAATTTTCCCACATCACCATACATTCTTTCACAAGTAGGGCTCAGTTTGATATTAAAGGGTCCATGGAAAGAGTCCTAGGAGCAAGATACAGGCACAAAGCAAGCATAGAAGACTATTGGGTAGGATGTGCGGATGACAAGGAGGTAAGACGACAACAATTTTCTCGTCTCACATTGGCTCAAATAGAAAATTATGGATTGAGAGATCCTCCTTTGACCCTTGCCGATAATGGAACTGATCTTATGGATCCTACCTACGATCAGATTGTTTTCACTCCACTCCCTAGTATTGATTGGAGTAAAGGAGATGAAACTTCTCTAGATACCATGAATCAACCCGTGTTGAGAACTATGATATGGTACGAGAACCAAATAGCCAACCCTCTCCCATTTCAGGCACATATTTCTAAAATACAGAAATTACCAACGAGAGGACTCACACTAGAAAAAGGTGGTGCAAACCTCTTCATGCATCAGTCTCCACCAACATCATCACACGCATCTCAGAGGCAAAGTCGGTGGTTACCAAAATTTGTCTCTTTGAAGAAGTAGTGCCTCAAAGGTCAGTAAAGAATGTGCATCCTAGAGAAGGAAGAGAACATGTTTCGGGTATTTCTACCCCAAACTCATCTATCCACATCACTGAGAGTTCCAATAGGCTCACTAAAGATCCAAGTCATCAATGTCAGACACCTGAGTCTAAACAAATCCTAGTGGTACAAATATCCAATTCTTCCGAGCATCAAGGTGATGGGAATGTTCCACAAGAACATGATGGTAATCAAGAATGTGTTGCAGATGCCACTTCACCAAGGATTGAGGCTGCAAAACAATTGCCTTGGTTTTAATCACAAGGAAAGTAAAGAGGATATCCCTTCCAATTCTCGACTCTATTGTGTCAAACTAATGAACAAAACACCTTGCCTGGGTTGATTTCAAAATCAAAAAGAGGAAGAGATTGATCAAAGTGGCCAACATCAATTTGGAAGCTCTTTCTGCCCTTTCCAACGAAGTTGTGCCCAAAAAGCCCAAGGTCTTCTCTAGGGTAGTTATTGATGATAGCGGAAATAAATTTGCAGAAATTGCAGTTCCAACAACTGAAAAGGATCGTGGAGACATGGCAATCACTGATTATGAAGTATCCAAAATAGCCCTCAGAAAGACCACTTTTGAAAGTGATGTTGCCATGGCGAAAGATTCAATGAACAAGTGTGCTTAAAAGGTTAGAGAGATACAAATCTCAAATTTCCCAACTCAAAGAAGAGAAGAATCAATTGATCTCATACGTTCAACATTTGATCAGTCCAATTGCGTCTTCTTTTCTGTTCTAGAAACAGTGGCCATCCCAGATCAGGAAATTCTCAATCAATCAAAGGATGTGATCACTCTAGGGCACACTGTAAGGTCTTGGGTTTCTGAGATAGAAAATGGTGGGTTGAGAACAATTGATGAGGTGATAAAAATATCTAAGAATATCTATGCCTACCTTGATCCAGTGTTTCCATTCAAGGAATGCCTCATTGCAGAATTAATAGCTATGGATCAGATCTTTCCAAGTCTTTAGGATCTTGCTCACATGGAATCTACATTCTTAGCCTCGGAGGGAATCCTTGAGTTTGACCATCGCATGACACGAATTCTATGGCTAAATCATGCTAAGTCCAGAAATTGATTATGGAAGACTTAGTAATTCAGTTTGACATTGCTATGCGATGAAGCTTATACCGCACTCTCTTCCATTCAAGCCTTCATCGAAGAGATTCCTTGTACCTTTATCAATGAACACAACCAAAGGAATTCAGTACAACATCTAGAAGGAACAATTCACGAAATTGATACATGAAATGTACACTCCTATTGATAATTTTTCCACTTCTTCTATTGATCAATGTTACAGGATCAAACACCTTTGTGAAGAGATCCAATCTAAAGTTCTGAGACTTGCATACCATACAGGTAGGATTCTTGAACTGCAGGTACTTTGTGAGGCTTGTCTTCTTCCAAGTTGTTTTCCAGAGGAAGAAAAGATGCACAGACATTAGAAGCTCAAATCTTTTGAATTGGCGAAGGATCAGGACCCTTGTTTCACCAACAAAATGGTGGGATAATTTCCTATGTTATCTAATGGGTGTGTGTGTTCATTTCTCATACGAATGAGAATAGGCGAACCCTGCCCAATGGATAAGGCACTAGTTGTTTTACTTAATTTTCATGTGTTTTTCTGCATGGGGTCCACATGTACCCATTTCCCTTTATTTATGTACTTCTCCTAAAGTGACTTTCAAATTGTTATAAAGTGATGTTGACTTATTTTAGTTAGGTCATTTAAAAGCAAGGTCACTTAAGGTGCCCTAATTTAATGTTCATGTAAACCCTAACTACCTTGTAACCAACTTTTGGGTTATAAAAGGAAGTTAGGGGCTCATTTGTAAGGGTGACTTTGAGAGAGGAGAAAAAATACTTTTGTGCAAGCTTTGTTTCAAGAAAGAAACTTTGTGTTCTTTTGTGAAGACATTTTGGAGAGTTAATGAAATATGAACTTTGTGTCCCATTCATTATCTCTTGTAGCATTTGATGTTCTTATGTTCATTAGATGTTAGTGTTTAAATCTTGCATGTGAATACTATCTTTGATCTTATTGTCAACATTATTAATCTATTGTTGAGTGATATCAAGCTCTGATATCTACTTGTTCATGTGTGTTCCCTTTCATTTATTCTTGTTTAGTTGATTCAAACTTTGTTTATTTGAGTTGGTTATTCATTGTTCCTCTTCTTCTCTATGCAATATTAGGCTCTGTTTTTACCTAACTATTGTATGCTCCTTTCATCCATTCCTTTCCATTTCTTTCCTTCATTCCATTTCATCTCCCTCATTCACACTTCTTTCCATTTGATGTCCCAAAACACCCCCACATACAATTTTGAATGTATAGATGTAAATACAATTTTGGTTTTCAATAAAGGCAACCTCACCTTCATTGAGGAGGGACTTTGTCCCCTGACTGTTGCATGTCATTTGCATGCGTGCAAATCCATTTGCTAACAATGACCTAAAAACTCCTTACTAATATGTATCTAAAAAATTCCTTGCTAATAGCTATAACAGAATGTAAAGTAAATCCCTGTATCTTTCAATTATAGAAATGTTGGGTAACTGCAGCATGAGAGCATGACAATATTGATGGTGGCCGGTGAAGCAACATTGGCCGACTTGTCTCAGTTCTGTACACAAAACCTAGTAAATATAAAGAATACATAAAGACAACCATTAAACTTCTTAATCCTTCTCTCTGAATGTTGTAATTAGAAAAAGCAACAAAGGACAACATTGACTGATCCTTAAGATTATTAAGAACCTGCATAGTAGTGCAGAAATTCTCTTCACAAGACTATATGAAAATAATAAAACTAAATGCTAATGTATGTGCATGATTGCAACAGGGGGGAGGTTTTAAATAGTGGCAGAAGTTATCGTTTGATTGGTAAGGAAAACTGATACAAAACCAATTGATACTCCTTCAGGGTTCCTTGACATAATTGTTGTAGACTTATAATTACATTTCCAGCAATCGCTTTCATGTACAAATGTATGTATGACCTAATAAACTCCTTACTAATATGTATCTAAAAAACTCTTGCTTCCTCTTGCTAATAACTATAACAGAATGTAAAGTAAATCCCCACATCTTTCAAATATCGAAATGTTGGATAACAACAACATAAGAGCACGACGACATTGATGGTGGCCAGTGCCACAGAGGAAAGAAAAAACACAAAATAAAACAAAATAAAACACAACGGAACAAACCAGAACAGAACAGGGACCTGCAGGTCAAAAGAGGAAAAATTTGGATTGAGCTACTCATGCTCCATATCAACTTATTTGATTGCTATTTTTTTCTGTTGTCTCGTCATTTAGCGTTGATTGAAAATGTAAAGTATAGGTGGGATGATGATTGTGATGCCTATCTTGTATAATAAGGTGACTAGCTAAACTGTCTATCAGAACAACTTAGTGGATGATTAATTATATGCTCTGCATCTATTAAGAATTTAGACATCCTTACAACTAACAACAGTGTCACAATAACAAAAACCCTAAACCCTCCTGTGCCAGAAAACAAGGCAAAATAGCACAACAATTTTACAAACCCTAAATTCTTATTAGATTCCTTTAAAAAAACTGAAATATGATTCAAAAAACTGCAGAAAGAATAAAACCTAAAATACCAAACTACTCGGTTCCTTTTTAGTACATATGATAAAATACAAATGATGGAAGAAGCATTGACCGAGCTGTCTCTGTCTCTGTCTGAGTCTCTTCTCTGTCTCTGTCTCTGTCTCTGTCTGCATACAGTACAATTATCCGATCCGCCCTGCTGAATAATGTGTTTGATATTTAAGTTAGACACGAAAAAAGAAAAATACAGTGTGAGCTCTGAGAACTCCCCAAATAAAATAAAAAGAAATGATGAAATCAAATCCCCAACTTACCCCAGCATGATCCTATCCCGTCAGATGCCTCCTCCATCTCCATTTGACTTTCACTTACAGCATGATATTGATGGTGACCTGTACCACAAAAAAAGATTACATGGAAATAATAAACACAAATAAGACACAGAAAACCTTACAAGACACTAAAGAACATAACATATCAGACCATCCATCAACAACAAAACAACAGAACGGAACGATACACACATTGACACATGATACGCACATTAGCACATTGAACAAGAGAACAGAACAAAAAAAACACGCCATCCATCAAAAACAGACGCTTTGTATCTCATCCCCAAATAATCTCTGCGCTCTACACCTGCCAGATTGTTGTCAGCCTTCAACGTTCAAATTAATTCCAGCTCATGCTTTTTGTTTGTTTTTTTCCTTTGGTAGTTTTGAAGTTCACGCCACCCATCAATATTCATCATTTTCAAATTAATTTTAAGATTAATCATAGTACATGTGATGATGAAAATGGTTACCCACTTTCCTTCTCAAATTGTACTAAAGCCTTCTGTTGTTAATCCTCAAGTTGCCACGTATTGAATGTTGAAGTGATAAATGGAAACATGTTGTTTTGCATAATTAAAAAACAGTTCAAAGTTTAGTTGACTTTAAAAAATACCTCAAGTAAAAATCTTTATAAAATAGCTGACGTATTAAATGTTCTACTAGAAATTCTTCAAGGTCAATAGGTTATCAATGGTACTAGTATACAATACAAAACATGTAAGGTGAACCATAGATATATGAATGCTAGTAATGATAGTCAAGCACTCAAGGAATCACCTTATTTAACTAGTCATGCAGTCATTTCACATATTTCTTCTAACATTAGTCCCCCTCATGCTTCCCATATTGTTAATGTTTCTCTTCCCTATCACACTCCTTTGATTGATTCTCATATTGATCAATTTCTTCTTCCTTCTCAATGTTTTCCAACTACTCCACTTGCTTCTCGAAATTTCTCAATTGCTCACAATGCTTCTTTGCATAATGTTTCTATTCCCACTTATTCCATAAATTTACTCTTCATTCTTTCAGAAATGACTTATGCAATGAACATTGTGTATGATTTGAAAAATTAGATTAAATTGCTATCCCAAAGTTCTTAGAAGCCATGTAATAGGGCCACTTTCAATTATTGCTTAACCACGCGGCCTATGAAGCGCTTGCTTACCCCTTCCTATAGATTTTGTTGATCCAAAGTTTAAATTATACAATAGAAAAGGAGATGTGTCTCACTATCATTCGTCATTTCACGTATCTTGCTTCAACTTTGCACATGATGGTAGATTATTAACAAATGGTATTTCCTTGAAGTTCAAAGGCTTATGTGTTTGATTACTTTTATATTTTACCTTGTAGATTTGTACAATATTTTATCACATTAGTTGATGATTTTCTTGCACATTTTCCAATCAATGTTATAATGGTCATATATACATATATTATTTAGTTGGGATAACTTTATAATGAAACTATTAGTGAGCATGTGCTTACATCCATGACTATGGTTACCAAAATGTGTCATACTTGAGGAATCTAGTGAAGGACAACGTTAGACTATGCAGCCTAATACTCATGGAAAAAAACAAAGGACATATGCACAAATGGTCCTTACACAACTTCAAACAACAAATATGAAATATTTCAAACTTTAATACTTGAACTTAGATCTATAATCACGAGCAATGTGAATATATCAAATCAATCAAAGAACACAAAACTTAATGCAAGTAGACACAGATATACGTGGAAACCCTTTCGGGAGAAAACCACGGAGAAACTTCTTTCTTTATATATATTTCTCAAAAATTTGTAGGCACCAAGTGACCTCTGGAGACACCAATCCCCAAATTATATATTTTGTAGGCACCTGACCTACGGGAGCACCCACCCCTTTTGCTAAGCACCAACTCAGCAAGAGACACCGATCTCTTCGAATATGAAGGCACTGACCTTCCTTACAAAATTTGCTTTCCACTTTTGAACTTGTTGCTTCCTCAACGAATAATGGAAAATTCTTCTTCTTACTTTCAGATTTGTTGTTCTAAAATTCTGCCCTTATGCTTCCTCTTCTTCTTCTTTTTCCTTAAGATATTCAACTTGAATCCATGCTTTATAAGTCTCATATGAATCTTCTTATATAGCCTTTCGTACCTTTTCGAAAGGGCATTACACCTTAAACCATCACACCCTTTCATTAACATTAGTCGGCCTTTATTTATTAATTTATTCTTTCTAAACAAATCGCTGCCCCCTTTGAATTAATTAATGCACACATAAAGACTGCCCCAAATAATTTAATTATCACCTAAACATTCAATGCAGCCCCTTAAGACATGAGTGCTGCTCTCTAAGCAAGTCGTGGGCCCTCTTTTGTGCAAATCGTGGGCCTCCAAGGATAAATCACGGTCTTCATGAAAAAGCGTTGCTTTCTTCTCATCATGGTTGTCAAGATCTTCCTCTTTCTTGAATGTTGTTCGCTTTACACAGATATTGTTGTATTTCTCCTATAAAGGCGACCCTTTTCACATATATAAATATCTGATTTCTGCTCTTTTTGCTACTCTATATGTTGCTGGTTATTTCCGTTGACATACTCACAATTCCGTTAATAATTCCGTTACTTTCTGACAGATTTCCGTTTACCAGTTCAGCACCTCTTTTGACATCAATGACAATATTTCCAACAATCTCCCCCTTTGTCATTGATGGCAACCCCAAAAAAAAAATCTCCTCTTCTGCAGCTTCCTCTTGCCGTAGCTCCCCCTTACTACCATTCTCCCCCTTTGACATCAATGGCAAAGGGTCATCCTAGGAGCTAAAAAAATTTGCAAAGTTTTAGCTCCCCCTTAACTAGTGCTACCCTTGACTCTTCAATGTAAAGATGTAAAAGAAATTACTCCCAGCTTATGCCGTAGATATTCAAATGTCTCCTTTGGAAGTGGCTTAGTGAAAATATCTGCTATCTGTTCGGATGTAGCGACATACTCCAACTTTACCTGTTTCTCTGCCACCTGCTCTCTTAAGAAGTGATATCTTATGGGAATGTGCTTTGTTCTGGAATGCATAACCGGATTCTTTGAAATACTTATTGCACTGGTATTATCACATAATATGGAGATGGGATGATCATACTCTACTTTGATATCCTTGAGTTGCTTCATCCATAAAATTTGCGTGCAACATAGTACCGCTGCTATATACTGCAGCCTACTTTGTGGATAGGGATATAGAATTTTGCTTCTTACTTAGCCAAGATACAGGTTGTTTCGAGAAAAAATGCTCCTCGCTTGTACTTTTTTTCATCATCTACACATCTGCCCAATCGAATCTGTATAAGTTATCAATGTGAAATCTTTTCCTTTTGGATACCACAACCCGTATTCCATAGTTCCCTTTAGATATCTGAATATGCGTTTTACAACTTGCACATGTGTTTCTTTCGGCCCTGCTTGAAAACGTGCCACCATACCCACTGCTTGCATGATATCTGGTCTAGATGTTGTCACATATAATAAACTCCCAATCATTGATCTATAGAGAGATTGATCAACATCTGGAGATTCGTCATCTTTGCTTAACTTGGTTCCGGTGATCATCGGTGTGCTGACAGGTGCACACTCCTCCATACCAAACTTTTTCAACATTTCCTTCACATACTTGGTTTGGGATATAAATATTCCTTTATTAGATTGAGAAATTTGCAATCAAGGAAAAAGGATAACTCACCCAACATAGACATTTCAAATTCCTTTTGCATGTCTTTGCGCAAATTTTCTAGACATTTGCTCATTATCTCCTCCAAAGATTATGTCATCCACATATCTGACCACTGATTAAGCTGGTGTTCATCTTGGTTTTGATGTAAAGATTCTATCATCGGCATGTCCTCTCTTGAATCCTTGGTCTGTAGATGTTGATCAAGCCTTGAGTACCATGCTCTGGGGGCTTGTTTTAATCCATCTGATGCCTTTTCAACCTACACACATAATCTTCATTTTTCGATAATAGGAACCCTTCGGGTTGTTCTATGTAAACCTCCTCTTCTAAATTCCCATTTAAAAAGGCTGATTTGACATCCATTTGGTAGACTTTGAAATTTTTAAACAACTGCGAAAGCAAGGAACATTCGATTGCTTCTAGTCTTGCAATTGGAGCAAAAGTCTCTTCAAAATCAACACCTTCCACTTGAGCATACCCTTTGCATACCAATCTTGCCTTATTTGAGTGACTTGACCATCTTCATTTAGTTTGTTCGAAATACCCACTTAGTGCCGATCACATTCGACTCTTTGAGTGCAGAACCGAGTTCCCAAGTTTCATTTTCTCAATTTGATCTAATTCTTCTTCCATCGCCTTGACAATGTTTATCATGTCTTGCTTCTAAAAAGTTCTTAGGTTTACCTTAGATAGCGAGAGAAAAATACCCTTGCTCGAAGCATTTGTAATTCTTCTTGGTTTGAACCCGGTATCAAGTTCTCCGATAATCGACTTTCATCATGATTTTTTGAACGAAGCGAGATGGCGTCTTGGTATCTGCCTTTTTGATTTACTCCACTCTTGATATCTTCTTCTTCCTCTTGTTCTTCTTTCACAAGACTTGGTATTTCTAAAGACTCTTGAATTTTCTTTTGTCTTTAGATCAGGACCCTCATCCACTCGACACTTGCACTTTTCTATGATAGTCATGACCTCTTGTTATAACATCGAAGGCTTTACTTTTAGTGGAGTACCCAAGAAAAATCCCTTCATCGGATCTTGAATCAAATTTGCCTAAGTCCTCTTCGGTTCTTTTAATGAAACATCTGCTCCCAAATACCTTAAAATATTTGACCGAGGCTGGTCTTCCTTTCCATAATTCATATGGAGTTTTGTCATGGTTAACTCTGATTTGCACTCTATCCAAAATATAAACGGCAGTACTTACGCTTCTTTCCAGAATCTATCTGATAGCTTAGATTCATTCAGCATTGTTCGGGCCATCTCTTGAACGGTTATGTTCTTCCTTTCTACTACTCCATTTTGTTGTGGAGTTCTTGCAGCTGAGTATTGTCTTTTAATTCCATGGTCTTCACAATATTCAATAAATTCATTTGACATGAATTCACCTCCACGATCTGACCTTAGACATTTTATCTTCAGCCTGTTTCATTTTCTACTAATGCCTTGAAAGCTTTGAACTTTCCAAATGCTTCAGATTTTTCTTTCAAAAATGCTACCCATGTCATTCTAGTGTAGTCATCAATGAGTAACATAAAATAACTCTCACCTTGAATACTTTTCGTTACGGTAGGTCCACACAAATCCTGTGAATTAGCTCGATGGTTTGGTGGATGAATACTCCTTTGTTTTGAATCTTGTTAAGTGCTGCTTCCCAAGTAGCTTTGCTTGCATAGAGTACTCGAAGGCTTTGTTATTTTAGGCATGTCCGTACGGCTGCTTATTGCTTATCTTCACAAGATTATCAAAATTTATATGTCCCATCCATACATGCCATGCCATAGCCAACTTTCCTGACTTGACTTAGGCAACATTTTTTCTTCTTTTATTTCTCCGAGCATATATAGATTATTTGCGGTTCGGTGGATCTGCAATTAGTTCTCTATATCTGCTTTCCTTATTTCACATCCTTGGCATAGAACTTAAGAGTGTGTCCTGATCACACATTTGACTCACACTCGAGGTTATGTTTTAATCCTTCAACATACAAAACATTCTCTTTTTGTTTTTCCATTATCCAAACTCAGCGTACCTTTGCCAACGATCTTCGTTGTAGCATTATCACCAAATTTTATTGTACCTTCATTTACTTTCTTTAAGGAGAGAAACTTACTTTTATCACCAGTCATATGTCTTGAACATCCGCATTATCGATGTACCCTTTGCTGTCCTTCATCTCGAGCATGAAAATTTGTTTGAGCGAGCATGGATTTTTCTTTGTCTAGCCCATCTTCCTCTGCTTCCTTGTCCAGGATTTCGTAGCCTCCCTTTTCTTTGTATCTAAAGGCTTTGTCTTTTGATCTTGTCTCGAAGTCAAACACACTTCTACAAAAGCGTGCTATATGTCCATAATTATTGCACTTGTAGCAGATAATGGCTTCCTCGTTATAATAGGATAGTGGAGCAAACGAATTATAGTTCATATTCAACACTCTATGAGCAGATTTTGGTTTGTTCAGGCTTCATTATCTCTCATTCGCTTTCTACACTCTATCTTTTTATGCCCATATATATTGCAATAAAAACAATAACCATGAAAGGAACTTTCGAACCTGTTCATATTCCTATGTCGTGGAATAAATGGTCTTTTGGGTCGTTCTCTTTAACACCTTCCTTGTGGATGGAGCTGGTCTTCGTAGTTTCCTCTTCCTTTCTGCTTTTATTCTTCGTAGGCATATTTAGAATTTCTGCATAACTTTTTGCCTTTTCTAAACCTTTCTTCTCCGGAAGCTCAATGGATTTTGAAGCTTTCTCTAGTTTTTCTTCATATCTGAGTCCTGATTTGTTGGATGGTGATCTTTGACTTTCTAGAATCTCATCTAGAACCTTAGTACTCTTTTCAAATTTCAAGTTGTTCATTAGTTTGGTATTTACCTTTTCTAAGTCTTTTCTCATCGCAACAATCTCTGACTCACGATTTTCACATTCTTCTTGTTTCACCTTGAGCTGACTTCTCAACCCTTCCTCAATTCTCTTTGCTTCTTCAATCTGGGTCTTCAGGTCAATGATTAGATTCTTTGATTCTTCAAGACTCTGGGCTAACTTAGCTTCGAAAGATTGATTTTGTTCTTCATATTTCTAGAGCTGAAGTCTTTGCTTCTGATTCCTCTTTTTGAGTGCTTTTATTTCACCCAACGCACAAATGAGTTCTTCTTCGAGGTTTACCTCACCTTCTTCTTCTATGTCCTCGATTCCTTTCAAATCAACTTTTTTGGTTGATGAACCTTCTTCTATAGCCATAAACAATGTTTCTTCATCATCACTATCTGAATCACTTATTCCGCTTTCTTCGGATGAGCTGCTACCTCTTTTTGAATATAGACTCTTCTTTTGCTTTTCAAATCTTTTCTTGCCTCTGCTTTGCCTGAATTCTCTTTTGAACTTGGGCTTGCTTTCTTCATCTTCGCTATCTTCCTTCTCTGGGCATTTAGCTGCAAAATGACCAATTTTACCACAGTTAAAGCATTTAAATGGTAACTTATCTTTGTATCTCCCGGATCCTTTCTTTAGCTTTCGAATGAATAAAGCTTCCTTTTCATCTTCTTCGCTGTTTGATTCATCATTCGCTCCAGATTCCTTGATTGCCTTTTTCTTCGAGACTTTGAATGCGGCTTCCTTCTTTGTTGGTTTATTAGACTCGGTCCTCATTTCATAAGCCGTCAGTATTCCATGTAGTTCGTCCATGCTTAGCTTGTCAAGATCCTTCATTTCTTCGATGGCAGACACCTTAGCATCAAATCTTAATGGTAAAGATCTTAAGACCTTCTGGACGATCACAGGTTCCTCAATCTTTTCTCCAAGCCCTCTTATGGCGTTGTGACTTCATCCACCCGAGAAGATAAGCATGACATCTTCCTCATCCTTCATTTTTAGGCTCTCAAATTTTCTCCTATGGGTTTGAAGCTTAGCTTTTCTGACCTTATCATCACCTTCATATATTGTTCGAAGTTTATCCCATATTTCCTTTGCCGTGTCACATTGCATTACCTTGACAAATTCGGACTCTGACAGACCACACAAGATTGCATTCATCGCCTTGGCATTATTTTCAAAAGCCTTCTTACCGGCTTGGTCTGTTGGCGGAGTTGATGGAATGGTATATCCGACCGCTACTGATTGCCAAATATCAAACCCTAGTGCCATCAGATAGGTTCTCATCCTTACGCTCCAAAATGCATAGTTTGTTCCGTTAAACAACGGAGCCTTGTTCGAGGAAAATCCTTCTTGTACTTGACTAGCCATATGTGCTCCCGAGATCTACCTTCCAACTGTTAGATTGTTCCTGAAGGAACTGCTCGATACCAATTGTTGAGCACAAGATAATATTGAGAGGGGGGGTGAATCAGTATTATGAAATTATTTCAAACTTTAATACTTGAACTTAGATCTATAATCACGAGCAATGTGAATATATCAAATCAATCAAAGAACACAAAACTTAATGCAAGTAGACACAGATATACATGGAAACCCTTTCGGGAGAAAACCACGGAGAAACTTCTTTCTTTATATATATTTCTCAAAAATTTGTAGGCACCAACCTACTGGAGACACCAATCCCCAAATTACAGTTTTGTAGGCACCAACCTACAGGAGCACCCACCCCTTTTGCTAAGCACCAACTTAGAGAGACACCGATCTCTTCGAATATGAAGGCACCAACCTTCCTTACAAAATTTGCTTTCCACTTTTGAACTTGTTGCTTCCTCAACGAATAATGGAAAATTCTTCTTCTTACTTTCAGATTTGTTGTTCTAAAATTCTGCCCTTACGCTTCCTCTTCTTCTTCTTTTTCCTTAAGATATTCAACTTGAATCCATGCTTTATAAGTCTCATATGAATCTTCTTATATAGCCTTTCGTACCTTTTCGAAAGGGCATTACACCTTAAACCATCACACCCTTTCATTAACATTAGTCGGCCTTTATTTATTAATTTATTCTTTCTAAACAAATCGCTGCCCCCTTTGAATTAATTAATGCACACATAAAGACTGCCCCAAATAATTTAATTATCACCTAAACATTCAATGCAGCCCCTTAAGACATGAGTGCTGCTCTCTAAGCAAGTCGTGGGCCCTCTTTTGTGCAAATTGTGGGCCTCCAAGGATAAATCACGATCTTCATGAAAAAGCTGCTTTCTTCTCATCATGGTTGTCAAGATCTTCCTCTTTCTTGAATGTTGTTCGCTTTACACAGAATCTTTGTTGTATTTCTCCTATAAAGCGACCCTTTTCACATATATAAATATCTGATTTCTGCTCTTTTTTTGCTACTCTATATGTTGACATACTGGTTATTTCCATTACGTTGACATGTGACTTTCACCACTTTCAACTTGGTATTGTTTCTTGTGACTCTACCTTCCTATTGACAAGTCCATGTTCTTATGTGTTTTACCATGTTTGCTTCCCCTTCCTCTTCTTTTCTCTCTCCCCTTTGGTGTCATATCTCTTTCCCCATTATTTATTGTTATGGAATTTTTTTATAATGTACCAAAGACAATTCTAATTTGTGATAATCATCGCTTATTTATGGTTTAGGTTTTCTAGAATCGTACCATGATAGCTTTGGTCACCTTATTAGTAGGCCCTTTTGACCCTTTTTAGTTCCTCGAGATTTGTTCTCCTCTCTTCTTTGTTTTCTCCACCCATTGTAAATTGTATTACACACCAATATGATCCTAATTTGTAGTTAAGAAGCCTATAAATAAATAAGTGCATTTAGTACAAATAGAGATATAAACATGCAAGCATATTCATGCATGTGTCAACTTGAATATTATAAGGAATTTATCAATTTAAGAGCATCCTTAAACTAAAAAGCATAGTTCATCCATTTGAATAAGGATAGGGACACTTGTATGATACTAGACCACTCACTAAAGCGCATCATGTATTGTTTTCAAGGCTTGTTCCATTAAGGATATTTATTGGGATAAACCCCTCATTCCACCCCCTAATTTATATTGGTTTGCAAGATCTTGATTTTGGAATTAAGGTTCATAATAGAAGAGAGTTATTTCCGAGTGACTTACATATTTTTTTAGAAAATTGGTTGACATTTTTAGATCATGAGGACAGAATCAGGTTGTCAAAATAATTTTGTAAATTATAGCATTTACTAAAACTATAGCGATATAGTTCTAGTTATACCACTTAATAAGTGTTAAACACTATAACATTCTCAAATTTTGTTGATATTTTTAAGTGTATTTTTCCCGCTATCTAGACTTATTTTCCACTTCTTTTACAACTACCTCCAAATCTGTGATAAAATTTGCATCACTCAAAACCCTAATTCTCTAGTCTTTTCCAAGTATTTCATTTATTCTAATTATTTCTAGATTTATCTTATACTCCTAGAATAAAAATGTTTGTGTAGTTAGGTTTGATTTATTATTCATATTAGATAAATCTAATCGCATTAGATGTGGTTCATTGTATGCATTATTAGGGAAATAAATTATTTCCATAGATACATGCGGTGATCCCGAATACATCAAACATCCAACATTTAGGGTTTTCCTTTTTGGTAAAATCATGCATTATTCAATCCTAAAACCTAGGGTTTTCCTTTTGGAAATTCAACATTTCTTATAAATGTAGATAACTAAATCTAGATCTATTGACATTTGGGAACTATCCCTTGACATTTATCTCAACCCATAACTCATTCTGCAATTAATTGATCAATTCCTACACATGCATTTCTCAATAAACACTATTGACCACTAGGTCAAACTTGTTATCTATCATGACCACTCAAAACATCATTATTACAATATACGACTCATCTTCAAAGTTATGGCCACCATCTCCAATAGACACGTTGCATTGTGTACTATGCCTAGAAAAAGTCATCGATATAGAACAAAATCCATTGGTTGACTTTATCCAAAGTCGAATTCATCCTAAAACCCTAATGGTCGCGTTTTCATATCCACAAGTTTCCCTAATCGGTCACATGTGATTTGAGTGTGATATATTTTCACTGTCAGTCATATCTAAGCACATTCACCTAACCCATTTTAAGGACCTCACTACTCAAATTTAAGCTACCTAGGAGATCACAACATAGTGCCCAATTGTTAAATCAATCTCTCAAATATATTGAGCTAACTTTGAGTCCGCACACATCATTGAAAGTTGTCCTAGACCATTTGTAAAGTTACATCACACACTAAAGATCACACCGTCGTCAAAACGTCCTTATGGGGTCTTCATTTCTATAACACATTACGATATACATCTTGCACACATTTAACCAAGTGGGGAACTACGAGGGTTTGATGCCTCTTTGGAGTATTACTACGTAGGCATGGTGGGTGATACGACACAAAAGCACTAACCTATTTTTATAAAAGAAGAAGAAGAGAAGCTCTAATCAGCTGCACAAGTGTGATCATATAAATTCAAATATAAAAGAAGTTATAAATAAGGAGGAATATAGTGTCAAAACCAAGATTCGTACACAATCAACAAAGGATGAATACAATCAATAGAGGATGAATCCAATCAAAGAGGACAAAGTTGCCTAGTTAAATTTGTTTAAGATAAACGGTTTCATCCTGCTAAAAGAAGTACACTCCCATATTTTTTTAGGATAGCTTGACAAAAGTCTAAGCACCCTTCCTACACATTCTTAGAAGAGATTCATCACATCTCAATCTAGAATCGAAGTAATTCTATCTAACCCTAAGTAGTTTTTATATTCCTACTTAGCTTATCTATGCTTGTGTAATTTATCATATTTTACTCTAATACAATTTAGGATCTGGATTTTTACTATTTTCATTATAATATGGTCTTATTTCATTAGAACACAATTTTTTAAAATCTTAATCAGATAAAACCCTAATTTTGGCATTATATTTTGGTGAACCTAGTTATTCATTTCTATGTAATCTAGGGATTCATGCCTCACCCCGAGGGTTTCGTGATTTTTAGATTTAATAGGTTCCATATAGCTTTTAGGACTTCTTAAAGCCCTAATTTACTCTTTGATCTTATATATTCCTCTAATGACTAAAATATATGCATTGAAAATGGACTCCTCACTAAGAAACAGAATTTTACAATCTTGAATCAAGCAAACTCATCCTCCTTGATCCTAATATCATGCCATGTGACTATAATATGTATTTGATTGATCAAGATTTTGTTATAAACCTCACATTAGAAGTCACACACACACACACATATCTTGAATCAAGCAACCTCATCCTCCTTGATCCTAATAGTATGCCACGTGACTATAATATACATGTATTATCTCTCTCTCTCTCTCTCTCTCTCTCTCTCTCATATTATAGTATGTCATGTGACTCTAGTATGCATTCTCTCTCTCTCCCCCTCTCCCTCTCTCTCTCACACTCTCCCTCTCTCTATCTCTCTCTCCCTCCCTCTCTCTCTCATATTATAATATGCCATGTGACTCTAATATGTATTCTCTCTCTCTCTCATATTATACTATGCCATGTGACTCTAGAATGTATTCTCTCTCTCTCTCATATTATACTATGCCATGTGACTCTAATATGTACTCTCTCTCTATCTTGTATTATAGTATGTCATGTGACTCATGTATTCTCTCTCACACCCCTCTCTCTCGCATGCAAGTGCACACCCACATGCACACGCGCACACACACGTACGCGCACACAAATTAAATCTGATCTGCAAAATCAAACACATCAACAGGTTGGATGAAGAATCCGAAATGGATCTGAAGTCCAATTGCAAATGAACACGGCTCAGTGGATGTCAATGGGAATAGGATGCTCAGATCACATGGAAGGAATGTCAAATCTGTCTACAAGCTTTTGTTAGTGCAGGTTCAACATTCGAGTCGTATTGATTGGGGCTCAAGAATCTGGGCTCGAGTTTGAAAGCTGAGCTCGATTTTGATTTGGGTCTCATTGAGTGTTAATATTGGAGGATCTATGTCGCAAGATATGGGCTCAGATCTGACAAATGACCCACAAACTGAGCACTTTTATTGTTGTGATTGATTTGTTAACACTTGGTCTAAAGCTTTCATATAAATAGTTGGCGCAAATGTGCTTCTTCTCTTTGCCTGGTCAACAATAGCAAATAGAATAACAATTTTTGTATAGCTGCAATCAACTTTGACAGCACAAAATAATAGAGCTAGAATCTCTCAGGGCTCTCAAGATTTCAAAGCAAAATGCCTCTTCTCCGGGCTCACCTCTTGCAGAAACGTCCTTCACTAAGCAAAATTAAGACTACTATAAATTTTCCTATCACTTCTTACAATAGAATTTTAAAACAAGAAGCAATCATTAGTAGGGAAACAAATAGCCAATGAAGCTGCCCCTTGACAAAAATTATCTCTCCATTACAGGTTGATCATAAACTGCTCTCATACCAAATAGGAATTTGGTCAGAGTTTTATTATTTAACAATATAACAATTTGCTCAAATAAACTCACAATAATGTTTCACACATTCATTCAGGATATTATATTAATTTAGAGATGAATACATATATAGAACTTGACTTCTCCTAAAAATAAGGAGATGCCTCTCATCATGACCCCTTTAATTTCTCTACTATCTCCTAGGATCACTGTCAACAACACTATCACTATGAGTTGTTACAACAACTCATTTTACACACACAAATATATTATTATTTTAATCTAATACTAACTCAAGCTCAATAATGTGATTACTAACCATAATTTTCCTAATACCAAATTGATTTCAAAATAGAGCCACGCATGTTTATCCCAAATGGCTTTCATGTTGTACTACTCATAACATACTTCAGCTATGTACTCTATCCACGTGATGCAAAGATATATTTTATTGATACTTATATCTCAGATACATTTTAATAAGCCTAAATGTTTCGTGTCTTCATAGCAATTGCTTGTTTTATTTCACTTAGCTTATGCTAAACCTGCAATTACTGAAATATTATCTTCAATGACCAATTCATCTTTTTAATGGAGACAAGGTTATTGATGCAAGCTTTAAATTCTTCTTTTGGCTGCCTCAACTCACCTCCTCCTCCCTTTGCTAATATTTTGACTTGCACCCATGAGCCCATTCCATTCCATCCACCCATCTTCATACGTGGAATAAATATGTAAACACTGGACCCTTCATTGTTGATTTGTAAAGTTCTTTTGTTGAGAAGCATAATAATGGCCATCACTTAATTCCTTTCAACAGGTATTTCAATAGACAAATTGTATGCCTTCTTCTCTCAATTCTTAATCTAACAAACACACCCTACTGAAAACAGGTCACTCTCTGCAAGTTTCTTCAAACCTATCCACTGCCTCTAATGTCGTAATAAGACAATGCCAATACAAGCACCAAGTAGTTGACGAATAATCTCTTTGTTAAGGAAATACATATACCAGCCATTTTGTATTTCAATTCTTTGCTCATATGTCAATCGTGGCCACATCTCGCATCTTTGCTTTTACTAGATATTTATTCTTGAAGCAAGCCTCAAGGTAGTCATAAGATATGTAGAAAGTCTCCTAGGCTTTTTAATTTGTTTTTTATTGATATTGTTTTGATTCAACATGTAACATATTCCATGCTAATATTGTAGTTGTATGCATCTTCTACATTGAGGAATAAAAGGATTGCAATTCTGGGAAACATTTCCTCCAAAATTCTTCCTTTTCTAGAAGTTTCCACTAAAAAGACTGCAGGCTTATATGTATTACAAACGACTACTGCATATAAATTGAAAATTTAGTCTCTAGGCTAGCTAGCTGTGATACCAAATACTCAACTTCATCCCAACCAAGATAAACAAAGTGGCTGACGGTATGATCCGGAGTGTGCAGTCATCCTCCGAGGCTTCATTGACAGTCAGTACCTCATAGATCCTAAATTCCAAAATGGCAACTATAACTAGTGCAACAGAAGAAGGTGCCATTATTATTTGACCAGATAACTTGACCGTTTCTTTCTCCCCCTTCATGGGTGTCAGATGACAGGAAAATCACAATAAGCATATCTGATTCCACAGTTTCAGACCATTCGCATATCTACCTTCACATCTTTGACAACATTGGTCTGAGGAAATTCCAGTCCAATATGAAAAATATGTCGCTCTAACACCCAGATCTCCATGCAAGTATTCAGTTGTGGTGGAGGTCCTACCCAATACAATCACAACTGGAGCAACTGCAGAAACTATCAGAGAACAATGCTTCTTCAAAGACTTGGACAATATAGAACAAAATCTGATTCCAGATCTGCACATTTTTGTTAAAAGAAGGCTTGTTGGCTCTAGAAGTCTGAGGAAATTTAGATCAAAGAGAGGACTGCAATACAAAATTATTTCACGGTTCCATACTGGAAAGCATAACCTTAGTGCTATATGCATTGTAAGGTTCAAGATGGCAGGATGTTACAAAAGCTTGAGGATTTGGTTCTACAAGCTTCCTCTTATTTCCAAGATCTGCTAAAGGAACTAAATATTGATTGAACCAATGCTCTAGAGAAAATTCTACTATAAATACCAAAATTCATCTCTAAGGAAGATAATGATCTCATATTTCAACCAATCACCAAAAACACAAACCACCAGAACTTGATGGCCCTCCAGCTCAATATCATCGGGAGTTATGGGATCTCTTTAACCAAGAGATCCTTGAAGTGGTGGAAGAACTGCGTAGAAAGTAAAGGATGCCGAAAATACTCAACACAACAAGGCTCATATTGATCCCTAAAGATATGGGTGCTGATTCCTTGGAATTATTTCAACTCATCTCTATATGCAACAGTATCTACAAGATAATCTCTAAAATGATAACAAGAAGGTTGCAGCCTTTGATTGCAGAATAATCTCTCCCTCTCAATTGGCATTTGTGAAAGGGCCACAAATTATTGACGATAAAATAGCTATTCAAGATCTTATTCACACTGTGCATAGTCAGTCATGTCCGGGAGCCATGATCAAATGAGAAATGTCAAAGGCCTTTGATAGGTGTAAATAGATACTCCTATACACCATGAGGTTGTTTGGATTCAACTAGGAAGTGAGCAAGTGAGTTCAGAGTTATATCACCATGGCATAATTCACCATCAATATTGATGGCATGGAAGGAAAGGTTATTTTATTCATCCTGTTGAATCAGACAGAGAGACACTCTCTCGTTATCTTTCAAAACTATGAGCAAAGGTTTGAACAAACTTCTTGACCAAGGTAAACACCAAAACTTCATGAATGAACTTATAACAAACCCCAAGCCTTCAGGCATTCCAATTTCATGTTTGCAGCTGAAACACTGTGAATGACCACTCTAATCAAGAAAGAGATAAGCATGCTCCATGTTTATCAAAAAGCCTCATTAAAAGCAGTTAATGTTCACAAATTTTCAATATACTACTTCCATGCTACTGAGGTAAGCAAGCACAGCATCCTTGGTATTTTAAGTTTCAAGGAGGCTCAACTCCCAACTATATATTTGGGATTTCCACTACACCAACGGTCTCTATCTTCCATAATATGTTATTCACAAAAAAATCACAAACAAGGAAAGTTGCAGCTTTGGACCAATAAATGCCATTCACTTTTAGAGAGTATCTAGTTATTTTATCAGTTACTTTAGGCTTAGCAAAAACAAGAAGAAAAATTGAAAGAATGTCGTACACGGAAAGCGTGGGGATCGTTGATCATTTCTCTTGACTTCTCAAGAAGGTACAAATCACCCCCAATCCTACTCTTCCACGACGACCTTTTGGTGGTCACACCCTATATAAGGTACAAGTCAGTCTAGACATTTCTATGTTTAAAGGAAAAATAGATTCAGACGCCCCAT
Source organism: Taxus wallichiana var. yunnanensis (assembly GCA_018340775.1). NCBI lineage: Eukaryota > Viridiplantae > Streptophyta > Pinopsida > Cupressales > Taxaceae > Taxus > Taxus wallichiana. The sequence continues at coordinate 392,286,366 of CM031243.1, forward strand.
ATAACTAGCTATATCTTATATCTTCCCCTTATGCTGGGTAACCATAGAAGGGATAAAAGAAATATTGTGAATCACTTTTTAGGGTGGGTTGACTCAAGTAGGGACTCTCAATTTCATTATCTTGAATTGGAGAAAGGTGTATTGGAATTCTTGTGGTTGAAGGAGCAGCATTGAGATAAGATAGTGTGAAGTGCAAACTGTAATATTCCAAAGACCGTTGTAAGTGTACTCCAAGCAAAGATACATGACAATGATGAGAAGTTGAAGGCATATCCTTCCTAGAGAATTTCACCCATCTTGGGTTTATTCCAAAGGAAATTTTGTGCCATGTCAACTAATTTCTTGTGTATATGCTCTATTATTTACTATTTTTCTTCTTGTTGTTTGCATTCTACATTGTTGTAAATTATTCAACACACTCAAAATTAGTTGGTGAAAGTATCTTGTGAAAAGAGTTAACCTAGAAATCCATAGTTGTTAAGTAACTAGGTTTAGGAATTCAATGATTTATGGATAAAGTGGTATAAGAGCCTTAAGTTTTTATTATTGATTTGGGTTTGGACAGTTTATACCATCCACAAGGTTAGAAGGTAGTGACAACCTAATTCGTACGAACCCAAGATCGGAACTAAGCATTGAAATAAGGTTATAAGAGCCATGGAAAGAGCAGGAAAGGAGGAATGTGAAGTTTATTTCAAGATACTCAAAAAAGACGTGGGTAGGTTCTCCAACTCAGTGTGGATGACAGAAAAGTGAAATCCATGTACTCCTATTTATATAGTTGTTATATCCAACCTTTGCATGCACAATGACTAAATCCCACATTTGTGCCTTCTCTCCAATCAAACATTCCAACAAATTGTCAAGTCTCTTGTTGATAAATTTTGTTTGGCCATTTGTTTGGCCATTTGTTTGCTTGTGATACACAAAACATAACTGCAACTTTGTGTCCACCTTCCACAATGCGCGCCGAAATTGACCGACAAACTTAGTATCTTTGTTACATACAATATTGTTTGCCAATCCTAAGTAGAGTTAGCTATATACTCAATAACAAGGATAGAATCATGACACCCGTTGCTTTTATGCATGCTTTTCAAAAATCTTCATCTTCCAAGTAGAGTTCCTTCATACCCTCAAACTCTACAACTTACATTTACATTTGATTCACGAAGACACATCTTCTACTCAACATTTGTAACTCTATGACTTCCCACTTTTGTGCTTCAAGACAAATGAGTAACTCTACAAGAATTCAACCCATTTCATGTGTCTTTGATTCAGCTTCCCGGCTATTTATGAATTGTAATGCTTGGATGTTTGTGTATAACAAAAACTCCTTGGGCAACAAATAGTACCTCCACTTCTTCAAAGTTTGCACTAAGGCATAAAAATATTGATCGTCAACTCACTTTTTTTTCTGGTGTCATTTAGTTTCTCGCTAAAACATATGATGAATCTTCCTTTTGGACTCATCACAGCTCAAATGGCTATTCCACTTGAATCGCAATCAACCTAAAATAATTTCTTGAAATCGGGAAAGTCCAACACTAACCGCTTTGTGACCTTCTTTTTCAATTTTGAAATCCCTATTATACATTTGCAGTCCATGCAAACTCTCTTATATCCTCGCATCACTTATGTGATGGACGCACAAATTTTACTAAATATTCTTAAGAACTTCTTTTAGAAGCTCACAAACCATGCAATGCAAGCTTTATGCTTCCGTAACATTCTCGGTGACAACCATTCAACTATAGCTCGCACATTTTCAAGATTCATCTCAAATCCTTATTGAGATATCATAAATCCCAAGTACATCGACTCTTCAAGCATGAAATTGCATTTCTTCAAGTTCACAACCAGCTTCTACTCGTGCTAACGCTCAAACACCTTCAAATGGACCTAGAGTTCCTCTTGTGTTTTGGTAAAAATTAGAATGTCATTTAAGTATACAATGACAAACTTGGCTAAACGGGCTTCAACACTTCATCATTCGCACAAATGTGCTCGGTGTGTTGGTTAACCCAAATGGCATGACCAACCACTCATACAATCCATCCCATCTTGAAAGTTGTCTTCCAATCATCCTCTTCTCTTTTATTAATCTAGTGGTATCCACTCTTTATATCAATCTTCGTAAAGTCTCTCACCCAACACAAAAGGTTCATCAAATCATCCATGCATGTGAATGGAAATTTGTACTTGATGGTTATCTTGTTGATGGCTTTGGAATCAATGCACATCCTCTACACATCTCCTTTCTTCAATGAGAATACTGCAAGTATTGTGTGTGGGCTAAGGGTTTCATTGATTAACCCTTTCTCAAGAAATTCTTGCACTTGCTTTCTCATCTCACTTTCCATATGTGTCAACCGATATGTGGCCTTGTTTGGTAAACAAGACGCTAGGATCAAATCCATTTGATGACTTATGTTGCACATAGTTGGTGGACCATCCAAAATATCATGCAACATTATATCACTTTTGTAACAAGACAATGATGCTTTTCTTTAATCATGTGTAGATACATTTCGGTATCCCAGAGACCATCACATCCAATAGGAATTCCATATTCTTGAGTGAGTTTTGGTGCAAATTGTGTGAAAGAATGGATACGAAATTTAAATAGTTCATCGCATTCCATCTATATAAATAGATGGACCATCCAAAATATCATGCAACATTATATCACTTTCGTAACAAGACAATGACGCTTTTCTTTAATCATGTGTAGATACATTTCGGTATCCCAGAGACCATCACATCCAATAGGAATTCCATATTATTGAGTGAGTTTTGGTACAAATTCTGTGAAATAATGGATACGAAATTTAAAATAGTCTCTGCATTCTATCTATATAAATAGATGGACATATGGAGATTATGAACATAATGTCGTACAACTATTAAGCGGTATTAACCAAAGTATCCCAAGGGATTGGATGAACATGGTATATATACATCACTCATACAACAGGGTAGTTCATTCTTCATTAAATCCTTCACCTTTCAAGGCATCTTTTGGTTTTATGCCACCAAGTCCGCTTGATAATAGTTTTGGATAGTCAAGCGAGAAAGATGGAAAATAGAGACTCCTAGATTGATAAGCCCACAAATTCATGGAGAAGGTGAGACAGACACACCTATGGGTCCAAGAGAGACTAAAAGAGTCTCAACTCAAGTACAACAAGCTTCATCATGAACAACAAACAAAACATAAGTTTCATGTGAGTGACATGGTTTGGGCATTAATGGGTAAGAAGAGACACAAAGGGCCTTCATGCAAGCTCAAAACCTTGTCGTATGGTCTGTTTTAGATCATGGATCAGGTAGAGCAAAATAATTTTTGGCTGAAATTGCCTAAATTTATGAAGATATTTTCAGTGATTGATGTCGATCAAGTACTCTTGTTTCAAGAGCAAGAGGATTTTATTCTTCCTTGGATAAGTTTGCACCCGAGGAGATGGATGAGTTAGAGGAAGATCTTCTTCATGACAAGAACATGAAGCAGCTCATATCGATTCAACAAGAGAGATGGCTGATCAAGAGGAGCAATTTCCAAATAAGGCTAAATGGATGTCTTATGAGGACATGTAAAATAGGTTCATGCATTTGATTGTGTCCTAAAGCATTTGGGGACAAAAAGCGCCCTGGTTAGGAAGGCATGATGCAAAATTGATCTACATGTTTGGATCAGATTGGTTCTACAATCGAACACATGTTGCAAGTGTACCTACAAAAAAGCAAAAGTCACTTGGATGACTTGAAGTGTATTTTGCATCGCTGCAATTGTACCTCTAACAAAGGAGAAGCTCTTTAACACTTCTAAAGTTGAATTGGTAACATGTTGCATGTCGTGTGGGCTTAATCTTATACTAAGCTTCTTTGCCATAAGTGATTTATATTGCTTTCAGCAATCGTTTTAACGTTGGAAATGTGGTCAGCAAATATGTGGTTAGATTTTGGATCTGTAGACGTTTTGACGGTGGTCCACAACAATATAACAAAGTCGGGAAGGTGAATATTCCATTCACATGTTTGTTACAGACAAATCTAGCCAACTCTACATGTTGGAGGATGTTGAGGAAAAATAGTAACGAGACTGTTATGTTTCTCATAAGAAGTCATTTGACATTACTCAGCTATGTTATAAGATTGCATAGAGTCATTTTAGGGCAACAAACAATTTTATGGACTAACGTATTATGTAACCATTGGAGGCTAAGGCTATGGCTGATGGATTCCTATGGTTGGTTACACTTCAAATCCTTGTAGGCGACCATTGAGCTTGAGAGGAGGATCCTATCGGCGATGAAGATGTGAATGAATGATTGTCCCCATTCCAAAGAGATTGTTCATCTTCCCCTTTTGTTGAGCGCCCAGAGAAGGGATAAATGGAAGATTTTGCGTCATTTTCTAAATTGGGTTAGCTCAAGTAGAGATTGTCATTTGCAGAATCTTAAAGTGGAGAAAGGTGTATCAAAGTTCTTGTGGTTGCAAGAGCAATGTGGAGGTAGCGGAGTGCGAAATTGAAATTGAAATACTCCAATGACCATTGTAATTACAATGTAATCCATGTATTGACACCTTTTAGTGATGGGATGTTGAATTCATACCCTTCCGAGGTTTTTAACTCTTCTTGTGTTTTCTCCAAAGGAAATTTTGTGTCATGTGAACTATTTTTTTGTGTATGTGGTTTGTTAGTTATCATTTTCCTTCTTATTGTTCACATTCCAAATTGTTGAGGATATTGGGAAAATAGTTAACTTAGAAATCCATAGTTGGAGTGCAATGATTTATGGATTATGTGGTATCGGGGCCTTAAGATTTCAATTGTCGATTAGGGTTTGGATAGTGAATACCATCCACAAGGTCGGGGAGGCAATAAAAGCATATTTCCTTACGAACTCAAGATGCGAACGGGGCATTGGAGTAAGGTTGTAAGAGCTTTCCAAAGAGGAGAGGATGAAGGTGAAATCTATTTCAAGAGAGTCGAAGAAGATGTGAATAGGATCTCCACTAGGTGGGTGATGTACACCAAAACGAGAGTTTTATGCAAGCCTTGACCAAGACAATGGGAATGACACATGAACCCAAAAACAAAGAATCTTGAATCAAGGGTAGGAGAATTGTCCACACGGAGTGCATTAAAGGTTGAAGCAAAGATACATACAACCATATGATGGAGAGAAAAGTATTGAGAAGTAAGATCGGTGGATATCTCAAATGGAGGTGTATTTCACTCTTCATAAATTGTCTTCTCATCAATGAATTGTGTTCGTTGGGCTCAAGTTATCCACCCATACTCTCACGTGGTATGAGAGTTATGCATTTTCCTTGAATGGCGCAAGGTTCCTCCCAACTCCAAGTTGGAAGCCTTTAAGAAGTTTATGAAAAAGCAATTTTATCCCATTTGATATGAATAGGACAGAGTTATTTGATGGCATTACTTATTGCAATGTCGGGATAGAGCGTACACAAATATACTATTGAGTTTCAAAAGAGGTCGGTTAAGCTACACAAACATGTTATGGAAATCAACATGTTGATGAAGTATATGGGTGGGTTGTTTGGATGCCTAAAACACCAGAGTACTCATGCCAAATCCTTGACACATAGATGAAGCGTGTGCTCAAGCCCGTTACATGGACTTGGATCAGAAAAAAGTGTCTTCATTCACTAATAAAAACAAAGAAAAGCGGAAACAAGGAGGAGGTCAAAAGAATAGGGAGAAAGACAACGGGAATATGAAAAATAATCGATACAACAATCCAAAAGGACAAAGGCAAGAGTAAGATCAACTCAAAATGTGCCCATTGTGAAAAAGAAGGGCGCGTGGAAGAGAAATGTTGGAAGTTAAATCTAGATTTGGCATTGCCTTGGAGAAATAAAAAGAAGAATGCCAACATTGTAGTGATGAATAAAGAAAGAGATTGGAGGTGATTTTGACACAAATGATATGATCTCGTGTTGTGCGTAAAGAGACATGAATGGCTGGTGAGAGCTCCAAAGAAAAAGAGGAAGAAGAGATAATGATGCTCTTTCATATCGAAATTCATATCAAAGACAAAAAGGCGAACTCTCTTTTTGATACATGATTGCAGGATAATCTAAACTCTCAAAATCTAGTGAATGAAATGGAATTACAAGTAGTTGATCACCCTGCATCCTTATGCATTGGGTTGGCTTAGTGTAGAAGTTAAGGTGAAGACGTAATGTAGAGTTAAGCTTTCAATGTAGATGGTGATTACAAGGATGAAGTGTTGGTAGATGTGGTTGTGTTGGATGTTTGCATAGTAATTTGTGGTAGCCCATTTGGCATTCCTATACCTCGTGGATGTTACATATTTCAAAAGGCCTAATCAATATAGGCCGACTTTAGATAGAAAACTATACACTTTAGGCGGAGCCGAGAATAAAACACAAGTCATCATGATAAGTGCAGCCAAAGTGAAACAGTTGATCGATGCTAGAGGTAAATTTGCTTTGCCAATGTTGAGGGGCAAAGGAAAGCAAAAAGAGACTAAGCTGAAGGGGATGCATGGACAATATTCTCACCAAAAACAGCAGGGTGTGACCGCTTTGGTGATAATTTTAAGAATTGTTTGTAGAACTTAATGGGTTCCCCCTGTCTCCCACACCCCCGCATAAAAAGAGCCATAGACCATGAGATCCAATAGATACCAGAATGTCCTTTGCCCAATTTGGGGCTTTATAAACGAAGTTTTGTTGAAGCATAGGAAGTTAAAGAACAGCTATTTCGGAGCGGGGTAATTAGAACACTTACCTCTCCATGTGGATTGCCTCATTTCATAGTGCCAAAGAAAGATGATACGTGGCAGATGTGCATAGAAAATTTGGGGCTGAATAAGATGACCATGAAGAACCAGTATCCGCTGCACCAAACAGATGATTTATTGGATCAATTGCAACATGCCATGTAATTTACGAAGCTTGACATTAAATCTAGATATCATCGAGTGAGAGTCAAGGAAGAGGATGTTTGGAAAATAGAATTCAAGAAACGCCAAAGACTCTTCGAGTACCTGCTTTTACTGTTTATGTTGTGCCATGCACCAGCCACCTTCATTTGTCTCATGAATGAGGTATTCAGACCATTAAATGACACGTGTGTTATTGTTTATCTAAATGACATATTGGTTTTCAGCAGGTTGTATGAAGAGCATTTAGCTCACCTTGAAAAAGTGTTCGCATTTTTGAAGGGGAAAAAGTTATTGTCAAAAGGTAAGAAGTGTGAGTACGCTAAACCCTCATTGGTGTACCTCAGTCATCTAGTGGGTGATGCAGACATGGAGATAGATCTATCTAAGGTTGAAGCAATCGTCGCTTGGTCAAAGCCCACTACCATGAGCGGGACACAAAGCTTTGTAGGTGCAGCTCAATACGTCTGTAAGTTTGTAAAGGACATATCATATCAGTTTCTTGCCGCATGAATTAATAGGAAAGGGAAGGAAGTTCCATTGGCACAATAGACAGCAAAAAGCATTTGAGGAACTGAAATAGAAAATAAGTATAGCACCAGCCCTTGCTTTACCCAATTTTGCACGCTACATTCATGCTAGAGACAATTACCAGTGATTATGGTATGGTTGTGATACTACTACAAGGACGTAGCCTTGATTGTTACTACTTTGAAACATTCAAGGGGCTCATGTTTTAAGAGCTCAATACCTCCTAAAGTTTGTAAAGGACTTCTCTTACATCACTGCCCTGCTACATGAAGTTATAGGTAAGGGAAGGAAGTTCCACTAGGGTAATAGACAACAACGAGTGTTTGAGGAGCTGAAAAAGAAGATAAGTATAGCATCATCCTTTTCTTTACCCAATTTTGCTCGATACATTCGACATAGAAACAGTCACCAATGATTATGGTATGTGTATTGCTACAAGGAGGTAGGATTGTTTGTTATTGTTCGAGGTTGAAAGTGTTTGTTTTGTGAACATGAGTTCACTTTCAAATCAACATGGGATTGCTTCACGAGTGTGGGACTTGCGCAGTGAAGCAAACCTCTGGAGAGAGCTAGCTTCTCATTTACTTATACTCCTAATGCTATATCAACTAACTAATCTAACATTTGCAGGGTGAAAAGGGAGAGAAAAACAACGTAAAAGAAGGGCGATGTGCCAAATGAAATATAAGAATCTTGCTCCACTTTGTGTTGGGAATAACACAGTATATCAAACAATTGAAAATATGATCCACACACACATTTATCACGGTTCATACAACGGATAGCAGATATAAGCCACCACAACATAGTGATTGCTCCAATATATACAATTTGTATTCAATTGTGAAAGAGGCCATGGACGCATTACAATTGCCCATACGAATGCTAAGACATCACAAAAGTGAGAATTCGAATGAATTTCAAGGAGAAACAAGAAACTGCTAATAGACTAAGGGTGAATATGCCACAAGGTCATAAAGCCCTTTGAACATAATAGACTTTGTTCTTTATAGAAGAAGAAATGGCAGGAAGAGGAGATTTGGAAGAAACATTGTGTGCCAAAAGAAAAAAAGAGTTTTGGCGATGCAGGAGACACATGTATTGCTGGACATTTTGGGCTAAACAAGAATGAGTAATCTACAATGTCATTTTTTCCTTAACAGTTCATGTTGCAATGTTTGAATGAATTTGTCAATTGTGAAGTGTGAAAAAGCACAACAATCGGAAGTTTCGTTATACCAGCCATTGCTCGTGCTGAAAAGGCATTGGGAAAGCATTTCTCTAGACCTTATTGGAGTCTTCCCAAGGCAAAAAGGAAAAAGGGGTAATAACTAATTTTTGTCATTGTGGATTGTTGTAGTAAGATGTGTGTTGGTTGCTTGTAAAAAGACAATGACAATGAGTGATGTTGTACAGATTTTATTTAATCATGTGTGGAAACATTTTGGTATCCCGGAGAGCATCATATCACATAGAGATTCCAGATTCTTGAACAAGTTTTGGTGTTGGCACACAATCTATGAAAGAATGGATATAAAACTTAACGGTCTACTGCCTTCCATCCACAAACAGATGGTTAGGTGGAATTTGTGAACTAAACATTGGTGCAACTGCTAAGGGGTTATAACCATAAGTATCCTAAGGGCTGGGATGACCATTCGGTATATATACGACACTCATACAAACAGGCTATTCGTTCTTCAGTACAAACTTCACCTTCAGAGGCATGTTTTGTTTTTATGCCACCAAGCCTGCTTAAGATTAGTTTTCGACATTCAAGTTTAGGGTTGGAAAATAGATACACCGTGGTTCAAAAGGATCAAAATTTCATTGAATAAATGAGACAGATATGCCTTTGGGTATAAGAAGCGTCATGTTTAACACTACATAGAGTATAATTTTAATGTGGGTGACTTACTTTGGGTGTATTTGGGTAAGAAGAGGCAAAAAGGGCCTTCATGGAAGATTAATCCATTTCAGATCATGGAGCAAGTAGGGCAGAATGATTTTTGGTTGTTATTGCCTGGATATATGTAGATATTTTTACTGATTAATGTTGACTAATTACACTTGTTTAAAGAGCAATAGGATGGTATACTTCCTTCCTGGAATAATTTTGCACATGAGGAGATGGATGAATTGGAGTAGTATGTTGTTGTTGACAAGAAACTGAGGAAGACTAGGCAGGAGAATAAAGGATATGGCTGATTAGTGAAAAGGGATAGTTTCCAAATAAGCCTAAATGGATGTTTTGTGAGGACATGGGAAAGATGTTCTCACATTCACATCTTTTCTTTAGTGTACCAAAACCCCTTGTTAGGAGGCATAATCCAAAATTTGTCTGGATGTTCGGATCAGGTTGGTTCTACAGTTTGACAATTACTGCAAGTGTACCACCAGCAAAGAGAAATGGCACTTGCATAACATGTGTCATGAAGTGTATTTTGCATTGTTGTAACTGTAACTGCAACAAAGGAGAATCTCTTTAACATTGTTGCACTTGAACTGGTAACATGTTGCAGGTCGTGTGGACTTAAATCTTATGCTAATGTCATTTATTCTAAGCAATCTATATTGCTTTCAGCAATGGTTTGAATGCTGAAAATGTGGGAAGTGAATGTGTGGTTAGAGTTTGTACCTGTAGACCTCTTGGTGGTGATCTGGAAGAGTACCACGGAGTCTATGAGCTGAATACGCTTGCTACAAATCAAAACTGGCCGATTCTACATGTTGTAGGACATTGAGGTAGAAGATTATCAAAAAGATTGTTTTGTCTCCTATTGAAGGCCATTTGACTTTACTCAGTCATGTTATAAGCTCGCATAGAGCCATTTTAGGGTAACGAACTGTTATATGGACTGGTTGACTATGTAACCAATTAAGGCCACACTTGCTGGGCACGCTGCACTTCTAATCATTGTTGATGACTTGCGGACTTGAAAGGAGGATAATATGGGTGACGATGCGAATAAATGCGGAAGTGGACAGTTGCAAATGTGCAGCTGTCCCCATTCCTAGGAGACTGTTCATCTTCCCCTTATGTTGAGCATCCAGAGAAGGAATAAAAGGAAGACTTCGTCATTTTTGAGGGTGGGTTGCTCATGTATAGACTCTCATTTGCAAAATCTTCTATTGGAGAAATGCGTATCATGGTTCTTGTGCTTGCATGAACAACATGAAGGAAGGGAAATTTGAAATTCAAATTGTAAATTCCAAAATACCATTGTAATGCCAATGTACTCCATGTAATGACACATCATAGTGATGGGATGTTGAAGAGTATTGTGAAAAGCACTAACCCAGAAATCCATAGTTGGTGAATCATTAGGAGTTGGTGAGTTATTAGGGTCAGAAATCCAAAGATTTATGAATCAAGTGGCATTAGTTCCTTAAGATTCTTCCTATTGAATAGGGTTTGGATATTTTATGTCATCCACAAGGTCACGAGGCATTGAAAACACAATTCCTTACGAACCCAAGATAGGAACAAGGTATTGGAATAGGGATGTAAGAGCTATGAAAAGAGGATAGGGGAGGAAAGTGCAGTTTGTTTGAAGAGGCTCGAAGATGTGGCTAGAATTTCCAACTTGGCAGGGAAGATAGATCAAATTGAGAACTTTAGATAAGAACTGGCTAATAAAATGGGAATGATACCTAAACCTAAGGCAGAAGAAGAACCAATGATAACTGAACTAGGGGGAGGATTGTCCACATGAGTGTATTCAAGGCTGACGTGAAGATTGATATACAACCGTATGACGGAGAGATTAGCATTGAGAAGTGGAATCACTCGATATCTCACATGGAGGTGTATTTCATAAGTTGCCACCTCGTCAACAAATTTTGTTCACCATGCTCGACTTGTCTACTCGGCTCAATTTCTTTGCTCATGCTCTCACTTGGCATGACAGTTGTCCATTATACCCTTGAATGTTGCAAAGTTCCTTCTATCTCAATGTCAAAAGAATTCAGAACGCTGCTGAAAAAGCAATTTTATCACATCTGTTACAAAAAGAAAAGAGCTATTCAATGGCATAACTTCTGGCAACATCAGCAAAAGAGTGTACAGGAGTATACCAGTGAGTTCGGTAAGAGGGCAGTTCGTCTAGGCAGAGATGTCATTGAAAAAAACATGATGATGAAGTATACAGGTGAGTTGTTTGGACACCTTAAAACACCAATACTCATGACAATGCCTCAAGACAGAGACAAAGTGTTTGCTGAGGCAAATTATGTGGATTGGATAAGAAAAAGGGTCTTCCTTCAAAAGTTAAAACAAAGAGAAGGTACAAAAGCAAGGAGGTCAAAATAACAGGGAGAAATACAATGGGAAAATGAAAAAGAATATTGATACAATAGTCCAAAAGAACAAAAGGAAAGAGAAAGATAAAAACACATTGTGTGCCCACTGTGGAAAAGTAAAGCATGTCGAAGAGAAATGTTGAAATTTACATCCGTATTTGAAGCCATCCTTGAGAAATAAAATGAAGGATAGCAGCACTTTAGTGATGAAAAAGGGAAAAAGATTTTAGGTGATTCTGACTTGCATGATATGATCTCGTGTTATCATAAAGAGACGTGTATGGTGGCTGAAACCTCCAAAGAGAAACAGGAAGAAGAAATAAAGAAGCTCTTTCATATCAAAATTCGCATAAAGGAAAAAATGGTGAAGTAGCAATGTAGAGTTAATTTTTCGATCGGTTCTGAATACAAGGAGAAAATGTTGGTTCCTTTGGATGTTTGTGGTGTAATCTTTGGTAGACCATACCCATACCTAACGGATGCTAAATATTTCTGAGAGCCTAATCAAGTATAGTCTGATTCGGATGGAAAACCGTAAACTTTATGCACATTTGATAAAAATAGACAAGTCGCCATGATAAGCACAGCCAAGGCCAAACCATTGATCAATGCCAGTGGTATGTTTGCTTTGTTGATATTGACTCGAAAAGAAGAGCAAAAAGGGATTGAGCTCAAGGGGCAACATAAACATTCTTGTTACCAAAAACAGCAGGGTGTATCTCCTTTAGAGCTGCCCCCAAATAAGAGCCATAGAACACGAGATCGAATTGGTACCGGAATGACCTTTGCCCATGTTAGGACTGTATAGACAGAGTGTTGTTCAACCGCAAGAAGTTACAGAGCAGCTCAAGTTGTTGTAGCAAGGGATAATTAGACCAAGCAGCCCTCCATGCAGATTGCCTATTATAGTGTTAAGGAAAGATGGTACATGCGGATGAGCATAGACTATTGCCAAGTAAATAAGATTACTATGAAGAACTAGTATCCGCTATCCCAAAAAGATGATCTATTGGATTAATAGCAGCATCCCAAGTACTTTACAAAGCGGGACCTTAAATCTCGATATCATCCAAGGTCAAGTTAGAGAACGTTGCAATAAAGCATTCAAGGCATGCAAAGGACTCTTCAATAGGCTGAATGTACCATTTGGGTTGTGTGATGCACCAAAACCACCTTCATGTCTCATGAATGAGGTATTGAGACCATTAATTGACTCTTGTATTATTATTTATCTAGATGACATATTGGTTTTCAACAGCTCGTATGAAGAGCATTTAACTAACCTTGAAAAAGGGTTTGAGATTTTGAAAGAGAATAAGTTGTTGAATGGTAAAAAACCCAAGTATGCCAAACCTCAATGGTGTACCTTAGTCACATGGTGGGTGATGACGAGATAGTGATAGATCCATTAAGATTGAAGTGATTGTCAATTGGCTAAAGCCCACTATCATGAGCAATACATGGATTTTTGTAGGTGCAGCCCAATGCCTTTGTTAACTTGTAAAGGACTTCTCATACATCACTACCATGCCACATGAAGTTATAGGCAAATGAAGGAAGTTCCAATGGGATAATAGACAGCAGCAGGCGTTTGAAAGGACAAAAAAGAAGATAAGGACAGGACCCTTCCTTGCTTTACCCAATTTGCAAGCTACATTCAAGGTAGAGAAAGCTGCGTGTGATTCTGCTATGGGTGTGGTGCTGATACAAGCAGGTAGGCCTGTTTGTTACCATTTTGAAATGTTCAGAAGGCGAGTGTTGAATTACACCACCTATGGTGAGGATTTGTATGCTCTTGTCTCGGCGGTGAAGGAGTGGAAGCATTACCTCATGGGGAATGAGAGTGGTGCACACCAGCTATAAACTCTTGCAAAACCTGCAAGCACAAACAAAGTTGCAGCAGTCCAGGGATGACAAATAGATGGGATTTTTTCAATAACTCCATCTTGTGGTCAAATACAAAGGTGGTGTAACTAACATGGCAGCCATTATGCTATATAAACCACCTCGACTTTGCAGTACGTAGATTATTGAAGTAAGAGCCTTTTGTGTTGAATTGTATTGAGCGAATTAGGAGCATGATGTCGATTTCAACCAGGTTTATTAGACTGTATGCAGCAATAAACATGCTGCGTATGAGACCCATAGAGACTACTACATCCAGCAAGAATTCCTATATAAAGCAAGTAAACTTTATGTGCTGAGAGAGCATAGAGTTTTGCTGATGCAGGAGGCACCTACATCATGTATTGTTGGACATTTTGGGGTGAACAAGACTCTACGTAATCTATAGTGTCAATTTATCAGCCATGCTTAAGACCTGATGTTGCAAAAATTGTAGAAAGTTGCAAAAATTGTATGAAGTCAATAAGCCCAACAATCGGAGGCGGGCACTTTTTCGTAATTGTTTATAGAACCTAAAGGGATGCCCCCAAAAAAACCATAGAACATTAGATCCAATTGGTACGGAATGAAATTTGCCCAACTTGGGGCAATATAGAGCATGTGTTGTTGAAGCGCGGGATGTTAAAGAGCAGCTCCACAAGTTGTTGGAGCAGGAAAACTTACACCAAGTACCTCTCCAAATGGATCATCTACTGTCGTAATGCCAAAAGAAGATTGTACGTCGCAGATGTGCATGAACTATCAGGGATTGGATAAGATATCTAGGAAGAACTAGTATCCGCTGCCCAAGGTAGATGATTTAATGGGTCAATGATAGCATGCCAAGTGCTTTATGAAGCTGGACCACAAATTTGGATATCATCAAGTGAGGGTCAAGCAAGAGGACATTTCGAAGACACCGTTCAAGAAATGCCGAGGACTCTTCAAGTGGTTGGTTTCACCGTTTGGGTTGTACAATGCACAAGCCAGCTTTGTGAGTTACGTGAATGAGGTATTGAGACAATAAATTGACTCGTGATATTGTTTATTTGGCTGACATATTGGTTTTCGTGGAGATCTATGAAGAGTAGTCAACTCACCTTGAAAAGTGTTCAAGATTTTAAACAAAAATTGATTTGTCGAATGGTAAGAAATGTGATGAGGATATAGATCCAAGGTTAAATGAATGAAAGATTTTAATGATGTCCACGAGGCCAATGTAATGTCCCTCTTTCTCGAATAAATTTATTGAAGACCTTTGGCCTTTTTGTCTATCCGACGCCAAAGGATGTGCTCTAGGGTGACTTAAGTTCTATTAATTTTTATTATATTGTGATAAAGTTAAAATATAATATTATAAAAGCACATATAATAAATTAATACACTTAACATTAAAAATAAAACTTAGGAAAGTGCATTAAAAATAAAAGCACTTAATTAAAATGTACTTCCTCGGGAAAATGCGACTAGCTCAAGGGAGTTAAAAATTACAAAAGTGTACCAAAGCTTTCCTTTAAAAAAATGTGACTTGGCCTATGGGAGTGCAACGGAGGGAAAGAAGCTCATTGGATGTGATGGAGGTCATCTTGGGTCCCATTTCCTATATAAAGAACAAGTCGACCTACTAGAGGGCATTCCAGATTTTTAATTGATATTTTCTCTTTGCATTGGAACCTTTGAGCATTTTACAAATAAATCCAAGGACGAAAACCCTTAGGATTTACTTCTCTTGTGGAAGAAAACCCCAAGAGCATTGAGAGGGATTTCTACTCGGGGGAAATTCCATTGTTCTTCACTGATTTATCATTCCAGCAAAGTGTGTGTTGAAGAAATAAATTGCAGCAGCTATTATTATATTTGCACAGGTGGAGTGACCCATCTTTTGTCTATTGTGAGCTGTTGTGGAGTCTTTTCAAATCTGAAATTATTTACCATCTATTGTACTGCATTTTTGGAATCAGAAAGAGGTAATTTCAGAATTTTGGAAGGGTTTTTAAAGGTATTTTCAGTCAGATTTATATGAAGATTTCTATATTGTTTTACAGCCATTATTTGCCTCTAAAAATCAGATTTAATGCATATCCATGCTGTTAATAATATAGATATCAGTTTTGATAGAAATAATATTATTTGAGTAATGTTTGTGGAGGTTTTCCCAAAAACCCTAGTCGCCATTTTTAAAGTATAATTGCAGCAGTTGGAAAAATTGATATTTTGCATGATCCTTTGAGCTATTAGTGTTGGTTATGCTTTATTGTTGTTATCTAATGTTGTAACCAAGCATCCAAGCCCTAAGCCAATCTGAAAAAATTAAGGACAGCATAGGTGGGGATCTTTCAGTGGTATCAGAGCAATGTTCCTCCTACCTGTAGGGTTCTGATTTGATTCTATGCAACCACGAGAGATTGGTCCACACAGTATTACACACGTAGACAAGCACAACTAGAGGTTGGTCTTGAAATAGGTGTTAGAGCTGAAACCATGGGTGATAGACAAGAAGGTCCTCATAGCCCTCCCAAAACCCTAGTCGCCATTTTTAAAGTATGATTGCAGCAGTTGGAAAAATTGATATGTTCATGATCCTTTGAGCTATTAGTGTTGGTTATGCTTTATTGTTGTTATCTAACGTTGTAAGCAAGGATCCAAGCCCTAAGCCAATCAGAAATTAAGGACAACATAGGTGGGGATCTTTCAGTGGTATCAGAGCAATGTTCCTCCTACTGCAGGGTTCTGATTTGATTCTATGCAACCACGAGAGATTGGTCCACATAGGTATTACACACGTAGACAAGCACGACTAGAGGTTGGTCTTGAAACAGGTGTTAGAGCTGAAACCATGGGTGATAGACAAGAAGGTTCTCATAGCCCTCCCCGGGATGAGCAAGCGGATCCGGACAGAGAACTTTTTAGGACAATGGTAGCCACCCAAGCAGCGGCTGATTCAGTCCATGGAACGTATGGGCTCTACTCTGGACAGGTTGGCATTGGATAGGCCAAGAGATAGATATGACAGGAGAGATAGATCCATATCAGTTGCCAGTAGTCACAGGAGGCACAATAGATCACCTTCGGAGATTGGTAGTGTGAGGGGATCTCCTTGCCATGAGAGGAGGCACACTCATACAGATGAGAGGAGGCCTACCCGGACAGCAGATAGGCCTATGCAGCCTAGTTTTCTGCCTAGAAATGAACCAATGGAGGTTGAAGATCCACTTGAGGAAGTGGCCTTCCAGGACAATGTTATGGCAACTAGTGATGAGTGGAGGAATCTACCACAAAGCATGTGAGGGATGTTTTTCCCCTTCCGCAATATTGTGCACAGAGGAGAGATAGTTTGAGGGCTAGACAGGATAGGAGGCCTAGATCACATCAGAATAGGGAGTTGAAGCAGGCTACCAACAAGGTGACTCTTTCCACCTTTGATGGGAGTGGGAAGATCAGTGCCAAAGCTTGGATTCATAAGCTCGACACGTATCTTACCCTTAAGCCTATGCAGGAGCAGGAGGTTATTCAATTCGCCACTCTACACCTTGAGGGAGTAGCATATGATTAGTGGCATCATGGGCTGGTCACACAAAACCATGATCTTCTCGTGGTCTTACTTGGAATTCAATGAGAGATTGAATGAGATTTGATCGCAAGAACGTGGAGCTATACTATAGAGATTTGACTCAAAAAATCGAACATGTTGATGCCTACATCAAGAACATAGCGTGGATGCGAAAAGGGTATGATGTTATTCATAGAGGGGCTTCATGATAGGATGAGAGGATTGGTCAAGGATCTAAGCCTAAAATGATGCCATTCAAACGGCATAGATTTGGACACATCCCACTTCTTATCAGCCTAATAAGAAACGCTCAGAGACCATTTCAGCGCTCTACTATTCAACAAAAGAGTGCACCCCCTCCTAAGGTGGATCGGGATACTCGTAATGAGTTGAGGAGGAAGCTTCTCTTCATCAAGGTCCCATTGTAGCAATTTTAGCACATAGAGATGGTCCCGAGAGATGCCCGAGAAAAGGGTAGTGATGTTATTCATAGAGGGGCTTCATGATAGGATGAGAGGATTGGTCAAGGATCTTAAGCCTAAGGCATTGCATGATGCCATTCAAACGGCATTAGATTTGGACACATCCCCCACTTCTTATCAGCCCAATAAGAAGTTTTCCACGAGCTCCAGACCATTTCAGCGCTCTACTATTCAACAAAAGAGTGCACCCCCTCCTAAGGTGGATCAGGATACTCGTAATGAGTTGAGGAGGAAGAAGCTTTTCTTTCATTGTAAGGATCATTGGGAGCCTGGACATCGCTGCCTTGGTAAAGGCAAGGTGCACCTCATTGAGGTGGTTTCGGATGAGGATGATGAGCACTTACCAGATACAGATGCAGAGGGCAACGATGGTGGTCATGATGCACATGAGGAGCAGCCCTAGATAGAGCTTGGAGAGAATGAGGCATCAGGTTCATCCAATGTTACTATTGCTTCACTTTTAGGAGTCCCTAGATACCATCCTTTTAGGCTGAAAGGAGTAATTCAAGGGACAGCAGATGGTTTGTTTGATAGACAATTTAGCTACGCAAAACTTCAGAGATGAGGGGTTAGCTATGACACAAGGATTACAGGTTTAGGACTTTGAGGGGTTTAATGTACGAGTTGCAGACGGATTTGTTATGAGTTGCACTAAGAGGATTCCTCAGCTTAGCATCCAATTGGGAGACTACACATTGACCGATGATTTCTATGTAGTAGGCCTTGGTGAGATTGATGCAAAGTTGTCAGAATTCAATGGTTCGTCCCTTGGTAGGTATGTGCAGGATTTCAACCGGATGGAGTTAGAGTTTATGCGGATGGGAAGAATATTGTGCTTAGGGCCCTTTTCGATGATGGGCCTAGAGTTGTTTAGCACATAGGATGGAGTCCATTGTCAGACATGGAGAGGTTACATGGGCAGCCCAATGCTTCATTTCATCCAATGCTTCATTTAATGTAGGAGTTACTGAGACATATTTGTTATGAGTTGCACTAAGAGGATTCCTCTTCTTAGCATTCAATTGGGAGACTACATCTTGACCGATGATTTCTATGTAGTAGGCCTTGGTGAGATTGATGCAAAGTGTTGGATATTCAAAGTGGCTACTGGTCCTGGTAGGTATGTGCAGGATTTCAAAGCGGATGGAGTTAGAGTTTATCGGATGGGAAGAATATTGTGCTTAGGGCTCTTTCTGATGATGGGCCTATAGTTGTTTCAGCACATGGGATGAAGTCCATTTTCAAACATGGAGAGGTTACATGGAGAGGCCCAATGCTTCATTTCATCCAAATCTTTTTCAGATAGTGGACAGCCCTTTCATGTGGATATCCAACAATACTAGATAAACACGACCCAGTTTTTGGTGACATTCCTCCAGGTAGACCACCAGATAGGGGATTTGAGCATGTCATAGAGCTAGAGGAGGGTGCCAAGCCCGTGATTACTACACCTTATCGCCATCCTAAGAAATTCAAGGATGAGATAGAGAAGGCCATCAGAGAGCTCTTGGATATGGGACACATCCGTCCTAGTTCTAGCCCTTTTGCTTCTTCAGTTGTATTGGTGAAGAAGGATGGGACCATGAGGATGTGCATTGACTACCGTGCTCTCAACAAGAAGACTATCAAGAACAGGTATCTCATTCCTCGCATAGATGAGCTATTGGATGAGTTGCACGGAGCTATCTATTTTTCGAAGATTGATCTTCGATCAGGATACCATCAAATTTGTGTTCATGAAGAGGATATTCACAAGACAACATTCAGATGTCACTATGGGCACTATGAGTTTTTGGTGATGTCATTCGGCCTCACTAATGCACCTGCTACATTCAAGTCATGCATGAACCATCTCTTCAACAAACAGTTGAGGAGGTTTGTGCTAGTATTTTTCGATGACATTCTGATTTACATCAGGACATGGGGGGAGCATTTGAGGCATCTTGATGAGGTACTTCGCATCATAGAGACACAGCCTCTATTTGCTAAGATGTTCAAATGCGAATTTGGACTTTGTTGGTTAGATTTTTCTACTCAAATTACCGAAAACCTAGGCAGTCATGAGATAAATCTCCCTCATTTACTGGTGAGGCTCCCGTGTAAGATTTTTGTCAATTATGGATCTTAATAACTATTTGTGGGTTTACTTTAATTGCAAAGCTCATGAACCATAGCTAAGCAATTTTGTAGCAAGTAAGCAATTGTTAATGAAGTATTTTCAACCAAGGGGGAAATAATAGAATTTGGGAAAGAAGAAAGGAAGATGTGTGATCCGACCAATAGTTTACAGAGTTGGTCTCATACACAGACAAAACAAATAGATCTCACAAGACAAAAGTAAAGGAAAAGGAAAGGAAAAGCTTCTAATATAAATCTTAGATAACACAAAGTTTATCTAAAAATCCACACAAAAGTAAGAAGCAATGCACCGTTGACACAAAGTTCTCCGGAAATCCACTTCTATTCAATTCCTCAGCTTTCACAAAAAACATCAAAGGTTACAACACAAAGTCTGGAACTCAAGAATGTTGATTATAAATTTTGATCTTTTAACTCGTAGGCTCTTCCTCTATTTATAGTGTATAGAGGGCAATTACAAATAGGAAGTTTTTAATGAATTGCCACATGTGAAGCTATGAAAAAGGGAAGCAACTGGCAATCTTCCCCTGGAATTCCTCTTTGCATAACATGCATGATTTATAGCTGAAAAATAGAACCTTCTATTTTGCATGTCTGCCACCTATTTCCAAGTAATTGACTTCTTCCAATAACTTGAAGTAATAGCTTTTAAACCAATCACTTAAGTTTTACAATTTAATTGATTACTCAATTACTTTGTCAAAGAAAATAAGAGAAAGAAGAAGAAAGAGGAGAAGAAATTAGAAGAAAGTTGCTGCAACACTCCCAGTCTTGTTCTTCTTCCATACTGCATGTTGATCCAACCTGTATTGCACCTCTGCCTCATGAATGATCTAAATGATATCTCTGCCTTGAATCCGAGATGCTTTTCTTTTTCATATGTTGTTGAATCCTTTCCTTTGATTCTCACCAAACTGGATCTGGAAGCAGCTGACTGTGATTTTCTTGCGGTTGTTGCCTCTGACCTGTCTTCTCCTCTTATCCTTGAAGATTTTGCAATTCTTCTCCAGTACATGCACTAATAAAATGTTTTCCGTAAACAATTCAGATAAAACTCGTCACCTTTTATTTTTAATTGCATATGAGCAATTTTAAATTCTGGAAAGCACTCTGGTGAAGGAAAATACAAGTAAATTCAATGAAGGCTTCAACTGGAAGATTGGGAGCACATGCACAAGCTCCTGAAAGGAATTTTCCATGCAATGACTTCCACATGGGCTGCATTAGAAACAAGAGGATGAATTTTTGCCGGAAGCCTTTGCAATTATGAGAGTTGGATCTATTTCTTCCTCTGATTCTGAAGATATTGAAGTATTCCTGCAAATAACTCGCATAATTAATTCAGCATAAGTATGCAGTCCATAGCATAAATATCTAATTTATTCACGAGATCTGATTATAAAGCTTGTTGCCCTCTATTTTTAGACTTTGCTTGCATGACAAGCAAGCTAAAAATATTATTTTATTCACTTGTGCACTCACATCAACATGCAGATTTTGCCGGAATAATAAAAAGGAAGCCTTTCCAACCCTAGGCACCAAAACTGGATGCTTCCCGGCAATTAATTAAAAAGTCTGTTTTTAGGCATTTAGCTATGCGAATGGGAATTTTTGGCTAGAAGTCATGTTAAAAATAAGAAGGCAAAACAATGGAAATTTTTACCCTTCCAAGCAGCTCCAAAATTCTCACCTTCCTTCCACCACCAAATTTCTCATTCGTGATTAAGTGATTTGACTATAATGATGGGAAAAAACAACCTTCCAGTGCAAGCATAAAATTCCCACCTTCCTCCACCACCAAAATTCCCATCGACAACTTAAGTGATTTGACTTTAATGATGGGAAAAATACAACCTTCCAAGCAGGCATAAAATTCCCACCTTCCTTCCACCACCAAAATTCTCATGCAGTACTTAAGTGATTTGACTTTAATAATGGGAATAAACAACCTTTCATGCAGGCATAAAATTCCCACCTTCCTTTCACCACCAAAATTCTCATTGGCAGCTTAACTGATTTGACTTCCATCATGGGAATTTTTCACCTTTGAGGCAGGCATAAAATTCCCACCTTCCTTGCAACGCCAAAATTCCCACTAGCACTTAAAAACCATTCTTTCAAAAAATGTGACTTGCATGGAAGAAAGCTTCTTTCCAAAAGTGCGACTCAGATGAAGAAATTGCTCTTCCAAAAAGTGCGACTTGCATAACTTCGCTTTTAAAGTCGCGTGAAAACTCATCAGCAACATTTTATTTCCATTTTTAGATTTTCAACGAAGAAAACACAAGGAGAGAATAAAATTTGACATTTTGGAAAGGGTTTGGAAAGATGTAGCAAAGAAAAACTTGCGAGTGCCTTAACTTTCACTCTGTGGCTCTGTTTTAGGTGTTGTTTTCTCTAAAAGTGCATATTTTCTCGAAAAGTGCATATTTTCTCGAGCTCTACGCATTAATGGCAATATTTTTCTTATTTTCATAAAATCCATGTTCGCACCTTTTGGACCAAGTGACTTCGCAATCTCTTGAAAGAATCTTGAGCTCCGATAGCCTTTAGCATGATTAATAATTAAAAATATGGATAGCTTTTCAAAACCCGAGTGCCTAGGAAAAGGTCCGACAGAAGAATGAACAAAGCTATGGGAATTCCGGAGAAAACAAACCAAAACACAAACAAAGAAATTAATCAAAACAAAAACATTCATGGACAATTGCTAGAAAAATTTCTCCACTTAGCGACTGAAAAAATTCTTCCCCGGGTGAATGATCCGTGGTACTAATGATGGGGTGAAGTGCTTTATATAACCTAAATCCTCCAATTTTAGCTCAATCTATCTTTAAAAGAACTTTATTTATTTAATAAATAAATAAATAAAATGCTTGTAGACAAGGTCTGGCTAAGGGATTGAGTGAGCTTTGGCATGTGGATATTTGTCGAATTTGGATTTTATGACTCTCTAGGGATACCTTAGAGCAATGCAAACAATCGCAAGCAAAACAAACACAAAACGACCGTTACTTTAAAAAGAACGAAATTTTTAAAAGGGGTAGTCCCAGAGTCAGTGGTGAAATCTCAGGGGACACTAGGCTTACAGGAGATTTTGTATCTTGGGTGCGTCTATGGGCCAACGAGGTCAAGGTTCATCAAGAGAAGATGCAAGCTATGCAAGATTGGCCGTCACCTAGGAACATTTCAAAGCTTGTGCAGATTCCGAGGATTATGTGGTTACTACACGGGAGGTTTGTTAGAGGCTATTCGAGCTTGCAGCGCCATTGACAAATCTTACACGTAAGGGGAATTTAGATGGACAGTGAGGCACGGGTGGTATTTGATAGGCTCAAGGTGGTTATGAGCACATGTCAAGATTTGGCTCTTCCGGATTTCCTTCGGCCCTTGATTAGAGTGTGATGCTTTTAGTTTGGGTATTGGTGTAATTCTTATGGACCGCCATCCTATTGCCTACGAGAGTAGGAAGTTGAGAGACAATGAGAGGTTGTACTCCACCTATGATAAGGAGATGCTCGCCATTATGTATGCCTTGGTGAAATTAAGACAGTATTTTGTAGGTGGGAAGTTTGTGGTGAGGACCAACCACAACAGTTTGAAATATTTTTTGGAACAAAAGGAGCTCAATGAAAGGCAACAAAAGTGGGTAGGTAGGATACAAGCGTATGATTTCGACATTGAGTCGGATCCAAGCATATTTTAGCTGATTTGATTTATTATAAGGGCAAAATTTATCTAGTTCCTGAATCTAAGCTTAAAGGAAAGCTTTCTACATGCCTCGTATGTTGCACCACTGCGAGCATCCAAGGTATTTCAAGACATACGAGACGAGGTTAGAGAAAGATTCTCTGGAAGGGTCTCAAAGAAGATGTTCTACGCCAACAGCAGAGTTAGAGAGATTCTCTTACAAGGGTCTCAAGAGATTCTCTTTTGTTGTATTTGGTAGGTGGGAAGTTTGTGGTGAGGACCGACCACAACAGTTTGAAATATTTTTTGGAACAAAAAGAGCTCAATGAAAGGCAGCAAAAGTGGGTCAGTAGGATCCAAGCGTATGATTTTGACATTGAGTATGTCAAAGGTAAAAAGAATGTAGTGGCTGATGCACTTTCTAGGAAGCCACATCTTGCTGCCCTATGTTCTTTGAGCGAGATTTCAGCAGATTGGAAATCTCAACTATTAGTTGAGTATTCCAAAAATTCTTTGGCGTGTGAGATTATGGATGGTAAGATTCAGGATGAGCGATACAAGGTAATAGCTGATTTGATTTATTATAAGGGCAAAATTTATCTAGTTCCTGAATCTAAGCTTAAGGGAAAGATTCTACATGCCTTCCATGATGCACCACTTGCAGGACATCCATGGTATTTCAAGACATACAGGTAGGTTAGAGAGAGATTCTCTTGGAAGGGTCTCAAGAGATTCTCTTTTGTTGTATTTGGTAGGTGGGAAGTTTGTGGTGAGGACCGACCACAACAGTTTGAAATATTTTTTGGAACAAAAGGAGCTCAATGAAAGGCAGCAAAAGTGGGTAAGTAGGATCCAAACGTATGATTTTGATATTAAGTATGTCAAAGGTAAAAGGAATGTAGTGGCCGATGCACTTTCTAAGAAGCCACATCTTGCTGCCCTATGTTCTTTGAGCGAGATTTTAGCAGATTGGAAATCTCAACTATTAGTTGAATATTCCAAAAATTCTTTGGCGTGTGAGATTATGGATGGTAAGATTCAGGATGCGCGATACAAGGTAATAGCTGATTTGATTTATTATAAGGGAAGAATTTATCTAGTTCCTGAATCTAAGCTTAAGGGAAAGATTCTACATGCCTTCCATGATGCACCACTTGCAAGACATCCAGGTATTTCAAGACATACAGGAAGGTTAGAGAGATTCTCTTGGAAGGGTCTCAAAGAAGATGTTCTACACCATGTTCGCGAGTGTGTGACTTATCAATAAAACAAGTCAAAATACTTTTCGAGCAAGTTTATTGCAGCCCTTGCCAATTCCAAAGTAGAAATGGGAAAGTATTTCAATGGATTTTATTACAGGTCTTCCCATAGTGCAAGGGAACGATTGCATTTATGCAGTGGTTGATAGGTTGACAAAGTATGCACACTTCTTCGCCATCCCAACCAGCTTTAAGGCACCGCATGTGGCTGATTTGTTCTTCCAAGAAGTATTCAGATTGCATGGACTTTCGAAGAACATTGTTAGTGATTGGGATAACAGGTTTTGAGCATCTTTTAGCAGGAGCTCTTTCGACTGGTTGGTACAGAATTGACTCCGAGTACGAGTTATCACTCGCAAACAGATAGACAGACAGAGATTGTGAACAAATGGATAGAGGGTTATCTTCGCAACTATGTTTCGGGGCAGCAGAAGGCATGAGTGAAACGGATGTATTTATGTGAGTATTGTTATAATACTACTTACCACATGTCTATTGGTATGACCCCCTTCCGAGCATTGTATGGGTATGATGCAACATCATTCGTTGATTTGGCCTTTGGGGACAATAGAGCTCTTAAGGCTCGGGAGTGTTTACAGGATAGTCAGGATATCTTTAACGTACTTAAGGACAATATTCAGCATGCCCATAACCAGCAGAAGATGTATGCGAACCAGAACAGGATTGAGAGATCATTTGAGGTAAGAGACATGGTATTTTTGTGTCTACAACCATATAGATAGAGTACTCTCAAGAAAAGTGGTGCAGAAAAGCTTAAGCCTTGGTTTTATGGTTCGTACAGAGTGTTGCAGAGAGTTGGAGAGGTAGTTTATGAGCTAGAGTTACCTTCTAAAATTAAGATACACAAAGGTTTTCATGTGTCTTTCTTAAAGAGGGCATTGGGGCGCACGTGGTATCTTCTACAAAGTTGCCACCCTTGGATGACGAGGGAGATTGGATCTAGTTCCGAGGAGATCCTGGACAGAGAGAGGAGATTAAGGAGTAGATTGATCCATGAGTACCGGTTAGGTGGAGATATTTGCCCTTGGAGGATGCTACATGGGAAGGAGAGTCTATACTTCAACATCCCGAGAAAGGAAGGACTGTAATATCCCTCTTTCTCGAATAAATTTTATCAAGACCTTTGGCCTTTTTTGTCTACCCGACGGCCAAAGGGTGAGCTCTAGGGTGACTTAAGTTTTATTAATTTTATTATATTGTGCTAAAGTTAAAATATAACATTATAAAAGCACATATAATAAATTAATAAACTTAACATTAAAAATAACACTTAGGAAAGTGCATTAAAAATAAAAGCACTTAATTAAAATATGAGCTCTAGGGTGACTTAAGTTTTATTAATTTTATTATATTGTGCTAAAGTTAAAATATAACATTATAAAAGCACATATAATAAATTAATAAACTTAACATTAAAAATAAAACTTAGGAAAGTGCATTAAAAATAAAAGCACTTAATTAAAATGTACTTCCTAAGGGAAAATGCGACTAGCTCAAGGGAGTTAAAAAATTAGAAAAGTGTGCCAAAGTTTCCCAATAAAAAAATGCGACTTGGCCTATGGGAGTGCAACAAAGGAAAGAAGCTCATTGGATGTGATGGAGGTCATCTTGGGTCCCATTTCCTATATAAAGAAGAAGTTGACCTGCTAGAGGGCATTCCAGATTTTTAATTGATATTTTCTCTTTGCATTGGAAGCTCTGAGCTTTTTGCAAATAAATCCAAGGACGAAAAACCCTTAGGATTTACCTCTCTTGTGGACGAAAACCCCAAGAGCATTGAGAGGGATTTCTACTCAGGAAATTCCATTGTTCTTCACAGATTTTTATCATTCCAACAATGTGTATTGAAGAAATAAATTGCAGCAGCTATTATTATATTTGTCAGGGTGGAGCAACCCATCTTTTGTCTACTGTGAGTTGTTGTGGAGTCATTCCAGGTCTGAAATTATTTACCATCTATTGTACTGCATTTTTGGAATCAGAAAGAAGTAATTTCAGAATTTTTGGAAGGGTTTTTAAAGGTATTTTCAATCAGATTTATATGCAGATTTCTAGACTGTTTTGCAGCCATTATTTGCCTCTAAAAATTCAGATTTAATGCATATTCAGGCTGTTAATAATATAGAAATCAGTTTTGATAGAAATAATATTATTTGAGTGTGGTTTGTGGAGGTTTTCCCAAAAACCCTAGTCGCCATTTTTAAAGTATGATTGCAGCAGTTGGTAAAGTTGATTTTTTGCATGATCCTTTGAGCTATTAGTGTTGGTTATGCTTTATTGTTGTTATCTAACGTTGTAAGCAAGCATCCAACTAAGCCAATCTGAAAAAATTAAGGACAGCATAGGTGGGGATCTTTCAGCCAAGCAACCTATGGGACCTGAAAAAAACAAAAACAATCCAGCCAAATACACCAAAGAAACCAGCCCAAAACTGCTACTTCTACTTTTTCTCAATTTCTTTGCTAATCTTGAGCCTTCTATTATGGATTTTAGTCAAGTAATCTGTTGTTTTTGCAATCTTATCCTCTTCAAACAAGGTTGTGAGAGCTTCCATTTTTAAAAATCAGCATAGCTACTCCGAATGTCCTCATATGCTACACACTCCATTAGGAAATGCCATTCCGTTTCCACAGTAACTTGACCTGCAAAACTGGCAAACTCTTTCAAACCATTCCTCTTTCGGCGTTGTCCATCTTCCTGTTTCACATCTGAGATGATGCAAACTAGTTTTCAGCTGGGCAATTAACATTTTAGCTTTCCACTTTATTTCCGCCTCCATATAGTGTTTTTGCTCATGATCACATGTGGGGTTAAAGTTCTTGACATAATATTCTCTTTTTCTTCCCAGATTGTTTCGTCCACATGGCAGTTTTGACTCTCTCTCACATACTTTTTGATATCCCCATTAGTGTTAGGACAGTCTTGCATGCTAATTCCCAATTCTTCATCCACTTTTCATTCTGCTTCATCCAAGTGCACTTCCTTCTATTCAACTTTTCTTCCACTGCTATCTTGGGCCACCGGAGACCGTCCATGCTTTCCAACTTCAACAACAATGGTCTCGTAAGGAACCGTGGATTTTTTTAAGCAACTTGTGATAAAATGTTTTTGTAACCTTTCTATTTGTCTCAATTTCACCGCCAACGTGTTGCTGCCCCAAACTTCACAACCTTTATAACCGTCGATGCTTTCCAACTTCAACAAGAATGATCTCGTAAGGAACTGTGGATTTTATTTTGAAGCTACTTGTGATAAAATGTTTTTGTAACCTTTCTATTTGTCTCCATTTCACCGCCGACGTGTTACATGCCCCAAACTTCATGTTGGCTCGATTTTCGCATAGCATAAAACCTAGCAATCATGAGATAAATCTCCTCATTTCTTGGTGAGGCTCCCATATCGATTTGTCAATTAAAATATGCTAGTATCTAAATGGAGTTTTACTTTAACTATTCACTCATGAACAGTTAAAGTAAATCTCCCTCATTTCTTGGTGAGGCTCCCGTGTCGATTTGTCAATTAAAATATGTTCGTATCTATATGGGGTTTTACTTTAACTGCTGACTTCGACTCATGAACCATAGCTATACAGTTCTGCAGCAAGTAAACAGTTGTTTAAGAAAGGATATATTTATAGAAGAAGGGAATTATATAAACACAGAGAAGAAATGGGGAAGATGTGCATCTCAATCAATAGATAGCAGAGTTGATTGCATGCACATAGAAAAAAACAATAGATATAAACACAGAATTATAAGCAAAGGCAGCTCTAGATCTAGATCTAAAATAACACAGTTTATTCAAAGATCTAAGATAGAAAGCTAGAAACAAAATACACCGTGACACAAAGTTCTCCGGAAATCTGCTCCTGTATATTTCTTTGCTTCAAGTGGCTCTCAGGGGTTTCAGCACAAAGTCTGGAACACAAGAATGCTGCTTACAAATTATAATCCTTTAACCCGAAGGTTCTTCCTCTACTTATAGAATGTAGAGGGGCAATTACAAGTCGGAAGCTTTTAGTGAATTGACACATGTGGAAGTCAGAAAGGAAACAACTGGCAATCTCCCTCCTGGAATTCCTCTTTACATGACATGCATGATTTGCAACTGAAAATAGAACCTTCTATTTTGCACATCTACCACCTATCTCCAAATAGTTGACTTCTTCAAGTAATGACTTTTAAACCAATCACTTAAGTTGTATAATTTAATCGATCACTCAATTACTTTGTCGGAGAAAATAAGAGAAAGAAGAAGAAAGAGGAAAGCTACAATCTTGTCCTTTTTCATATTTTGCATGTAGTTGATTCAAACTGGATCTGGAAGCGGCTGGATCTGGAAGTGATCAAAGCATTTGGATCGGGAAGCGGCTTGGATCCGGGAAGCAAGTGACTGTGATTTGCTTGTGGGTATTGCCTTTGACATGTCTTCCTTCTTATCCTTGAAGCTTTTGCAGTTCTTCTCCAATACATGCATCAGTGCAATGTTCGCTGTAAATAACTCATCATTTTTATTTTTTAATTGCATATGAAAAATTAAAAATTCTGGAAAGCACTCCGGTGAATGCAACTTAAATGAAGGCTTCAATCTGGAAGATTAGAAGCACATGCACAAGATCCTAAAAGGAATTTTCCACGCACCGACTTCTTCATGGATCTGCGTTCAAACAAGAGGATAAAGCCTTTGTGTTTAAGCTTTTGCGATTATGAGATCTCGATCTCGGATCTCGGGCCTATTGACTTCAAAGCAAATCTAGAAGCAATATTTCACTCATTATGCATGATTTCGCTTAGCGATTATGCATGATTTCCCTCAACTTTCTCTTTCATCCCGCTTTTGCCATGGTGGAACAATCTTTGTCTAAACAATTCTTTTCCTCTTTATTCGGTCGGAATTTTTCACAACCGGTGCAAATTGGATAATTCTTCAGATTCAGAGGATATGTTCAATGTATTGGACATTGATTTAAGCTCCTTTCTCTTATAAAAGCACCGCAATTAATTCAAACAAAGATGGCAACCGGAACATAAACAGTGGATTTTAATCATAAAAATCTGCAAAATTCAAGCCTGCTACCCCAAATTTGATGTTCTATTTGCATGCAAAGCAAGCATGAATTTTACCAACTTCACCTAAGCACATGTATCACTTATGCAAACAATTATCCAGACACAAATCAACCCCCTTCAACCTGTGCGCCAATTCTGGAAGCTTTTAGCATTAATTTCACCTTCTTTTGAGCAAAAATCCTCTTCAAATGGGGCGCACTTTTCCTTTGGGCTGCACTTCTCGCTTGTGAATTAATTAATTCATCAATATGGCAGCCCCCGCTTATATAATCCTCATGATTCTATAATTAATTAATGTCTTTCTTATTCCTAGCAATTAATTAATTAATTAATAAGCTTCACTCTTCAAACGGGACGCCTATTTTGTGCATGCTTATGGATGCCATTAAATAAATTAAATTTATTTAATTTTAGACTTCTACTTCCACTTAACTCAAGACTCACAAAGATGCTTTGACCTTAGCCACTGAAAATAGGAATTAATTTAATCATTTAATATTTTAAAAGTATTATTTATCTCCCAAAAGGGGCACACTTTTTGACATAAAGGGTTGCATTAAATAAATATTATTTATTTAATTTTAAAACAATCTATTTTCAACCTCTTTTAGTCCATTTACCTCGTTGACTTTTCCACAAGCTCCGGGCGCCTAAAATTAGGTGAATAAATATTAAATATTTATTTAATGCATTTATTATTCACCCAAGGTGGGTCACACTTTTGGAATAAAGAATTTCTATTTTTAAAAGTCGATGTCAATAGGATTATTTACCCCCGCAAGGCAGCCCCGAAAATCCCATGATTCATCGAAGTCATTTGACTTTCATAATGGGATTATTTACCCGCAAAGGCAAGCAATAAAATCTCATGATTCACTTAAGTGATTTTTCTTTTATTCCACAAAGTGGGAATTTTTACCCTGCAAGGCAGGTAAGAAATTCTCATCTGCCTACTGCCTCTAATTTTCCCATTGTGACTTAAGTGGCGTTGCTTCCATGGGAAAAAGTACCCTGCCAGCAGGGACAAAATTTTCACCGCCCGCCGCTTCCAAAAATCCCATGATCCACTTCAAACCTTCTTTTCCAAAAATGCAGCCACCTACAAGAGGCTTTTTTTGGTGCACGACTTTATCTTTTCCAAAAGAACTGCACCTCCGATGGAAAATTCCTTCAAAGCACAACGTGCATATGTGATCTCCAGATACTCCGTGCCAAGAATCAAAGCCAACCCGGTAAAGGAATTGATCCAGAGAAATTTCATGTAAAACGAAACAGAAAACACAAAAACACAAAACGTTGCGTAAGTCACAAATAAAGCCCAATTCATTCCTAGTTAAAAACCTACCGGTATATGGGAATAATGACATGTACGATCACAACAGGTTAAACCGAGCACAAATTGCCTCAAACGGCGCTCAAAATAATTAAATACAAATTTTCTACAGCAAACCCCAATGATGTAATATAACAATTTTGGGCATCCGGGTATTTGGCGAAAATGGCTAATATGGCTCCTGGAAATATCTTGACACAATACAGAACTTTCTGCAATTAAAACACAAAACAACCCATTATTTTAAAAGAACGAAATTTTTTAACATGGGGTAATCTCAAATTTCAAGGTGAAACTGGGACACCACTTCACAACCATATAAAACCACTGAGCAACAAGCAACCTAAAAGAGTCAACTTGGTTTTTCAATCCCACAATTATGTTGATTTGCATCTATTTTGGAGCATATATAAAGCTTTCCATCCCCTTGTATCCTCTTAGCTCTACAGGCCTCCCAACTAAGATTACTGTGAAAGTCAAGACCCAAATACTTGTAATCATTTACCACTTGCAAGGGACCACCTTCGAACTCAAAATTTATTTGCTTTGGTTTTCTTCTTAAAGTAAAAATCATTATTTTGGTTTTACTCATGTTCACCTACATCCCCACCTCTTTACAAAATAATTCCAGAGCTCTCAAGTGTTCTTGCAATCCATGCATTGTTTTAGCCATTAGGATAAGGTCATCAGCATAAAGCAACAATTTTACCACATAAGAAGCTAGGTGGACTCCACTCCCACCCATCATGTCAATCCACTCCTCTAACTTGTCTATGTATAGCCCAAACAAAGTGGGAGATAGAGGACATCCCTGCTTGACCCCGATGTCACTCCCAAAGCACTCGGATAAGCCATCCTTCGTTCTTATTTTGGCTTGAACTTGATCATAAAGCCTATGAATCGCTACCCTATACTTTTTTGGTATACCCAATTCTTCCATTCTGGCCCAAAGTTTGCTTCTAGGCACCGTGTCAAATGCCTTTTTGAAGTCAACAAAACAGCAATAGACCTCTTTCCCTTGCTTGTCCCAAACCTTTTCAATCAAGTGTCTGAGGGTGATGCAATGATCAATAGTAAAATGTTTTGGTCTGAAACCAGCCTATCCTTTCACCCTCTTACCTTCCTTTTCAACCCAAATACTAATTCTACATTCCACCATACTACCAAAGAGTTTTCCAAAAATAAGATTAATCATAATAGTGCGGTAGTTTGATGGATTGTTGACATCACCACTTTTGTGAAGAGGAATGACAATGCTGGTTGTCCAGTTTTCCGAAAAACTGTACCGAATAACTCGTTGAAAATCTCTTTTATGTATGGCGCAATGTCATCCATGCACAATTTTAAAAATTCGCTTGTAGCCCATCAATATCTTGATCTCTGTCTACTGCTAACTTTTTGATTCCTTCCTTGATGTCCTTTGTAGAAAAGAGTTTGTCCTTATTTTCAATTACAGGAGGGAGAGGATCTTTGTTTTGATACAACATTTTTGCATATTCTAACCATTGGATATTTGTGATATTGTTCTCCGCATTTGTTCTAGTCTATGAAGCTCTCTCAAAACCTCTTGGATTATTCTTCCCCATAGAAATCAGCTCCTTCCTCCTTATCTTCATGAATTCTTCCTTTTATCTCTCACTAGATTTTTGTACGCTTTTCCTTTCCCAAGATATTCATAATAGTGCAGTAGTTTGATGGATTGTTGACATCACCACTTTTGTGAAGAGGAATGACAATGCTGGTTGTCCAATTTTCCGGAAAACCGTACCGAATAACTCTATTGAAAATCTCTTTTATGTATGGCACAATGTCATCCATACTCCATTTTAAAAATTCCGCTTGTAGCCCATCAATATCTTGAGCTTTGCCTGTTGCTAACTTTTTGATTCCTTCCTTGATGTCCTTTGTAGAAAAGAGTTTGTCCTTATTTTCAATTACAGGAGGGAGGGAGAGGATCTTTGTTTTGATACAACATTTTTGCATATTCTAACCATTGGATATTTGTGATACTGTTCTCCACATTTGTTCTAGTCTGCTGAAGCTCTCTCCAAAAACCTCTCGAATTATTCTTCCCCATAGAAATCAGCTCCTTCCTCCTTATCTTCATGAATTCTTCCTTTTATCTCTCACTAGATTTTTGTACGCTTTTTCTTTCCCGAGATATTCACCATTTTCTTTGCAGCCTTGCAATCATCATCAAACCATGATTAGCCGAGAAACTATTTTTGGTACTTCTTCTGGCTCTAGAACGCTTGCACTCCAGGAGCGCCCTGTGAATTATAACCATCAAATTCTCGTTGTTCATAAATCTCTTGTTCCCTTTGAAATTGTCAAAATCTTGAATTTCCTAAATCTATTTTGTAATCATAGCTTTAAAAGTGTCTTGATTCTCCGAGTCAAAAGAATTTTGCTTTGAACATCTACTTTTATTAGTCCTTTGTTGATCATAGTTTTTCATATTAATCTTCATAAGAACGGGTTGTGATCTGATTTCATTTCAATTGGGCAGACTTCTTATCTCTACCTTTGATACCCGTGACATAATGCTTTGTGAACAGATAGCATAATCCACAACGCTTTGTCCGTTGTGAGTATGACATGTGATGCTTCCTGACTTCGGCCATGCTTTTACCCCATTACAAATGATCAAATTATGTAAACTACATATCCCCAATAATTCAGCTCCAAAATGAGAGATACCACCTTTTTGTCTTGTGAGACCCTTTCCCACTTTTGTTGCTCATCTTCATCTAACCACAAAGGGTTGTTGTTCCACCCCTCCTTCATACCAAGGTAAAGAGCCTGATTATTTGTTGTTCTTGCATTAAAGTCCCCTAATAAAATGACCTCGCCCGTGGCATAAAATTCTACAATATCTTTTTCAATGCTGCAAAAGGATCTTCTCTATCCAGGTTCCTTTTCTTGTATGTTTTAGAACCATAGGAGAAAAGTAGCAAGCTACTAGATAAATTGTATCTTCCTTGTCTTTCAATTTCATCCATATGTATTGATTGTGTGGATCCTTTTTTTCCTCCTTTATGACTCCTTGCCATGTTTCCCTAACCAAGATCGTTACCCCTCCATGCCCTTTGCCATTATCCACCAACTCATTCCAAACCAAGACTTTTACATAACCTTCAAATTCTGGCACTCTGCAGCCCTCATGCTCATGAGTTTCAACTAAGACAATAATATCCTTACCCTCTGCTATGGGCCCCAACCCAGGACCCCTCCTCCAAGGGTAGCCTCTACAATTCCAGCTAACCAAAGTAAGATGATCCTGGGGGACCCCGACTCCCTATTTATTATGTGTTTTCTTATCACTAAATTGGGCTTTCCCCTTGTATAGCCATGCTTCTCTTCCTTTCTCGTTGCCATCACTTTTTCCCATTCTTTCCTTCTTTCTTCTTCAACTCGTATAGAGTTAGATCCTCATCTAAATATAATCATGTGCCTTTAAGAGACCGCTTGTTTCTTAATATTTTATTCTTATCTTCCACGCTTTTCAAGGTTATCTTTATATTTCTAGTTTTACCCCCTTCACCACTTTACCAATTTTGTTTGCTTGGAGAATATGCCCTACCCATTGTAGTTTATCTAGTAAGAAGTCATTTACAAGCCTGCTGGTAATTTCTCCTTCTCCTGTTCTTTCAACCCCTTGATTATTATGTTTGATGCTCTATCTTGACGATCTTTTCTTCCCACATTTGCAGCTTGATCTGCTTATTTATCATCTCTTTTTGTGTTTCTGTTGGTTCTCTTACTACCTGTGCCCATGACTTGACCTCTTCTAATTTTTCCAACATTTTATTTTCCTTGATTTCCATGTTTGCCATTGCCGATTGTATCTCTTTGATCTACAAAGTATCTCTTTCTCCACCTGTTGAAGCTATGCTACTATTCTTGCTTTGTTTTAGCTCAAACTTTAATGATATTATCTCTTGTTGTCATGTTTCCATGATGTGTTGCAAATTATTTATTTTGGTCTTTGAGAATCTTATTTTCTTGTTCTAATTCCGCATTACTGGATTCGGCAATCTCGTTAAACAATGTATCTTTCATTTGCTCCTTCATCTCCATGCTATCCACCCTTCTCTTTAAACTCAAGTAACTCCTTAACATACAACTCT
This sequence comes from Taxus wallichiana var. yunnanensis, assembly GCA_018340775.1. Lineage (NCBI taxonomy): Eukaryota > Viridiplantae > Streptophyta > Pinopsida > Cupressales > Taxaceae > Taxus > Taxus wallichiana. Next base: position 392,321,700 of record CM031243.1, read on the forward strand.
GATGACCATGTTAGAGGTGTTGATATGGGGCTATAATCCCCTTGCTTTTTTACTTCCTACCTCCCTCTCGTATTAAATTCCTGGTGTTTCAGACATTTTGCCGCTTCGCTTCCCCTTTCTCGCGAGAACCTGTCTTTGAGCGATCACCTTCGTTGTTTACCCACATTTTGAGCAGTTCTTGTGTTATATTTGCATTTGGCGAGGCGAGGATGTTGTTGGTAGACTTGGGAAGAATTGCTATAAATTTTTTACCTCCCAACCGTTTTAGTTTTCTTCTTATCTTAACCTATATAGTTTGATCCGATTGTCCTCATGCCGCATTACGAGTCAATAGGCAATGCTTCTATGTCTTCTATTGTGGGCGTTGTGTGGTGAGCCCGATTTTTCAAAACATGAGTCAAGCTATGCGGGATTAACATGCTTGTTTGAGGATCTAAATGTTTAATCTCTTAAACCAATTTTCCCTCCCGAATTTTTGTTTTTCAGTTAAGACATAATTTTTTTGTCCTTCAAGTTGTTTGTTGCTGTTTGTTGTGGGTGTGGCATTCTCTTCCATGATCATTTATGGTGCAGAAGATTTATTGTTGCCAGAAACAATGCATAAAACAAAAATAAAAAGCAAATTTTGGCTTTAGGCTTGATTTGGACCCAGTTGGATCCCTAAACGAACAAGAAGAAGGAGATCAACGTGTTACGGTGAAGATACGAAATACCTAGAAGGGTTGGCAGATACAGTGCAGTTGTAAAGGGTGCAAGGGCGTTATGGGTCCAAGAAGAAAAGTTGACAAAAATCCCAAAGTGGGTCCGAGAGGAGGTTAAGGTCATTGTTTGTGCCTTTATTATTATTATTATTTTAAATAAGTTTCTTTGCATATCCAATTGGATCTATATCAAGCCCTGATACACCAAGATTTCCTTTTTGTTTTTATTTTATGCATTTTTTAAGCAACAAGAAATCTTCTACACGGTGAACAAGAGAATCATGGAAGAGAATGCCACACCCATAGTAAACAGTAACCAGAAATTTGAAGGACACACAGATTGTGTCTTAACAAGAAAACGGAAAATTCAAGAGGGAAAAGTGGTTTCAGAGATTAAACATTTGGATCCTCAAACAAACATGTTAATCTCGTATAGCTTGACTGATGTTTCGAAAAACCGGGCTAACCACGCAACGCCCACAACAAAATACATAAAAGCATTGCCTATTCACTCTAAAAAGCATGAGGACAATCAGATCAAACTTGTGGATACAGGAGAGAGACTAACATATGTGAATGCCAAACAATATAAAAGGATCTTGTAGTGCAGACAAGTTAAGATAACAAGAAAGCTAAAATGGTTGGGAGGTAAAAAAATTGTAGCAATTCTTCCCAAGTCTACCAGCAAAGCATCCTCGCCTCGCCAAATGCAAACATAACACAAGAACTGCTCAAAATGTGGGTAAACAACCAAGGTGATCACTCAAAGACAATTCACTCGATGTAAAAGGGAAGCGAAACAAAGCAAGAGGTCAAGCAACACCAGGAATTTAACACAAAGATGAAGGTTGGAAATCAAAAAAAGCAAGGGGATTATAGCCCCATATCAACACCTCTAACATGGTCATTAGAGTTGTATGTTAAGGATTCATTGAGTTTAAAGAGAAAGGTAGATTGCATGGAGATGAAGGAACAAATGAAAGATATTAAGTTTCATGAAATTGTCAAATCTAGCCGGAAACTAGAACAAGAAAATAAGATGCTCAAAGACCAAATAAATAATTTGCAAGATATCATGGAAATAGGGTGGCGAGAGATAATATCATTAAAGTTTGAGCTAAAACAAAGCAGCAATAGTAGCATAGCTTTAAGAGGTGGAGAAAGAGATACTCTACAAATCAAAGAGATACAATCAGCAATGACAAACATGGAAATCAAGGAAAATAAAATGTTGGTAAAAATAGAAGAGGTCAAGTAACGGGCACAAGTAATAAGAGAACCATCAGAAACACAAAAAGAGATGATAAATAAGCAGATCGAGCTGCAAATGTGGAAAGAAAAATATCGTTAGGATAGAGCATCAAACATAATAATCAAGGGGTTGAAAGAACAAGGACAAGGATAAATTACCAGCAGGTTTGTAAATGACTTTTTACTTGATAAACTACAATGAGTAGGGCATATTCTCCAAGCACAAAGAATTGGTAAAGTGGCTGAAGGATGTAGAACTAAAAATATAAAGATAACCTTGAAAAACGTGGAAGATAAGAATAAAATATTAAGAAACAAGTGGTCTCTCAAAGGCACACAATTCTATATAGATGAGGATCTAACTCTTGTATACAATTTGGAAGAAAGAAGGAAAGAATGGGAAAAAGTGATGGCAGTGAGAAAGGAAGGAAGAGAAGTGTGGCTATACAAGGGGAAAGCCCAATTTAGTGATAAGAAAACACATAATAAATAGGGAGTTGGGGTCCCCCAGGATCATCTTACTTTGGTTAGCTAGAATTGTAGAGGCTACCCTTGGAGGAGGGGTCTTGGGTTGGGGCCCATAGCAGAGGGTAAGGATATTATTGTCTTAGTTGAAACTCATAAGCATGAGGGCTGCAAAGTGCCGACTTTTAAGGTTGTGTAGAAGTCTCGGTTTGGAATGAGTGGTGGGAATTGAGCTTCAATTGGCCAAAGCCCACCACGATGATTTCCTAGTTACAACCCAATTCTTGCATAGTTATGTCAAGGATTGTCTCATAAATTACATTGGTCCATGTTTCACCCAAATTTGCAAGCTACATTTGACGTAGATATGATAAGATAAATATATTAATGTCCAACGAAGGACCACAAAAGTAGGTCAATGGGGACCGCAGCCCAAAAAATATACAAAGTGCGAGCGGGGACAACTCAAAACGAGTTCCCTTAAAAGAAGGCTTATTTGTTACCATTCTAAAATGTCCCTCTTTTCTAAAATAAAATAATTAATAATCTTTCATTAGGCCCGCTCATTTCCAAAACTTGAGTAACTTAATAATATTAAAATAAAAGGTATTTTTAAATACTTAAAGTATTTAGCCTATTCATTATTATATATTGGCTTAAGAGGTGAAAAGAAAGGGGAATCTATGGAATAAAGTGAAAACATAAAAAGGAGAAAAGTATTAAAAGATCAATTTATTTTAAATATTAAAGAGGAAAAAGGCAATAATTAAATCAAATGATTTCTCCAAGTGGGGTGACCCCTTTCGAGATTGTTCTAGAGGTTTGTGCCATCATTTGTGTATAAAAAGAGGTCGTTTAGCTTGTTTGAAAATCATCTATCCCTTATCATAATTTTCATAAGGTTTTTGGGATGTTGTTCATTCCTTTCCACTTGAGGACGGAAAACCTCTTGTGGGGTTGCAAAGTGAGGATGAAAACACTCCTTATTCTGTTGGCTAGATTTTCGCATAGCTGAAAACCTAGGCATCATGAGCTAAATCTCCCTCATTTACCAGTGAGGCTCTCGTGTAAGATTTGTCAATAAAATATGTTAGTATCTATATGGGGGTATTACTTTAACCATATAGCTCATGAACCATAGTTGTATAGTTTTGCAGCAAGTAAGCAACTATTAAAGAAAGGAAATATCTAATGAAGAAGGAAATAATAAAACACAAGAAAGAAATAGGAAAATGTGCAACCCAATCAATAGATTACAGAATTGATTACATGCACATAGACAAGACCAATAGATATTAACACACAAAATTATAAGCAAAGGCAGCTTTCAGATCTAGATCTAAAATAACACAAAGTTTATAAGTAGATCTGAGATAAAAAAGTTAGAAACAAATTGACCGTGACACAAAGTTCTCCAGAAATCTGCTCCTTTCTATTCCTTTGCTTCAAATAGCTATCAGGATTTCAAAGACAAAGTCCGGAACACAAGAATGTTGCTTACAAATTCTGATTTTTAACCGGTAGGTTCTTCCTCTACTTATAGCATGTAGAGGGGAAATTACAAATAGGAAGCCTTTAGTGAACTAGCACATGTGGAAGTCGGAAAGGAAACAACTGACAATCTCCCTCCTCGAATTCCTCTTTGCATGACATGTATGATTTCAGAATGAAGATAGAACCTTTTATTTTGCATGTCCGCCACCTATTTCCAAGTAGTTGACTTCTTCAAATAATGGTTTTTAAACCAATCACTTAGGTTTTATAATTTAATTGATCGCTCAATTACTTTGTCAAAGAAAAGAAGAAGAAAGAGGAAAGTCGAGTCTTGTTCTTTTTTCATATTCGCATCGCAGTTGATTCTTTTGCCTTTGATTCTCACCAAACTGGATCTGGAAGTAGTGAATCTGGGAAGCGGTGGATCTGGAAGCGAGTGACTATGATTTGCTTGCAGGTATTGCCTTTGACTTGTCCTCCTTATTCTTGAAGCTTTTGTAGTTCTTCTCCGCACATGCATCGGCAATGTTTTCCGTAAATAACTCATTTTTTTATTTTTAATTACATATGAGCAATTAAAAATTGAAAAGCACTCGGGTGAATGCAACTTCAATGAAGGCTTCAATGGAAGATTGGGAGCACATGCACAAGATATCTGGAAGGAATTTTTCATGCACTCGACTTCTTCACGAGTTGCATTCGAAACAAGATGATGAATTTTTCTTTGGAAGCCTTTCGCAATTATGAGATCTCGGATGCGGATCGGATCCGGGCCACGGATCTAAATCGGGCCTATTGACTTCAAAGCAAATCTAAAAGCTATGCATGATTCGCAGAGCCTTCCCCTTCATCCTGCTTTTGCCATAAATAACACATCACTTTTATTTTTAATTGCATATGAGCAATTAAAATTCTGGAAAGCACTTGGGTGAATACAAATTCAATGAAGGCTTCAATTGGAAGATTGGGAGAACATGCACAAGTTTACGGAAGGAATTCTCCATGCACCGACTTCTTCACGGGCTGCATTCGAAACAAGAGGATGAATTTTTGTCGAAAGCCTTTGCAATTATGAGATCTGGGATCGGATCGGATCTCGGGCCGGATCTAAATCGGGCCTATTGACTTCAACAAATCTAAAAGCTATGCATGATTCCATGAGCCTTCCCTTTCATCTGCTTTGCCATAAATAACTCATCACTTTTATTTTTAATTGCATATGAGCAATTAAAAATTGAAAGCACTTAAGGTGAATACAAATTCAATGAAGGCTTTAATCGGAAGATTGGGAAAACATGCACAAGTTCTGGAAGGAATTCTCCATGCACCGACTTCTTCACGGGCCTGCATTGAAACAAGAGGATGAATTTTTGTCGAAAGCCTTTGCAATTATGAGAACTATATCGGATCTGGATGCGGTCTGCGGATCGGGCCTATTGATTTCAACAAATCTAGAAGATATGCATGATTCCGCAGAGTCTTCCCTTTCATCCCGCTTTGCCATGGTCGGAGCAATCTTTGTTTGAGCAACTCTTTCTTTTTATTCGATCGGAATTCTTTACAATTGGTGCAGATCTGGGGATTTCTTCAGATTCGGAAGATATATTCAATGTATTGGACATTGATTTAAGCTCCCTTTCAATTATATAAGCACCTGTAATGAATACCTGCAATTAATTCAGACAAAGACGGAATCCGGAGCATGAACACTTGATTTTTATCATAAAAATCTGCATATAAAGCCCGCTGCCCTAAAATTTGAGGTTTTGCTTGCATGCAAAGCAAGCATAAATATTGTCAACTTCACCTAGGCGCCTGTAATAATATGCAGACAATTAATCAAACTTAAATCAAGCTCCTTCAAACCTAGGCGCCAAACTTTGAAGCTTTCCGGCAGTGAAAACACCTTTTCTAAGCAAAATTTCTCCTTCTTTGGGTGCCAAAATTGTCCGAGTTGTACTTTGCTAAAGAATTAATAACTCCATTAATATGGCAGCTCATGCTTATAACCTTCATCATTTTATAATTAATAATTGCCCTTCCTATTTCCGGCAATTAATTAAATAAAAATCATATTTTTCTCTTCAATTTGGGCGCCTATTTTGTGCATGCTCATGGCTGCCATTAAATAAATTAAATTTATTTCATTTTAGCTTTCTACTTTCAGTCCACTTTGACTTCACACTATGCTTTGACATCATGCGCCAAAAATAGGAATTAATTCCATCAATAAATACTTTAAAAGTATTATTTCTCCTCTAGGTGGGTCGCACTTTTGGCATGATAAAGGGCTGCATTAAATAAATTAAATTTATTTAATTTTAGCATTTTATTTCCAATCTTCTTTATCCTTTCATCATAAGTTGACTTTTCCTCATGCTTGGGGACCAAAATTGGGTGAATAAACATTAATAAATATTATTAAAGGAATTCTATTTTATAAAGTCAATTTCCAATGGGATTATTCACCCTGCACCGCAGCTCCAAAAATCCCATGATCCACTTAAGTTGTTTGACTTTCATAATGAGATTTTTTACCCTACAAGGCAGGTAAGAAATTCATGCCTGCCTGCTGCCTCTAATTTTCCCATCATGACTTAAGTGACTTTGCTTCCATGGGAAAAAAGTACTGCTGTGGCAGTACAAAATTCTCAAGTAAAAAGTCAACTTCCAATGGGATTATTCACCTGCACCGCAGCTCCAAAAATCCCATGATCCACTTAAGTTGTTTGACTTTCATAATGAGATTTTTGACCTGCAAGGCAGGTAAGAAATTCCCATCAATGCCTTCAGTGATTTTCTTTTATTTTACAATGAAAATTTTCACCCTGCAAGGCAGGTAAGAAATTCATGCCTATCTGCTGCCTCTAATTTTCCCATCATGACTTAAGTGACTTTGCTTCCATGGGAAAAAGTACCTGCTTAGGAAGGTACAAAATTCTCACCTACCTGTTGCTACCAAAAATCCCATTGTAGCTTAAAACCTTCCTTTCCCAAAAATGTGACCTACCCAGAAGAGGCCTTTTTGTGCATGACTTCGTCTTTTTAGAGAGAACCAGACCTCCTGTGGCAAATTCCTTCTGGCATGACGTCCGTAGATGATCTCCAGATACTCCAGGCAAGAAAACAGACTGAACCGGCAAAGGAATTGACCTAGGGAAATTTCACAGAAAACAAAACGAGAAAAATACCAAAAACGCAAAACATTGCCAGAAGTCACAAATAAAGCCCAAGATCCATTCTTGGTGAAAACCCTATTGGTATATGTGAATATTGACATGCAAAACTTCAACAGGGCTAAACCGGAGCACAATTTACTTCAAACGGGGCTTTAAATAATTAAATATAATTTTCCTGCAGACAAAACTTAGCGAAAGGATAAAACGAGTTTCGGCATCTGGGTATTTGTCGAAATTGGCTCGTATGATTCACTGGGAATATCTTGACGCAATACAGACATTTTCTGGCAATAAAAACACAAAACAACCCGCTATTTTAAAAGTATGAATTTTTTTAACATGGGGTAGTCTCAGATTTCAGAGTGAAATTTGGGGACACCAGTTCCCTAATTGAAAGACGAAAACACTTCAATCCTTGAGGATTCTCCATTCGGGGGTTTTCATTGGGCTTCAATAAATTGATTCAAAGTGATTTCGGTGAGAGTACTTGTCATGAAGGGTTGCTAGGGCATTTTTGGGAGTTTTCAGACCCTCTCCTAGGGTGGTGTAATGTCCTCTTTTTCCATTTGAGAGCTATTAATTGGTCTTCTTGCCATTCCTTCTCCGTGGCAAAGAAGAGAAGAAGATGGAGGAGAACATTGAGCTTCCATTTGATATGTTTTTACTAATTTTTAATATGTTCTTTTAGTGTTTTCTTTCTTATGACAGGTCGGTTGGGTTTTAATTAATTAATGGAAGCTAATGAAAGAAAAGAACATCTTTAAGAGGTCGGCCTTTTCTATTTGTGCATTGGCACCAAAAGGAGGATATAAAAGAAGATTAGAGGCATCATTTGCATCTTGACTTGACACATTTTAGTCTACTTGGGCATTGTGCGCTTGTTGCTCCTTGTTCATCCACTTGAGGACCAAAACCCTTTTGTGAGGCTTCATCAAGGAAGAAAACCCTCTTATGAGGCTTCATTGAAAGACGAAAACCCTTCATGTGGCTTGGGTGAAGGACAAAAACCCTTCATCATTGTTTGGTCTTGAAGTGAAGAGCTGATTTGAAGATATATTTGTAATTTCCAGCTGGTATTTGAATTATTTAGGGTGGAGCAACCTACCTTGGGTAGGGTTTGGAACTATTGTTGAAGAAATTGAGAAATTTGATTTCATAATCTGATTTATAATATTTTTAAAGGTTGAAATCTGAAGTTTGATGAATTTAGAGGGTTTCTAGACCCATATTTCATATTTTTCTTGTGGCCGCTTAATTTCCAATTCATACTTAATTTCCAGCGAGTGTATTTTTCAGCATTTCTTTGATATTTTGGCTTCTAATATTCCATAAAATATATAAAAATATTGGCGAGTTGGTTTGTGGTGTTCTGTGGTAATTTTACTCTTTCAGTCAGCTGCAATTTAAATTTCAGATCTGCATTTGGTGTGTTTGGTTAAAACCCTCAAAAAGGTTATTACAGTGGCAACCCCTCGTGCGGTGAAGTTAATTGGCTTTTAGGGCACGACAACTCACTTTCTATCAGTAATTGGGTTCCTCATATTTTTTTAGGCTGATTGCACTTTTTGGACTTATATTTGGGCTTTGAAATCATTATTTCCAGCCATATTTGTGAAGTGCATTCACTATTGTCATTCATTTATTCCAGCTTGTCCAAAAATACAAAAAAAACAAAATACCAGTGGGCTCTAGTCTTATCATTGTTTCAGCTCATGAATAAAATATTTTGAAGGATTTCTATATTTATTTCCAGTTGTTGTGTATGTGAGCTGCCATAAATTAATAAAAAATCAGTCACTTTGCTAGAGTTTGAAATTTTATTTCAGTTTGCTATCATTGGGGTTTTCTGCAAATTCCATATCTTTCATATTTGAACTGAAAGGGACATTACAGTGGTAGCTTAGCACTTCATCTTACCATCCTAAGATTCAGAAAGAGAAGATAAAATGGCAAACCTAATTCATTTCAGTTTACTATCATTGGGGTTTTCCGCAAATTTCATATCTTTCATATTTGAACACGAAAGGGACATTACAATGGTATCAGAGCACTTGATCTTACCAAAGCATGTGGTTCGAAGGAGAAGATAAAATGGCAACCATAATTTTTGATAAAGCTAAGTTTGAGAGGTTTGCCCGAGGGAAAGAGTGGTAGCTAATATGACGGCACGGCTAATCCATACCATGCAACATCCGAATGGTGAAGGAAGCTCTTCAAGGAAAACAATAAAATCCAACCACCAAGAACCGTGAGTGATTCTTCATCTAGGTCATTCCAGCCTACTTTCCTTCCAAAAGAAGAACCATTCTCAGTGAGGGAAACTCAACCCTCCATAGTGGATGACATTGTTGCCAGCTACGTTGAATATAGAGCCCTTCAATTGAGATCTGGAAAGAACTACCACTTGCCAACTTCATGGGATTGAAGAAAGATCGAGTTGGAATTGGACCAAGACCTAAACCACGAGCTACACAAGGAGACTTGCAACATGTCTTGAGGAAGGAAGAGGAAAAGAATTTCCAAATGGTAATGGTGGAGCAAGAAGAACAATCAAAGTTGTTGGACATTGAGGAGCAGCCCATGGAAGCCCTAGAAGTATCTATCACTCCAAAGATCGAGTCATTACCCTATGAGGTGGATTTTCAAGACAACTCTGGGAAGATACTTGACATGCGCAATAGTATTAAGGCAAATCTATCAAAGGCTCCTACTTCAGCCCAAGGAGGTGAGCATTCTAATGACATCCCAACAAATACTCATCCGGAAAAAGAAGGTAAACACTCAAGGACAACCAAAGGTATGAAAAGAATGTTTCTAAAATGTGGCATGGAGCTGAAGTTTTTGATAAACATCTTCAAGGTAGTACATTGAATAAGAATAACATTCCTTGCATTGAAAAGAAATATGTTGTGAGTACTAGCCAGATCATAGAAGTTCAGTGGTTGCAGCCCATGGGACATATGCAAGGTCAAAAGACATGTCACTCCACATCCGGAAGTGTTCTCCACACAGTTGCAAGGGGGCAGCCTAGGACTGAACTTTTGGACAGCAAAGAAGGCCATTCCAGCCAAGTGGATTTCCACAAAAAGAGCTGCCAAAAACAAGTAAGGATTCTTGTCAACATGGGAAATATTTTAAGAAGCATGTTAGGTTCAAAGACACAACTTGCAGTTGTGGGCATGTTGCTTCTTCAATTCAAGTCCAAGATTGTTTTGGCATGGGGAGCCTGGATGATCTTTTGAGGATCAAGGTAGATGTCACTATTGAGTTCTCCATCTCTTGTGCTTGGAATGAAAGAAAATTTATAGAGTTTGTTGTGCATTCGAACCTCATTGTGAAGGATGAGTTCAATATTGCTAGTGAGTTCTTTATTCCATGCATGTGGTTAGAAAAGAAGTTCATGAGGAGTCCTATAAGGTATGTTATGCATTCTAATGAAGCGGTGGAAAATCAATGCTCACAATTCATAGGTCACTCCTATGTTATGGAAAAAGACAAGCTAGTGAAGTATATCGATGGGTAATGAATTATTTGGACACCTAAAAACACCGGTTCTCAAGACATAGCATGTGTTCAGGCCCATTATGTGGAGATGGATTAGAAAATGGTGTCTTCACTCAGAAATAAAAACAAAGAGAAGAGACAGCAGTAAGGAGGTCAAAACAATATGGAGAAAGACAGGGGAAAAGGAAAAAGAATGCTAATACAACAGTCCAAAACAACAAGGGCAACAAAGTGTACCCATTGTGGAAAAGATGGGCATGTGGAAGGGAAATGCTAGAAGTTGCAACCAGATTTGAAACTGTCTTGGAAAAAGAAGAAGAAGAATGCCAACATTGTAGCGATGAAAAAGGGAAAGAGATTCGAGGTGATTCGGAAACACCTGATATGTGTAAAGCTATATGCATCGCAGTGAGATCTCCAAAGCTAAAGAGGAAGATGAGATGATAAAGCTCTTTCATATCATAAAGCTCTCTTTTGGACACATGTTTGCACGCTAATTTGATATCTCGAATCTAGTCAATGAGATGGTATTACAACTAATTGACCACCCGCAGCCTTTTTGCATTACGTTGGCTGAAAGATGGTGTAGAAATTAAGGTAAAGAAGCAATGTAAATGTGTTGGCTAGATTTTTCATGACTAAAAACCTAGGCATATCATGAGATAAATCTCCCTCATTTTCCAGTGAGGCTCCCGTGTAAGATTTCTATCAATTATGGATCCTAATAACTATCTATGGGTTTTACTTTAATTGCAAAGCTCATGAACCATAGCTAAGCAATTCTGCAACAAGTAAGCAGTTGTTAATGAAGTACTTTCAACCAAGGGGAAATAATGAAATGTGGGAAAGAAGAAAGGAAGATGTGTAATTCAACCAATAGTTTACAGAGTTGGTCTCATACACATGGATTAAATAAACAAGTAGATCTCACAATATTCAAAAGTAAAGGAAAAGAAAAGCTTCTAATCTAAATCTTAGATAACACAAAGTTTATCTAAAGATCCACAAAAAGTAAGAAGCAAATGCACCGTGGACACAAAGTTCTCCGGAAATCTACCTTTATTCAATTCCTCAGCTTTCACAAAAATGACATCAAGGGTTGCAACACAAAGTCTGGAACTCAAGAATATTGATTAACAAATTTCCTTTTTTAACCCGTAGGCTCTTCCTCTATTTATAGTGTATAGAAGGCAATTACAAATAGGAAACAATAACTGAGCTCACATATGCGGAAGCTACAAAGAAAACAACTGGCAATCTTTCCCCTGGAATTCCTCTCTACATGACATGCATCTGAAGACTAAATCAAAGCTTTGCATGTCTGCCATCTATTCTTAATTAAAGGACCTTTTCAGATAACTAAAAGTAATGGCTTTTAACCAATTACTTTAGTTTTACAATTTTTCTCGAGAAAATAAGAAAAAGAGAGGAAAGAGAAGAAGAAAGAAAATTGTCAGCCACTACACTTCACGCTTTCTCTTTGTTCTGATACTGAATATACTTGTCAAACATGTGACTCAGTGTCTTCCCATCTGCCTTAGCAACAACTTCTTTCTCAATTTTAAACCGCAGCAATCCTCTGGACAAAGTAGCAGTGTTGGCCTTCACCTTCTCCAAACTAGGCCCATATCCTTCAATATCTGCATGAAGTCTCACGAGTTTGCGATTGAATCTAACGTGAAAGGTACGACAACTTCATCAATCTTCTTTTGCACAACTAGAAGAAACTCCTCACGGGAAGCAGGCAACTTGTTTGGAATGTTCTCTGGCACTTCTTCCATCTCGTCTTCCAACAACTGCATTCTTTTCAACATAAGCTTGAGAATCTCCATGCGGAAAGAAATTGCTATCTCCAACTGCTTCCCCTTTTCTATCAATCCATCAGTACAATTTTCTCTGCAATTAGCACATCTTCCGCAATGAATTTATCTTAGCTAAGGTATCCAGGTGACTCTCAACAACTATGTTCTCATCTTCTATACCTGTCATTAGTTCCTTCAGCTGAGATAATGCCTATGCATATCCTCCAAGCTAGCTGGTATTTCCTCGAACTGCTCTGAAGCTTGGTGAATGATTTGCTCTTTCCATTGAGCAATAGCTTTGACTTGGTTTCCTGCATCTTCAATCTCTTCAACCAAATGGCCGCATACCTATTCCTGCACTAATACGGGTGAGAAGAAGGTTTGGCAACCTTAGTGATGATCTCACATAACTGGGAGATCTGCATCCGAAGTTTGTTTTTTTGCCTTCTCCTTGTCAAGCTTGAGGAATAAAGCGTCTATCAATGTATCTTGCTTTAATCCTTCTGTGGTGATTTGACCCAACGACACTTTGGTTATTGATATGTCTGCTGCCGTTAGCTCTTCCTTTTGCTTCCCTTCAGCTGGAACTGATAATTCAGCAAACTTTGACCGATTCTTCAATAACCAACCTTGAAGTTATTTTAGCAGCTTTAGACCTTTTGCCTCTACCTCCCAAGCTCATAAGCAGCTGCAAGTCTTCCTCTTCCAAGTTGATTTCTTCTCTAGCCTCTGGAACTGTCTGCAGAGCCAACCAAGATGAGAAATTACTCTTCGGGGAATGAGAAACCTCAGTGTGTACTACCATTTCCTGCCCAGGCTCTGCGCATCTGAATTTACCTCCATATTATGGCTGCCTTCTCCCATGTCATCCAAGGATAATGCCCGTTCAAATTCTTTCATTTGTGCCTTTAATTCCTCCATAGGAGGAGGAGGCGGAGAAATGGGTAGCGGAAGAGGAGAAGTATATACGAATGATGCTAGTCTCAATGCTTGACTAGTCATGACTTCTGGTGTTGCTGGAACCGCTAAAGTACTGTGGGTTGACAGAGAAGCTTCATCTGAGAGTAGCACTGGTGAAGTGGATGCAGACTTATCTTTTTCTGATGTCCGAGCCTTCTTCTGCACCTTTAGCTTTTCTGGCCTTTGGCTGCTTTCACCTCCATGCTTCCTTTTGCTGCTGATATTCCTTGTACCAAAATTCCCTGTGATCTGGTTCATCAAGGCCTCATCCAAACAATAACCTTTTGTCAACAACCAATTGGAAGTATTGACTGCCGAAGATTTTCTAGCCTTTGGCTGCTTTCACCTCCATGGTTCCTTTTGCTGCTGAAGATCTCTACCTCGATCAGTGTTTGGTTCACCAGGGCCTCCGAAACATTCACAATTGGAAGTATTGACGCTGCCGAAGATCTCTCCCCATGTGTGACGATATTCAAAGCACGCAACTTGTGCCCATCATCCGAATGAATCAAGCACTACATGCCCATCATCTAGAAGGTTTGCAGGTATCCTCGCCAAATCATAGTCAGAAATCTACTGAGCTGATAATCTGTTGAAATCTCTTTTTCTGACTTCGTATTCATTCCTGCATTTCATCCAGAAATCCTCCAGCGAAGGAATATGTGCACATTCTAGGGAAATTGTTTTCTTTGCTATTTCATAAGGATCGAAATTAATTCGAGCTGGGAAGAACTCATGATCATAACCAAGAAACATCTCTGCTTCAACTCCTCTAGCTCTGTGGATGTTATGACAACTATAATTACCCACTACGACCGGAAAATAACCGTAGATTTATGACGCCTTATTTGCAAGTCGTGCAACTCTATGAGTTGCCTGCATAACTCCATGATAATCCACTTATCATTTGGATATCTCGGCAACTTGACTGGTTCTCCTGAGAAACCAGTAATCCTAAGATATGTGAAGTCGGCGAACTGGATGAAGATACAACCATGCTGGGAGACAGTTTCCCAAGCTTCCTTGCTTACTTTGTTGCTCTTCAGATCACCGTTCAACTTGCAAATGAATCCATAGAAGAAACCATCGTTCACTGCCTTATAATCCTTATAGCATTCAGGGATCGCCAACTGTGGGAAACACTCATAAATAGGATCTTTTGAAAGTATGCCCCGTCTATCTAGCTTGGAAAATATCCCTTGTGAGGCTGCGGCATATACAGTACGAAGTCATTTTGAAATTGAAAGTCCGCCTCACACTTCGAGTTGCTCACTGATGTTGTTATTGATGATCTCCGACCAATTGATTATCGAATCAGCTTTGTTGATTTCAATTGTTCTGATAAAGGCATACATCCATGAGCGGAAATTATGGGCATTGGCTTCCCCATTTATCTGCAAAGCAACCGGGTAATATCATCAACTTCGCACACGAAATGACCGTAGAAGGCTCCTTGGGAATTTTGATGGTGATCTTGGCTTCTTCATATATCTATTGTTCATTATACCCACGTAGTTTGCTTTATTCTTTTCCCATCTGTCACAAGCTTCCTGCATGCCAATTGTGATCACCACGGGCCATGCCGGAATCTTAAGGCAAAAATCAATGAATTTCGGATCCAATCTGATCACCGTCTTTCTTCTTTGCATCCCGGATTGTCCTAGAAAGAGGATGATAAAACTTTGCACATTCTAGAACGAATTCAGGAAACTGGGTTGTAGCCGGAAATGCTGCAGCTTGAATAATTCCACTGCTCTTCATTGCCCGCATAAGAGATGATCTACCAATGGCTTTGGATCTGTCAATCAAATCAGAGATAGGTTCAAGCCCTATATCTGTATCACTGATCTCGGCAAGCCTGGAAACTATGCATGATTCTATTGAATCCTCTCTTTCATCATGTTGCATCATGCCTGAAACAATCTTTGCCTGAGATCTTTTTCTTTTATTTTTGACAGAAGACCTTGCAATTGGATCAATTCGTGCAAGAACCTGCAATTCCTCCTGATTCAAAAGATATGTTCAATGTATCTGACATTGACTTTGCCTTCTTTTCACCAATATGAGCACCTGTGAAGTATACCTGCAAATGATTCAGACAAACATGGAATCCATGGCATGAATGCCTAATTTCTTCACCAAAATCTGATTATAAAGCCTGCTGCCCTAAATTTTTAGACCTTGCTTGCATGCAAGCTAAAAATATTATTTTATTCACTTGTGCACTCACATCAACATGTAGATAACCAAAATAGTAAAAGAAAGCACTTCCAACCTTGGGCGCCAAAACTAGCTGCTTCCCAAGCAATTAAAAATATTTATTTACTGCTCACAACTCCAACCTTGGGCGCCAAAATCCTCCAGGGCAGCATGCTCCACCTAAAAGAATTAATTGCTCTCTCCTTATGACATCCATTGTTTATATAAGCAATTGCATGCTAATTTTACCCATTACCTTTTCTTATTTTTAGCAATTCCTAATAATAGGATGTGTTTTTTCTCCTTATTTGGGCGCCCAAGTTTTCCTGATTTAGCTTGCTTTTCTATGCAATTCTTTTCCTTTATTTTTAGCATGCTTCCTTGTCTTATTTTTAGCCTTCCTGCTTGCTTTGACTTTCCTCCTATTTTTGGCGCCAACCTTAGCTAGAAATAAATAAATAAAATCAGCTTTTAGGCAATTGATAATGCAAGGATGGGTCGCACTTTTTGGCTATAAGCCAAGGGAAAAATACAAGGAGCAGGCAGGTAAGATTTTACCCTGCCTGCTAGGGTCCACTTTTCCGCTTTTCACTTAAGTTGTCATGTTAAATATTAGCCTGCTAGGCAGCTTCCAAAAAATGCGACTTGCATGGGTGAATTTGACTTGCTTTAAGGGAAAAACATGGGGGGCAGGAAGGTAAAATTTTAACCCTGCCTGTTGGGGTACACTTTTCCGCTTTTCACTTAAGTCATTATGCCAAATACTTACCTGCCTACTAGGGTCCACTTTTTCGCTTTTCACTTAAGTTGTCATTGTGCCAAATATTCCAAATTGCCAGGCAAGCCAAAAAGTGCGACTTGATTTGGAGTCAAATAAAACCTTTGCGGGAAAATCATGAGGGGCAGGCAGGTAAAATTTTAACCTGCCTGCTGGGGTACACTTTTCCGCTTTCCACTTAAGTCGTTGTGGCGAAATATTCCAAACTGCCAGGCAACTTCAAAATGCGACTTGCATTAATAAACCATCATTCCCAAAAAGTGCAACTTGCTTCCATACTAGTTGCTTCAAAAACCGGCACTTCATAACTAACTTCAAATTTGTCTGAAGCCATGGATGACTTCTGGAAACTTTGTGCAATTGAACTGGCTAGACAGAACGAACGGAAAGATTACCAAACAGATTTACGGAGAAAAACCGAAAACAAACACAAAAGGGATAAATAAAAATGAAAAACACTGCCAGAAGTTGCAAACAATTGCTTTGAAAATAACCTGCCGAATAGTTGGTTAGTAAAAACTCTTCCCTGGTGAATACTCTACTGAGAGGCGGAAATACTGGCGTGAAAATCCTCAATAGGGTTTAATTGCAGCACAATTTATTTTAAACAGAACTTTATTTATTTTAAACAAAACTTTATTTATTTAATAAATAAATAAATAAAATTCTCTCAGACAAAATCTGGCGAAGAGATAAAATGAGTTTTAGCACGTGGGTATTTGTCGAAATTGGCTTATATGATTCTTTGGGAATACCTTAAAGCAATGGAGACAACTGCAGGCAATAAAAACACAAAACGACCCGTTACTTTGAAAAGAACGAAATTTTAAAAAAGGGGTAGTCCCAGATTTTAGGGTGAAATCTCAGGGACACCAAAATGTAAGTTTTCAATGTAGATAGTGATTACAAGCACTAACTGGCGGTTGATGTGGTTTCGTTGGTTGTTTTCGGAGTAATCTTTGGTAACTCATACATGCACCTCCGGGAAGCTAATATTCCAGAAGGCCCAATCAGTGTAGACTGATATTAGATTGAAAACCATACATACACTTTACGTGCAGCTGAGAACAAAACACAAGCCACCTTGATAAGTGCATCCAAGGCCAAATAGTTTATCAATGCCAGTGGTAAGTTTCCTTTGTTGATCTTGACAGGAAAAGATGAGCGAAAGGGGACTGAGCTGATGTGGCTGCATGGACTTTTTTTTCACCAAATAGTAGGGCATGACTTATTTGGAGAGCAGTTTTTCATAATTGTTTGTAGAACCTAAGGGGGTGCCACAAAAAGAACCAGAACGTCCTTTGCCCATCTTGAGGTTGTATAGACAGAGCATTGTTTAAGCACAGGAAGTTAAAGAGCAGCTCAAGAAGTGGTTAGAACAGAGCAGATCATGTATTATCATAGTGCCAAAAATGGTAAGTGGCGGATATGCATAGACCATCGGGAGTGAATCATATAACCATTAAAAACCAGTATCCACTGCCCCAAATAGATAATTTATTGGATTAATTCCAGCATGTCAAGTACTTTACGAAGCTGGACCTTTTGGAATACAGCATTCAAGACATGCCATACACTTTACATATTTGTTTTCAACAGGTTTTATGAAGAGTAAGTTCTTGTTAAAAAATAAGAAGTTCGAGTATGCCAAAACATCATTGGTGAACCTTGGTCACGTAGTGGATGATGGAGAGATATGGATAGATCCATCTAAGGTTAAAGGAATTATCAATTGTCCAAAGCCCCGTAGCATGTGCAAGACACGGAGCTCTGTACATGTAACCCAATACCTCTACAAGTTTGTAAGAGACTTCACAGACATAACCACCCCGCTACATGAAGTCATGGGTAAGCATAGAAACTTCCATTGGGGTATTAGACAACGCAAGAGCATTTGAGAAGCTGAAAAGATAAGTACAGCGCCGGTCTTTTCTTTACCCAATTTGCAAGCTACATTCGAGGTAGAGATTCATGCCAATGATTATCCTATGGGTAATACGGTGCTACTACAAGGAAGCAAAGCCTATTTCGTACCCCTCTAAAATGTTTAGAGGGTCAATGTTGAATTATAGCACCTACATTAAAGAGTTGAACACTCTTCTATCTGCGGTGAAGAAGTGGAAGCATTACCTCATGGGGAAAGAGACGGTGGTGCACGCCAACCATGAATCCTTCTAATACCTGCAAAGATAAATAAAATTGCAGCGGTCATGGTATTACAGATACATGGGATTCTTTCAACAATTCCATCTCGTTGTCAAATACAATAATTTATTGTAGAACAGTAAAAAGTGTAGGTATGCCAAAACCTCATTGGTGTACCTTGGTCACGTAGTGGATAATGGAAAGATATGGATAGATCCATCTAAGGTTAAAGCAATTGTCGATTGACTAAAGCCCGGTATCATGAGCGAGACATGGATCTGTGTACCTCTACAAGTTTTTAAAGGACTTCACAGACATAACCACCACGCTACATCAAGTCATGGGAAAGCAAAGAAACTTCCATTGGGGTGATAGACAACAGTAAGAATTTGAGGACCTAAAAAGATAAGTACAGAGCGAGTCTTCTCTCGAGCCAATTTGCAAGCTTCATTCAAGATAGAAATGCGTGCAGTGATTATGTTATGGGTACGGTGCTACTACAAGGTAGTAAGCCTATTTCTTACCACTCTGAAATGTTTAGAGAGCCAATGTTGAATTACAGCACCTACGATAAGGAGTTGAACGCTCTTGTATCTGCAGTGAAGAAGTGGAAGCATTACCTCATGGGGAGAGAGACAGTGGTGCACACCAACCATTAACCCTTGCAATACCTGCAAAGATAAATAAAGTTGCAGTGCACATGGCATTACAAATACATAGGATTCCTTTGACAATTCCATCTCGTGGTTGAATACAAACATGGTGCAACTAACAAGGTGGCTGATACGCTATCCGAGTTGGAGCCTTTTCGTAGTGAACTGTATTCACCGTATAACAAACATCATGTAGATTTCAGCAAAGTATATTAGACTGTATGCAGCAACAAACATCTTGGGATTGAGCCACATCAGGACTACTACATCCAGAAATAGCTCCTATATAAAAGCAAGTAAATTTTGTGTGCGAAAATAGCATAGACTTTAGCTAATGCAGGAGACACATACATCACGTATTGTTGGACATTTTGAGGTGCACAAGAATGTAAGTAATCAATAGCATTATTCTATTTGGTCACACTTAAGAGCTGATGTTCCAAAGTTTGCATGAAGTTGTCAATTGTGTAGTGTTAGTAAGCCCTACAATCAGAAGTTGGGGCTGTACAAGCCCTTGCCAGTGCCTAAAAGGCCCTGGGAAAGCATCTCTATGGACTTTGTTGGAGGTCTTCCAAAGACCAAACAGGGTAATGATTATATATTTGTTATTCGGGATCGTCTTAGTTAGATGTGTGTCGGTTGTTTGTAAACAGATAGTGACAAGGAGTGATCATGTGTGGATACATTTTCGTATTCGGAGTGCATCAAAACTGATAATGATTCCAGATTTTTGAGCAAGTTTCGGTGCACATTGTTGGAAAGAATGGATACAAAAATTAAACAGTCTACCACCTTCCATTAAAAACAACTAGCTCGATGGAAGTTGTGAACAGATCGTTGATGCAGCTGTTAAGGGATTCTAACCAGAAATATCCTGAGGACTAGGATGAACATTTGGTATATCTACAACACTCATAGAACAGGGTATTCATTCTTCTTTAATTTTTTTGTTTTTTAGGCATGTTTCAGTGTTATGCCACCAAGCCCACTTGATACTAGTTTTGGATGGTCGAGTAGAGGACTGATAAATAGAGTCTCAAAGGGGCTTCCAAGTTTGTTGACAAGGTGAAAAAAATACACCTCAGAGTCCAAGACAAACTGAAAGATCCTCAACTCAAGTACAAGAAGCGTCACAATCAACACCCAACAGAACATAAGTTTCATGTGGGTGGCATGGTTTGAGTGTACTTGGGTAAGGAGAGATAGAAAGAGCCTTCAAAGAAGCTTAAACAGACTAGAGGATAGAGAGGGCCTTGCGGTATGGTCTATTTCAGATAAAGGAGCAAGGAGAGCAGAATGCATTTTGGTTGAAATTGCTTAGACATTAAAGATATTTTCAATCATTAATATTGACCGATTATGCTTGTTTGAGCCCCCGTGTTCCAACATTTGATTTTGTCCTAATAAGCTCGCATCGAGTCATTTTAGGGCAACGAATGGTTATATGGATTGGTGGACTGTAACTGGTGGCTTTTCCAAGGATGTACTACAATTCTAATCCTGTTTGGTAACCGTTGGGCTTGAAAGGAGGATCGTATGGGTGATGATGTGAATGAATGGGCAGTTTAAAAGTTGCAAATGTGAAACCGTTCGTATTCCAAGTGGACCATTCATCTTCACCTTATGTTAGTCGACTATAGAAGGAATAAAAAGGAAGGCTTCAAGTCATTTTTGACAGTTACAGGAGCAGCATGGAGACAAGGGAGAGTGAAATTGAAACTATAATACTCCAAAAACTGTTGTAATGGCATTGTACTCCTGTAATGACCATTCTCAAATGTTCAAAGGGCCGAGGTTGAATTATAGCACCAATGATAAGGAGTTGCAGGATCCTATATCTGCAGTGAAGAAGTGGAAGCTTTACTTCTTGGGGAAAGAGACCATGGTGCACACTAACCCTCAGATTACCTGCAAACACAGACAAAGTTGCAGCAGTCCAGGCATTGCAAATAGATGAGGTTTATCCAAATCTTCCGTCTCGTGGTCAATTACGAACATGGAGTAACTAACAAGGTGGCTGATATGCTTTCTAGATCACTTCTTGTCTCTGCAGTAAGTAGTTTATCCAAGCAGGCTTTTTGTGGTGAAGCGTATTTAGTGAATTATTTACATGATGTAGATTTCGGAAAAGTATATCAGACTATATGCAGTGACAAACATGTTGGGTTTCAACCCCATGGAGACTACTACAAGCAATAGCTCCTATATAAAGGCGGTAAACTTTAAGCTATGTTACCAATACGACGGTCTAGGGCCTCCGGAGCGGGAGCGGGAGCGGCGGCGGCAGTGGGAGCGGGCAGGGAGCGGGCAGAGGGCTGCAGAAACGGCCAGGTGCGGCCTGCTATGTTACCGATACGGCGGTCTAGGGCCTCGGGAGCGGGAGCGGAAGCGGAGCGGGAGCAGATAGGGAGCGGGCAGAGGGCTGCAGAAACGGCTGGGTATGACCTGTGTGCGTACCCGGCCGTTTCCGCAGCCCTCTGCCCGCTCCCACTTGCAAAAACTGTTTTTTTATTTTATTTTTATTTTTTCATGTTTTTAAAGCCCCACAACATTAAAAAATTAAAAATTCTTCTAATCTAAACCCTAAAAGCTAACTCTAAACAATAAAACAAAAGAACAACACAAAAACAAAACATAAAGCAAAGAAACTTACCTTTGGCTCTCCAAAATTGCATTGTGCTTGTCTAGGGTTTGAGGAGCTATTGCTAAGCTTGTAGGAGTGTGAGGAGCTGTAAAGGAGGAAGATTTGTGAAGGATTTGTGGTTTACTAAGTGAAGGTAAGTTTTTTTAATTTCTAACCTTGTTTATTTTTTTTTTTTTTGTTATTTAATCTTTCACACATTACATTTTTTTGCTTATGTTCATCTTTTTTTTGCTCTTTCTATTTAATTTTTTTAATTTTCATTGTTCAATCACAATGCAATTGCATGCCATTGTTTTCTTTTTTTTTTTTTGAACCTTGTAGGTATTTCTACAATGGCAACAAGTTCTACTTCTTTTGGGCAATCTTTGGCCAAGGACTTTGACCCAAATTCACCGTTATGGAGGCATGTAACAATACTTCAACAAATTGCAGGTGGTGGTTGTTTTGAATGGAAATGCAATGATTGTGATGGAGTATTCAAAGGCTCTTACAGTAGGGTGAAAAACCACTTGTGTGCCATAACGGGTAATGGTGTAAGAGTATGCAAGGGGAGGAATAATGTTGGGGTGCCAAAAGCAAAAGTTTTGGCATATATCAAAGAGCAGGAAGATGCAGAGGCAAATGTGGCTATGAGAGCGGGTCATCCATTGGCCAAAAGAGGAGGTTCATCTCGTTCAGCGAGGCCTCCAGTTGCTCCATCACCTAGTGGATCCCCAATTGTGGCCATGCCACATCCATTTGTGGCTCCTATCTCCACGGATGAGGATGCTTCCCTTGCACGAAAGAAAAGTAAGACAAAGGGCCATTGGAAAAGGCCTTTCAGAATGAGAGCAGGGAAATTGCAGATGAACACATTGCAAGGTGTGTATATGCTAATGGGCTTTCTTTTAATGTTGTGAGATCACCTTTGTGGCTCCTATCTCCACTGATGAGGATGCTTCCCTTGCACGAAAAAAAGTAAGACAAAAGGGCCATTGGAAAAGGCCTTTCAGAATGAGAGCAAGGAAATTGCAGATGAACACATTGCAAGGTGTGTATATGCTAATGGGCTTTCTTTTAATGTTGTGAGATCACCTTATTGGCATGAGATGGTGAAAGCCATCAATGAGGCACCAAAAGGGTATAAATCACCAGGATATGAGAAGATCCGCACCACCCTTTTGGATAAACAAAAAAATATGTGGAAACCTCCTTGCAACCAATTAGGGACTCATGGACCAAAACAGGTGTGTCCATTGTTTCTGATGGATGGAAAGATGCAAGAAACCACCCTTTAATCAATGTGATTGCAGTATGCCCTAAGGGGGCAATGTTTTTGAAAGCGGTTGATTGTGAGGGGCAAGTGAAGGATGCCCAATTCATAGCCAACATTCTCTTTGAGTCCATTGAAGCAATGGGGCACGAAAATGGTGTCAAGTCATAATGACAACGCCAAAAATTGCAAAGCTGCAGGATGCTAGTTGAGGCACGATATGGGCATATTTTTTGACACCATGTGACGTCCATTCATTGAATTTAATGCTAGAAAAGATGGCAAACAAAATAGAGTGGATCCAGCAAGTGTATGCAAAAGCTGAAGAGATCCAAATGTTTGTCACCAACCACCACATGTCACAGGGCATTTTTAGAGTCACGGTTGAGCGCGAAGGTAAGGAAAAGCTTTCTTTCTTTCTTTTTAATTTAAAATTTAAATATAAGTTTTTTAGTATTCTTTTATCTTTCAATTTTATTTTTAATTTTTGTTCCTCATTCTTATTAGGTTGTTGAGACTCGGTTTGCATCACACACAATTGTCTTGAGACGACTAATGAAGGTGCGAGAGGCACTCATGAGGATGGTAACATCCAATCTTTGGTCTCGTATGGAAGCAATCAAACACTCAATGGGCTCAAAAGTGAAAAAGTGAAGAGTGGATTATTTGTTGAGTTTTACGGAGCCCATTATGAGCATGATCGGTTTCTTCGACATAGATCAGCCATGTCTAGGAAAGATATATGACGGCATCGACTCAATGATTGAGAAGATAAAAGCCGTCATAAATGCAAAAGAACAAAATCCTCGAGAAATATTTTTCAAACAAGTGAAGTCAATCCTCATTGAGCGGTGGAACAAAATCACCACCCCATTACATCTACTGGCTTTTGCATTGACTCCTAGATTTTATAGCACAGAGATCATTTCCTTTCCAGGAGGGTAGCACCATACAGGGATGCGGAAGTCAATGAGGGATATATGGCGGCATTGGCTAGGCTCTTCCCTGATCCTGAGGCCCAAGACCAGGTTATGGTAGAGTTTGGCAATTTCATAGTAGAAACGAGTCATAGCCTTCTCGCTCTTCGAAGCAAATACAAGATGGATGCTCATATGTGGTGGTACTTCATCAATTTACTTGCAGCCTCTTGCAATCAAGGTCTTGGCACAGGTAAGTTTTTAATTTTTTTATGCTCTTTTCTTTTAGTTTTTTAAAATTTAAGTTTGAGTGTTTAAATTTGAAGTTGAACTTTGCATTGACTTAGAAGTTTGGGTTGCCTTAATAGGTTGCAAGTTCATCTTCCTCTGAGCGCAACTAGAGTACATATAGTTTCATCCACTCACAGAAACGCAACAGGTTGGGGGCTAAAAGGGCTAAAGACTTGGTATAGTTCCAACTTTTGCCTTTTATCCCACAAGCAATCAGAGTACAAGGAAGGGTCAACAAGACATTGGGACATTGATCCAGAGATAGTTGACTTGGATGCTTCCATTTCCCACCATGGAGCATATGATGATGAGGAGAGTTCTGTGGCACCACGAGACCTACATGCACAAGGGGGTGCAACTAGCAGTGGCCCTAGTGCGAGTGGTTCGAGCCCATGTGGTTCTAATGAACCACATAATGATGATGATGTAGCTGATCTTGATCCTCTTGATGAAGAGGAATATGATGAATATTGACAATGAAAGATAGTTTGAACTTTGAATATTGATCTATGATTGAATTTAATATATCATGAGATTCATGACGTTCACATTGTGTTCGATTTAAGTATTTTAATTTAACTTTTAAGCTTTTAAGTTTCTAAGTTTTATCGGTATCCTAGCTTGTTTGTTGTACTTGTGGTTATTCACTTATTTAACTTATAACTTGTCTTTTATCTTGTCTTTCATATGCATAATATGTGGTTAATAATTAAATTCCTATTTAGAAGGTTGAAATTTTTATTTTTATATAGTTTTTGTAATGTCGTATCCTACGCCGTATCCGGGGTCAAAAAAATTTCCGTTCCACGTATCGGATACTACACTCCCACTCCCGTCTCCAAAATGTTTGCTACTTAGACTTTAAGTAATAAAAGTGCATAGTGTTTTGTTCAAGCAAGAGGCACATCATAGCGTATTCCTAAACATTTTAGGGTGAACAACAAGTAATCTACAACATTATTTTTATCAGCCATGCTTAACAGCTGACCTCACAAAGTTTGTGACGAAATTGTGAACTACGTAGTGTGAGTAAGTTCAACGACCCAAAGTTGGGGTTGTATAAGCCACTGCCCATCACTAAAATGCTCTAGGAAAGCATCTCTATGGACTTTGTTGAGAGTCTTTCCAAGACAAGAAGGGGTAATGATTATATTTTTGTTATTGTGGATTGTTTTAGTAAGATGTGTGTGCTAGTTGCTTGTAAAGAGACAATGACAAGGAGTGATGCAGCAGAAATTTTCTTAAATCATGTAAAAATACATTTTGGTATCCTGGAGAGCATCATATCCGATGCAAATTTCAGATTCTTGAGCAAGTTTTGGTGCACACTGTGGGAACGAATGGATATGAAACATAAAGGGTCTATTGTCTTCCATCCACAAACAAATTGATTAAAGGAAGTTCTGAGTAGAACGTTGGTGCAACTGTTAAGGGGTTATAACCACAAGTATCCAAAGGGCTGTGATGAACATTTGGTATATTTACGACACATACAACATGGCTATTCATTCTTCATTAATTTTTTCTTCTTTTGATGAATATTTCACTTTTTGCCACCACCACTTGACATTAGTTTGGACAGTCAAGTGCAACATTGGAAAACAAACTCAGAGGTCGATAAGGCTCACAAATTTGTGGAGAAGATGAGACACATACACCTCCGGGTCTAAGAAACTGAAAGATTCTCAACTAAGTACCGAATGCGTCACACTGGACAAAACATAAGTTCCACATGGTTTGGTTGTACTTGGATAAGGGAGAGAGAGAGGGACTTCACAAAAGCTTAAAATCTCATGGTTTTGTCTGTTTCAAATCATGGAGCGGGTACTGAGAAGAATACATTTCAATTGAAATTGTTTGATTATATATATTTTCAGTGATTGATGTTGACCGATTACGATTGTTTGAAGAGCAAGAGGATGTTATTCTTCCTTCCTTGGATAATTTTGCACCTAAGGAGATGGATGAGTTGGAGTAAGATGTTGTTCTTAACAAGATAGTAAGATATTGCAAGTCGTGTGGACTTAATTTTCCACTAATGCCATTTGGGGTAAGCAATCTATGTTTTTAGCAATGATTTGAATGCTGGAAATGTGTCCGGAAAATGTGTGGTTAGAGTTTGGATTTGTAGTCGTCTTCGAGGTTGTTGAAATAGTACCATGGAGTCAAGAAGCTAAATTTACCATTCATATGCTTGTTACAATTCATGTTTGGTTGATTCTACATGTTGTTGGATGTTGAGGCAAAAGATTATCAACTAGATTGTTTTGTCTTTTATTGGCAGTCATTTGACTTTACTTGGGACGTATTTTAAGCTCGCATAGAGTCATTTTAGGGCAGCGAACAATTATATGGAATGGCTGACTATGTAACTGTTGGAGGTAGTTCTTGCCTTTTCCTATGATGGACTACACTTCTAATCCTTGTTGGCAGCCATTGGGCTTGAGAGGAAGATCTTATACAAGACAATTTATATGAATGGTCGATTGGACAGTTGCAAATGTGCAATCTTTCCCATTTCAAGAGATCATTCAGGTCACCTCATGTTGTGTGAAGAAAGATATGGCAAAAGGACAACTTCATTTTTTAGGGCAGGTTGGCTCACGTAGAGACTCATTTGTAGAATTGAATTGGAGAAAGGTGTATCCAATTCTTGTGGTTCAGTAAAAAGCAACGTGGAGTCGAGAGTGTGAAATTGTAATTGTAATACTTCAAAGACCATTGTAATGGAAATGTACTAAATGTAATGATGTCGATAGTGATGGACTACGAAGGCATACCCTTCTTGAAGATTTTCCCCCATCTTAGGCTCTCAGAGGAAATTTTAGATAACGTGAACCAATTTCTTGTGTATATGCTCTACTATTTATCATTTTCCTTGTTGTTTTCAATCTATAATGTTGCACGTGATTCAACCCGCCCAAAAGTATCTACAAAGTACTATGAATTGAGTTGACCTAGAAATCCATTGTGAGTCATTAGGATTAAGAATTCAATGATTTATGGATCAAGTGGTATCGAGTCTTTAATTTCGATTCCAAATTAGGGTTTGGATAGTTTATGCCAAGTTCCTTACAATCCAAGGTCATGAAGCAATAATAACCTAGTTCCTTACAACCCAAGATCGAGAACAAGGCATTGGAAGAGGGTTGAAAAAGCTATGGAAAGAGAAGGCGGGAAGGAAGGAGAGAAGTCCGTTTTAGGAAACTTGAAGAAGATGTGGCTTGGATCTCCAACTCTGCGGGGAAGATAGATTGAATTGAGATCTTTGTGCAAGCCTTAGTTGAGAAAAGGGACTAATACCTAAACCTAATGAAGAAAAACAACCAATGAAAACTAAACCGGGGGAATGAGAATCGTCCACATAGAGTGTATTCAAGGTTCAAGCGAATATTTACATACTGACCATATGATAGAGAGATTACCTTTGTAGCAAGTTGTATCAATGGATATCTCAAATGGAGGTGTACTCCGGTCTTCATAAGTTGATTTATCATTAACCAATTTCATTTGTCGAGCTCATGTTATCGGCCATGCTCTCACATGGTATGTGACTATCCCTTGAATGTCACAAAAATCTTCTTGTCTTAAAGTGGGAAGACTTCAAGAAACTCGCTGAAAAATCAATTTTATCCCATCTCGTTATGAATAGGACAAAGTTAATTAATAGTATTACTTTTGGCAACGTCAACGCATGACTATACAGTGTATACCGGTGAGTTTTGAAAAGCAGTAGCTCAACTGGGCAAAGATGTCATAAAGAAAAGATAAGCTGATAATTTATATAAGTGGGTTGTTTAGATACCTAAAAACGCCAATACTCATAACCAAGCCTCAAGACAAAGATGAGGCCTCAAGACAGAGACGAGCGTGTGTGCCGAGGCCCATTATGTGGATTGGATAAGAAAAGGGCATCTTCAATCAAAACTAAAAACAAAGAGAAGGCAACAACAAGGAAATCAAAAGAATAGGCGAGAAAAGACGAGTGTAATGTCCCCTTTTCTAAATTAAAAATAATTAATAATATTTTAAGTTTGGCCCGCCAATAATTCGTTTTGGGAAAGCTTAACAATATTATTAGTAAAATAAAAGGTATTTAAATACTAAAGTAGAAAAAGACCCTTAGCCTATTTTCATTATTTTTCAATTAAAAGGAGAGGTCCCTCTTTAAGAGGGAAAACAAATGTTAAAAAAGAAATAAAGAGACCTACATGGAGCGCTCCACAAAGAAAGGAAAGAAAAAGCTATAAAAGCAAATGTTGGGGCTCATTGTAATCATCATCTTGTGAATTATATACTTCTCTTTTGGAAATTGGAGCATTGAACTCTCATTTTCACCCTTTGAGGACAAAAATCCTCATTGGATCCTATTGGGGACGAAAACCATCAATAGTCACAACATTTGGGGATGGAAACCCACATTTGTTGCATTGGTGACTTCATCGGGAGTCACATTGGAGCTTCAAACTTCAGAATTTCATAACGGCAAGGGTTTCTATCAATGCTAGGGCACACATTCCAGCTAGGTCACACTTTTTGGGGCTGCCACATTCATTTCCAGCGTGATCTACCAATTTGGAGAATTCGGGATAACTTTTCAGTGGGTTTTTGTAGTTGGTAAAATCTTATTCTAATTTTATTGGATAGCTGATATTTTGTGGTCAATTTGAGCTATCATTTGCATTTTTTCTCCAAGTATTTATGAAGTTACAGAATTTTGAAGTTTCAATTGTTTTTGAGCATTAATTAATTCCAGCAGTCTACAATTTATGGTTGAAGCAATTATTTTGCATGATTTCATCAAGGGTTTTATGTTGTTGATGTATTTCTAAAAATTTGTGTGGAGAAGGCAAAAATCTGAATTTACCCTAGGTCGCTTGGGGTTTGGTGGACCTAAAACAGGTCATTGCCCTAGTTTTTGCATAAAATTCAGTTTACTATCAATTGGGGTTGTGTTATTTCCTTGTTTTTTAGTTTCAGCCCAAAAAGGGACATTACAGGAGACGAAAAAAATGTTAATACGATAGTTCAAAAGGACAAAGGCAAGAGTAAGATCAAAACATAGTGTGGCCATTCAAGAGAAGGACATCCGAGAAGAGAAATATTGGAATCCACCACGTCCACGAGTTGTAGCCTATAGAGCATGTTTCCCTTTGTTCCCAAAGGGCATCCACTACCCAACAATCTATTTTAATGTGCGGTCGAATAACACAACTCACACTCGTAACTAATTGTAACACTCTCCATATTACAAAGGGACATTACGGGAGACGAAAAAAATGTTAATACGATAGTTCAAAAGGACAAAGGCAAGAGTAAGATCAAAACATAGTGTGCCCATTGAAGAGAAGGACATCCGAAGAGAAATATTGGAATCCACCACGTCCCCGAGTTGTAGCCTATAGAGCATGTTTCCCCTTTGTTCCCAAAGGGCATCCACTACCCAACAATCTATTTTAATGTGCGGTCAAATAACACAACTCACACTCGTAACTAATTGTAACACTCTCCATATTATATCACAAAGAGTGTGAGGAGAGGTCCCATGGTAGATCTCACAATGTGATATGGCGAGTGGCCCTTGATAGGAGATCGTTGCAAACGAGAGACCAATTTCAAGGCACTTTGTTTCGGTATGCCCTTCTAATTACAAATCAATACAACATAAGCCCACCTTGCGCTCTAATTGTGATGCATTAGAAAGCTTCTCCGGTTTCATGGCTACCTCTCAATGTGTATCCTATCCCATGTGGAATGCCTTGGAATCCCACCACCTCAAGTTCAGAACGAGCCTCCAGAGCCTCCTTTTGCATATAGAACATATAATCATTTACGTTGTCGATCATTTGTAGTTTGTGAAGGATAGAGAAGTTGTAGTTTTGAGAATCAACACAAGAGCCCCTAGGCACTCATTCTCAAATTCGAGAAGGTTGCATCTTGAGTATTGTATTTGTTTGTTGTAGGTTGTTGTAGTATGTTGGTTACTTAAGGACATTGGAGGAGCACACAGGCACTCCCACCCCAAGCGTTACTAATGTTGCATTCTGACCCTTGCAAACCCAAGCTCTATTAATCCGAGTTGATGCGAGCTCTCTTGACTCGAGAACAAGTCGCGCTCTTTTACCCTTGCCCCAAGCTACACTCTTCATCCCCACCTCTCCAACTTTTGAGCTTGACCCCACAAGATGATTTGAGCTTACCTTAGACCGAGCCAACGCAAGTTGAGCCGAGCTCTCCACACTTAAGTTACCCGAGCTTCTACATACTTGAGCTCGAGCCGATGCAAGCTCTCTTGACTCGAAACAAGTCACGCTCTTTTACCCTTGCCCCAGCCACGTCTTCATCCCCACCTATCCAACTTTTGAGCTTGACCCACAAGATGATTTGAGCTTACCTTAGCACCGAGCCGGCTCAAGTCGCGCCGAGCTCTCCACACTCAAGTTACCCGAGCTTCTACATACCCCGCAAACCCCTCCACCCCCGATTCAATTGCCAAACCCGTTAAGCTCACCCCGAGCTCCATTCCACCCTGCTTCTCCCGAGCTAGGCCCTACTACGCCTCGGCCACACCCGCTTACCTTAGCACTGAGCCAGCTCGAGTTGAGCCAAAGCTCTCCACACACAAGTTACCTAAGCTTCTACATACCTGCAAGCCCTCCACCCCCGATTCGGTTGTAAACCCGTTAAGCTCACCCCGAGCTTCATTCCACCTCGCTTCTCCCGAGCTAGGCCCTACTACGCCTCGGCCACACCCGCTTACCTTAGCATCGAGCGGCTCGAGTTGAGCGAGCTCTCCACACACAACTTACCCGAGCTTCTACATACCCCTGACCCCTCCACCCCCAATTCGGTTGTCAAACCCGTTAAGCTCACCCCAAGCTCCATTCCACCTCGCTTCTCCTAGATAGGCCCTACTACGCCTCGGCCACACCCACTTACCTTAGCAGAGCCGGCTCGAAGTCGAGCGAGCTCTCCACACACAAGTTACCTAAGCTTCTACATACCCTGCAAACCCCTCCACCCCAATTCGGTTGTCAAACCCATTAAGCTCACCCCGAGCTCCATTCCACCCCTGCTTCTCCCAAGCTAGGCCCTACTACGACTCGGCCACACCCGACCTAGGAAAATCTCAAAACTTGGTTGTGGCTCTCATAACTCTAATCTTGCCCCTAACTATATCCTATGCGCAGATCGAAGGTGGTAGTTGATTGACAACCCCGTAACTTGTGATGGCATCTATCTCCCAACACTAACAGATCCTCGAGCTACACATGGCAGAGTGGTTGAAGTGTGTGCACGTAACTCAAGCTACATCGTGGAAGCAAACACACTGGCGACAACGACATCTACATAGTTTGGCCAAGCACCATTTGGCGACACCGCATTACAAGCTCCTCAATGTTGTTCACTACACAACTCGATTCCAAGACGGCGGAGTCAAAGAGGCCTACGTGGCGGAAACCCAAACACAAGACCTCGAGACCTCGAAGCTAGAGTCCTAAAAGGTAATTCTTTTTAAAACATTTACACAATTTATAGACCATAAAATCAACTCCGCTCCCATTTATCTCAAAGGCAAGCTCTCCTCTTCACAACCCACGATAGTCAAGTGCTTACCAAGCGAGGGTTCATAGGTTCAAATCACCCTAACCCATCTAAGTTTTTTTAATACAATAAAACCAACCCACCACATATATATTTCAAAGCAATAGCTCGACCCTCTCGCTATCGGGTGGGTGGTCAAAACTTTACATTGAAACATTAGGGGTTCGAGCCCTGACCTCTCCAAAAGCATTTTCTAAAACCAAAAGGGGACTTTACAAATGCAATTGTTAATTGCAAATTCAAAAAGGGGGATGATTTTGTCTAAAAACTACCAATAAGAAAAAATCGGGCCACTAACCCAAACCCCGGTGCCACATACCCTCGGGATGATCACGTGCCTTTGGATTGAATTGGAGCTTTTTCAAAATTAAAAGGAGGGCCCATTACAAATATAATCAAATCTTGCCAAAACAAAAAAAAAAACAATTTTTAAGGGCGGGCATTTTTTTAGCATTGAAATATCTATTGTAATTCTACAAATATTTGATATATCATTGTAAATTGTGCACAAAATTGGTACTTCAAACACAAACTCAAGATCTCATATCTCAAATAGCATATGGTATAAACCATCCCTCTAGTTCACACTTACAAGTAAAGTGGCCATGCTTGAACTAAAGCGTCTAACACATAATGTAGTTGAATAACGGTGCATGTGGCATCGTCCCTTTAAATTGTTAGGAAGAAATAAGGTCATCTTCACATGTCACCGAACCATCCCTTTATTTCCAATTAGCCACAATTGTTAAGCGGAAATTCTAACATGCGGTTTCGACCACTAAACAGGTGTCATCAATTATACGAATCTCATTCACATACTTCTAAGTATTGCATACCACTTTGTTGTCACGTGTGTTAACGCTCTCTCACACACTATCAAGTATATAAAGAGGACAAGCTTCTTTCATGTACTGTGGGTATATTAGAAGGACGTGTATATCGACAGGTTTGGTATATTGGATTAGCGGTATATAGAGAGAGGAACCTTTTAAGAGTAAGAAGGCACCAATCCATCTCCCACACTTTGTGTACAAAATAACAAATGTTATGAAATTTTTCTTGCCTAATTCACGCCTCTAACATGGAGACAACTATGCAGAATCGAAAACAAAAATCAAAACTTGGTTGGAGTATGAGGATATTTGGAATGTTGTTGATAAATCTCTTACCCAACATGACATGGACATTTGTCAGGCAACAACGAAAGTTTGAGGCAACCAGAAAGCAAAGCTCATCATCATGTTTGGAGTACAGCCCCATATCCGAGAAGTAGATTAAGCCAAAGCAGCTTGGGACAAACTCAAGACAATGTATGAAGCCTTTTTTAGGTGTGTTGCAGCATTGAAGGCCTCACTCTAAGCATTGGGTGAAGCCATAATAAATACCTTTGTCGCACCCATTGTCTTGAGAGGGCTGCCATCATCCTATAGAGTGTTCGTGACCACACTAAACCTCGTAGAAAAGAATCTAACTTTCAAGCAGTTGGTGAAGATGACGCAACAACAAGAATCCATGCACAATCATGCATATGATGAAGGCAATGCACTTGCTTCCAATTACAAAGGAAAGAACAAGCAAAAGTTCTCCAAGAAACAAGGAAATCAGCTATCTTCACGAAGGTCATTACCTAATTGATGGTTTTTCAAGTAAGAAGCCCAATCAACAGCAGTCATCTAATAACTGGCAGAAGTCCAACAAACAAAAAAAAGGAATTGGAAGAATCAACCTCATAAATTTCTATCTAGTATGTTGAGTCGGGAACAACACAACACATAACTAGAAGGAACACATAACTAGAAGGAACACATAACTAGAAGGAAGGATTAGTTTTCAAGTTTAAGTCTCCACTAACTACAAATCAAGTTTCATTCGGTGACGACACTTCCTACAAAGTCCAAAGAACTGGTAATATCAAATTGCCACTCCACAATCATGACTACACCATCACAGGAGTCCTTTATATTCCAGGGCTCACTAAGAACCTTCTATCAATCAATCAATTGTTGGATCGCAACCTAAAGCTTGAATTTGACAGTCACGGTGGCAAGAAAGTGTGTCTAATCAGGGATAAGTCAAGAAAATCCCAAATTGTGGCACATGCATCTAGAATAGGTAAAAGGTTTCAACTTGACTTTGTTCCATGCACAATACATAACTAGAAGGAAGGATTAGTTTTCAAGTTTAAGTCTTTACTAACTACAAATCATGTTTCATTCGGTGATGACACTTCCTACAAAGTCCAAAGAACTGGTAATATCAAATTGCCACGCCACAATCATGACGACACCATCACAGGAGTCCTTTATATTCCAGGGCTCATTAAGAACCTTCTCTCAATCAATCAATTGTTGGATCACAACCTAAAGGTTGATTTTGACAGTCACGGTGGCAAGAAAGTGTGTCTAATCAGGGATAAGTCAAGAAAATCCCAAATTGTTGCACATGCATCTAGAATAGGCAAAATGTTTCAACTTGACTTCGTTCCATGCAACAATCGGACATTCATTGCCAAGGAGTCAAACTTAACAAACTTGTGGCACAGCAGATATGGGCACCTGCATTTTGGATACCTGAGTTTGCTCAGCCAAGATGACCTAGTTAGAGGATTTACACTACCGAAAAAAAAAAACAGATCTCTACTCCATTTGTCTTACAGTAAAGCAAACATTGGACATCATTCCTAAAGAGTCTCAAAAGAGATACAGGGAAATTGGACCTACTTCATACCGATTTTTGTGGAAAAATAAATGCAACACACAATGGTTATCAGTATTTTCAGCTCTCTGTTGACAACTATTCTCGCAACATGTGGATATACCTGTTCAAGACGAAGGATCAATCAAGCCTTCTAATTTAAGGATTTCAAATCTCTTGTAGAAATAGTTGAAAAAACAAAATACGTCACTCATATCGAGGGGGGAATTTGCCAATAATGTATTCTCAGCCTACTTGAAAAAACATGGCATTCACCGACAATTGACTACACCCTACACTCCACATCAGAATGGTGTTGTAGAGAGGCAGAACTACACAATCATGGAAATGGTACATTGTATGATTGAGGATTCAGATTTGGACAAGACATGCTAAGTAGAAGCAGCAAAAACAGCAGTATCCCTACTAAACAAGTCACCTACTTTTCCACTTGATAACACAATTCCACATAATGTATTCTCAGCCTACTTGGAAAAACATGGCATTCACTGACAATTGACTACACCCTACACTCCACATCAGAATGGTGTTGTAGAGAGGCAGAACTACACAATCATGGAAATGGTACATTGTATGATTGAGGATTCAGATTTGGACAAGACATGCTGCTAAGTAGAAGCAGCAAAAACAGCAGTATCCCTACTAAACAAGTCACCTACTTTTCCACTTGATAACACAATTCCACATAGAGCATGGTTAAGCAACAAACCGTCAATTGCTCATCTTCGTGTTTCTAAAAGCAAAGCACGCATGCTAGTTCAAAAGCAAAAAGAACTAAGTTGCATAACAAATCAACATCGTACATATTTCTAGGGTACAATGAAGATTCAATTAGATAGTGACAAGTGGATCCGAAGAAAAAAAATCTACATAAGCACTGATGTTGAGTTTGATGACGAAGGTGTTTTAAAACTACCTTCCACAGCCTCACAAGATACAGAAAGTACATAACACAGACCTGTAATCCATTTAGACAATGAAGAAAATGGTGACAATGATGATGTGGATGATGGTGATGATCAACCTCCTCAGCCCAAAAGCTAAACATATGACCAAGTCATGTACAAGTGTGATAAGAGATGCAAAATAGATGGAGTCTCAGACACATCTGCTTTAGACCAAGGAATCGTAACAAAGCTCGAAAAGAGGTCTTCTTGGCCCTAATGAGTTGAGTTGTTGAATCACATAAGCCCTCTACGATTCAAGAAGCCTTTGAGTCAAGACCTTGGAAAGAAACCACCTGGTTGTATACCAATCACCGATGAAGAACAACAAACGGAAACTTGTAGATCTTCCACCGAGAGAAGAAGCTAATCAAATGAAAATGGGATTTCAAAACCAAGTACAAGGCAAATGGCAACATTGAAAAGCACAAGGCAAGGCTCGTTACGAAGGGTATGCTAAAAAGAAGGCATTGACTATGAGAAGACATTTGCTCCCACAACAAAGATCAAGATCAAGTACAAGGCAAATGGAAACATTGACAAGCACAAGGCAAGGCTCGTTACAAAGGGATATGCTAAAAAAGAAGGCATGGACTATGAAAAGACATTTGCTCCCACAACCAAGATCAAGACAATCAAGATGATATTTGCTCTAGTTGCACAATTTGGATGGAAAGTCCACCAAATGGACGTGAAAAGTACCTTTCTCAATGGAGATCTTCATGAAGTCTACATGACTCAACAGAAAGTTTTGTCACACCGAACCATAAAACAAAGGTTGTAGGCTCATGAAATCATTATATGGTCTCAAAAAAACACCCCAAGCATGGTACATCAAAATTAATAAGCATCTCAATCACAACGAATTTTAGAGGAATCCCTACAATCCCAATCTCTACCGAAAAAGAAAAGGGGCAGATGGTGATTGTAGTAGTCTATGTTGGTAATCTCGTAATCACTAGCAATTCACCGAGTATGATTGAAGTAACAAAAATAAATCTTAAGCAATCATTCGACATGGTAGATCTCAAGTTCTTCCATTATTGTTTTTTCTTGAAAGTATGGTAGAAGGAGAGCCACATTTTTTTGACTTAGATGAAGTAAGCCGGGATAATGTCGAGAAATTTAGGATGTGGTGTCCCCGAGATTTCACCCTGAAATCTGGGACTACCCCTTTTAAAATTTTTTCATTCTTTTCAAAGTAACGGGTCGTTTTGTGTTTGTTTTGTCTGCAGTTGTTTGCATCGCTCTAAGGTAACCCCAGATAGTCATAAAAGCCAAATTTGCCAAATACCCACATGCTAAAACTCACTCTATTGTATCTTTGCCCACACAAATTTTAAAATAAAATAATAAAGTATTCAATACTACGTCAAATGTAGCTCTCATTTTAGCCGCCCAAAATCACTTTATTGTGGGTTAGACTTGCCTGCACACGACAACTCTAATGTCTTGTCACATCACTTGTCACAAATTTAACTGACATGGATCTGTATTTGCGTCTGAAACAAGATAGTCTATCTGTCAAAAGGGTTTCTTGATCCTGCCGTGGTTTTTGTTTGTTTGATGTTGCTGAGGTAGCTGACTTATAAAAGTGATTCCTATGCATTTATCTTCTGCAGAGGATACCATTTCCTTTACCTCCTTTCCCGGTGCAATCCACGCTAGTAACAGATTTTGGAAGCGAATTCTGAGAGAAGCTTGTGTGGTGGTTGAAAATGCAAGATTTGCAATCTACGGCCACAAGAGAAGATGTTCGGTATTTGCCTTCTGCCGATAAAATGAACATTTATTTACAGGTTGTTATCAGACACTATGGCGAAATCCTAGTTGTTGTTGTAGTGGAAGTAGAACATCACGCCATCGCCTCCTATGAAACGTGGATCATAGCAAATGCTTGCATTGCTTCCGCATCCAAGTGTTTGACCAAATGAAAGAGGGAGACAGACCTCTCATGGAGTATTTCAGCTGTGCATGGAATGCGTGGGTTTCCTTAGGAGACAGTCGCACCGTTTCTCATTGCAGCAAACAGGTCTCCAACTTGATGAGTTACATTTACCAGCCGCATTTTCGGCTGTGCCAAAATACGAACTCTGGAACAGGCCATGGACGTCCACCTAAGCATAATGAAAATTTGTTTATATGCACGGCTTTCCCTCCCCGATCAACGCCAAAATGGGGATTTTGTTTGCGATTTTTTGTAAGCTGTAAGTGCCTGACAAATCGATTGAAATGGGTTTATATCTGTACTGAAGCAGGTTAAATGATCTCTAAGAGGGAAGAAAATACTGCTACCACTATATTTTGTTTCTGATGGATATGCAAATAATACGCACAGAGATGATACAGGGAGCTATGAATCGATCTTCAAGGACTATTGTCAGGAATGGTGGCCACAAGGAAGCATCATTCCTCGCTTTGGAAACAATACCTAAGAAGGATTTTTGTTGTTGGGTTTCTCTGCATACTCTTCA
The DNA here is from genome assembly GCA_018340775.1 of Taxus wallichiana var. yunnanensis. Lineage (NCBI taxonomy): Eukaryota > Viridiplantae > Streptophyta > Pinopsida > Cupressales > Taxaceae > Taxus > Taxus wallichiana. Next base: position 392,359,673 of record CM031243.1, read on the forward strand.
TTCTTCTGGCATTCTGTACAAAATGGCCTCAGGTTTCAGAGAAGTTCAGAGCCATATCTTGGACAAAAACAATAGTTGGGGATAATCTAGAGCCCACTCCATGGCACCCCTTCTCCAAAAAAAAAAAAAATCACCAAATGGAAAGTATCCACAAGCTTCACACATTTTCTAGTGCTCCTACCTGACCTGTAGTTTGCCATTGAGGTTCATCCGCTCTAACCTGATTAAGAATGATCTATTTTAAAATAAAACTCGATCCTGCCCTGCATTGTTCCAGTGGATTCACGAAGATCTTGCACAATGGAGGGTGTCTGAAATATGAAAAAACAACATCAGGGCATCCAAAGAATTTGCTTCCTTTTGGGTGGTCTTTGTGGGGGTCGACTATATGTGGATCTCTTTTATGCATGTGTGCAAAGCAGAATGATGTTAACAATTTAAGGATTATTGCAGCTCTTGGAATGGTATCCTGGCTTGGTGCCTGATGTGGACCTAATGTTTGATATGTATGGATTTCTTAGTCATGTTGGCTATCTTGAGGGAGATCCAAACTTTATTGTCCAACACCATTTAAACATGTGGTTTTGTTTTTGGTTTGGTGCAAAATGGGTTCGTTGGGAAAGCTTGAGGATTTCGAGCAAAGGCGAAATGGAAAAATTGCGGATGCTTAATGATCTATTCGACAACATGCTTAAGTGAGATCTTTGAACCGAAGCTGCGCAGTTTGACCGACTCCGTTCCTTCCAGGCATGGTTCATCTCCCCTTACCTCTCATAATTCTCGTGCTTTAGTTCTCATTTGCAACTTAATAGAATTTTAAAATATTAGGATTTTATTACAGTTAATTGTTTATTTCAACTCATTGCAAAACAATGACATGTCGTATCGTAACTCACGAAGTCAAAATAACTCGTTTGCATTAAAACATGAACTTCCACCCTCATTCTGAGGTGATGTAGAAAACTTCCTACCCAACTGGATCGCTACAACATTGTTTTATCGACCAGACAAAATTGACTTCCCAGTAATAACGTTGATCATCTCCCGGTTTAAATAGTTAATTTTTGCATTTTTCGGAGACTCATTAAGTACCCTTCGTAACTCTGAAAATGAGATGTTAAGCTTCATTCGTGTACCTTGGTATGCGAGGAGTCACCTTGACCTTTGGATTGACCCCAAACGAACATATGAGATCTTTTTGACGCTCTTATAGGAGCCCTGTTACACTGTTTTATAGTAGTAGAAAGTTGTTAAATCTAGAAAGTTGGCTTTCGTTTTGAACCGCCATTTGAAACTTGGATAGAGAAATTATTTCCCATCTTCGCAAACCTCTAGTGTTTATACTAGACAATTGCATGGAACATTCAGTTTAGGGAAAAACACTTTTCTGGATAGTTTGGCAAAGCCATTTTGTAGGCCTCCGGTCGCAGTTTGACGAGGTCAAATTGGACCAATTTTTCGACTTGTCGCTCCAGAAAACTTGTCGCCATTTGAAAATGGTTTTCTAGTTCTCAGTCCCGTCGACTCTGATGAATTCTCCTTATATAGGGGAACTTGTAGGAAGTGTCTCGTTGCGTGCTCATCCATCGAACGTCAATTTTAGACGTGGTTTTCTGAGCCCTTGAGCTAATTTTTGTTCAATTTGCCATTGGGTCAACTACGACCAGTGGCCCGGAAAACTAGCCGCCAAACGCAAACCATTCACTTTTTCCCAATTCCGTCAGATTCTTTATGAACTCTTGATATATCTGGGGACACGTAGAAATTTAATCGTGGTATGTGTTCTCATCGAAAGACAACTTTTGGAAGCGGTTTCTTAGCCTCCGAGCCCGTTTTGAACGTTTTTGTAGCTAGTAAGAAAATGTAAAAATAGAAAGTTGTGGGACCCTCGTCGGGTTGCCAAACCACCGTGGATACTTTTGACACATGTAAATAATTGTTTAAAACTCTATAGTGTAAACTTTTGACAAATGGTGTTTTCTCTCTCTTCCCTTCTCTTTCTCTCTCTTGGGTTACAAAAAGAAGTAAAATGAAATGTAATGAATACATGTCTCTAAACCTTTTATTTCGATTGCAAATTGTAATTATTATCATATGTAAATGAGAAACTAAAAAATGATAATTATGTTAGATTATGGTGGATGCCATGCCAACGATTTATCGCTGATATCTTGCTCACATGGTTTTGCAGGATGAAAGAATGATGACGTAAAGGCGTTGTGTAATGCATTAATTATCATTGTACTTTATATAGTTCATTGTTAAATAAATAAATGTATAATGTAGTCTCATGTTACAGAAGGTTATATTTGATAATTTGTTGATATGTATGATGATGCTAGTTTTCAAGGACATCTAGGAAATGTGCATTTAATCTTAGGTTCAATCTTGATTCATAGTACACATGGTAAAAGGGTTTGATATTTATATAAGGTAAATGAAATTGAAGTAATATCATGTAGTGCATATTTAGTGTTCAATAAATGATTAACGAGTCATCTTGTGCATTCATACTTTGCAAATGTAATAAAGAGAATTAAATCGAAACACTCTACCCTTGTTCAATATCGGAGACATAACTTTTTTTCATGTGTGATACTCCTTACCGTAGAAGACATTGAAAACCGTAGAATGAACTTAAACTCTACACTCGATGGAACCTCCTAGTTTGAGTAAACAAGAGCCCGAGAATGGGTTTATCGTCTTAGTCAGTATGTTTAGTGACATTGTCATAAACTTGGTAGACAAGAGCGACATAGTCAAACTTTTCTTGGAGTGTGTAGAGCTAACTCCTCCTTCGTAGCCTAGCGGACTGCCTTGTCATCCGAAGATAGATTTAAAATTAAAAGTTCTTTATCGAGTGAAATCCTGTTGGATCCAGACGTCATAGATGGAGGTTGTGACTTAGTTGTTCTAGGTCTTAAACTCTTGTTAATGAACTCCTTAGCTCCGCTCAGTTAGATGTGTTACCTTGGTTTCTCTCAACATAACACCTTGGTCCTTTCTTAAAGGTGGTTAGCATGAATTTGTCCTCTCGCTTAAAAATCATATATATAATTAAGGGATAAACCCTTAGATGAAGTTGGAATTAATCTAAACCTCAGTTGATTTAGATGTTGGCTTAGGGACTCGTGTGTAGCTTCATGTCTTCTAATCATTCATGTCTTCAAGAGATTAGACAAACACTACAAGTAACTCCTTACAAGGCAATGCTAAAAATAAGGCCATGGTGTGACGTAGAGAAATAAAGCATATAAGAGTAAAAACGAGATTGAGGTTAGGGATATGCCACCCTTGGAGACCTTATAACTCAATTAAATATTTTATGTGTTTTAAGAATATGTATTGCATTGTTGTGATCAAACTACGAGAAAACAAAAGATATATAAATATAAAAAGGAAGTCATTAAGTCATTGATTTAGAATAACTATGGTAGGAAAATAACTTTTCCGTGATCGAAGAATGTTTTGTGGTAAAAAACTATCTTGCAATTAAATCTCCGTTAAATCCTAATATCGCTATATGGACACCAAGTCACATCCACTTGAGTTGTAAGAATAGAAAGGTAGACATTGAATATATGTTCGAGAAGAATATTCTTCACATAAGAACAAGATAATTAAGTATTTTGTACACTTTTGAACTACGCCAAATAAGTATGCAAGTTATGGAAACTTTTGTAAAGAATAAGAAACCAACTTAAAAGGGGTGAACGATAATTTAACCACGGTATGAACTTAAGAATCTGTCGGTGGACAAACGAGAAATTTATCCTTGCACAATAATGTTCTTGGAATGTTAATCGTAACTAAAATACAATTAAAGAAAAGATGTGTTGTGGGTTTGCCTATCCTTGAGTCTTCTTTCTGTGGTTGGGGCATTGCTAGTATTCGTTCATTGGGAAAAGTGTGGCATCGACATGCCTATGTTGTTTTCATGTGTCTATGTGAGTCGATGACTTATGTAATTGTCGTAAAATGCAAGTCGAGTTTTTGTACTTGGGCGGGGAGTCCTTGAGTTGTGTTGTGTGTGATGTGGAATATTTGCAAATTGGTGTAAGTCACCTGAAAAAAAAAAATTTCCTCGTTTTGTTATTTTACGTAGTTGTTTTGTTGTAATTGGGTGTGTAAAATGTGGGCACTACACTATCTCTTCATCGAGTTTTGTTTGAGAGAATTTTATTTATTTATTTATTAAATAAATAAAGTTCTTTTAAAAATAGATTGAGCTAAAATTGGAGGATTTAGGTTATATAAAGCACTTCACCCCATCATTATTACCACAGAACATTCACCCGGGGAGAATTTTCTTGATCAACTAATTGAAGAAATTTTGAGCAATTGCCTGCAACTTCTTTTGTTTTGTTTTATTTCTTTTTGTTTGTGTTTTGGTTTGTTTTCTCGGCAATTCCCATAGCCTATTCATTCTTCTTGCCAGATCTTTCCCCAAGCTTAGGGTTTTGAAAAGCTATCCAATTTTTAATTACTAATATGTCTACAAGCGATCAGAGCTCAAGATTCTTTCAGAAGATTGCAAGAAGTTGTTTGGTCCAAAAGGGTGCAAAAATGGATTTTATGAAAATAAGAAAAATATTTCCATCAATGCGTAGATCTCGAGAAAATATGCACTTTTAGAGAAAATGACACCTAAAACGGAGCCACGGAATGAAAGTTATGGCACATGCAAGTTTTGCTACTACATCTTCCCGGACCCTTTCCAAAAATGGAAAATTTTATTCTATACTTGTGTTTTCTTCACCAAAAATCCAAAAATGGAAATAAAATGTTGTTGATGAGTTTTCACGCAACTTTAGAAGCTTTCTTCATGCAAGTCGCACTTTTTGGGAAGAGCAATTTCTTCATGCAAGTCGCACTTTTGGAAAGAAGTTTTCTTCCATGCAAGTCGCATTTTTGGAAGGATTTAAGTCACAATGTGAATTTTGGTAGTGGTAGGCAAGCGGGAATTTTTGCTTGCCTTACAGGTTGTTTTTACCCATCAAGTCAAAATCACTTAAGATCGCAATGGGAATTTCGTGAGAGGTGGCAGCGGCGGAGAATTTCTTACCTGCAATGCAGGTGAAAATTCCCATTATAAAATAAAATCACTTAAAGCACCGGCGGGAATTTCTTACCTGCAACACAAGGTGAAAATTCTCATTATGAAAGTCAAATCACTTAAGTGAAAGATGGGATTTTTGGAGCTGCAATGCAGGTTGGAAATTCCCATCACTTTGACTTTCTATTTTTAACAAATACCCTTGCCAAAAAGTGCGACCCACCTTGGCATTAATGCATGTGATTAATGGTATTTCTAGCTGAGTTTGGCGCCATAAATAGGAAGAAAGTCAATGCAAGTGGATGAGCTAAAGAGAAGTCAAGGATGCATGCTAAAAATAAATAAAATAAATTCATTAAAAAACAATCAGAAGCATGCAGAATTGGGCGCCCAAATTGGATGAAGAGGCATGACTTTTAATTAATTAAATTGCCAGAAATAGGAAAGGGCAATTATTAAAAATAGCATGCAGATGGCTATATAAGCATGGGACGCCATAATTGAGAAGCAATTAATTCTTTTTGATGAAGTTTGCAGCCCGGACAGGTTTTGGCGCCAAGGGAAGGAGGATTTTGCATTAAAGAGTGTTTTCCATTGCCGGGAAGCTTCCAGTTTTGGCGCATTGGGTTGGAATAGCCTGATTTTTGTTATTCTGATTGTCTGCATGTTGGTATAAGTGCCCAAGTGAATTAAATAATATTTTTGCTTGTTTTGCATGCAAGCAAAGTCTCAAATTTTAGGGCAACAGGCTTTATATGCAGATTTTGGTCATAAAAATCAAGTATTCATGCTATGGACTCCATCTTTGTCTAAATTAATTGCGGTATTCATCACAGTGCTCATATTAGTGAAAGGAAGTTCAAATCAATGTCAGATACATTGAATATCTCTTCGAATAAGAAGAAATTGCCAGATCTGCACAAATTGATCCAATTACAAGGATTCGGAAGAATTAAAAGAAAAAGAGCTCAGACAAAGATTGTTCCAGCCATGTTGAGGCATGATGAAAGAGAAGGATCAGTTGAATCATGCATTGCTTTCAAATTTTTGCGAATCAATGATACAGACATAGGCCCTGAACCTATCACCGATTTAATTGATAGATCCAGATCTCATAATTGCAAAGGCTTTGACCAAAAAATCATCCTCTTGTTTCTAACGCAACCCGTGTGGAAGTCGGTGCATGGAAAATTCCTTCCAGGATCTTGTGCATGTGCTCCCAATCTTCCAGTTGAAGCCTTCATTGAATTTACTTGTATTTGCATTCACCCAAAGTGCTTTCAGAATTTAAAATTGCTCATATGCAATTAAAAATAAAAGATGAGTTTTGTCGAATTGTTTACGTGCAAACATCAGACCTTTGGTGCACGTATTGGAGAAGAACTATAAAAGCTTCAAGGATAAGAGGGAAGACATGTCAGAGGCAACACCCGTAAGAAAAATCACATTCAGCTGCTTCCAAATCCAGTTTGATGAGAATCAAAGGCAAAAGAGTTAACCGCATGCAGAATATGGAAGAAGAACAAGACTAAGAGTGTTGCAACTTTCTTCTAATTTCTTTTCCTCTTTCTTCTTCTTTCTCTTATTTTCTCCGACAAAGTAATTGAGCAATCTTAAGTGATTGGTTTAAAATCCGTTACTTAAAGAAGTCAATTACTTAGAAATAGGTGGCAGACATGCAAAATAGAAGGTTCTATTTTCAGTTATAAATCATGCATGTCATGCAAAGAGGAATTCCAGGAGGGAGATTGTCAGTTGTTTCCTTTACAACTTCCACATGTGTCAGTTCAATTATAGTTTCCTATTTGTAAATTGCCCTCTATACACTATAAATAGAGGAAGAACCTACGGGTTAAAAAATCAGAATTTGTAATCAAGCATTCTTGTGTTCCAGACTTTGAGCTAAAACCCTTGATATCTTTTTGAAAGCTAAGGAATTGAAAGGAGGCAGATTTTCAGAGAACTTTGCATCAACGGTGCATTTTGTTTCTTATTTCTTTTTAGATCTTTGCATAAACTTTGTGTTATCTCAGATCTGAATCTGAAACTTTCATTTTCTTTAAATTCTATATTTCAAGATCTATTTGTTTATCTATGTGCATGAGATCAACTCTGTGAACTATTGGTTAGATTGCACATCTTCTTTCCTTTCTTCCCGTATTCAATTATTTCCCTCTTCGCACATATTTCTTTACAATTGCTTACTTGCTGCAAAATTGTCTAGCTATGGTGCATGAGCTACATGGTTAAAGTAAAACCAACAGATAGATATTAGAAAATATAATTGACAAAATCTTACACGGGAGCCTCACCGGTAAATGAGGGAGATTTATCTCACGATTTGCCTAGGTTTTTTTGGTGTGCGAAAATCTAGCCAACAGATGATGAGCTGCAAACCTTTTGCTACACCTATGGATGCAAAGCTTCAAATGTCTTAATTAGATTCAATTTCTTTAAATTCTATATTTCAAGATCTATTTTTTTATCTATGTGCATGAGATCAACTCTGTGGACTATTGGTTAGATTGCACACCTTCTTTCCTTTCTTTCCGTATTAAATTATTTCCCTCATCGCACATATTTCTTTACAACCGCTACTACTTGCAAAACTGTCTAGCTATTTGCATTAGCTACGCGGTTAAAGTAAAACCAACAGAGATAGATATTAGAAAATATAATTGACAAATCTTATACGAAGCCTCACTTTGGTAGATGAGGGAGATTTATCTCATGATCGCCTAGGTTTTCGTGCGTAAAATCTAGCCAACAAGATGATGAACGCAAACCTTTTGCTACACCTATGGATGCAAGGCTTCAACTGTCTCAATTAGATCCATCACCTCAAGTGAATGTTGCTCTCTATCGACAGGTTGATCGAGAGTCTCATTTACTCAACCTACACCATGCCAAACATCGGCTATGTAGTGAGCTACCTCTCCGAGAATCATGCATGATCTAAAATTTAATCACCGGAAAGCAACGACAAGGATTTTAAGGTACATCAAAAGAACAATTGACTTCAACCTAGATTACAAGAAGAATGACCAATTCTTCTTGGCAGGATATTCGATTCAAATCATGCAATAGTTCTAAAAGACAGGAAGTCCACATCGGGCTACGTCTTCTCTTTAGGATCTGGTTCAATATCATGAGAGAGCAAGAAGCGAGAATGTTATTTTTTAATCTTCCACTAAAGCAAAACATTGCGCTGCAAGAGTTGTTTGTGAAGAAATATGGTTACGTCTCATGATTGGGTGTTCCAAGAAAACAGCCTATCGTCTTGCATTGTAACAATGAAGAGTGTTCAGCAGAAGCAACCCATTGTCTTGCATTGTAACAACGAAGGTGTGATCAAACTTGATCGTAATCAAGTATTTCATGAGCACACCAAGCATATTGAAGTACAAATTCACTTCATACATGAACATGTACAATAACACATCCAAATCCAGTTTTGTTGGACAAAAGAATAGCATGCAGATGTTTTGCCAAGTCACTTGCGTGTGAAAAAATTGAGGCATTCAAAGAATCCCTCTCTTGCTTACTTGAGACTATGTTGAATTAGGGGGATGATAGAATTAGGATAAATAAGGTGATTAATTCATCATTATCTTTCAAGTAAAGCGCTCATGTTTTACTGTTGTTTAGTGTAATTCATATGAGGATAAGATTGGTAAGTTCAAATGTAATTAGGGAGTTAACTGTTGTGTAATCCTGTCACTTAGTTTAGGGTGAATTATATCACTTGTTGTGAACCTAATATGATAACGTAACCTGTGTACAAATTGCACTTCAATATCTATAAGTATTGCAGCAACTTATTGATCATACAATCATCAGATTTATGTTTTGTGCAGTCTAAAATCTTGATTTCAATTCTAGGTTACCTGATCAAGGTGTGGTTTTGTCCGTTGTAGGTCTGGTCCAGACTATTTACAAATAGATGACAGATGAGTGCAAAACTTTACAGGATGCATGAGCAGAGGTCAAGTGTATTCAAGCACAAAATTTAACACAAGCAGTAGCTTCCAAGCACAAGCAAGCATTGAACTTGTGGAGAGAAGAAACATCACAAACAAATCAATTGGTCATACAAACAAAGGTACATCCTATTTATTCCTCCATCCTCACAGCACAACCTGATTTACACCACAATTGGAGAACTCACTTTCCCTATGACAATGCAGCACAAGACTCTGGCGTGCGTAGCACAAGCCCTTTCTCTTCTCCCTCCAATCGTCATGCAAGACATGTCAGAGAAATCCACCTACATAAGAAAAATTGTAGTCATGTGCCTCACTCTAGGTTATGGGCACCTGATGGCAGAATATGAGAGCATGCAAGAAGTTGCCAACTCAAAGCTCATCAAGTTGAATTCATGGCGCAACTGATTTGATCCTCAAATCAGCACACTTGCAGTGCAAATGACATTCTTAATAGTACATCCTTTAGGAGGGATCAAACATGAACCGGCCTTATTAAACATTAGAAGAAAAGTTCCATTGGCGATGAAGGGATTGGGGATAAGCGCCATTGATTTAGAATTACCTAGTCGTACTTACGAGGGTCCCTTTTTCTCCTTCCTTGCTTTGAAGCTAATAACTATCTCAGACATAGCTGATTCCAATCTCATTAAAATTCTGTTGAAATCAACTTCCACATTCAAATGATCAAAGACAGAAAGAAATTTCCAAAGGACTTTAACAGTGGATGCTTTTCGCGTGTATGGCCAATATTGCAAGAGGGAAAGGATGTCCCTCTCTTCCAATGGAATTCAACCTCCCGAGGAATCATGACCAGCCCTTTGTAGCAAGCGTGCAATGAAGGAAGTGGTGAAAAGTGGTCTCCTCATCAGGTCTGTCTACAAAGAATACAAGTAATGGGGCCTGGAAATTTCATCTTATGAAGCATGTCAATGATCAGAAATTTGTATGTGACAGGTAGCTAAAGGAAGGTACAAATCTTTGACAAACTATTCTTAACAGGGATTTTTCTGAAAACTTCATCATCTGGAGCCTATAAAAGGTCAAAATTCTGCTTATGACATAGCTACAGGAAGGCACAAGCTTTCAAAAATATCTCCTTAACACAAATTTTGTTGCTGAGAAATTCAGCGTCAGAGAAAGGTGTTTGGAGATCTAAGAAATACCAATTTTTAGTATATAATTGCAAGATCTGCTTCTTGACATGTAGCCATTTTGGGATTGGTGGAGGACAAAATGATTTTGAAATCTTCAGCCTGTCCTTGATCAATGATCAAAGCAGTGCTTGGGCCTTTCCAAATCCATTGCCAGCCCATAATGCATTAACTTGTGTCCCCGAAATCGCAAATCTGATTGTCCCACTAGAAAGATAGGAAGGCTTCCAAATTCACAAAGGCTGGGAAGGACAGTAGTGGCTTAGAGCCATTACCAGCGTCACTACAAAGTAAAGCACAAGTTCTGTTCTGAACAACCTAACATAAAATCTAGTGTCTGCAAGAATGAATGAAGTTTTAAATGAGTGACTTGCAGATTAGAGAGTCTGAAGTTGAAGTTGGATATCGGCTCTTCCTAGCCAAATACTTCTTGACGATCTGGCTTAACAGTTTGTTAACCCTCTTTAATGACTACATCAACATGGCAAGATCTCCTTCTTGACATGTAGCCATTTCGGGATTGGTGGAGGACAAAATGGTTTTGAAATCTTCAGCTTTTCCTTGATCGATGTTCAGAGCAGTGCTTGGGCCTTTCCAAATCCATTTCCAGCCCATAATACATTACCTTATGTCCAAGAAATCACAAATCTGATTGTCCCACTAGAAAGATAGGAAGGCTTCTGAATTCACAAAGGCTGGGGGCTTAAAGCCATTCCTAGTGTCACTACAAAGTAAGGCACGAGCTCTGTTCTGAACAACCTAACATAGAATCTAGTGTCTGCAAGAATAAATGAGGTTCCAAATGAATGACTTGCAGATTAGAAAGTCTGAAGTTGAAGTTGGATATGGGGTCTTCCTATCCAAATACTTCTCGAGGATCTGGCTTCACAGTTTGTTAACCCTCTTTAATGATTACAAGCCAAATCAATTCTGAGGGCAAGGTACAGGGAATCAAGATTTATAATGCCTAACTTGCCTTATGACTTGGGACAACAAACATAATTCCATTGAAAGAGAGGGATCTTCATATTTGTTGAAGACACCCTCACATGAAAGAACACATGGTAGTAGACATCAGACAGGACTCTAAGCACATCCTTAGGGACCTTGAAAATGGAGTACAAGTATCTTGGCATTGTTTGGAGAATGTACTGGATGAGCTAAATTCTTCCAGCTGTTGGCAACCATTTGCTGATCCATGGTAAGAGTTATTTTGAACTTGTCCAACAAATTCTGCTGTAGTTTCTAACTATAAGGGAGAGGAGCCAGTGGTTGTGCACCCTAAGTTGAGGGGTGTACAACAGCCATATAAATACCATAAAATTTGAAAAAAAAAAAAAAACCTTTAATAGATTTGTTATTTTTAATCTAAATATTTTCTTTTGAGCATTTATATTGTATGGAAAGTGGTTTTTTAAGGTATTTAAATCAAGTAGTTTTCCATACAAAGAAATTTAGGGTGGACCATTTGTAGGGCATTATGTCATGCATTTTTTTCCACTTATGTGGCATCATTTGATTGGGTGATTGTTTGATGTGATTTGATGTGACTCATTTTATTGACTACTTTTTTCAAATTTTAAGTGAGAAATTGACATGTACTAGTCCTTGACTTTACATCTACCCTCACCATTATTGGTCCATGCTCCACGATTGGCTCCTCTCCCTTATGTGTACTTAGTATTTGTAAAATGAAAAAAATGTAAATGCAAAGCCTCTTGGGCCAATGAGGAACTAGTAAGCACTGCAGTTAGGGAAAAAAACCTCATTACAGTGTTAATCTGACAATAATTTGTCTTTTCGTTTCCTTTCTAACTATCAATCTAAATCCTAAGAGCATATGCATGGTCTCAGGAGCAACTTTGAATGATACCCTAATGATACCCCTCTACATTAGGTGATAGTTTCAAACCCAAAAATCCCAAAAAGAAAATTTACCAACCCAAATAAATATTGAATGTTGTAAATGTAAAAGTGAAGAAAATGAGCATATTAGGAGCTTAGTCACCACATTCACCGAATTTCATACATTTATTTCAAAATTCAGCAAATGCAAAGCAGCCGAAAAACGTTTGTTCAAATTCGCAAATTTTATCAACCAATATGTACATAAATCATACATTTAGATATGGACATTTACTTTCTTATACTTTAAGCTATATTTTATGCATATAATTCCAAGAGCTATAATGTAGATTCTAGCTATGGACATTTACTTCGCAAATTTTATCAACCAATATGTACATAAATCATACATTTAGATATGGACATTTACTTTCTTATACTTTAAGCTATATTTTATGCATATAATTCCAAGAGCTATAATGTAGATTCTACGTTTTGGAGGGTCTTATCAAAGTTTGAACTTGCCGAACTTCAAGGTTTTAAGGTTTCGAACTTACCACTATTTACAATTTCAAGATTTCAAGTCATAGTAGGTATGAAGGTAGTATGATCTATTGCAATATGCCTTGAAATGTGAAACTGAAAGTATGTTTTCTTTTAGTCGAATCTATTCATGAATTTTATCTTTGATTTTTTGGCAATGAATTTTATCCTCCATGAATTTGAATGCAATGACTTAGACTAGGAGTATGGAAAGAGTGCAACTCGTAAAGGCTTGTTGGTGTACCACTAAATGTGACAGATAATAATTCCTCTTTTCAGATTGAAAGCATGTTCCTCTCTCTGTTTGCATTCTCAAGATAGCCTTCCAACACCTTCAAAACCTAGAGTCTTATAGAGTATCAAATACTTCCTTACTAAGGTTTGAATACTTAAGCATTCATTCATGCCAAAAGTGCACAACAAATACACCCTTACTAAGATTTGAATGCTTGAGCATTCATTGTGACGAAATATATGTTCCACACCATCCTTTGATTACATGCACTTTACTTGTAGGGCTAGTAGTTATAGTGCATCTCATAGAGGGTTTGTGGTGTACCATAGAATGCAAGGAACAATAAGTCTCCTTTTCAGGATTGAATACATGTTCCTATCTCTTTGTGCATTCTCATGATGATCTTTCATCACCTCCAAAACCTCGGGGTCCCAAAAAGTGCATCAAATACACCCTTACTAAGATAATGCTTGAGCATTCATCGTGCCAAAATACATGCTCCACATCATCCTTTGATTACATGCACTTTATTTGTAGGCTAATAGTTATACTTTTTCATTTACGGGTTACAACTTGGGATCGTGACCAAACCTAGTTCGAACTTGATCTTGAGCTCTAATTGAATGTGTCATGAATTACTATGGAGTTTTAAATAGCCTACGGTAGTTTTACAAAAAATATATTTAAAAAAACTTAAGACATTTAAATATGACTCTAGGCTACCTTTAAAATGACACTTTGTACAATAAAGTTTGAGATTAAAACTGAATATCATTGTATACGCTATTGGTTATATAAGTACTTTAAAGGTTGCATCCTGTGATGACAACAGATCGCTGATGGCCGAGTCCTCCAAGTGTTATTCGATGTCAGAATTTCTTTTGCATGAAAATACCTCTTTGTTGATTGATAACAAGTTGCTCGCTCCATTAAAGAGGGAAATTTAGGCATTTTTAACTCCCTTGTTCTCATGGCTTTAAGTCTGAACTCCCTCCCTGTTTTGGGTAATTATATGGTTGGCAGAAATGATAGAAGCAGAAACAGTTGTGTTCAAACATAACACATCTAATTTCTTGCCCTCATTTTAGTAGAACTACCTTTAAAATCACGCTTAAATATGACTCCGTGCTACCTTTAAAATCACGCTTTGTCCAATAAATTTTGAGATTAAACCGAATATCATTGTATACACTATTGGTTATATACGTACTTTAAAGGTTAGCGAAATGATAAGGTAAAGCTTGTGTTCAAACATAACACATCTAATTTCTTGCCCTCATTTTAGTAGAACTACCTTTAAAATCACGCTTAAATATGACTCAGGCTACCTTTAAAATCGCGCTTTGTCCAATAAATTTTGAGATTAAAGCTGAATATCATCAGTATACACTATTGGTTATATACGTACTTTAAAGGTTGGCAGAAATGATAGAAGCGTAAAAGCTTGTTGTGTTCAAACATAACACATCTAATTTCTTGCCCTCATTTTAGTAGAACTACCTTTAAAATCACGCTTAAATATGACTCCAGGCTACCTTTAAAATCACGCTTTGTCAATAAATTTTGAGATTAAAACCTGAATATCATTGTATACACTATTGGTTATATACGTACTTTAAAGGTTGCATCCTATGATGACAATGACAGATTGTCGATGGCGAGTCCTCCAAGTGTTATTCAATGTCAAAATTTCTTTTGATGAAAATACCTCTTTGTTGATTGATAATGACAAGTAAGTGCTCGCTCCATTAAAGAGGGAAATTTGGGCATTTTAACTCCCTTGTTCTAATGGCTTTAAGTCTAAACTCCCCTGTTTTTGGCAATTATATGGTGTTGTGCCCACATTTTACACACACAATGACAACCGTAAAATACCAGGATAATTTTTTTACTTACATTGCTCACTACACACAACACAACAAGGGCTCCAAGAACAGAAACTTGACTCGCATACGACAATTACATAAGTCATCGACTCACATAGACACATGAAAACAACATAGGCATGTCGATGCCACACTTTTCCCAATGAATGGTTACTAGTAATGACCAACCACAAGAAAAATGACTTCAGGAATGGCGAACCCACAACACATCATTTCTTTAATTGTATTTTAGTTACGATTAACATCCTAAGAACATTATTGTGCAAGGATGAATTTTTTTTTCCATCTACGAAACTTTAAGTTCATTCCACATTTAATTATCATTCAACCATTTTAAGTTGGCTTCTTATTCTTTACAAAATTTTCCATAACTTGCATACTTATTTGGCATAATTCGAATGCAAATAAAATACTTAATTATCTTGTTCTTATGTTAAAAATCTTCTTCTCGAACATATATTCAATGTCTACCTTTTTACTCTTACAACTCATGTGAATGTGACTTGGTGTCCATATAGCGATATTGGGATTTAATGGAGTTTTAAATACAAGATAGTTTTTTACCACAAAACATTCCTCGATCCCGATATAGTTATTTCCCTACCATAGTTATTCTAAATCAATGACTTGTGAAATTCCATTTTGTTTTATATATGTATTTTGTTTTCTCGAAGGTTGAACACACCAAGGCAATTCATATTCTTTGAAACAAAAGAATATTTTAATCGAGATATAAGGTCTCCAAGAGTGGCATTATTCCAAACCTCAAATCTCGTTTTTACTCTTATATGCTTTATTTTCTACGTCACATTATGGCCTTATTATTAGCATTGTCTTGTAAAAGGAGTTACGAAGTGTTTGTCCAACCTCTTGAAGACATATATGATTAAGAGACTTGATGCTTCACACGAACCCTAAGTTAACATCCAAATCAACTAAGGTTTAGATTAATTCCAACTTCACCTAAGGGTCTACCCCTCAACTAAATATGAGTTTTAAGCGAGAGGACAAATTTATACTAAACCACCTTCAAGAAAGGACCCAGGTGTTATGTTGAGAGAAACCAAGGTAACACATTAAGCTGAGCGGAGCTAAGAAGTTCATTAACAAGAGTTTAAGACTTAGAGCAACTAAGTCACAACCTCCATCTCTGTCATCTGGATCCAACAGGGATCTCATTCGATGAAGAACATTAATTTTAAATCTATCTTCGAAAGGCAAGGTAGTTCACTAGGATATAAAGAGGAGTTAGCTCTACGCACTCCAAGGAAAGTTTGACTGTGTCACTCCTATCAGACGGGTTTATGACAATGTCACTAACCATACTGACTAAGCCGATAAACCCATTCTTGGGCTCTTGTTTACTCAAACTAGGAGATTTCCATCGAGTGCAGGGTTTAAGTTCACTCTACAATTTTTTCAATGTCTTTTATGGTAAGGAGTATCACACATGAAAACAAGTTGTGCTCTGATATTGAACAAGAGTAGAGTGTTTCGATTAAATTCTCTTTATTACATTTACAAAGTATGAATGCACAAGATGACTCATTAATCATTTATTGAACACTAAATATGCGCTACAGGATATTACTTCAAATTCATTTACCTTATATGAATATCAAACATTTTTACAAGGTGTACTATAAATCAAAATGGACCTATGATTAAATGCACATTTCCTAGATGTCCTTGAAACCAACATCTCATACATAGCAACAAATTATCAAATATAACCTTCTGTAACATGAGACTACATTATACATTTATTCATTTAACAAAGAACTATATAAATTACAATGACAATTAATGAATTTCACATCACCTTTTTGTCGTCATTCTTTCATCCTGCAAAACCACGTGAGCATGATATCAATGATAATTCGCTGGCATGGCATCCACCCTAATCAATCATAATTATCATTTTTCAGTTTCCCATTTACATATGATAATAATTACAATTTTGCAATCAAAATAAAAGGTTTAGAGACATGTATTCATTACATTTCATTTTACTTCTTTTTGTAACCTAGGAGAGAGAAAGAGAAGGGAAGAGAGAGAAAACACCATTTGTCAAAAGTTCTATTTCACACAAGTTACACTATAGAGTTTTAAATAGTTATTTGCATGTGTTAAAAGTTTCTAGGGTGGTTTGGCAACCCTACGAGGGTCCTGCAACTTTCTATTTTAACATTTTCTCACTAGCTACAAAACGTTCAAAACAGGCTCGAAGGCTAAAAACCGCTTCCAAAAGTTATCTTCCGATGAGAACACACACCACGATCAACTTTCTACGTGTTCCCAGATATACCAAGAGTTCATAGCAACTGACGGAATTGGGAAAAAGCGAACGGTTTGCGTTTGGTGGCTAGTTTTTTCGAGGCCACTGGTCGTAGTTGGCCCAGTGCAAATGAACAAAAGTTAGCTCGAAGGCTCAGAAAACCACGTCCAAACTGACGTTTGATGGATGAGCACGCAACGAGACACTTCCTACAAGTTCCCCTATATAAGGAGAATTCATCAGAGTCGACGAGACTAAGAACTAGAAAACCATTTTCAAACGGCGACAAGTTTTCTAGAGCGACAAGTCGAAATTGGTCCAGTTTGACCTCGTCAAACTGCGACCGAGGCCTACAAAATGGCTTTGCCAAACTATCCAGAAAAGTGTTTTTCCCTAAACTGAATGTTCCATGCAATTTCTAGTATAAACACTAGAGGTTTGCGAAGACGGGAAATAATTTCTCTATCCAAGTTTCAAATGGCAGTTCAAAACGAAAGCCAACTTTCTAGATTTAACAACTTTCTACTACTGTAAAAGTAACAAGGCTCCTATAAGAGCGTCAAAAAGATCTCATATGTTCATTTACGGGGTCAATCCAAAGGTCAAGGTGACTCCTCGCATACCAAGGTACATGAATGAAGCTTAACATCTCATTTTCAGAGTTATGAAGGGTACTTAATGAGTCTCGAAAAATGCAAAAATTAACTATTTAAACAGGGAGAAGGTCAACATTATTACTGGGAAGTCAATCTCATCTTGTCGATAAACCAAGATTGAAGCGATCTAGTTGGGTAAGAAGTTTTCTAAATCACCTCAGAATGAGGGTGGAAGTTCATGGTTTAATGCAAAGAGTTATTTTGATTTCGTGAGTTACGACACGACATTTCATTGTTTTTGCAACGAGTTGATATAAACATTTAACTGTATTAAAATCCTAATATTTTAAAATTCTATTAAGTTGCAAAAGAGAACTAAAACACGAGAATTATGAGAGGTAAGGGAAGATGAACCATGCCTAGAAGGAACGGAGTTGGTCAAACCCGTAGGCTTTAGTTTAGCATCTCACTTGGGCACTTCGTCAACCAGTTCACGAGCCTCGATCTAACCTCCACAACGTCACACAAACTTCCCGATCACTTGAAGTTTTCCAACATAATACGTTGCCCATTATGTTCTGACAATTTTCTAGGGCCTGCACAAGGCTCGATTCTTGAATACGGGCTGAGAGGACGTTGGCAAAAGACAAGAGGCTCTACACTGCTAAATGTAGTTGCTTGAAAGTTTCGAGCTTTTAACATACCCACTTGAACAAATCCTGTTAATCGATGATGTAGTGTATGAGGTGCCCCAAGCTAGTTAGAACGCATACAAGCAACAAGTCCACCACACGACAATCTTGCTCCAAAATTCGCATTTCGGCACAAGGAGTTAGGATGCTTGCAAAGGTTATGAAATTTGGCTTTCACCCACCATAGTAGGTTATGAGCACGCATATCTCCATGAATGAATCCAAGCTCAACCGATCTTTATGAGCACCAACTTGTTTGTACATCCACAACTTGCATACAGATCTAACAAACCATTGTTGTGCATACTCTGCAAATCATGTTGTCCATGATAAAACATCTCTTTGGGGTATTTTGCAAACAGTTAATGTGCTCTGTCAAAGCTTTCACATTTTGCATACGTATCTAACATACCCATTTTGTGCAGATTCTGCAGCCAGGACATTCCACGAGGTGTGTTTCCTTAGGCATTTATCAACAGACTGAATGCTTTGTTGGGCATACAAAATTTTGTACCCAAAACACACCAAAAATCAGCTCCTTCTTGACATACGTCCACACCCTTGTTCCAAGCTCCAATGTTTTGGGCACAACTGGAACTATGCTGACAAATGCGGCTAGGAAAATGTCTAGCAGGGACAAGGCCAGACTGCACAACCCTCCAAATACCTTCCAGCCTGCGTTAAATATGGGGCGCCAGAGCAGGACAGAGACATCCATCTCAGCATAAGGGGAAAATGAATCTGCCCAAAGGAGTCGCAGGTGGCTCAAGGGGCCACGCAAGCAGAATGTGGGAGAACAAAACGCAGGTACAGTGTTTGACCAAACGCCACAAAGAGATGTGGTCTCAAGGGATGCTATCCTTGCTGGATATTCACAAAAAAGGGTCATCAAAAACAACTAACAGTGGTCAAACCTGATCAGTACGCCTTTACCAACATTCACGCAGCCTTGAAAATGGCAGTCTAGAACAGAAAAATACATCCATCGAGCAAAAGATACACACACCATTCTATCCGCTGAAAACACAGGCATCACAGGAGATCATTTCAGGCCATTTCCACACAGATTGACAGATGCTGAGAAAGTCAGGGCCGGCAGTTTTCAAATCCGGCACGGCTGTGAGACTTGTGTAGCCCTGTGCCTCCAACTTGCGCAAAATAGGGATATACTCAAATTGCCCGGAACACACAAGAATTGTGCAAGGAGGACGACTGTCCAGTGTAAATGCTCCCGTATCTACGAGAATGGATTTTTCAATCAAAACAGTTTCCTTGTCCATTTTCAGTGTAACCTCGACTGGCTGTTCTCCCTCCGAACTAGGAAAGGATAACTCAACAAACTCAACTTTTTTTTTGTTCCATCAATGCTATTATCAGGACAAACATTATGGCAGGAGCCAACAGCGTAGGCTAAACAAGAGTCAAAGCGGGGATACCCGTGCACACGCAGGTACCTTCTGATACTATTCATCGCTTCACCTGTAGGTACTCCATGCGAAGCTGTCTCGTTCTTTCATTTGGTCAACACTGTAACAGCGCCCAGGTTCAGTGAGGTGCCACGCAGATTTCAGGATTTTCCCCATTTTTATACAGGCTGGGAGAATGCTGGCACAGGTTGAGAAAGGCGGGCAAGGGAAATTCAGATTTTCCATTATGGTTTGATGGATGTCCTCCTGTACTAAACCCACATTTTACACAGGCATGGAGGTTACTTGCAGGTTTCTAAACCTTTTCAACAAACCCATTCTGTGTATATCCTGCAGTCATTGCATTTCACGAGCACTTGATTATTTCTGGAAATTCTGGCGAACAGTTTACTTGTCTTACGCATGTTTCCACATTCTGCAGGTATATGAAGGGATGTGACAATTTACAATGGAGGTTGAGCTGTCAACGTGCCCCACCTGCTCCATTATGTGTACTTTCCGAGCAATTCACTCCTGTCATACTCGATATCTGCTCCCCCTCACGTCTACTTTCCACCAAATGCGCTTCTGGTTTTGATTCGGATCCAAGAAAAAAATTGTTTGTATTTAATGTATGTACGATGTGACAGGTCTGGGAGACTGTCTAAAAGGTGTCGCTCTCTAAGTTCTTCCACATGTAGCCCCCTGCGAAGGTGGATGCCAGATATGGGCACTACATATGGTTGGCAGAAATGATAGGCGCAGAAACAGTTGTGCTCAAACATAACACATCTAATTTCTTGCCCTCATTTTAGTAGAACTATGTAAATCAAGTTTGTACTCGCTATGTAACCCACATGTGCACTGGTTTCAACAATTGTGTTATGACTTACAACTACTGCGTGCCACAATTCCTAGTAATGAATTGTGGCAGACCTCTAGATCTACGTACTACTTAGTAAAATAAAACGTGTAAGTGGATACGTGTTAAGCTCTAATGCAAAACAATTTTATTTACAATACACTCCTAACATAAAAACCTTAAACTATGATTCAAAAGAGTTTAGAATGAAAATGCGAACAATTCAACTTCTTAATAACTAACATAAAATTAAAAATGGTGGAAGCAACATTGGCTGGCTTGTCTCTGTGTTGTACATAAAACCTAGTAAATATGAATAATACATAAATACAACCATTTAACTTTCTGATACTTCTCTCTGAATGCTGTAATTTGATAAGGCACCAAAGGGCAATATTGACTGATCCTTAAGATTATTAAGAGCCTCCATAGTAGTGCAGAAATTCTCTTCACAAGACTATATAAATATAAAACCAAATGCTAAGGTTTGTGCATGATTGTGACAGGGGGAGGTTTTATACAGTGGCAAAAGTTATCATTTGATTGATAAGGAAAACAGATACAAAACCAATTGATACTCCTTCAAGGATCTTTGACATAATTGTTGTAGACTTATAGTTACATTTTCAGCAGTCACTTTCATGTAAAAATGAAAGTATGACCTACAAAACTCCTCACTAGCATGTGTGATCTAGAAAACTCCTTACTAAAAACTATAACAGAATCAAAAGTGAATCCTTGTATATTTCAAATATAGAAATGTTGGGTAACAGCATCATGAATAATTTAGAAATATCAAAGCAGAAGCCCTAAAAACCTATTGCCTTGCGCATAAAAAAACAGCGAAGGAGAAAAACAATTTTATAAGCCCTAAACTCTTCCTGAATTCCAGAGGAGCAGAAATTCTATTAATACAACTACATTAAAAAAGTAGGGCATAATATCAGAGTAAATAACAGCTAGGTACAGTTGCAAAATATTTGTTTAATAAAAACCCATTTGGTTTGCAAAGGGAAAAGGTACAGAACTAGTTCTCACTTTTTCAAGGCTCCTAACAAAAATCCTTGCGGACTTATAATGACATTTTCAATAACTACTAACATGTACAACAGTGTGTTCTGAAAAAACTCCTTAAAATAAATCTCTATACCTTGAAATTTCAGCAATGTTGCTAGCCTAAAAGTTCAATGGTATATAGATTAGTGCCAGAGGATCTGCAAGTATGTTTAGTGGTCTTACTCTTAGAATCCATTTTACTTCTTTAAGAACATGAAAATATTGATGGTGGCCAGTGCCACAAAGGAAAAAAAGCACACAAAAAAAAATAAAAACACTACAGAACAGGGACCTGCAGGTCAAAACAAGAAAATTTTGGATTGAGCTACTCATGCTCCATATCATGATTATTTTGATCACTAATTGTTTTTTCTTGTTTTTGTTGTCACGTCAATTAGCATTGATTGAAAGTGTAAAGCATAGGTGAGATGATAATCGTGATGCCCATCTTGTATAATAAGGTGACTAGAGCTAAACTGTCTGGCAGAACAGCTGAGTAGGTTCTTAATTATATTCTCTGCATCTATTAAGATTTCAGAAATACTCTGCATCTATTGAGTGGGTAATTAATTATATTCTCTGCATCTATTGAGTGGGTTTTTCCTTTTCGTCTGCATTCCTTTTTGCCCAACTAACAACTCGGACATACCAAAACAAAAACCCTAAACCCTGGTGTGCCAGAAAACGAGGCAAAAAAGCACAACAGTTTTACAAACCCTAAATTCTTAATAGATTCCTTAAAAAAACCTGAAATATGATTCAAAAAACTGCAGAGAGAATAAAACATAAAAAAGCAAACAACTCGGTTCATTTTTAATACGTAAGATAGAATACAAATCATAGAAGAAGCATTGACCGACCTGTCTCAGTCTCTGTCTCGGTCTCAGTTTCTGTCTCAGTCTCAGTCTCTTCTCTGTCTGCATACAGTACAAATATCCCGTCCGTCCTGCTGAATAATGTGTTTGATATTTAAGCTAGATACAAGTAAAAACAAAAAACAGTGTGAGCTCTGAGAAATCTCCAAATAAATTAAAAGAGAATGAAATATAATCTCCAACTTACCTCGGCATGATTCTACCCCGTCAAGTGCCTCCTCCATTTCCTTTTTTCTTTCACTCAGAGCATGATATTGATGGCAGGCTGTGCCACAAAAAGATTACACGGAAACAAAAACACAAATAAAACACCGAAAACCCTACACGACACTAGAGAACAGAAAATCCTACTGAACAGCGAGGAACAGAACATAACAGACCACGCACATTGACACTTTAAACAAAAAAGCACACATTCCATCAACAACAGACGCTCTGTATCTCATTCCTGAACGATGTCTGCGCTTTATACCTGCCAGATCGCTGTCTGCCTTCAACGTTCGAATTAATTCCAGCAAATCGCTGTCTGCCTTCAACGTTCAAATTAATTCCAGCTCGTGCTTTTTGTTTGCTTTTATTCCCCCGCGCCACCCCTCAATTTAACCTCTGTTTTTTTCCTTTTACGATTTCTGAAGCACCGCTTTTAAAAAAAAAAATGGAATTGTAATATTAAAGTTAATTAAAAAGTTATCATCTAAAATTGTCTTAGTATCCTAAGTTTGGAAATGCCTCTTAGGTTTATGTTGGGATAGATTCAACAACATTAAAAATTCTCGATTCTTTGTCACTCACAATGCTTCTTTGCATCATGTTTGTATTCCCACTTATTTCATACTACTACTCTTTACTCTTTAGAAATGACTTATCACTTATGCAATGAACATTGTGCATTAATTGGAAAAGTAGATTAAATTGTTATCCCAAAGCACTTGAAATCCATGTAATATGGCCACTTCCAATGATATATTACTTAGCCCCTTTGTTTCGAAGTGCTTGTTTATCCCTTCCTAAAGATGGTGTTGCTCCAAAGTTTAAAAATGCAATGGAAAAGGAGATTTGTTTCACCATTTTAGGTCATTTCATGTATCTTGTGTAGACTCTGCACATGATTATAAATTATTAGCAAAGGTATTTCCTTAAATTTTAAAGGCTTATGTATTTGATTAATTTTATACTTGACCTTGTAGATTTTTATAAGATTTTATCATGTTAGTTGATAATTATCTTACACATTTCCTAATCGACATTATAGTAAAGGTCGTGTGTGTGTGTGTGTGTGTGTGTGAGAGAGAGAGAGAGCTAAGATAAGACTCTAATGAGACTGTTAGCGAGTATTTGCTTAGATTCACAACTATGGTTACCAAAATATGACATAGTCACACTTAGGGAATCTAATGAAGGGTGGGGTTAGACAAAGTGTAGCCTAAGTACTCTTGCAAACAAACAAATGACATACACTCAAATGGTTCTTGCACAACACGAAACAAAAAACGTCAACTCTTTATTGATTCAACAATTCTAGTTACATACACATAATGGAAGTCTTATTATAAACCTAACAATTTGCATCATTACATTTCCTATAACTTAGTGTAAATTACACCGTATCTCTATTCAAACTTTCGGACTCCACAAATCTTTATTTTGTTTGCAACCTTCATAGATCTCACGAACTATTAGTCTTTAATTCGCGATCTTCAAGATTTTATTGATATAGCCAACTTATAGCCACCAACTACTAAATAATGACATTAGACCATATAAAGGCAATCTTGAAATTCTTATAGAAGTTGAAACATGGTTCATCATCCTACTACTAATCAACCACTACTTTGGTGACTCTTGGACTTCTCAAACTTTGTACAAAGAAGGTAATAAAAATGTTATTTCCTTGACTTGTTTCACAAATGTGATGGATGATTTTAGCCTTTAGGACTTTTCAATGACATCAACATTGTGAAGTATTTAAAAATTATGACAACTTACTATTTTTTACAATTTTATTGCTAAAACACTTCTAAATTTTATAGTGGTTTCTCTTTAACTTTTATTTTTAACACTTTCGTCAATATATATATATATAACCTTTAGGAGCTTTCAACAACATTAACATTACAAATTATTTTAAAATTATGGTGATTTACTATTTTTTATGATTTTATCGCTAAAATACTTCCAAACGTTTTTGCTAGCTTTTTCTTTAACTTCTATATTTAACACTTTCTTGTCAAGTACATACTATGTATACATATATGTGTGTTTATATATACATGTATGTGCATATTGTTTGTGTAGCTATGTCACCGACTAAGGGCAACCTCCTTCAAGGCCCCTCATGTAGAGATGGATTCTATACCTATATAAGATTTTGTAATTTTAAGTCATATACTAATTATTATAAAGGCTTTTATGATTTTAACTCAAATACTAGAAATATTGTAAAAACTGTGTTTATGTAGACACCTAATTTTGATACAAGACTACTTAATTATTATGGTGTTAGTGTGTTTATTGATGGGATTAGGCTCTTTTTGGCACATATTCCTCATGTCTTCATTTACTTTTGAATTTTTTATTATGTTTTGTATGAATTTTGACACTTCCGACTTGGTATTATTTCGTGTGTCTTTATCTTCCTCTCAGTAAACTCCATGTTCTTATTTGTTTGACCATTTCTCTTCCACTTCCTCTTAGTTTCTCTATTCTCCATGGTTTTCTATATCTTCCCTAGTTATGTCTTTCTAACATTTTTCCATAATTGTAGTAGTCCATTTCGATTCGCCATAACCATTAAAGTAAGGGTATAGCTTGTTGAAATCATAGAACCGTAGTTTTGGTCACCTTTTGATGGGCCATTTGACTCTTAGTTTTGTTGCATTAGGATTCATTCTCTTTTTTTCTATTTTTCCCCATGCATTTTATATTGTATTATGCATCAATATGTTCAAATTTATATTCAAAAAGTCTATAGATAAATAAGAGCTTTACATTAAGACAATTGTATTCATAAATGATCAACCTTCCAATTATAAAGAATTTATTATTTCAAAAACATCCCTAAATTATAAATCATAATTCAAGACTTCAGAGATGAGCATATAACATTTATTACGTGTTGCATCTATTAAAATAATAAGGGTTGGGACACTTACATTACACTGGATTGCCTATTAAATTACATTGTGTGTTGTTTTGAGAGGTTTACCCTCAAGGGCCTTGATTGAGATAGACTCCTCAATTAACCCCTACTTTTTACTATTTTACAATAAATAGTTGAATCGGGTGGTTACAACGAGGATCATTATTTCCCAATAACTCAAATATCAAATTACAAAAAGCGAGTTATATTTTTAGACCTATGCAAACATAAGATTTGGGTTGTCAAATCAATTTCGTACCTTATAATAGTTATTAGAACTATACTAATATGGTTCTAGTTCTATTACTTATCAAGTGTTACAATTTTAGTTAAGATGCTTAGTTTCAATTTGATTTTTCTAGGTCTATTTTGCATCATTGTCTATACTTGTTTTTTATTGCCTTTTTATACTTGCCTACAATTTTTGACAAAACTAATATCACTCTAAAACTTTAGCTCTTTTCAGAATTTTATCATTCTAATCATTTCCATTTATAACATACACTCTTATAATACAATAATTTCTACAACTAGGTCTAAATTCGTGTTTATACTAGATAAAACTTGATTGTAATTAGATATGGTTATTTGTTTGCATTATTAGTGAAGAAAATGTTTTCCATAAATACAATCTATTGATCATAAATTACATCGAACATCCAAATTTTAGGGTTTCCTTTTGGTAAAACCACACATTATTAAACACCCAACCCTAGGATTTCCCTTTTGGCAAACCACATTGTGTGTAACCTTTTATGGCTTTTGTTTTGCCTCATGATGGTAGACCTAATTTTCCGGGCATTGTGGTATTTATTTGTTCCACTCTTTTAGCCTTAGCTATTGTGTGTGATATTAGTTTCATATTGTCAACGTGTTATATTTTTATGTCATGCCCACTCCAAGTAGTATCCACGAGCATTTTATTCTAGGGAAGTAAATGCACTAATAACACTTCAAAGAATAAAAGTTGGTAAGAGTGAAAAATAAGGTCTATACACAAATCTAATCTCAAACTCGTGGTCAAGAGGCTACTAATGATATTTTCATACAATATAATACCTATAGGATGAATCATGGATATTTGAATACTAGTTATGATGATCAAACACTTAGGGGATCACCATATTTATGTAGCCATGTAGTCATTTCAAAAATTTCCTCTAGTATCATACATTCACGTGTTTCTCCTATTATTAAAGAGTTTCTCTTTCTTTTCAGACTCCATTGATTGATTCTCACATTTCTAAGTTCTTCCTCCATAATATTTTCCAACTCCTTCACTTAATTTAATAATTCCTCCTATTTCTCATTATGCTTCATTCCTAATGTTTTTATTCCTAATTATTCAACTATTACTTTTCTTTCTTCTTTTCAAATGACTAATAATATGAACACTATGCATGTCTGCAAAACATTATTAAATTTTATCCCACTGTTCTCAAAAGCTATGTAATATGGTCACTTTTAATGATATATTGCTTAATACCTTGGCTTATGAAGTGTTTTCTTACCCCTTCTCAATAGTTTTTAACTCGAGGGTGTGAATTGTACAATGGGAAAGGACATCCATCTCTCCATCTTAGGTCATTATATGCCTCTTACTTATAATTTTCATGTATGATAGATTATTAACCAATCCATTTCCTTGAATTTTAAAGGCTTTTGTTGTTTGCAATAATTCAAATTAGATCCAAGGCAATGTTGCTTCATTCAAGCATTAACCAATCAAATATTACATGGTTTATTTGTGCAAAATATAATTCGTGTACTAGTACCTACAAAATAGGGAGATTAAAAACCATGATCCACATGAAATGAGATTTAAAAAGTAATACATCCCAAATAACTTATGGGAGTTTTGTTAAACTCCAAAATACATAATAAATCAACTATAATAAATAAGTGAGTTGTTTTTCACTTATTACATTAAGCTAGGAAAAATTAACATAAAATTCAACTATTACAATTTCTTATTCTAACATTGCTCCCTTAATCTATCATAGCTTCAAGAGAACAAGAGAGAGATTCTTAGAATGCCTCAAATTTATCTTTTATAAAGTTTAATTATTTAATACATTTGTACGTTGATCTTTTGATGGCAAAAATTAGAGTTGAATGTTGTGTTATTAAATATAATCATGAATGAAATGAAGATGTACCTCATTGAGATTTTGTGCCCTCATGAAACAATGGATTGTGAACAATTTGAAGAACACAATCATTGTCACAATGTAGGATAGTTGGTTACTTATGTGGTACTCCTAGTCCTACTGGTATACACAGTAGACATATCACTTCATAAACAAATCCTCGTATTGTTTGTATTTAGCTTCAATGGAATATCAAGAAATAAAGTGTTTCTTCTTACTCCCCCATGATACATGACCAAATTCTAAAAATAATATAAATCTAGATCTAGATTTCATGTCATTAATAGAACTTGCATGATCTACATCCACATAACTTGTTAAGAAGAAATTATCGTTCTTATGTTATTCAAGTCCATAGTTCCTCACATGTATCTCAAGTATATACTTTGTTATTTTCTAGTGAAAAACCATTGGCTCCAGCATGAACCGTGAAA
The DNA here is from genome assembly GCA_018340775.1 of Taxus wallichiana var. yunnanensis. Taxonomy (NCBI): domain Eukaryota; kingdom Viridiplantae; phylum Streptophyta; class Pinopsida; order Cupressales; family Taxaceae; genus Taxus; species Taxus wallichiana. The sequence goes on from CM031243.1 coordinate 392,387,863, forward strand.
GATATGTGATAGTGTAGTTGATTTTTGGCCTAGTTTAGATCAAGTAAATGAGACTCCCAATAAACTCTCTGTAGAGATTTAAATTTATTGGTGGTGATGCATCCAAATGAGAAAATTGAAGACTTGTCTACATAGGTTTTGTAATTGCATCACAATCCATCATCTAATATTTATCGAGCATTATCTTAGCATATTTCATTTGAGACACAAAGTCAATGTGGCACTCCTTTTTCCATATTTCCAAACCAATATAGTAGTGTAATGACCGTGATTTATCGTGTCAAATGACTACTTGAGATATTTCTTTTTTTTATCAAACATCTTCAATAAACTTATAGTGATTACTAGATCATCGAAATATATAACAACATCACAACCCCCTTTCTATTTGAGGTAGAGGTTTGGATCATATGGACTCCTCTGGAATCCATGTTGTACAATATTCTCAACATTTTTATATACTAGGCTCAAGGAGCTTGTTTGAGAACATACATTTAAGCGACGAGTCTCCACACCTCTTCTTCTTGATCAAGTGTGACAAAAATTTTGGTCAAGTCACATGGAATTCATCTTGCAGATCTCGTTTTAGAAAAATATTTTTTTACATCCATCGGTGACCTTTCCATACAAACTATATAAATAGAGTAAAAACCATTTTAATAGTCTTTATCTTGGTCTTGGGAGCAAAATACTCTTCCTAATATATGCCTTTTTGTGCATACCCCTTTCTTATAAGTATTACCTTGTACTTTTCAACATTACCATTAGATTTGTACTCAATCTTGTAGACCCATTTCAGAATCGATAACCTTCTTCCTTGGTGGAAGATCAACAAGTTTCCAGTGTTTTTTTCATAGATAACTAATATGCTTTGTAGATATCTCATAGTTCACTCTCTAATAATATATATGTTTAATACTTATCAAATCCTTCTCTTTAATTTAACTTTTAATTACTTTCTAGGTTAATATAATTAGGTTTAGATTAGATTAAATTTGATTACAAAACTTGCGAAAGATGTTACAATATGAATAATGATTGATTTACATATTGGATCAAATAAAAAGAAATATGCATACACCAATCAACCTAATATGCAATCAAAAGCATGAAATGAATGTATATAAGAACTTACCTAAATTTTGGAGAGATTTAGGGTTGTGCAATAGTGAAACTAGGATATCGAACCTAAGTGACCTTTGCAACTAAAATTATAATTGTTCATATACATGGGTCGGGAATATATCGTGCAGTTTAGACCCTTTTATATAATTTTAGACCTATTTTGAATCTAATTCGTATTTTTGGATTTTTACCTTCCCTGGTTTTGTCTATCATTGTCAAACCCGGCTATTGTACATACAAAAAGTCTCTCCTAATAGATGGATCATCATCTCAAACCCTAGACATGGATGAAGAGTCTTGCAAAACAAACATTAAAAGGGTTTTGGGCACCCAGTGCACCATTGACATTAGAAATACTCTAAAGAGGCCTCAAACCACATGTCATTATTCACCTAACATGTGATATCTAGATAGATTAATCAAATTTGGTAATTAATTTGGTTAGGTTTCCTTTGCCTTTGCTCTTTTTAAACCACTTAGAAACAGGATGTTTAAGAGCTTACATAGATGACAGATATAGTTGCCTTAACCTACTTTTTAGCTTCAGACCTAATGTAGGTGTTTCCTAATTACTATAGATGTGAAATATTGAGATTGAGGGAGATTTTGGATGTCTTTCACAAGTGTAATAAGTGATTTCTTTAATGCATTGCCTTGGGAAGTCTAGGTTAGCAAATGAGGTAGTGTTTACTTATTTATATATGGTTTCGTAAATGATTTATCTCGTAAAGGATGAACAAGATGAAGTATAAGACCCAAAGAAAGATGTCAATTTGAAATCATAGTTAGAATATATGTCCGTCCAAGACCATATAAGTAAGTCATCATTGTATGTGTAGTCCCGACAATATGTATAGTCCTAATCGTGAGCGAGGAATGTGCCAAACAAAGTTTGGATCTTGTCAACGAATGTTTTTATATGAATTATGTCTATTGTATTCTCATATTTTGGTGGCACGTCGGTGTGCAAGGATAAAAATCTAAACAATGGACCTCATAGATTGTTAAGTGAGAATGGAGAAGTTGTATTTATCATAACAAGAGTGTATAGTCGAGTCAAGTGTTGAAAAGTTTAAATTACCAAATTTAAGTGTTTACATTTTCCCTTGATTTAAGAATGAAATTGAAAATTACATAATTAAAGGAAATTGTATCAGGAATGTCAGGATTCGTTGAATCGAAGAGTTCACCGGTGAGAAAAGTGAGACGTGAATTGCACAAAGGCAAGAATAAGCACACACATACAAATTTGCAAGTTATAAAGAACAATGAGATAAAATGCAAAATGAAATAATGGCTCCAAATCAACTCAATTCTCTATAGGATAGACTGATGCAAGTTGTGTACACATAGGATTTGAATGTGTAACCTCCTCCTAGATTAGTGGTGAATAAATCTCACTAACTAATACTAGAATTAGAGTTGACTCCACACAACTAGTAAGCTAACTCAACACAACTGGTAAGCTAACTCAACATAATTGGTACACCTAAGCAAGCATATCCCATGAGTGTAGGAAAGCTCCAAGTAAGTAAACAAATACAAATAAAATGAATATCCTACACTAACAAATTGTACACTTTGTATTTGGTTGAATATTTTTTTACGATTGTGTTTTTGTGTTTGGTGTTGACATGTTCTGCGATGAAACCTGCAACATAGAGTGTAGTTAATGTCCGTAATAGATGATTGATTGTAACTCAAATAAAAATATATAACAAAAAGAATTACATTTGCATATGTGAAGTGAAAATATGTAAACAAGGAAAGAATACAACTATTTTCTCATGTTTTGCTTGTCTTTAGGAGATGTGTATTTACCTAACTTCCCTAAAGGATTGGGGATAATTAGTCCCCAATTAATGTCAAGGAGAAACCGGAGTGTTTGGTGTATTTACCTCAACACAGAAATGTACAAGAGATAAGAAGAAAGAGGTACAAATGTACCCTTACGAAGGAAGAAGATGGTGTACATAAGTTATTCAACAGCCCTGATATCTTCCCCTTTGAGTGTAATAGGAGATGAAATCCTACCCACGAAGCTCTAAGCTACTTTTATGCCTTCCATAATCTTAAGGATCACACTATTGCAGATGGAACTAGACCCAACTTTGTAAAAAGGACATACAAAGTATGAAAGAGAATAGGTTTCCCAAACTCTCCCCATATGCCAAACAATTGAGTATGAATCGAAGTACACTAAAAGTATGATAAAAATGTTGAACCAAGAAGATCCATGTACCCAAGATTCTTGAAACTGATCTTGAAGCTAAGTGTTGGTACGAAGAAGGAATGAAAATTTTCATGCTCCCTATAATGATCGAATCGAGTAATCAAGATGTGAAAATTTGTAGAAAATCTGGACACATAGGTGAAAATCTGAAAATTCAGAAAAAATTGTTGAAATTGTCCCCTGGTTAGAAATATGATGGGGGTCAAGACCATACTATACGATTCGACCAAAGTGTACAGTTTTGACCTTGTGCTATTTTTTCCAAAATTTTGTGTATGATTGCATTTTTGGGTGCATGTACCTTGTTTGTACCTATATCTACCCCTAGAATTATGTCTATATCTTATAAAAATGTAGAATAAACCTAAACAGATGCCACCTCTTTTTAGGCATATATGAAAACCATGTTGATCATGTGGATCAAAAGAAATGTGTGTACTATCGAAGGGTATGTCTAAGAAGTTATGGATACTACTAAATAGGTGGCCACCTTGGATAAACTATTCCTACAAAAGGAAATGTGTTTACGCTTGGTGGAAACCATGACGCATGGTGGAAACCATGACGCATGACAAAAACAATGCTAACGATAACTAATTATAGTAGAAACTAAAGTAACAAGTAGAAAAAAGCGTGCAAGACAACACAATCAAAGTTATACAAAAGCATACAAAGTGGGCTTCGGGCCCACAAACATAGAACACCCCCAATGTCGTAAGATAATCAAGGCACGTAGGCATGCAAATAAGAGCAAACAATATGCAAATAAGATAGGCATGATGCAACAAACATGGGACACCAATGGTGTCACAAGAAAATTAAGGCACACGGGCCACAAGCAAGGAAAAAAAGCAAGCATTAACACACACACACACAAACATGCAAGAAACAAGAGTGTTAAAACATGATAATATGATGTCATAGCCAATATGAGTGAAATATATAAAATAATAGATGTTAACACGCTCAAGACACGTGTGTTAGTCCTACTAGTCGAAATGTAGCAAGTATATAATGCATATAATTGAGTATGAATGAGGAATTGTAAATGATATATAATGGAAAAAGAGCACATGTATGATGTGGAAGGATTATCCCCAAATGGTGAGAATGTAAGGAAACATGAGTACTCTAATAAGCATGTATCAATCTTTGTGTCTTACATCCATCTCGTTATACCAAGTGAACATATGTGTGTAAAGAGATAAGACATGTTATCTCTCAAACCAGAGTAACCAACAACACGTGTTTTGTAAAGTGTTAACTATGCAAGTAAAGGGCACAAGTCCCTGATTTTGTATTTTTGCAAATATTTGAATTTTTTTGTACTATCATAATTCATAACTATGTATAAAAGGGATGGGTATCAAGAAATCTATCTAATGAGAACCTTGAAGGAGGTGAAAGATCTACCATATAAGATGGATATTCAGGCCTCGGTGGTGATGCAAATGTGATTGGGATTATTATAGTAGCATATTTGAAATAAGACGTAGTAGATGTAGTGCTTTACCATACATAGAGCAATGCCAATTTGATGGACTAAAGGAATGAGTATATCCACTAATAGGGTAACAATAATATATGTAGATAACATGTGCACTTTGGAGGTGACATAAGACTCTAGGGGAGTGAGAAAAGTGAGAAACAATTCTATAAAGAGCACAAGAGTTATGAGATGAAGAGTGTGCAATTAAAGACTTATTAGAAGACCTAAGAGGATCAACACTAGGAGAATAAGTGGGTATGAAAATGTCCTAGGAGAATCCATAAACTTTGAAATAGAGCATAAGAGTATTGGCCTAGGGAGTAACATAGAAGTTTTAGGGCTATGAGAGACATTGTGCACAACCAAAGAGCTATCTCGTAGAAGGACTAAGAACAAGAACTATAGAAGGAGAACTAGGTATGTTAAGAGGGGAAACCTCAAAATGAGTACATTTAATGGTGATAACTTATTGATTATGGATAAGCTTAACACATTGATGTATAACTAAGTGAATGGCCCTAAGAGTACGTAGCCAAGGGATACCTAAACACAGGGCACCAAAACTAAGAGTAGATGTAACCAAGAATGAAATTGATGTAATAATAGGACCAACGGTGATGGGTAGAGTAATGCAATGGTAGAGAGGATTTGTATAAAGTGAAATATTTTACATATAAATGCCCAAAGATTGAAGCAACATGAGAGAAAAAACATTGTCCTTATTGTGCGGATCAACTAAAATACCCCATATGGGTTTGTGGTCAATAGAAATAGGAATAGAAAATTTATCTAAAATAAACACCGGTATCCATATCAAAGTCATCAAAAGTGATTATTGGAGTAGAAGATAGCGTATGATTAATTATCCAATAATTACATCTAATGGGTGATCATAAGAGGGTAGAGGGGGTACCACACGATAAACATTATGCATATTTGAATAATATTTTGCGAGTGTCATGCTTAAGAAGTGTATCATTGAAAATTTCCAATTTGTACTTATCATTTATTGGATTTGATGTTGTAGTAGACTCATCACATTCAATAGCTTGAGAATTGATAAGATCTTTAGTAATATGGTGAAGCGTTAAACAATTGTCTATAGAGTTCCTACCACATTAATGATAATAATAATGGGAATTATTATTGAATGTATTTCCTTGAGGTCTACTCATATCAACCTCAAAAATTAAAGGTAGAGATATGAGATTACACTCAAGCAATTATTTCAAGACAATGTGAGGATGTCTTGGAAGGAGAGTAAATTGATGACACGCGGGTTGTGGTTGAGGCTTGCCAAACTACGAGATAATATTAATGAAATCTTTAGAAACAAGTTTGAAATTATTGTTCTTGCTTTTGAATTTGGATTTGCTTGAAAACTTAGCGAGTAGATGCAATAGAAAAGATAGAAACATGGTTGAGTTTGCTCACAAGTAATAATTTAGCATCACACTCTTTTAACGTGTGACATATATGGTTGAAGAGAAACATTTATAAAACATGGCCGAATTTTACAAAGAGGGTAATAAGCTTTAGGTGAATAGGTCTTGCAATTCATCATCAACTAACATATTGTTCATCTTCGGGAGAAGGGTCTTATAGCACAACACATGGGCATTAAAAGGTTTAGTAAACCCTTGTCATATTTGAGCCAATTATTCATAAGAATTTTTGTCCTTGATATTAATAGAGAATCAGGCCAAAAATATATTTGATAAAGTTGTAAATGTACACACAGAGTGAGTGGGGAGAGCATAAAAATCACTGTAATGCAAATTCCATAAGACATCGGGGAAAATCTCGGTAAGCAAGATGTCATTAGAAGCATAAGTGAAGCAAACAACATGGAATGAGAAAATATGCTCAATGGGATCCTCTTTTTCATCCCGGATGGGAAATTTAGGAGAAAAAACCAACTAGTAATGGATAAGAAACCATTTCAATTGCAACGGAATTTTGAATTAACTATGTGGATTCCATAACATTATAAGAAGTGGATGCACCTGTTTAAAATGTAAGATTTGTTCTTATAAATTATGAACAAGGGATTCAGGAGCTTTTTCACTAGAAGAACATGCATGCAAACCATGAGGAGTATATGTGGGATGTGTAGTGATAATTGTATCTATAGGAATAAGAATAGAAACATTTGGCATTGATAAATGAGGTACACCCAAAGGGGTAGGCACTATAGATGTGAGAACAAGATATGTCATGGTGTGTAATGACAAAACATTCTTTAGCTGATCTCGGGCAACGTATGAGTAGAAGATCAATATAAGAGGGGATGTTCTTACAATAATTGATCAAATTATTGGTCATCCTCACCAAGGAGACCCGATCATGTTGGTTAGGGTGATAATTTGAGCCTTGGGCTTAAACATGGTAAGAAGTGATAACAAAGGAGGCATTAGCGAATAGAGCACATGTGGGATAATTAGAATGATGAGGAATTGAAACATCATGAGTGACAAGTTCCTTAGAAGTAGAATCAATGGTGATAGGGATTCAACACGAAGTGGTGCCACATGACGAGGAGTGAGGGGTAAAGTGTCATGGCCTTTGTTAATAAGGGTATTGTTAAGATCATCATCACTATAAGAAATAACATGTGTATGGATAGGAGTAGGTGAAATTACTAGATCATTAGCACATATTGACTTGAGGGGGTGGAACAAAATTTAATTTGGTGACACAAGTCATAGAGCACAAATTTTCGAAACAAGTTGGGTTTAAAATTGTTACGGATCATTGTGGTTGCGGATGATTTGTGATCCAAGGAAAAAACAAGTGTAGGGTGAGCACAAAAAGTAAGAATGGTGATAAACAAAATAAATCACAACCCTACACGAATAATCGTGTATCCAATTATAATCCCTAAATCAACAAGGGTTTAGAGATCAATAGATATAATACAAAAGGAACTAATATTATCCTAGATTAGGTGAAGGGATTGACGAAAAGAAGGTTTACCAAAATGTTTAACCCTTAATTAAATTGTAGGTCAATTTAATTATGTCTAGATTAGATTATAGTTGATTACATAATGTGTAAATATGTTATGATATGAATACCAATTCAGATTTACAACTCGAATCGATAAAAAAACTATGCATCAACCTAATATGCAATCGAAAGCGTGAAACATATGTATTCTAGAGATATCTAAGACTAAGCAACAATGAAAATGGGAGATATGAACATGAGTGACCTTTGTGCTGAAACTTGAACTATGCATTTACATGGGTCAAGACCATACCGCTGGTTTAGTCCCTTATGTATATTTTTGGACTTACTTTCGATAAGATTCTACAACTTTACGGGTTGGTCACCTTCTGGTTTTTTGTCTTTATCAAACTCTAGTTTTCACACATGCATCGAGGATCTTTGAGTGGACTCATCATCATGGCAAACCCTATCCATGGATGAAGATTCTTGCAAAACAAACATTAGAAGGGTTGTGGGAACCCTCGTGCACCACTAAAATTGGAACTACCTCGAATAGTCCTCAAACCACATGTCATTCTTCACCTAACATGTTATATCTAGATAAATCAATCATATTTGGAAATTTCTTTGACCATGTTTTCTTTGAATTTGCTCTTGTTAAAACACTTATAGAGATTATGTTTGATTTCTTGTAGATGAGAGATATGGCTACCTTGACCTATTTTGTAGCTTAAAAATTATGGGGGATATACTTTAATGTTTGTAGATGTGTAAATCCAATATTTAGGGAGGTTTGGACGCCTTTTGAAATTTTAAGAAGTGAGTGCTCTAGTACATTACCTTAGGAAGTCTAGGTTAGCAAATGATGTAGTGTTTAATTTCTTATATAGGGTTTCGTAGATGATTTATCTAAGAAAGGATGACCTAGATGAAGTATAAGATCCAAAGAAAGATGTCAATTTGAAAATGCACTTGGAAGATATGTTGGTCCAAGACCATATGTACAATCATGATCAGCTTGTATGGTCCTCGATCGGGAGAAGGAAATGTGTCGAGTGAATTTTGGAGCTTGTGAACCGATGTTTGTCTATGGATTTTGTGCATTTTGTTCTCAAAGTTTGTTGACATGTCAGTGTACAAGGATAAAAAAGCTAAAAAATCAACATCGAGAGAGTGCTAAAAGGGAATAGAGAAGTATTTATCATAGCAAGAGTTCATAGTCAAATCAAGGGTTGCTAAAGTGCAAATTACTAAATTTGAGTGTTTACATCTTCCTTAATTGCTTGAATTAATTCCAAATCCTTTTTTTGTAAAGTATACACCGCCCTCAACTTAATCCATTTTTTCCTAAACCATTTTATAAGCCCCATCTTTAAATTATTTTGTTAATGTAGAATTCAATTCAATTCAAACTTTTATATTTAGGAGTTTTTAATTATTATTGACAATTTTTTAGTTCCATTCATAAAAATATTTATCATGTACAATTGCTTTACTAGCGCAAGTTGGAAATGCCTCTTTAGTTCATATAGGAATTACTTCTAGGACTTTTAAAATCTTCATTAATTGAAGTAAACTTCGGTTGGCTAATCCGATCAGTCCATCGATGGTCGGCAAGTAAGTAGCTTCTAAACCCCAACATATCATGATCCTTATGCCAATAGAGGTGACACAATGATGGATGTGGCCTTCTTACTAACATAATGGTTGATTGGTTTTGGGATGAGTATGTTATTCTTGCTCCACCTTCTCCTTCTCATATCCTCCTTTGTTACTTCATACTCTTTTGAATGTACCTCATCCTCGAGGACGTTGAATTTAAAAAGTGTTTACAATTATTACCACTTGTTAATTTAGCTGCAAAAATATTCACTATTCCCGAGTTCCTAGCTTTAAATTATTGTTGAAATTATCTTGTATTCTTGCATCAATTTTGTTTATAACATTAAATTCAACTCAAACTTTTCATTGGGAAGACATTATTAGTTAGGATATTTCTATGACATTGAGATTATGAAATGTCCAATATTTTTCATTGTTATTGAAAAGGTTGTAGTCTAATATTGTGAATTTTAATTAGAAAGAATGATTGTAAATCTATTTATTTTAAACAAAATAATGGTTTACTATTTCCTTAATTATTTTATCATTAAAATGTTTCTAAACTTCTAATTATTATTTTCTTTAGCTTCTATTTTCAACACTTTGTCATCAACATATTGCTATAAATAGATATTAGAAGTTTTGTGAACACTTTTTCAATTTAACTCAACTACTCGAAATATTGTAATAATCTTTTATAATTTTAACTCAAATAGTATAAATATTTAAAACCTATGTTTATGTAAATGCCTAAATTGGATATGGGAGTAGTTAATTTCTAAGGTGTTGGTATATGTATTCATTAGTTGTCAGATCTAGGATCTTATTGGTATATGTTCCTCGTGTCTTTATTAAATTTTTATTTGGTTTCTTGTATTTTATATAACTTTCCACACTTTTAAGTAGGTATTGTTTCTCATGACTTTGCCTTCCTCTTGTCAATCCTTTTTCATCTCCATTTTTTCATGTATAGTCTCTTCTAAGCATATCAATTGTTATACATATTTCAAGGTTTAGTTTTTGCTCGTATAATATAAATTATTTGTAATTAGGTATGATTTATTATCTATATTAGTAAAAACCTAATTTAAATTATAAATGGTTCGTTTTCTACATTATTAGTGCAAAAATATTTTCCGCATTTAAATTTAGTGAACTCGATTTGCATCAAACATTTTACATTTATGGTTTCCCTTTTTGCTCAAACCATGCATTTTTAAACACCCAACCCTAGGGTTCCCCTTTTGGTAAAATTGCATTGCTTGTAACCTCATAAGGATGTTCCCTTACCTCTTTATAATAGATCATATTATCTAAGGCCTTGTGGTATTCATTTGTTCTACTATTTTAGCCTTGACTATTGTGTGTGATGTTAGTTGCTTATTCATTTTTACATGTTATATCTTTTATGTCACCCAAATCAAATAGATCCAAGACTCCAACTAGATGAAGTGTTGGGTTAAATTCTAATTTGGATGATCTTGAAAATCCCTTTGATAAATCACAAAGTTTATGTAAGAGTGAATTTTTTTGCACATAATGGGTCTCATTTTATTCCTAACATTGTACCAAAGCCTCATGTTGATACTCACGTGAATGGAAGATAAATGTAATTTCCTTCAATTTACTATTGAAAATAAATGTAATGAATGGAAACAAATTGTTTTAGATGATCGAGAAAGAGCCATATTAAATTATTTTTAAAAATCCCAATGAAATAGTTGACATATTAAATGTCCTACTAGAAATATTAATAGGCTAATAATTGGTATCCTCTTCAAAACTACACAATAATATAAGACATATAAGTAAAGACATGAATTTTGAAACTTATCCTTTGGTAATGACAAGTTTTTATTTGTTCCTGCACTATGACATGTACACACTTCGTAAGCCTAATTGTCATATCCTTCTCTCTCTTTTGTGAATTTCTTAACTACAAACAAATATATTTTGTTCACATACTCAATTGCATTATTGCCACAAATCTTACCCACAATATTTCTTGAACATCATGAATCTGTCTATCTAAAAGCGTATGGGCAAGGAAAAACACATACTATAGTTTAGGTTGACTCGTATAATCTTGTTTCTCGTCTCTATTTGAATATATTTTACTTGTAATTTCTTATCCTATGGGTCGACCTTAATATGGAATTTAAATCCTATACAAACAAGTCTAACACACTTAAGAACTCACCTTGTATTATCAAAAGCATCTATTATAAATTACATTCCTAAAGTACTCAAGGCTCTCCTTAAGCTTCCTAAAGTAGTACCACATCTTTAAGATCAACCACCACCAAATATGAAGCACTAGAAGTAGGTTCAAGATATAGTTTCCCCATCCAAAAGCCTTTAGAGGACCTAGAGCCAACTCATAACAAAAGCAAGTCAACATGAAGCATTGCTAAATTTTTAATGGACAAAGGGAATCTATTTAGAATATGATGTATAACATAATATATCTCTAACACGTAGGGTTCATCACACTTCATCTATAATCATGTTTGTTATTAGTTGTGTCAAGAGACACAAGGGAACAATAGGGGTTGACTTATATTTGCATACAAAATTGCACTGCACTAGGAAAACTACGTGGAGTCTTCTACTACTTGCGAGGGGATGTAGTGCAACACCTAGATTGGTTCAACAAGGGTTGATCTCTAGGGTCAACATAACTTCTCTCACACATGAATTTATCTTTTTGTTAACTAATTGTGTTCATGAAGTACTAGTGAAGTTACTATATATTTTAATCTAATATAGGTTACTATAGTGAGGTGTCGCAAAATAGTGAACCATAACATCGGGTAATGAAGAATATCTCGAGAAACCGATGACTACCATAATTTATATAACATCAATATATCTTTTTGAGACCTTATAGCCCAACACCAAACTATACTACACCCCAATAGATCCTATATGATGTCATACTATTTAATTTTGTGGAAACAAATCCTAAGATGAAGTATTTCCAAATCGTTACAATTTTTCACACCCAAATCACATTTATACCTTTTTATTCATATTAAGTACTCTTTCATCCTTATATTTTAACCGATTGTTTGTATAATTTCTATATCACACATTGTATTAGAAGTTATATTATGTTATGTATGTTAATTTTTATTAGTTAATTCAAAATATACTACATGTAATAACCTTACACATTTTAATAAATAAGGAAACAAATCCATAACAAACCCTTATCTATTTATTTATAGTGTAAAAATTGAGTGAACCCGACTCTTGCTTAATATTTCACAACCTTCTCACACCCCAAAGTTTCATATTTATCAATATTATAGGGTTTGCACTCAAATGTACTTCTAATTTATACCTTATGATTCCTTACATTTGGTTTTCAAAATTCCCCTTAGGGTTCTAATCTTGGTTCTCCTCTTAGAATCTCTTTCTAGGGTGTAGACACAAAATCATGCACTTGGGTACATTTCTAGGTCCTAAACACATACTAGCATTCATGTGATTCCTAAGCGAGAAAACTAGTAATTAGAACTGTCTTTGGCCTCTTTTCTATGTTTCTTGTTTTCTATTTGGTCTTTCACACCCTACAACTCAGTCGGGATTTTAATTATTTATCTTTCATAGCTTCAGACACCAATACTTAACCGGGACAGGGAGCACCCAGTGCCCCTAACCCTTTCTTACCTTACTTTCTCCTTTCGGGTATCTTTTATATTTTGGCCATCTTTTTCACTTATTGGTCACCTTCCGGTTATCAATTATGAATTCAAACAAGGGAGTCATATAAATACATAGTTATGTATTCAAAATAAAGGACCAAACACTAAGCATTACTAACATCACCTAATCTTACATCCAGAAGGCACCTAAAGCACTCTTAAGCATCCATTCAAGGGATAAGGGTTGCAATAATTCTACATACACAACATAGGAATGAGAAGTTCATTCTATTATATTTACACATTCTACTACATTGCTACATTTGATTACAACTCGCTATCAAGTGAAACTTACACAAGGGAATCTTAGGGCATCATTCTCACACACAATCACAAGAACTATATGGAGTCTGAGATGTAGTAGAGTGCTTGGTCGTAAGTTCACTCTCGGGTTGACCACCGAGGTCAATCTAACTCCCATTATACATCTTTATTTTTAGGTTTGATTTTGTTTGTGGGCTTTTGCAAGTGAAATCTTATTTTGTAGGTTACTGGTACCTTCGGCGATTAAAGAGTGGCCATCGGGAGATCAACGGGAAGAAATGACCACCCTATGACATAATAAAAAGCAAAACTTGACTATTTGTGTAGTTGTGAGCGCCACTAACAGTCTCGAGTGCCAATGTGCCTTTGTCCTTCTATGGGTGCCCATGTCTGACTTTGTTCGTGGGTTGCAAAATTTATAATGAGTAGTAACAACATTTTTCCCATTTTGTTCATCATTTTTCCCAACCTTGATCACCCCAAATCAAGCATAAATCGACTAATTCCTCTCTCCTTCTCCTTTGCTCAGGGTTTCAAATATTACATCTTAGCTTGTTTGTGTCAAAGCTATATTTTACTATTTATTTCAATAAGTGACTCTCTTGCAATATCTATATTTAATCCAAATTAAATTAAATCATTTGGTGAACCACACTCATGATTGGTCATTCAGATCCCTCCTCTATCAGTTCTTCTTTCATGGATCCTAAGGTTCCTCAAATCTCTTTGCATTACTTACTAAATGCATCCATCTTGCAATTTTTTTCTCCCGAAAACCCTAGACACTATGGATCCCCCTCGAAGTATGCCACCCACTCAAGTAAGAATTTTCTATTTGATGACTCTATCACTCCTAATCCTCCATCCAATCAACCAATCTTAAAGTAAATTAAAGCTTTACATTGTTTATTTCAAGAAAAAATTCAAGTTATGGAAACAACGATCACATCTATTAAAGTTGAAATCCAGCATATCAAGGATGCTTCTTAGGCCCATGCTAGTACTCTTTCTAAATCTAATGCTACGTCTATGTCTTCTACATGTGCTCATGTTAGTGAACCTAAAGTATTAGCATTACTGAAACCTTTGAAGTTTGATCTCAATGTTAAGCAACTTGGTATTCTTCCTCGATTATCACTCACCAACCGATCAACTTTCCATCTACTCATTACTATCCTCCTTATCAGCTTGCAAAATACCAAGGGTACCCATATTGTAATTTTATTTGAATTAATGGACATAATGATAATGATTTTTATGCTCTAAAATGACAAATTTGTCACTGTTGTCTCCTCAAAACTATTCTACGTTTTCATAGCCAAATTCAAATTTTTTGAGCTCATGTCCTTTGTTGGTGTTTAAGCCAAGTTAGAGATTCAAGAATTTAGCAAAATTCGTGCCCTAGTGTTGTTTAAATCTTAGTTTTGATCGTTTTGAGAAATTCTCCATCTCCGGTCTATGCATGAAATTGGTCACTTTTGGCAAAAATGGTAAATTTGCCCCGTGGCACCGGAAAGTTTGAAGTTGCTGATTTTGGTTCATTGCGGAAAAGTGGAAGCTTTTGTCCTAGGCTGCACAAGTTCACGAGGGACACTTGGAGCCTGAAAAGCCAAAATCGCCGATTGCGGAAAAAGTAGAAGTTTTTGTCTAGTGCACAAGTGGGACACTTGGGACCCGAAAAGCTAAAATTGCAGATTGTGGAAAAAGTGGAAGTTTTTGTCCCATCGCACAAGTTCAATGGGACACTTGGGACCGAAAAGCCAAAATTTTCGATTACGGAAAAGTGGAAGTTTTTGTCCCAGGCTACACAAGTTCAATTGGGACACTTGGGACCCGAAAAGCCAAAATTGTCGATTGCGGAAAAAGTGGAAGTTTTTGTCCTAGGTTGCACAAGTTCAATAGGGACACTTAGGACCCGAAAAGCTGAAATTGCCAATTTTGGAAAAGGCGGAAGTTTTTGCCCCCAGGTGCACAAGTTCAATGGGGACACTTGGGACCGAAAGGCCGAATCAGCCAAAAATTCAAAAGCGTAAGAGCAAGCCGGTAGAGGAAATTGAGTTTTTGAGCCTTTTTCCAAAAAGGCAAAAAGTTAAAGTTGAAGCCCATAGGGAGAAAGTAAAAGGTGAAGCCCATGGTTGAAAAGTCAAGGCAGACGAGCAGGTCATTGAGGGGATTTGTGTTTTGAGCCCCTTGGCAAGAGTGAAAAGATAAAAAGTAACCCGTAGCTCGATTAGGACTTAAAGGGAAAAAATCAAAGTTGAAGCCCGCAGGAAAAAGTCAAAGGTGAACCCTACTTACAAACAAAATGTGCCACGTGTCCTAGTTAAATCGGAGCAATGGGCCGGTGGAGGAAATTGAGTTTTGAGCCTTTTTCCAAAAAGGTTAAAATGTTGAGAAAAGGGCCGTGACCCCATTTCCAATCAGAGGGTGCCACGTGTCACCATTGAAAAGTCAAAGTGGGGCTACGGGCCAATTTGTTCCAAATTGCCAAATCTCACAAAAATCACAAAATACAAAAGGCTTCCCTCATAACCACTCCAATCCCTTCCTGCCATGTGGATGGCCCGATTTCAAAGCTATAGGAGCAAATCAAATGGTCTATATTTAAACTAGCAAATCGAATGTAATGGTTGCTTTGCAAGATCTAGTTTTTAACCCGCCATGAGTGTTTTCTTCACAACAAAGGAATTTGAAAAGGTGTTGAGGATTTGTAAAGATTGTAACCATTTTGGCAAAGGATATAATGGCTTCTCGACGTCATTCCAAAGGGGTGATTGATTTCAAATAAGACCAGTGATCTCGTACTGGAAAAGAAGAAAACGCCATTCTTCTTCTATTTTTTCTTCTTCCTCGAATTTCTTCCATTCTCAAGCTATGTACAAACTCTGCTCGAGCTTCAATAATAAAAGAAGGAATTTTTCCTTTTTGATTGAGGAATTGATTGGTACTTTGTGACCAATGAGTTTCATTCGGTCTTCAGAGCTTATCTGCATGGATTTTTTTCTTCTAACTATAAATGCATGTAAATGAAGTTTCTAATTAATGTGTGTGAGCATCTGATATTATACTCACAACATTAGTTTCTCCTACCTCCATTCTCGCTCCCTTTCCCCTTCTCAAACAAAGTTCTTCTCTAGTGAGGAATTGATAGCTTTGCCACGTGGTGGTGAGTGCCCCTATTGGATCTCTGGTCAAAAGACCACCATTGAAATCCACTTTTTCATGCATGCACATACAGAAGATGCACCGTTCAAGTAGAGGGACTTAGATTCCCATAGTGTTTTCTTTAAACCCATCAATTTGTCCATAAGACAAATTTTCTCGCCAACATGTTTTTGGCACCCACCGTGGGGTAGATTTTGCAGCATCTACACCTAAAAACGACCTCAAGGTCATAAAATACAAAAAAAGATTCTAGAAGGAAAGTTTCTAGAGATTGAATAATCACACAAACTTCATGGATGTAAATCATGGCTATTCTGGGAGATCCTCTTGTTGAGAGACCTGATTTAATCTTTCACATCCAAGAAGACATTGCTTCTGATCTTAGAGAAGCTATTTGGCATAAGAGATAAAGTGTCAATCAATACTTCATTGCCATAAGGATTCGGAATTTGAAGAGGAACATCTTTGTCAAATTGGAAAGGTAGAGACAAATTCAGCACCCCAGAGAAGAGCATAAACTTTCAAGTTGGCTGATAGAAGATACACCCGACAATAGAGACAAGGAGGACAAACCGACCCCATTTTTGAAGAACTTCAAAGAAGACAAGAGCTGCTCAGAATTCAGGGGCCTCCCCTTTGTCAAGCAACCAATCACATTGAGAACTTGAGTGTTGTTAATCCTTTGGATGGTGAATTTCCATACATCAATGAGAACCTTGATGATTTCACTGACGTAGAAACCGAAGAAGAAGTTAGAGAAAGAGAAGTAAGAGTGGAAGAGGAAATAAGGGCTCAACTTGAAGAAATCAAAAGACTTCAAGCCGAGGTAGATGAGAGAGCAAGCAATGAAGCTACAACTTTAGCAAGGTGGGAAGCTAGAAACAAAAATAGAATGGGGGATCGTGAGCGTGATCATGATCATGAGGCCCATAGGCCTAATGTACCATGGGGAGGAAATATTGGTCCACTTGCTCTTCCACAACCACTTCATGACCTCCCAAGAGGCTCAAGAAAGAACTTCCCAAAATTCAAAGGGGATGGTTCTCAGCTCCTTAAAGAACATGTAGTAGCATTCATCACTACTTGTGGAGTGTTGGGAGTTGAAGATGAAGATGTTTCAGTTAGGCTCTTTGTGGAGTCACTCCAAGAAAAAGTTGTTGAATGGTTCTACATGTTGCCCCAAGATCTATCACATGTTGGGAGATATAAGAAGTGCATTTGAACATAGGTTCAAGAGCATAGAATATTTTCAAGATCTGTTGGTCCAATTGTTTCAGATGAAGAATGAGACCTCTGAATCAATGAGATATTTTTTAGCAAGGTATGATAGGTTGGTAAGAAGGATCCCAGAAGATGTGGTCCCATTTGAAAATAACTTGAAAAGGTTCTTCATTAGTGCTTTACCATCATAATTTGGTTTCTTCCTCAGAAGAGCTCAACCGAGAACATTGAGGGAAGCTAAAGACTCGCAATTGAGACTAATGATGATCGAGTGTGAATTATTTTATGCCTCTCCAAGTTATTTTGCAGTCTTGTGTATGTTTATATTAATTTTGTGAATGAAAATTCGCTAATTAACCATTTTACCCTGCTGCAAATCAATTGTTCTACTTAATTCTAATGTGCATGTTAACTTATTAGTACTGTTGTGAAATCTCCCTCAAGTACAATCAAGTTTTTTGCCCTTAGATTTCTGCAAAAAGGTATTAATTGGTTCGTGCATCAAAAAATTCTTCACAAATCAGTTGTGTATTTTACTCAGTCAAAGTTCTTACACAAATTTGGTGTATCACCTTAGTCTTTTTTTTTTTTTTTAAGTCATCTTTTTCCCTTGAACTCCTCGAAACCAGTTTAGTGTACACCAATAAGGAACCAACCTTTTAATTCAAGAGATTCACCTCATAATAGGTATACCCACAGACCTGAGGTGTCTCCATTGTATCTACAAAAGAGAGAGAGATCATTTTGAAGGCTTAGAAAATCTGTTGCCATCTCTTTATAGGGTGGACTTTCAAGAGATAATAGTTTTTGGCACGTGGGACCAAGAATCGAGATCTGCATTCAAGTTACATATTCAGAGTAGATTTACAACAAATAAAAGTTACTTTCAAGAGCAACATGCATAATTTATTCTAAAGATTTTATGATCTTTTGGCGACTCCGTAAAGTTGATTTTGACCGAGTATTACAAGTATGTTCCATGCCTAAAGTGACTACAATATCATCGGTAAGAGGAATTCCTCCCGATTTTGTTTCTTTACCTTTGAATTTCTGCTAGAAGGAGAAGAGTTGATAATACATTACCCTATAATAGACCTAGTTTTGATAACCCTCCTCCCGATATTCCTTTGCCACGTATAAATTTTACAATCCATATCCCGAGTTTTTCCAATGGTTCTTCAACCACCCAGAAATTTTGTGACCTTTACTAATGGTAGCCCATTAGTAATTCTAGTTTACCATGATATTCCTAATGCTGCCATGAAAATTTTGCCATCATTTACCGAGAAAATCAAGTTACACCTATTTGAACATATTAAATTTGTTGTAGCCATATGTGCGATTCATAATATCACTCACGAAGACGTAGATTTAAGACTTTTAAGTGCATCTTTTAAAGGACAAGCCTTGCAATGGTATAGAAATCTAGAGATTAGAAGCATAAGAACTTGGGTTGAATTAGATGAAGAAGCGATGAAACAGTTCAGGATAATTCAAATCATTTATCCCTCATAGAACAACTATCTACTATCAAAAGATCCCCTCATGAGTATATGTCTAGTTTCAACATCCATTTTGCTAGGACTTGGGAAAGAATCCCAGCAAGTGTTAAGCCTCAAGCTGATCACGCTTTCCTTTATTACCTCAGAGCATTGAATAGTGATATTTCAACTATGATCCAATCCATGGGAGGCTTTACTTTACCCGATGCCTATGACATTGCTATAAAAGCTGAAAACAACCTTATTCAGGCTAGAAAATTAGCACCAAGGCCTACAATGGCATTTTTGGCGATTTAGCCCCTATTCCAGTAGCCTATTATGATTATAGAGCCTGTTGTTGTATCCCAATCCCCGGATATGTTTAAAGCCTTGCAAACCATGGGAAATAAGTGACATCAATTGAAAATAGACTTGCATTTGCCTAATGACCTTATCAGGCTCCTTACCAACAAAATCAAAATTATAGGCAACCTTATCAGCAAAGGCAATTTGATCCCAATGTTTCTAGTATATCTAACGCTTAGGTTCTAGTTAATATGGCTACAGAGGAGTGGTGCCAACCTTGTAATCAGCCTCATTCAGCTGTAAATTTCCCAAATGCTTTCCTGAACCTGAATCTTGTTGCACAACCTCAATCTGAAGCATTGTTCACGCCTCAAATGGAGAGTGGGCAGCAAGAAGGTCATGTTTAGAAAGCACCTGAATAGAATTTGGTCAGCTTCAATGAGGAATATTTCATTGCTAGTTACCACTAGAGCTCAAGAGAAGGCTACTGAAAATTAAAAAAATAGCAAAATAGACCTATGTTGCCCCTTTATTCGATAATTCAACATCTACAACCCCAAAACCAGCCATGACCTGCTGTCCCTCAAATAACATCAAGCGTTACGGCTGGAAAAGAGCAACAAAAATAGCTACATCCTGACCCAAGAAGATTATTTATTCCTCAAATATCCAAAGCTGCCTTGAAGCAAAGTCAGTTTTGTCTAAGACTTATGCTAAAACAGTTGAGTCTATCTCTAAAATGGTTGCTTCTTTTAATATCGTTGATGTAATGAAAAAGCATAATGTTAACATCTCGATGTGGGATGCTTTAAGCATTCCAGGACAACAGGATTTACTCTCTCATGAACTAGCTAAACTACAAATTTCTTCCAAAACAACAGAAAAAGAGGTTCAAAAGACAGATATGGTCCTTGGAACACTTGATCAAGACCGCCTAAAAGGGGTTAGATGGATGGTTCAGAAAGTTTTAAATGCTCATGACATAAAGAAACCACCACCATTTTATCTATCATTGATTATTGGAGAAAATCTAGTTCATAACTGCATGGTGGATAGCGGTGCAAGTAGCATAGTTATGCCAAAAGCAATTGCTAAAAAATTGGGCCTGTAGTATGAGCCTACAGAAAAGAATGTTTTACAGCTTGATGGGACTTCAACTAATACAGTTGGTGTAATCAGAAATTTAGAGGTAATGTTACACACTTGCCCAAATGTTTCCATTCTAAAAGATGTTACAATTGTGGATTTACCTCCTATTTTGCTTTGTGCCTATCTAGAGACTTTTACAATGAAAATAGGAGGTTATCTCTCTTCATATTGGTCTTTCTTTTTTTTACCACACGTTATGGCACTAAGGTTACTGTCAATTCAAAACCATTGGCTAGATTCCATATTAAGTCTCATTCCGTTAATGCAAAGTGGCCAATTATTCAGCGTTGGATCAATCTGATTTTGATGATGTAGCTCAAGTTTTGGCATTAGAGGGTGTTTCTAACATGTTTATGGATGAAAAAACAGTTGAAGAACATGCCCATGATCCTTTTAAGGAAGTTGAAGAACATCTTTTCGGTGTATATTGTATGCATGAAGAAAATGCAACAATTCCCTTCATTGTCCAAAATAGAAAATTCAGCAGAAGGGATTTGGAAGCTTCATTTCGATGGAGCTAAGAATAAGAAAGGATAGGGGAGCAGTTTGATGCTCACTTCCCCAACAAATGAAAGGTATTTTCAGGACTTTGAGTCTCTAATTTTCATGCACTTGTAATGTAGCTAAATACGAAGCATTAATTCATGGCTTACTTTGGGCCAGAAAAAGAGGATCAACACATTACAAATCTTTGGTGATTTTGAGTTGGTTATCAATCAAGTAAAAAGCTTCAATGTTTGTAAGAATTCGTTAATGAAATCTTACAGACATAGAGTTTCAGACTTAATGGAAGATTTTGATGCTATTAATATTCAGTCTATTCCTAGAACTGAAAATAAGCACGCTGACAGACTTGCAACAGTCGGTGCTAGTTTCGAAGTGCTGGAATAGATTGAAAACAACAAGATTCAACCTCATATTAAGTTAATTTTCATGCCTTCTATCCCTGATAATCAATCAAATTGGCAGGTTTTTGAAAGTGATGATCAAATTTGCATGTTTTTACAGCAAGAAGCTGAATTTGTTGTAGTAAATCAGGGTAAATTACAACATTTATACGGTGACTAGATTGTTCAACTAAAGACAAACAAATTGCCTCGAGGACTTGTCACATTGGAAGACATCTTCAGCACTGATGACCAGTTGAGAAAGGACAAAACTAAGATGTCAACTCATGCTGATAATTACGAAGAGATTTCAGTTGATGAAGGAAAGAATTTATTCCTTGGAAAGGTATGTTCCTTATCCGAAAAAACAGTCTTTCATTAATCTTTGCACAAAATTTAAAGATGTTTTCGCTTGGAGATACCAAGACTTGAAAGGTTTTGATCCCAGTTTAGCACAACATACCATTGAATTACAGCCAAATTCTAAACCAGTTAGGCAGAAATAGAGGCCTGTAAATCCTAGAATAGAACCTCTTATGAGGAAAGAGTTATCAAAATTGATTGAATCAAGAATTATTTTCCCAGTTAAACATTCAAGTTGGGTAGAAAATCTTGTTCTGTTAGAAAGAAGAATGGAGAAATAAGATTATGTGTGGATTTCAGAGATCTTAACAAAGCATCACTAAAAGACCATTATCCACTACCGAATATGGATCATATTTTTAGAACAGATTCAGGTTTAGATAGATTATCCCTTCTAAATGGTTACAACGGATAAAATCAGATTTTAGTCTGAGAAGAGGATAGATATAAAACAACTTTTACCAGCAAGTGGGGTACTTATGCTTACAAAAGAATGCCTTTTGGTCTTTCAAATGCCGGTGCAACATTTCAACGTGCAATGGACATGGCTTTTCGTAGCCTATTAAATAAATGCATACTTGTTTATTTAGACGATGTTACTGTATTTTCAAAGGATTGAAGAACATCTAATGCATTTAAGGCAGACTTTTCAGTTATGCAAGCAATTTGGAATATCCTTGAACCCCAAAAAGTCTATCTTTTCAGTACATCAAGGTAAACTACTTGGCCATATTGTTTCTAAGCAAGGTTTAACAATTGATCCTTTCATAATCAAAGCTATATCACAACTATCATTTCCTCATCACAAGAAGGCATTACAGAGCTTTCTGGGAAAAATCAACTTTGTTAGGAGATTTGTTCCAGATTTTGCAGCATTGGTTAAACCGTTAACAACTATGTTAAAGAAAGAGAAAACATTCTCTTGGACCAATGAAGGGAGAGAAGGTTTTGAGGCTATCAAAATAGCTATTTCTTAGGCCCCTACTCTTGCAAATCCAAATTTTGTTAAAGAGTTTACAATGTATGCACTTGCAGGAGCTGAAACAATCTCGGCTATTCTAACCCAGGTCAATGATGAGAATATCGAACAACCAATTACTTTCTTTGGACAAGAGTTTGCATGATTATGAAATAAGGTACACGTTCCTTGAAAAACAAGTACTTTCAGTAGTCAGAGGACTAAAGAATTTTAATTACATGCTTTCAAACAATAAAATTCATGTTCTTGTTTCTCATCCAAGTGTGAAAGCTTTCTTGCTAAACAAAGAATTGAATGAGAAAAGAGTAGGCTGGATAACGAAGGTTATGGAATATGATGTTGATATCCGAGTTGCCAAGACAGTTCGAGGTAAAGGTTTATGTGAGCATCTAATCACTGATATGGAGAAATAGCAAGCTGCAGAACCTAAAGATTCATAACAACATGCTGAAACTACGTATCAGCAATCAAATATCATGTTGCAACCAGAGAATCAACAACCTGAACCTTCTCAAGAAATTCAGGAATCAAGGTGGATGACTGATTTGGTTAACTATTTACAACATGACACCTATCCGAAAGGTATGGATAAGAATAAACAAAGGTATTTTAGGTTACAAGCTATTCCTTATCTTTTCGTTGATGGTGTATTGTTCAAAAGAGATATAAATGGAATTTTGCTGCGATGTGTCGATTACGATAAAATTAGAAAATATTATCAAAATTCCATGAAGGACCTGCAGGAGGTCTCTTCTCAGCACATACTACTGCTTTAAATATCATGAAAGTGGGTTACTCTTGTCCTAGCATATTTAAGGACTATTTTGAATGGATCAAAAAGTGTAAAAAATGTGCTTTCTTTGTTGGAAAAGAATGTTTAGCTTCATTGCCTTTGCAGCCTATTTTAGTTGATCAACCCTTTATGCAGTGGGGTCTTGACTTTATTGGAATGATAAACCCGCCTTCTTCACAAGGACATAAGTGGATCTTAACTACTATAGATTATTTTACACAATGGACTGAAGCAATAGCCTTGAAAGATGCTAATGAAGCTTCAATACTATCCTTTTATGAAGGTATAGTCTGCAGATTTGGTGTTCCAAAGCAACTATCATATCAGATAATGCTCTAGCATTTCTCGGTGCTAAAGTAACAGATTGGGCTGTCAACCATGGAATCTATTTAAGCTCTTCATCTAATTATTACCCACAAGGTAATGGCTTAGCCAAGAGTACCAACAAAAATTTGTTAAGGATCATCAGAAGAACACTCAAGGATAATCAAAGAGCTTGGCATCTAATGTTGAATTCGACACTTTGGGCTGATAGGGTGACCCCTAAGAGATCGGTTGGTAACTCACCATACAAACTTGTGTATGGAAAAGAAGTGAGAATGCCAATTTCAGTTGAGTTACCTGCATTAGATTTGTTGCATCAAATGGAACTACTTGAAAGTGAACCATTGCAGGTTTGTTATGCAAAATTGATGGAATTACAAGAACTAAGAGATCAAGCTCATTTAAATATGGAAAAGAATCATAAGCAGATGAAGAAGACTTTTGAAAAGAAAGCCAAATTATAAGTCTTCAATGAAGGAGATATTATGTTGAAATGGGATGCTGATCGTGCAAAGCCAGGAAGACACTCAAAGTTTGATACACTCTGGAGTGGTCCTTACATGATTTCAGCTTGCAAGGAACACAATACTTTTCAACTTTCAAAGTTGAGTGGAGAGGAACTCCCCATTCTTGTGAATGGTATGTTTCTCAAACACTGTTATTGAAAATCTTACAGTGGTTGTTAGAGTAGGATTTCTCGTTCAATAAGTGCGTTTCTGCACATTGCATCGTTCTTTATCTTCAATAAGTGCATTCATGCACATGATCTAGTTTTCTAGATCTTTTCCCAGCTTTAGTTTGTTTTGGAAGGGTTGGACCTTTAAAAAAAAAATAGATTTTTGTTACGTATTTGGACTCCATACCCAATGGACAAGAGTAAGGCACTAGTCTACAAGCTAGCAGGTAGTTTTCCCTGCAGGATCGCAGAAATGTTGACAATTTCTACACTTGTGCAGAAATGGGCAACTCGAAACTTTGTTACGATGGATAGCATTGGTGAAGTATACCTAAGCTAGGGGAATTTATATCAAATTATATCATTACTGCTGATTTATTTAAAAGATTACGTGAAATCTGCTAGTTATGTGTCCTATTACAAAACATAATAGATCACATAGTCCAGTAATTTCATGAATATCCTCAGCAAAAGAACACAGGCCCCGAAGGACAACTGCGTTGTCTTGATGAAGACACCGAATTGTAGAATAAGTGAAGTGTTTGGTTTTGGGACAACAAACATATTTGTAGTTTTCAAATAATCAACTTCACTATTATTATGATTGTGCTCATCAGATTTATTGCTTTGTATTCATTAAATTTGTTTGTGATTAATGAAATTACATCCATCTATGCTATCATAAAAATGTTACAAGTGACTCCTTTCCTGCTACTTCCATCAAGAAAATACCACCAAACAAACAGTGACAATAATGTCTAAATGGAGATAGTAGGAAGGAGTCAAAGTGAAGAGCATATGCTTAATGCAGTAAAACAACATACAAGGAGGCACATCTCATTCAAAGGTTGCTTACTTTGGAAGTTACAGGTTTTCCTTTTAAGTTTATCTCTTATATTAATTCATTTGATTGAGATATTGAGTTGCTTACATCATTGTACAATCAAGGAAAAGTTGAATGCAGAAAGAGATAGTCAACTCATTATTTCAACTTAATGCTTTATTCATAAGAGATCACAAGTTTTCCCACACAAGCCGTGGGATGTGACTAAGTAACAACATCATATACATGGAAAAGAGAATATTGCATGTGCTAAAGAATAAGAGTAGAGGAGTAAAAGTGAACCCATCATTGCCTTTTTATCTTCTTTCCCGCTCCGCATCATCTACATCTCCAGCTTCATCTCGTTTCATCTTCCACTTCCATCTCCATCTTCTTTTCTTGTCACCTGCAAGATAAAGAGCGAAGTACCTGTCAATTTTGAGCTTCGGGTACATTTTTATTCCTATACACTGTTCTAAAGCAAATACATATTCTAAGTTCAATGTATCTAATGGTACTTGAAAGAAAGAAATACAGGTACATGACATAGGACAACTCAGGGATGCAGATGGGCATGGCAAAGCAGAAGAGAGCAGAGTGCATAAAGAGAAATCTTTAGCAGAAAGAAATAAAAGGCAAAGGATTGGAATAGAAAAGTAGAATCTGAAATAGCTTACAAAAGAAACAGATGTGGAGATGCATAAAAGAAGTTGAAAACAGTTCACAGAAGAAGAATGAAGAAGAAAATAAGATCACATGGATATAAGAGAGGCCAAAAAGCCTATATATTTCTAACTTATTTCTGAGTTTTGTAGGAACAGGTTGCAACATGGAATGAAAAAGATCAGTTTAACTGGTTAATAAAGAAACAACTATTGTTTACTTTCAAGAGAATGGAAAACAAACATCATTTATAGATGGTTTACAGAAAGAAGGAAGCATCAGAATAAGTCAAGAAGGAAATACTTTTACAAATCAGGGTGGAAAGCTGAAAAGGAGAGAGGAAAATAGTCATTTTGGAAATTTTTTGCCAGAGTCTCCCCTTGTAAAATTGACTTTTGATTTAAAACAGAATTGAAATACATGCTTTATAGGCTACTACATGCTTTATAAGCTATCTAAACTTCAAAAGGAATCATAACAGTCAACAAAAAGTATATGTTTCATCATTACAAATGATATCATGATCAAATGGAACATACAGATATTTCAGAAGTTCATCAAGTACAAGTATTCAAAGTTCATTTTATTTCCAAATTCAAGTGTGAATTAAGCCAACTACTTCACAATTTTCCAAGGTTGCAATGGATCAAGCAAAGCAAGCATGAACAAAATTCAATCAAGTGAACAGAAAATCCATAAATGTGGCAGAGAGATATTCATATCTTTTAAAAAATAGATCAAGTTACAGAAATCTGGGGAGAGAAGGATTTCAATTTTTTTTTGCCAGAGTCTCCCCTTGCAAAATGGAGTTTTCAGATTGGACAAAATTGAAAATATGCTTTACCAAAAAAACTGAAATACAGTGATTGTATTTCAGTTTTGCTTTACCAACAATACTGAGCCACTGAAAATAGATTGAAAAAGATCCACAAGATTCATAAAGGGAAAGGGTCACAAAAACGTATACCTTCATATCCCTTCAAAATGCAAGTCAAGCTTCAATGATTTCAACAATGGCGGCACAAGGATCGAACAAAGATCTCGAGCTCAGAGAAGGCCCCGAAATAGAGAAGAAAAACAAGCTCAGAAAAGATAACGATGGCCAAGCTTCAAGGTCTGTCATCTGAGAAAACAAAACAGAAGCAAAGAATACAAAAAATAGCCAAGGGTCGAGTTTACTCACTCAGAGAAGCTTCGTGAGCTCAGAAGGTTCAAAAATGGTGAAAAGAGAAATAGAATAGAGCTAAGCTTCCATGAAATGATCAAAATCCGAGCTCCGAACTTCAAACAATGGCGGCCAAAGAAAATTTTCCAGGGCTTCGCCGCCTCCACGAGCAAAATGAAATGACCAAAATGGAAAGAGCTCGAGATTTTATTTCTTCCACTCCAGTGTGGTCGAGCTAACTCAACCGTGCTCAAGCAATCAACGATCAAGCTTCATCAAGGAAAAGATCAAACGATCAAGGATTATGCATAGAGACCAAAACAGATAACCACGGTAAGTCCTCCACCGACCGCAATCAATGCACAGGTCAAAAACCCTAACCACAAGGTTCAAAGATCAACGACATTGCAGAGTAGGTACAGAGATCAAGGGCTCGGGAATGGTCATCATTTTCCAAGCAAACCCAATGTAGGTTAGGTTACCACCGACAAAACACATTGGAGGGGTGAGTCACCGTGGGAAGGGGCCAGCCCACGTGTCCACGTATTAATCATTGCAAGCGACTTTCAAAAGTTTGACTATAGTCTAAGCTATGCATGCATCCAAAAATCAAGGGCGACCACATTATACACAATGATCACCGAAAAGGTGAAATATAAACCTTTAACATGCCTAAGTCCACATGGTGGCCTAACATATATATGGTGCCCCTTGTAAATTTTTCAAAAAAACATGAATTTTCCTAAGTCCACAAGGTGGCAATGCCCAAACCAAGTGAATCAAAGGTGGTCCCCACAAGGAGTTTGAAATAAAATTGTAAGTATCACTCATGTGATCATTCAGGAAAAGGGACAAATATCAGAACATGTGCACATTGGAGGGTGGTCCCCACAACTATTATTTTGCAAATATTGCTAAGTGTTGCAATATTTTGCCCATATGCAGGGAGTATATTTTTGCATGTCTTCACAAGAGGATGAACAAAGAAGAAGACAAATTTGCATGCTCAAAGGAGGAAGACTTTCCTAGCAAGCAAATTGTATTTTTAGCAATTATTCACCCATTCTTTCTTTAAAATAGAACAGTCAACTTCAGTTTGACTGTATTGTATTTAAGGCTATTAATGCCTATTTTTTACTGCATGCTCTAGTTTGTATTATTTTTATTCCTTTATTTATTATTAAATAAAGGATAAAATTAGGATGCATGGGTGAGTATAGCCTTTAGGCTATTTTTAGGAAGGGGTGAACCTTTTTTTTTCTATATATTGTGTGCCTTTGCAAAGCACAAGGGATCTTCCTCAGAGGACTTTTGGATATAGGAGTACTGAAGCAATTTCTGCCAGTTTTTCCCTCTGAGTGTGAAGTATTTTATGCCTCTCCAAGTTATTTTGTAGTCTTGTGTATGTTTATATTAATTTTGTGAATGAAAATTCCCTGATTAACCATTTTACCCTGCTGCAAATCCATTCCTTTCTGCTTAATTCTAATGTGCATGTTAACTTATTAGTACTGTTGTGAAATCTCCCTCAGTACAATCAAGTGTTTTGCCCTTAAATTTCTACAAAAAGGTATTAATTGGTTTGTGCATCAAAAATTCTTCACAAATTAGTTGTGTATTTTACTCAGTCAAAGTTCTTACACAAATTTGGTGTATCACCTTAGTATTATTTATTTTTTCAGTCATCTTTTGCCCTTAAACTCCCAAAAACCAGTTTAGTGTACACCAATAAGGAACCGACCTTTTAATCCTAGAGATTCACCTCACAATAGGTATACCCACAGACCTGAGGTGTCTCCATTATATCTATGAGAGAGAGAGAGAGAGAGAGAGAGAGATCATTTTGTAGGCTTAGAAAACCTACGCCATCTCTCTATAGGGTGCACTTTCGAGAGATAACAGTTTTTGGCACGCCCGGTGGGACCACAAATCAAATCTGCATGCAAGTTACAGATTCTAGAGTAGATCTAGAGTAGATTTACAACAAATAAAAGTTTCTTTCAGAGCAAGTTGCAGCAATTTATTCTAAAGATTTTATGATCTTTTTGTGACTCCGTAAAGCTAATTTCAGACCAGTATTCTAGCATGTTCCATGCCTAAAGTGACTACAATATCATCGGTAAGAGGAATTCCTCCTGAGTTTGTTTCTTTACCTTTGAATTCTGCTAGAAGGAGAAGAGTTGGTAATACATTACCCTATAATAGACCTAGTTTTGATAACCCTCCTCCTGATATTCCTTTGCCACGTATAAATTTTACAATCCATATCCCAGTTTTTCCAATGGCTCTTCAACCACCCAGAAATTTTGTGACCTTTACTAATGGCAGCCCATTAGTAATTCTAGTTTACCATGATATTCCTAATGCTTCCATGAAAATTTTGCCATCATTTACCGGAGAAAATCAAGTTACACCTACTGAACATATTAAAGATGTTGTAGCCATATGTGTGCAATTCATAATATCACTCACGAAGACGTAGCTTTAAGACTTTTAGCTGCATCTTTTAAAGGACAAGCCTTGCAATGGTATAGAAATCTAGAGATTAGAAGCATAAGAACTTGGGATGAATTAGGTGAAAAACTGCTGAAACAGTTCCAGGATAATTCAAATCATTTATCCCTCATAGAAAAACTATCTACTATCAAAAGATCCCCTCACGAGTATATGTCTAGTTTCAACATCCATTTTGCTAGGACTTGGGAAAGAATCCCAACAAGTGTTAAGCCTCAAGTTGATCATGCTTTCCTTTATTACCTCAGAGCATTGAATAGCAATATTTCAACTATGATCCAATCCATGGGAGGTTTTACTTTACCTGATGCCTATGACATTGCTATAAAAGCTGAAAACAACCTTATTCAGGCTAGAAAATTAGCACCAAGGCCTACAATGCCATTTTTGGCAGATTTAGCCCCTATTCCATAGCCTATTATGATTATAAAGCCTGTTGTTGCTACCCCATCCCTAGATATGTTTAAATCCTTGCAAACCATGAGAAATAAGCTGACATCAATGGAAAATATATTTGCATTACCTAACAGACCTTATCAGGCTCCTTACTAATAGAATCAACAAAATAGGTAGCCTTACCAACAGAATCAAAATTATAGGCAACCTTATCAGTAAAGGCAGTTTGATCCTAATGTTCCTAGCACATCTAACACTTTGGTTCTAGTTAATATGGCTACAGAGGAGTAAAGTGTCAACCTTGTAATCAACCTCATTCGGTGTAAATTACCCAAATGCTTTCCTGAACCTGAATCTTGTTACACAACCTCAATCTGAAGCATTATTCATGCCTCAAATGGAGAGTGGGAAACAAGAAGGTCATGTTCAGAAAGCACCTAAATAGAATTTGGTCACTTCAACGAGAAGATTTCATTACGCTTACCACTAGAGCTCAAGAGAAGGCTACTGAAAATAAAAACAACAAAATAGACCTGTGATGCCCACTGTGATTGATAATTTAGCATCTAAAACCCAAAACCAGCCAACAAAGACCCTCATTGTCCCTCAAAGAACAACAAGTGTTACGGCTAGCAAAGAGCAAAAAAAAAATAGCTACAACCTGATCCAAGAAGATTATTTATTCCTCAGATATCCAAAGTTGTTCAAGCAGAGTCATTTTTGCTAAGACTTATGCTAAAACTATTAAGTCCATCTCTAAAACGTTTGCTTCTTTTAATATCGTTAATGTAATGAAAAAACATAATGTTAACATCTCAATGTGGGATGATTTAAGCATTCCAGGATATTAGGATTTACTCTCTCATAAACTAGCTAAACAACAAATTTCTTCCAAAACAATCAGAAAAGGTGGTTCAAAAGATAGATATGGTCCTTAGAACACTTGATCAAGACCGCCTAAAAGGGGTTAGATGGATGGTTTAGAAAGTTTTAAATGCTCATGACATAAAGAAACCACCACCATTTTATCTATCACTGATTATTGGAGAAAATCTAGTTCATAACTGCATGGTGGATAGCGGTGCAAGTAACATAGTTATGCCAAAAGCAATTGCTGAAAAATTGGGCTTGCAGTATGAGCCTACAGAAAAGAATGTTTTACAGCTTGATGGGACTGCAACTAATACAGTTGGTGTAATCAGAAATTTAGAGGTATGTTTCCATTCTACAAGATGTTACAATTGTGGATTTACCTCCCTATTTTGCTTTGTGCCTATCTAGAGACTTTACAACAAAAATAGGAGGTTATCTCTCTTCAGATTGGTCTTTCTTTTTTTTACCACACATTATGGCACTAAGGTTACTGTTAATTCAAAACCATTGGCTAGATTCCATATTGAGCCTCATTCTCCTAATGCAGTGGCCAATTATTTAGCTTTGGATCAATCTGATTTTGATGATGTAGCTCAAGTTTCGGCATTAGAGGGTGTTTCTAACATGTTTATGGATGAAAAAATAGTTGAAGAACATGCCCATGATCCTTTTAAGGAAGTTGAAGAACATCTTTTCGGTGTATATTGTATGCATGAAGAAAATGCAACAATTCCCTTGCTGTCCAAAACAAAGAATTCAGCGGAAGGGATTTGGAAGCTTCATTTCGATGGAGCTAAGAATAAGAAAGGATAGGGAGCAGGTTTGATGCTCACTTCCCCAACAAATGAAAGGTATTTCACAGCTTTGAGTCTCTAATTTTCATGCACTTGTAATGTAGCTGAATACGAAGCATTAATTCATGGCTTACTTTGGGCTAGAAAAAGAGGGATCAGCACATTACAAATCTTTGGTGATTCTGAGTTGGTTATCAATCAAGTAAAAAGCTTCAATGTTTGTAAGAATTTGTTAATGAAATCCTATAGACATAGAGTTTCAGACTTAATGGAAGATTTTGATGCTATTAATATTCAGTCTATTCCTAGAACTGAAAATAAGCACGCTGACAGACTTGCAATAGTCGGTGCTAGTTTCGAAGTGCTAGAACAGATGGAAAACAACAAGATTCAACCTCATATTAAGTTAATTGTCAGGCCTTCTATCCCTGATAATCAATCAAATTGGTAGGTTTTTGAAAGTGATGATCAAATCTGCAGGTTTTTACAGCAAGAAGTTGAATTTTCTGTAGTAAATCAGGGTAAATTACAACATTTATACGGTGACCAGATTGTTTAACTA
This sequence comes from Taxus wallichiana var. yunnanensis, assembly GCA_018340775.1. Lineage (NCBI taxonomy): Eukaryota > Viridiplantae > Streptophyta > Pinopsida > Cupressales > Taxaceae > Taxus > Taxus wallichiana. The sequence goes on from CM031243.1 coordinate 392,420,372, forward strand.
AAGATAAACAAATTGCCTCGGGGACTTGTCACATTGGAAGACATCTTCAGCACTGATGACCAGTTGAGAAAGGACAAAACTAAGATGTCAACTCATGTTGATAATTACGAAGAGATTTCAGTTGATGAAGGAAAGAATTTATTCCTTGGAAAGGTATGTTCCTTATCCGAAAAATAGTCTTTCATTAATCTTTGCACAGAATTTAAAGATGTTTTCGCTTGGAGATACCAAGACTTGAAAGGTTTTGATCCCGATTTAGCACAGACATCATACCATTGATTTACAACCAAATTCTAAACTAGTTAGGCAGAAACAGAGGCCTGTAAATCATAGAATAGAACCTCTTATGAGGTCTTATGAGGAAAGAGTTATCAAAATTGATTGAATAAAGAATTATTTTCCCAGTTAAACATTCAAGTTGGGTAGCAAATCTTGTTCCTGTTAGAAAGAAGAATGGAGAAATAAGATTATGTGTGGATTTCAGAGATCTTAACAAAGCATCGTTAAAAGATCATTATCCACTACCGAATATGGATCAAATTTTGAGAATAGTTTCAGGTTCAGATAGATTATCCCTTCTAGACGGTTACAACGGATACAATCAAATTTTAGTCCGAGAAGAGGATAGATATAAAACAACTTTTACCACCAAGTGGGGTACTTATGCTTACAAAAGAATGCCTTTTGGTCTTTCAAATGCCGGTGCAACGTTTCAACGTGCAATGGACATGGCTTTTTGCAGCCTATTAAATAAATGCATACTTGTTTATTTAGACGATGTTACTATATTTTCAAAGGATTTTGAAGAACATCTAATGCATTTAAGGCAGACTTTTCAGTTATGCAGGCAATTTGGAATATCCTTGAACCCCAAAAAGTCTATCTTTTCAGTACATCAAGGTAAACTACTTGGCCATATTGTTTCTAAGCAAGGTTTAGCAATTGATCCTTTCAGAATCGAAGCTATATCACAACTATCATTGCCTCATCACAAGAAGGCATTCAAGAGCTTTTGGAAAAAATCAACTTTGTTAGGATATTTTTTCCAGCTAAGAAGCAACAAGAAAAGTTGTTCATGGCATATCATGATCAAGCCTGTGGTGGACATTTCTCAAAGAATGGTCACCACACATAATATCCTCGAGAGGGAGATATTATTGGCCCTCCATCTTTGCGAGACACTCGGGATTGGGTTTCCAAATGCAAAGCATGTCAACATTTTGTCGTGAAAGTCGCAACTAGCTGCATTGCCACTCATTCCTATGGTGATTCAAGAACCTTTTCAACAATGGGAGCTAGATTTTATTGGTGTTATGAATCCTCATTCTAGTCCAGGGCATACTTATGTACTCATTGCAATTGATTACTTCATTGAATGGGTGGAAGCCATCCCAACCAAGCAAACCAACTCTAAAACTCTCTCGCAACTTCTTCAAGGAGAATATCATTGTTCGTTTTGGAATACCATAGAAAATTGTTGTAGACAATGCCACCTATTTCTCCTCCAAGGAGCTCACTGGGGTTTTGTTATGGCTTTGGAATCTCCCTATGTCACTCTTTTCTTAACCACTACCCACAGAGAAATGGGTAGGCTAAGTCAAGCAACAAAAACATCGTGACCATTGTTCACTGGCGGTATATGAGAATCAAAGGAACTAGCACAAGAAGTTATATGATGTATTGTGGGCTGATAGGATCACTCCTAAGAAGGCAATAGGTATGTCACCTTTCCAAATCATGTATGGAGTTGAGGCAGATATTCCCCTCACAATTGAGATGTTAACTCTCAAGTTGTTGCAAGAAATAGAAGATGGTCAATACAAATACTCCATTGATAAGAGGATCCTCTTCCTGGAAAAGCTGGAAGAAAGCAGACGCCAAGTGGTGGATAGAATTAAAGAACACCAATTGAAAGTGAAGAAGATCTTTGACAAGAAGGCAAAGGCAAGAGAATTCAAGGTTGGAGATTTTGTTTTGCTATGGGACAAGAGAAGAGAACCAAAGGGCAGCCATGGAAAGTTTGATTCATTATGGCTCGGCCCATTCCAAATTTATGGAACTTGTGGTGAGAATGTTTTTCTCCTCTCATACTTGGATGGAACACCATTGGAATTGCCTCGAAGTGGGAAATAATTGAAATAGTATCATCAATGAAAGCGGGTTGTCCCCTGTCTTGTACCATAGGTGATTTTCGTAGGTGTGTTTTTTCCTTTTTCTTGTTGTGTGGTTCTCGGTTTTGTTTTGTTTGGTTTGTTGTGTGTTTTCTCCTTCTTCCATTCTTTCTCAAAATTGTACATGACTCTGCAAGGCCCAATGGATAAGGCACTAGTCAACATAATATGTTTTAAAACTTGAGATTCTGGATCCTCATGTCGTGCCCTAGCCATGCCCAGTTCACGCCATGTCCCCAAGCTAGAGCCAGTTGTTGTCTCCTGAAAACTGCTCTGCGTTTTCATAGCCAAATTCAAATTTTTTGAGCTCATGTCCTTTGTTGGTGTTTAAGCCAAGTTAGAGATTCAAGAATTTAGCAAAATTTGTGCCCTAGTGTTGTTTAAATCTTTGTTTTGCTCGTTTTGAGAAATTCTCCATCTCCCGGTCTGTGCAAGAAATTGGTCATTTTTGGCAAAAATGGTAAATTTTCCCTGCAACCCCAGAAAGTTTGAAGTTGTCGATTTTGGTTCATTGCTGAAAAAGTAGAAGTTTTTGTCCTAGGCTGCACAAGTTCACGAGGGACACTTGGAGCTCAAAAGCTGAAATTTTCGATTGCGAGTAAAAGTGGAAGTTTTCTCCTAGCCGCACAAGTTCACGAGGACACTTGAGCTTGAAAAGCTGAAATTTCCGATTGCGGAAAAAGTGGAAGTTTTTGTCCCAGGCTGCACAAGTTCAATTGGGACACTTGGGACCCGAAAAGCCAAAATTGCTGATTGCAGAAAAAGTAGAAGTTTTTGTCCCATACTACACAAGTTCAATTAGGACACTTGGGACGCGAAAAGCCGAAATTGCCGATTGCGGAAAAGTGGAAGTTTTTGTCCCAGGCTACACAAGTTCAATTGGGACACTTGGGACTGAAAATCCAAAATTTCCAATTATGGAAAAAGTGGAAGTTTTTGTCCCAGTCGCGCAAGTTCAACTAGGACACTTAGGACCTGAAAAGCTGAAATTGCCGATCGGAAAAAGTGGAAGTTTTGCCCCAGGTGCACAAGTTCAATGGGGACACTTGGGGCCCGAAAGGCCAAATCGGCAAAAAAATTCAAAAGCATGAGAGTGGGTCGGCAGAGGAAATTGAGTTTTTGAGCCTTTTTCCAAAAAAAGTGAAAATTCAAAGTTGAAGCCCGCAGGAGAAATTCAAAGGTGAAGCCTATGGTTGAAAAGTCAAAGTGGACAAGTGGGTCAACGAGGGATTTGTGTTTTTGAGCCCCTTTGCAAAAAGGTGAAAAGTTAAAAAGTAACCCATAGGGCCGATCGAGATTTAAAGGGAAAAAATCAAAGTTGAAGCCTCGCAGGGAAAAATTCAAAGGTGAACCCCATTTACAAATAGAACGTGCCATGTGTCCTAGTCAAATCGAGAAGCAACGGGCTATCAGAGGAAATTGAGTTTTGAGCCTTTTTCCAAAAAAGGTTAAAATGTTTTGAAAAGGGCCACGACCCCATTTCCAATCGTAGGGTGCCATTGGGGACCAATTTGTTCCAAATTGTCAAATCTCACGAAAAATCACAAAATGTGAAAGGCTTCCCCCGTAACCGCTCCAATCCCTTCCTGCCACATGGATAGCATGATTTCAAAGCTATAGGAGAAAATCAAATGGTCTATAATTAAATTGGCAAATCGAATATAACGGTTGCTTTGCAAGATCCGGTTTTTAACCCGTCATAAGCGTTTTCTTCACAACAAAGGAATTTGAAAAGGCATTAAGGATTTTCAGAATTGATTGAACCGTTTTGGCAAAGGATGTAATGGCTTCTCAATGTCATTCTAAAGGGGTGATTGATTTCAAAAAGATCGAGTGCTCAGACCTAGAAAAGATAGAAAACGCCATTCTTCTTCCTCGAATTTCCTCCATTATCAAGCTATGTACAAACTCTGCTCGAGCTTTAATATTAAAAGAAGGAATGTTTGCCTTTTTTATCAAGGAATTGATTGGTACTTTGTGACCAATGAGTTTCATTCGGTCTTGTAGCTTCTCCTGTGGATTTGTTTTTCTTCTGACTATAAATGCATGTAAATGAATTTTCTAATTAATGTGTGTGAGCATTTGATATTCTACTCACAACATTAGTTTCTCCTACCTCCATTCTCACTTCCTTTCCCCTTCTCAGACAAAGTTCTTCTCTAGTGAGAAATTGCTATCTTTGCCACAGCTCACTGAGTGCCCCTGTTGGATCTCCTCTCGAAAGGCCACCATTGAAATCCACTTTTTCACTCATGCACATACGGAAGCTACACCATTCAAGTAGAGGGACTTAAATTCCCATAGTGTTGGCTTGAAACCCATCAATTTGTCCACAAGACAAATTTTCTCACCAACATCACCTTAAGCATCATGGTTTCATTTCACTTGATACACAAAATGTTACTCCATGCTCATCTCCAATTGTTAACTCCCAATTGAATCCTAAATCGGATCCATATATTTCTAACGAGCATCATTCCATAATCACTCATGTTCCTTCTTTGCTTAGTCAAGAGTCTCCTAAGCAACCTCCTCTAAAAATCAATCCATCACCTCCTCCTCTCATGTCTTCTACATTGCTACCAATTCCACCTAAGAAACCTCCTTTAAAAATCATTCCATCCCCTCCTCCTCGCAAGTATTCTATAACACTATCAATCCTAAATAAGCTACCACCATTTAAGGTCCTCTCCATCCTACTCCACTTCAGTGTCCAATTATTTTTGTCAAACAAGTTAATCCTTACATTAATGGCCAAGACACATTTCAAGCTCCACCACCATGACATGGTCCTTCTCACATCACCATATATATATATTCATCACTCACATACTTGGGGATCATTACGCTTCCCCCCTTCAATATTTATCAATTGTTACTTATCACCACACTTACGCTTTACACTCTATGCTTCACATCTAGTATTTCTTACTACTCTTACACATCTTGATACACACCTTGTATCATCATTACCCTATGACACACTCTAGTTCCATGGTTCATACTCAACTGCCGAGGGTCTAAATCTGAAATTAACCTCTCCACATTCACACTCTATGCTTCATGATCTATATTTCTAGCGCAGACTTTCAAATCATTTCCGATGACGCACTCTTGTTATATGGTTCATTCTTGATTGTTGAGGGGTCTTTTATAAATGAACCTCATCTCATAAACATTTGTTGTGGGGCACGCTGCTCTTACTAGCTTCACACATTGCATACCATCCCATTCACACTCACTATTATTACATATCTTGGTTGCACTTAATATTTCTCGCTTATTTTACTTACATTTACACTTTGTTTCCTATGCTAGACAAATACTTAGTATGTCAATATCTTTTCCATATACACATGTACATTCACTTGGTCTTTTGGAGTGAATACATATATTTTATAGGTATTTACATGATGCAAAGATGTTTGGCATTGTAGCTCTTACCAATCCCACCGAGGCTCCCGGGGCATATACTTTCTCACATAATACAAGTTCTATCATTCATCATATTCTTACTAGTACATTACTTATTCCATTGATAAAAACATGCTTTGACATACTCTTTATCTTTTTAACATGCTAACGGGTGCTTCATGTGTAGCATTTTCTTTACAAGACTATTTTCCACCATGGTTATCTTACACTTTTTTGACACTGTTTTTCATTGATTGCTATTATATGTCGTTTTGCGGGTTATGCCCTATCGATGCAGGAACATAAATTACAGAGACCATAACTTTTGATCCGATTGTTAGATCATCTTTAAATTTTACAAGGTGGTATATATACATTACTAACATCCTACCGATAACTTCACTAGCACATTTGTGGCCATTTCGACACATTTTGGGTATGGATCCTTCATCTAGTGGCCTAAAATTAGCTTCGAATGTTTTTTTTCGCTTTTGACTAAGTCTTAGAACTTTAATACCTTTTGTTTTGCTTGTTAGAATAAGTCAAAATTTTGTGTGAGCCTTAATTTATGAAGGAAAATTTGGCACGTAAATTTTGGGGCCAATATGAGTTGTTTTTCTAGTAGGTAATTTTTTGCATTTTAGGGTTTTTGGCAATTTAGAGTTTTTTGGCATTTTAGGGTTTTTAGAGTAGACATGAAATAAAAGGTGGATTATAATGATGTAAAAGATTAGTGTGGATTTCAGAATGAGAAGAAATCTATTTTAAAACTCCTAGTTTTTATTTGCAAAGTTTTTTATGTGTGTTTTGGAGGTATTTCAACCTCTTGCAGCTTAGATTCACATCAATTGGTATCAGAGCCGGATTTAGATCATCGCAAGACACATGAGGGGAGGTTATGCCCAGATGAATAGGCATATGCAAGAGCTACAAAGACAAGTTGTTGAGCTCATAGGAGAAGTTACCCGCCTTATAAGGAGACATGCAAATGGGGATGTAGACCTAGATAGTGATACTGAAGAAGTACCTCCATTAATGAATGAAGGAGGAGATGAAGAAGAAAATGAGAGAGATGAAGAAACCTTGAATGAGAGACCATTTGAGGAGAGATTGATTTGGGCTTTAGAGGGAAAGAATGAAGACATTAAGATTAATGTTCCTGATTATGGTGGAGGGTTGCGACCGAGAGGAGATGATTGATGGTTCAATCACATGGAAAAATTATTTGAGTGGAAGGAGAATAAGTTTAAGTTTGCATGCACTAAGTCGGCTGTGACATGCATTTATCCGGTGGGATCACCTACAAAATGAAAGACAAAAGGAATGGAAAGGGCAAGATCCGAAGCTGGAATAAAATGGTAAAGAAGCTGAAAAAAATTTCTTCCTGTAGATTATACTCAGACACTCTTTCGAAGGTTCCAAAACCTAAGACAGAAGGATCTCAGCATTGAGGAGTATACCAATGAATTTTACAAGTTGTCAATCAAGGTGGAACAAGGAGAGTCTGAAGAACATAAGGCTACACGATATATAAATGGGTTGAGTTACACCATACAAGATGAGCTGAGTATGCTCCGGATCCATAGCCTGGATGATGCTTATCAACTCACATTAAAGGAAGAAGAAAATAACAAGAGGAATAATTTTAGAAGAGGTGTGAAGAGAGGGCCATCATCATCTCCAATGAGAGGTAGAGGTAGATTTGAATCTACAAAAGGTGAATCCTCTAATATAGAACGACATGAATATTCTAGTCAAAATCGTAGTCAATACCAAAGAGGTAGGGGTTTCGTAAAGGAAGAGGTTATAATTGAGGATGGGGCTGGAATATACCCCAAAGGCAATATACATGTTTCAAATCTGGTGAAGAGGGGCACAAATATTTTGATTTTCTGTAGTATCCTACACAAGATAGATGGCAAGGAGAACAACCACGAGTAAATCTAGTTGAAGTGAAGAGGAAGAAGAAATGGAGGTTGTTGCAGACTTGGGTGAAACCCTCATGATAAGGAGGATGATGATTTCCCAAGGAAGGAGAAAGAATAGGATGTTGTTGGTGTTGATTCGTGGCTACGAACAAATATATTTTGAACAAGATGCACCTCTGGAGGAAAGGTATGTAAAATTATTATTGATGGTGGTAGTTGTGAAAATATGGTTTCAACTGTGATGGTTGATAAACTCAATCTAAAATGTGAGAAGCACCCATATCCCTATCATATATCATGGTTCAAGAAAGGGAATGAGGTAACAATAGATAAAAGATGCCTGATAAAGTTTTTGATTGGGAATGCCTACAAGGATGAGGTATGGTGTGATGTTATCCTAATGGATGCATACCATATATTACTGGGGAGGCCTTGCAATATGATAGAAAGGTTACACATGATGGAGGGAAAAATACATATACTTTTTGGAAGGATGGTGTAAATTTGGTCTTGTTACCCTTCAAGGAAGAAGAGAAGAGTGAGGGATTATTGGATAAAAAATAGTTTGTTACAGAAACAAAAGAAGTTGGCTAGTGTTATGCACTGATGTCAAAGAAGGTGGAAATAGAGGATTTTAATATACTTGTTTTAAAAGGTACTAAATGAATAAAAAGATGTCAACAACATATTGATTTGATCCTAGGATCGACCCTTCCAAAACTCGGGAAGCCTATCGACGAGTCTCGACATGTGAGTGAAGAGTCGAATGCACAAGCGACAAATCTAATACAAAAAGGGTTAGTGAGAGAAAGCATGAGTCCATGTGTAACTCCAGCACTATTGACTCCCAAAAAGTTGGAGACTAGAGAATGTGTGTAGACAATAGGGCCATAAATAAAATCACAATTAAGTATTGGTTCCCAATTCCAAGATTGGATGATATGATGGATGTAAGCGGAGCCCGATATTTTAGCAAGATTGACCTGTGGAGTGGGTACTACCAGATCCGAGATCCGTGAAGGGGATGAATGGAAAATAAATTTCAAAACAAAAGAAGGATTATACGAGTGGATGGTGTTGCCATTTTGGATATCTAATGAACCCCATACATTCATGAAACTGATGAAAAGAGTACTCGAGAATAAAATGGTAAGTTTGTTGTTGTCTATTTTGATGATATTCAGATATTCAAGTAAGACAGTGGAAGAACACTTGTTACATATGAAATTGGTGTTATAATTTTTAAGTAAAGAGAGTCTATATGCAAACTTAAAGAAGTGTATATTTCTTTAGAAGATTCTATTTTTTGGGGGTTTGTCATATCATAAGATGGGGTGAGGATAGATGAGGAAAAAGTAAAGGAAATTTTAGAATAACATATTCCAAAGAATGTGACAGAGGTTCGTAGTTTACATGGATTGGTAAATTTTATAGGAATTTCATTAGGAATTTTAGTAGCATTGTTGTACTCCATAACAGAGTGTACAAAGGGAGTGATTCTCTATGGACCAAGGCAACAATAGATAGTTTTGAATTGTTGAAGAAGAAAGTGTCAGAAGCACCTATTTTGGTATTCCAGATTTTAGCAAGGTCTTTGAGGTTGACTGTGATGCCTCATATGTTGGGATTGGAGTTGTACTTAGTCAATAAGGATGACTTTTGGCATTCTTTAGTGAAAAGCTAAATGAATCCAAGAAGAAATATTCTACTTATGATGTGGAATTTTATGCTATTGTTCAAGCATTAAGGCACTAGAGCCATTACTTGGTAGCAAAACAATTTGTACTCTTCAGCGACCATGAGCCTTGAGGTATCCAAACACACAGTAAGGAACTAAATAGTAGGCATGCAAAATGGTTTTCACTTTTACAAGAATATACTTTTTCTTAAAGCATAAGTCGGGTAAGAAGAATCAAGTTGTTGATGCCTTGAGTAGGCATGTAGCACTTTTGACAACAATGGAAAATGAAGTAGTAGGGTTTGAGGTAGTTAAGGAATTGTATGAAGGTGATCCAGATTTTGGTGATGTTCTGAAACAACTTAAGGACTCTGAAGTAATGTTGGCTAGATTTTCTCGCACAACAAAAACCTAGGCAGTCATGAGATAAATCTCCCTCATTTACCAGTGAGGCTCCGTGTAAGATTTTGTCAATTTATATGTCCTAATATCTATTTGTGGGTATTACTTTAACCATTTAGTTCATGAACCATAGCTAGATAGTTCTATAGTAAGTAAGCAAATGTAAAAGAAAGGAAAAATCTGCAAAAGAGGAAAATAATAGGAAATGGGGGAAGGAGAGAGGATGTGCAACCCAAGCAATAGTTTACAAAGTTGATTACATGCACATAAATTAAAACAAATAGATAATTAAACACATAATTCAAAGCAAAGGAAACTTTCGGATCAATATCTATAATAACAATATCAATAAAGCAAAGGAAAATAAATTAGAAGAAAGCTACAATACTTCCGGCCTTGTTCTTTTCAATATTCCGCATGTAGTTGACTCTTTTGCCTTTGATTCTCACCAAACTCCATCCGTATAAGTGACTATGATTTTCTTACGAGTATTTCCTTTGACTTGTCTTCCTCTTATCCTTGAAGCTTTTGTAGTTCTTTTCAAAGACACGCATCGTGAAATGTTTCCCGTAAATAATTCAGATAAAACTCATAATTTTTATTTTTAATTGTATATGAGAAATTAAAATTTTTGGAAAGCACTCGGGTGAATGAAAATACAAGTAAATTCAATGAAGGCTTCAACTGGAAGATTGGGAGCACATGCACAAGATCTTGGAAGGAATTCTCCATGCACTGACTTCTACACGGGCTACGTCAAAAACAAGAGGATGAATTTTTACGGAAGCTTTTGCAATTATGAGATTTGGATCTGTCAATTAAATTGGTGATAGGTTTCAGGGCCTCTGTCTGTATCATTGACTTCAACAAATCTGGAAGCTATGCATGATTTTGTTGATCCTTTTCTTTCATCATGCTTCATCATGGCTGGGACAATCTTTGTCTGAGCTCTTTTTCCTTTAATTCTGCTGGAATTCTTTGTAATTGGTGCAGATCTAACAATTTATTCAGATTCGGAGGATATATTCAATGTACCTGACATTGATTTGCACTCCCTTTCACTTATATGAACACCTTTAATGAATACCTATAATTAATTCAGACAAAGATGGATTCCAGAGCATGAACACTTGATTTTTATCACAAAAATGTGCATTTAAAACCCAGCGCCTAAAATTTGAGGCTTTACTTGCATGCAAAGCAAGCATAAATATTTTTAACTTCACCTGGGCACTTATACGAACATGTAGATAATTAACAAGGCTTAAATCAAGCTCCTCCAACCCTAGGCGCCAAACTTTGAAGCTTTCCAGAAATGAAAAACACTTTTTAATGCAAAAATCCTCCTTCCTGGGCGCCAAAACTGTCAGGGCTGCAATCCTTTGCAAAAAGAATTAATCACTGCTTCATTATGGTATCCCATACTTATATAATTCTCAACATACTATTTTTAATAATTGCCCCTTCCTATTTCGAAAATTTAATTAATAAACAATCATGTTTGTTCATCCAAATTGGGTGCCCAATTATGCATGTTGCTGGATGCTTTTAATTAAATAAATTTTATTTATTTTTAGCATGCATCCTTCAGTTCTCTTTGGATTTTCTTCATGCATTGACTTTCCTTCTATTTATGGCGCCAAAATTGGGTGAATAAACATTAATAAATATTATTAAATGCATTGTTATTCACCCAAGGTGGGTTACATTTTTGGCAAGGGTGAATTCTAAAATAAGAAGTCAACTTTTGATGGGAATTTTCACCCGCACTACAGATCTAATAATCCCTTCTTCCGCTTAAGTTATTTGACTTTTATAATGGGAATTTTTATCCTGCAAGGTAGGTAAAAAATTCCCACCTGCCTGCCACCTCTGATTTTCCCACTATAGCTTAAGTGACTTTGACTTCATGGGAATTTTTACCTTGCAAGTGTGTACTAAATTCCCACTTGCCTGTTGCTTATAATTTTCCCATCGCAGCTTAAGTGACTTTGACTTCATGGGAATTTTTACCCTGCAAGGCAGGTAATAAATTCCCACCTGCTTGCCACTGCCAAAAATCTCATTGCAGCTTAAATGACTTGATTCCCTAAAAGTGCGACTTGCCTAGGAGAGTCTTTTTATGCATGACTTCATCTTTTTAACCGGATGCTTGCTTTCCGAGGTGATCCCTTGTGGTATGAAAACCATACATGATTTCCAGACGTTCCAAGCAATTAAACATACTATACTGGTGAAGGAATTGACCTAGGGGAATTTCACAGAGAAACTAAGGAGAAAACTAGAGAGAAATGTAAAAGAAATAAATAAAAAAAAAAACGTTTCTATAAATCACAAAAAAGCTCAGATTCATTCATAGTGAAAACCCCTCGATATATGTGAATACCGACATGCCAAACTTCAATAGGGTTCAACCGGAGCACAATTTACTTCAAACAAGGCATTATTTATTTAATAAATAATTAAATAAAAAATTCCCGTAGACGAAACTTGGTTTTGGCATCGTGGTATTTGTCGAAATTGGCTCATATGATTCACTGGGAATATCTTGACGCAATATAGGCATCTTCTGGCAATAAAAACCCAAAAGACCCGTTATTTTAAAAGTACAATTTTTTAAAAACATGGGGTAGTCTCGATTTAAGGGTGAAATCACGGGGACACCAGTAGGATTTTTCTGTGGACATCTTTGCCTTTGTGAAAATGACAAGAGTAAAGACGAGATCCCAACATTTCTGGTTTTGTATCTTATCCTTTGGGCTCGGGGTCAGGCAAACAAGAACAACACAACACAAAAAAAAAAAAAAAAAAAAAGTTTTATTTATATACATACATGTTTTACCCTACTATTTTGTGTTAGGAACAACTTTAAGTGTTGCCCATTGAAGGGCAACGAAAACTCAATTCCGTCTTGGTAGGCAAGGAAGAAAGTATCTATTCTGGCAGCTCTCTTGATCACGAAGGGCCCTTTCCTGAGAGGTGAATAAGATTTGCCGTGCATGCCCTTTGGTTCATATCTCTTGTCCCACTAGAGTACCCAAAGATCCAATCTTGAAATTCCTTTCTCTGGCCTTCTTGTCAAATACCTTGGGCAATTCCTTATCAGCTTCTTCTTATGGTGGCTCATCCTTTCTTCTCTCTGCGGTGAGTAAGTCTTCATCAACTTCCTCCATTCCTAGATTCACCGGCTGCACTTCTGAGGAAGAACTATCACCATATTCTTTGTTCTTCTTTAGGTACTGATCATGCTTGTTGAAAGTCTCCACTAAGTTAACTAAACCCTTGGGGATTTTGTTACCTTTTGGTTGGATTACTCCACTACTATTATCATAACCTGGATCAATTTTTTTTGTGTTTGTTTCTCGTGCTGGTGATTTATTCCCTTCAACACACAACCTCTCAAAGTTGTCTTGTTCCAGACATACAAGTGTTAGTTTGTCATCATAGAAATTTTGCCATTGTTCAACACTGTCCGGGACTTTAGGGCAGTAAACCATCTCCACTTTATAGTTTCCTTTTCTGAATATGGACGGTGGTCTATCTCGGATTCAATAGTACAACTATGATCGCCAAAGAATCTAATTTGCAGTTTTGATTAGTTGGAATGAAGTCAATAGAGAAGGCTATAAAATCCATGTGTGGCGAGAAAGTATTTTATCTCGTAATGCTTGAGCTTATCTCCTTTGATTTGATCTTGTCCTCGAACTTGCTTTACTAGAATTTCAATATCTCCTTAGGCTTTGAGGAGTTTTACTTCTTTATTTTTAGCTTGCTCCATTCCTAGAAGCAATGCTTCATAATCCACCGTATGATTGGTGTTCTCGAACATCAACTTGTGGGAGTATGGGAATATTTCATGATCTGGAGATATTAATAGAATTTCGGCTCCTGATCCAAAAGATCAACAAGTTCCTTTAAACTCTAGAGTCCAAACTTTTTCAGCTCCTTCTGGTTCTGGCTCTGGTTGAAGTTCTGGCTCTAGAATGTCTTTATCCATTTCCAAGAAATAGACCCCACGGTTAGATTCCTGAAAAATAATCTGAGATCTAGGATCCTCAGATTTTTTTACCATGTACTTGGACTTCTTTTCCGGCTCCAACTTATGGTTAATCCCTTTGATAGGAATATGAGCGCGAGACCAATCCATTTTTACTTCTCTTCCTAGCTCTTTACAGAAGTTTCTACTCAAAGCAACATCCCGTAAGAGACCGGAATATCTGCAACTAAGATTTTCATCTTTATTCTTTTCTCAGGAAAAGCTGCCAAAACAACTTGTGCATTTTTGATTTGTCCAATTAAAGGGACTTGTCTTTCCATGGAGTAGCACCTTCCTATGGTCTTTGTCAGGGTAAGCCCAAGAGCATCTACAACTTTAGCTGGCATGACGTTGTCAGAAGCACCTAAATCTAAAATGTAGTTGCTTAACTTGAAACCATTAAGCAATAGGGAAACATAGAACAGTTCCACTCTTTCAGAAGATGGTGAGGATTTAACAACCGCAGTGTTGTTCTGGGGAGGAGTAACTTTGGGCTTAGGCAAAAGGCCCTTTGATGCATTAGATTGTCCTATAGATTGTACATATTTGACTAGCCTATTTAACTACTCAAGAAAGGCTCTCAAGTATTCAGCTTCTAACATTTGAACTCTAGTTTTCTTGGTATGATCAATAATGTCAAAAGAAGGTATAGATTCAGATACTTGAGCTAATTTTTGTGGTTGAGATGAAGAACTCACATTCTTATCTCTAGGCGTCTAAAGAAGAAGGTAAAGGGCTACCCCTTCTTTGTCTGTGAGCTAATGCCTCAGCTTGACGATTTTGTGATCTTGTAAATACTGCATATGTATGACCATGATCATCTTCATGAAGCTTCTCATCATCATGTTCAGATTTGTAGTTTAGGTAATTAATGTTGGAGTCACCAAAGCAGGACCTACAAAATCATCATTCTCGAGCTGATCAGTGTCAGCTTCTTGGTCTTTTTCATTCATCTCCACGTTGTTTCTAGGAGCAACTTCAATTGATAATCTTTGGGAACCAACAATGCGGTTCCAGTTGTTGTTGTTGAAATTCCAAGCAAGGGAAATATTGTTTCCCTAAGCCATTAGAGCCATTTGTTTCTTCATCTACATCATGTCATTTGCTAACTTTTGTAGTAGTGAATTGGAGGTAGTAGCAGAGGATGAACTTTTAGCTCTAGAAGTGTTGCTTTTTATCTTTCTAGCCATGATGACGTCATCTTCAATCTTAACCGCTATGTTTTGGGCTGCTAACAAGTCAAGCATGATGTGCTCTTTGGAGTTGATAGCTTACTTTAGGAAGTAAAGCATTGATAAAGAACATATTTTGATTCTTGCCATTTAGAGAAGCGAAGGAATTTTGTAAAGTAATCTTTGGAATTTTGCAATAAAATCCCGCATGTGCTCATGTGGTTCCTTCTTCAGCTGAGTCAGTTGGGTTATCAAGGTACTAGAATCTTCAGCTGGTTTGAATCTCTTCAGGAATGCATCTCGCATAGTAGCCCAGTTGGTTATGGTACCAGGAGCTAGTTGGTAGAACCATTCTCTAGCTAAATCATGCAGAGTCTCTATGAAAAGCCGTACAGACACATCTTCATGTTTTATGGCGAGCACTCCATAGGATATAAAGAATGTAGCCAGGTGATCATCTAGATTCTGATTGCCATCTCCAAAGAATTTCAAAAAATTATTTCTTGTCCCTTTAGGTAGATCATGCATAGGAGGAGTCGATTCAAAGGTCTAAAGGCTAAACCCTATGGAATAGGTGTTACATGGTGGGTTCAATTCAAAGCATGATGAACGGGGCACATCTTCTTTGAGAGTAGACTTGATGAATAATTCCAGCTACCGGATTATGTTGAAGATGATCCGGATCTGGATAAGTTTGCACTCTTCTTCCTGGTGAAAGGCTAGATCTGCGGCTTCTAACTTGAGAAATCCTGTGTCCTGCTAATTTTTGTTGTTTCCCAGTGAGTCGCCAAAACTTGATGGCTAGATTTTTTGCACAACTGAAAACCTATGCGGTCATGAGATAAATATCCCTCATTTACCAAAGTGAGGCTCCCGTGTAAGATTTTGTCAATTTATATGTCCTAATATCTATTTGTGGGTATTACTTTAACCGTTTAGCTCATGAACCATAGCTAGACAGGTTCTACAACAAGTAAGCAAATTTGTAAAAGAAAGGAAAATCAGAAGAGGAAAATAATATGAAATGGGGGAAAGGAGAGAGGATGTGCAACCCAAGAAATAGTTCTACAGAGTTGATTGCATACACATAGATTAAAACAAAGAGATAATTAAACACATAACTCAAAGAAAAGGAAACTTTCAGATCTAGATCTATAATAACACAAAGTTTATGAATAGATCTAGAAAGAAATAAGAAGCAAAATGCACCGTTGACACAAAGTTCTTTGGAAATCTCTTCTCTATTCCTCTGCTTGCAGAAATAAGGGTTTCAGCTCAAAGTCTGGAACACAAGAATGCTGATTACAAATTCTCATCTTTAACCCGTAGGTTCTTCCTCTATTTATAGTGTATGGAGAGGAAGTTACAAATAGGAAACTATAACTGAACTGACACATGTGGAAGTTGTAAAAGAAACAACTGGAAATCTCCCTCCTAGAATTCCTCTTTGCATGACATGCATGATTTATAACTGAAAATAGAACCTTCTATTTTGCATGTCTACCACCTATCTCCAAGTAAATGACCTCTTCAAGTAATGGCTTTTAAACCAATCACTTAAGTTTTATAATTTAATTGATCGCTCAATTACTTTGTCGGAGAAAAGAAGAAGAAAGAGGAAAATAAATTAGAAGAAAGCTGCAACACTTCCAGTCTTGTTCTTTTTCAATATTCCACATGTAGTTGACTCTTTTGCCTTTGATTCTCACCAAATTCGATCCGGGAAGCAATCGACTATGATTTTCTTATGGGTATTTCCTTAAACTTGTCTTCCTTCTTATCCTTGAAGCTTTTGCAGCTTCTTCTCCGTACATGCATCGCTGAAATTTTTGCCATAAATAATTCGATAAAACTCATCATTTTTATTTTTAATTGCATATGAGCAATTTAAAATTCTGGAAAGCACTCCAGGTGAATGCAAATACAAGTAAATTCAATGAAGGCTTCAAATTGAAGATTGGGAGCACATGCACAATATTCGGAAGGAATTCTCCATACACTTACTTCTACAGTGGCGCAATTAAACAAGGGGATGAATTTTTACCTAAGCTTTTGTAATTATGAGATTTGGATTTGTCAATTAAATTGGTGATAGGTTTGGTGGCCTCTGTCTGTATCATTGACTTCAACAAATCTAGAAGCTATGCATGATTCTCGATATCCTTTTCTTTCATCATGCTTCATCATGGTTGGGACAATCTTTGTCCGAGGTCTTTTCCTTTAATTATGCCGAAACTCTTTGTAATTGGTGCATATCGACAATTTCTTGATTCAGAGGATATATTCAATGTACCGAAATTTATTTGCACTCCCTTTCACTTATATGAACACTTTTAATGAATACCGTAATTAATTCGACAAAGATGGATTCCAGAGCATGAACACTTGATTTTTATCACAAAAATGTGCATTTTAAACCCGCTTACCCTAAAATTTGAGGCTTTGCTTGCATGCAAAGTAAGCATAAATATTTTTAACTTCACTGAGCACTTCTACCAACATGCAAATAATTAACAAGGCTTAAATCAAGCTCATCCAACCCTAGGCACCAAACTTTAAAGCTTTGCAATGAAAAACACTTGTTGATGCAAAAATCCTCCTTCCTTGGGTGCCAAAATTGTTCGGGCTGCAATCCTTTGCAAAAATAATTAATTACTTCTTCATTATGGCATCCCATGCTTATATAATCCTCAGCATACTATTTTTAATAATTGCCCCTTCCTATTTCTGAAAATTTAGTTAATAAACAATCATGTTTATTCATCCAAATCGGGCGCCCAATTATGCATGTCTTGCTGGTTGCTTTTAAATAAATAAATTTTATTTATTTATAGCATGCATCCTTCAGTTCTCTTTGGATTGTCTTCATGCATTGCCTTTCCTTCTATTTATGGCACCAAAATTGGGTGAATAAACATTAATAAATATATTTAAAGGCATTGTAATTCACCCATGGTGGGTCGCATTTTTAGCAAGGGTGAATTCTAAAAATAAGAAGTCAACTTCGATGGGAATTTTCACCTTGCATTGCAGCTCTAATAATCCTTTCTTTCGCTTAAGTTATTTGAATTTTATAATGGGAATTTTTATCCCTGCAAGGTAGGTAATAAATTCCCACCTGCCCGCCACCTCTGATTTTCCCACTGTAGCTTAAGTGACTTTGATTTCATGGGAATTTTTACTCTGCGAGGTAGGTAAAAATTCCTGCTTGCCTCGCTACTTCTAATTTTCCCATCACATGACTGAGTGACTTTGACTTCATGGGAATTTTTACCTGGCAAGGGTAATAAAATTCCCACTGCCCGCCAACGCCAAAAATCCATTATCAAAACTTAAATGACTTGATTCCCCAAAAGTGCGACTTGCTTAGGAAAGGATTTTTGTGCATGACTTCATCTTTTTAACCGAAGCTTGCTTCCGAGGCTGATTTCTTCCGGTATGATAGCCGTACATGATTTCAATATGTTCTAGGCAATTAAACAGACTATACTAGAGAAGGAATTGACCTAGGGGAATTTCACAGAGAAACTAAGGAGAAAATTGAGAAAAATGCAAAAGAAATAAATAAAAACAAAAACCATTTCTAGAATTCACAGACAAAGCTCAGGATTCATTCCTGGTGAAAACCCTATTGATATATGTGAATATTGACATGCCAAACTTCAACAGGGTTCAACCGGAGCACAATTTACTTCAAACGGGGCATTATTTATTTAATAAATAATTAAATAAAAATTTCCCGCAGACAAAACTTGGTTTCGACATCTGGGTATTTGTCAAAATTGGCTCATATGATTCACTAGGAATATCTTGACGCAATACAGGCATCTTCTAGCAATAAAAACACAAAAAGACCCGTTATTTTAAAAGTACGATTTTTTTAAAACATGGGGTAGTCTCATATTTCAGGGTGAAATCTGGGACACCATGTAGGTAGTGGTTCTTGTAATTATTTGTTGCAGGATGGTTATTTGTTTAGGGGAAATAATTGTGCATCCTGCTTTGGTTCAATGAGAGAAAATATTATAGGAGAATTACATAGTGGGAGTTGGTGGACACTTTGGTATAAGTAAGACAATTTCTTTTATTGTAGAAAAGTATTGTTGGCCAAAGGTAAAGAGGGGCATAAGTAGGATTGTAGCAAGATGTAGAGTGTGCCAAATGGCTAAGGGTCATGCAGAATATTGGGTTGTATATGCCATTACCTATCCCTACAGGGCCATGGGTTTATTTAAGTATGGATTTCATGTTAGGACTTCCTAACACACAATGAAGGAATGATTCTATCTTTGTTGTGGTTGATAGATCCTATAAAATGGAAGATTTTATTTGTTGTAAAATAACTAATGATGCTTCCGAGTTGTAGATTTGTTTTTTTAGAAGTGGTTAGATTGCTTGAGTTCAAGAATGATCACTTTAGATCACGACATGAGGTTTTTGAGTCACTTTTGGAAGACTATGTGGAGGAAACTAGGGACACAACTACATTTTAGTAGTGCATATCACCCCCAGACTGATGGGCAGATGGAAGAAGTGAACACAATCTTGGGAAATCTCCTACGTTGCATAGTTGGAGAAAAGGCAAAACAATGGGACTTAGCTTTAACACAAGTCGAATTTGCCTATAATAGCTTGGTAAATAGGTCAACATGGAGGTCTCCTTTCTAGATTGTATATGGTAGGAATCTCGTGGGGGTCTTAGATTTTATTGTGCTACCTGGTGAAGATAAAACTAGTGATGATGTTGAAGCAGTTGCATAACACATTCTACAACTGTAGGATGAAGTGAGGGAAAAGTTGAAAGTGAGTAATGCACAATATAAAGCAGTTGTAGATGACAGTAGGAGAGTAAGTGTATTCAAAGAAGGAGATATGTTTACGGTTCATCTTATAAAGGAGTGGTTTCCAAATTGGACATATAATAAACTTAAGTATAAGAAGATTGGGGCGTGTAGGATTCTGAAGAAAATGAGTGATAATGCTTAGAAGGTGGAGCTACCTGAAAACTTTTCTATCTCACTAGTTTTTAATGTTTTTGACTTATATAAGTTTCTAGGTCATGATGAAAATGTTGCAGAGGAGTAAGAAATAAACTGGGAGCAAGCAGATGTCGAAGAAGAAAAAGGAAAGGGTAATGCGTGTGTCTTGGACCAAAAGACAATCACTACTAGACATGAGAGATACAACATATATTTGGTACAATGGGAAGGTTTACAACAAGAAGAAAATACTTGGATTCTTGAGTGGGAGTTGAAGAAGATTGATAGTGCAAAATTAGATGAATTTCGTCAATTGAATTTGCAGGAGCTGAATTCTTTTCAACTAGGGGAGAATGATGTGGGAGCATAACTTCGTGGAGACAATAACTTTTGATTTGACTATTGGATCATCTTTAAATTTCTAGGTGGTAGATATACATTAGTAATATGCATGGGTTGAGTTTAATTACAAGGTTCATGCCTTTTTATCACATTTTCGCGCATGAATTCCTTCATATAATGGCCTAAAATTAGCTTCGAACGTATTTTTCACTTTTGAATAGGTCTTAGAACTTTAATAACTTTTGTTGTGCTTGTTCGAATAAGTCGAAATTTCTCACAATCCTTAACTTATGAAGGAATATTTTACATGCAAATTTTGGGGCCAATCTGAGTTGTTTTGCTAGTAGGTAATTTTTGGTATTTTAGGTTTTTTTGGCAATTTAGGGTTTTTCGACATTTTAGGGTTTTTAGAGTAGACATGAAATAAAAGGTGAATTGTAACAATGTAAAAGATTAGTGTGGATTCAAAATGAGAAGAAATCTATTTTGAAACTCCGTGTTTTTATTTGAAAAGTTGTTTATGTGTGTTTTGGAGGTATTTCAATCTCGCATCTAGATTCACATCAATTGGTATCGAGCGATTTATATCTTGAGGAAATAGTTAATGTAACATATTACATTTTTCTATGTAAATTTTGCCTCTATTTTATATAATCATGGGTAAATGTGGGAGGGGAGGTTATGCCCAGATGAATAGGCATGTGCTGGAGCTACAGAGACAAGTTGTTGATCTCACAGGAAAAGTTACCCACCTTAAAAGGAGACATGAAAATGGGGATGCAAACCCAGATAGTGATATTGAAGAAGTACCTCCATTAATGAATTAAAGGGGAGATGAAGAAGAAAATGAGAGAGATGAAGAAACCATGAATGAGATACCATTTAAGGAGATATTGATCCAGGATTTAGAGGGAAATAATGACGACATTAAGATTAATGTTCTTGATTATGGTGGAGGGTTACGACCAGAGGAGTTGATTGACTAGTTGAATCACATGGAAAAATTCTTTGAGTGGAAAACCCTTTCAGAGGAGAAGAAGGTTAAGTTTTCATGCACTAAGTTGGTCAGACATGCATTGATCTGGTGGGATCACCTACAAAATGAAAGACAAAGGAATGGAAAGGGCAAGATCCAAAACTAGAATAAAATGGTAAAGAAGTGAAAGAAAAGTTTCTTCCTCTAGAATATGCTTAGACACTCTTTCGATTGTTCCAAAACCTAAGACAGAAGGATCTCAACATTAAGGAGTATACTAATGAATTTTACAATTTTTCAATCAGGGTGGAATAGGGAGAGTCTGAAGAACAGAAGGCTACACAAGTATATAAATGGGTTGAGTTACACCATACAAGATGAGCTGAGTATGCTTTGAATCTAGAGCCCGAATGATGTTTGTCAAATCACATTAAAGGCGTAAGAAAATAACAAGAGGAGTAATTTTAGAAGAGGTGTGAAGAGAGGGCCATTATCATCTCCAATGAGAGGAAAAGGTAGATTTGAATCTGCAAAAGGTGAATCCTCTAATACATAAGAGCATGAAGATTCTGGTCAAAGTGTGGTAACTACCAAAGAGGTAGGAGGTTTTGAGGGGAAGAGGTTATAATGGAGGATGGGCTAGAATAAGCCCCAAAGGCAATATACATGTTACAGATGTGGTGATGAGGGGCACATAAATTTTGAGTGTTTGCATTATCCTACACAAGATAGATGGTGAGGAGAAAAACCATGAGAAAATCTAGTTGAAGTTGAAGAGGAAGAAGAAATTGAGGTTTCTATAGACTTGGGTGAAACCCTCATGATAAGGAGGACAATGATTTCCCCAAGGAAGGACAAAGAACACGATTTTATTGGTGCAGATTTGTGGCTGCGAACAAATATATTTCGAACAAGATGCACCTCTGGAGGAAAGGTATGTAAAATTATTATTGATGGTGGTAGTTGTGAAAATATGGTTTCAACTGTGATGGTTGATAAACTCAATCTGAAATGTGAGAAGAACCCATATCCCTATCGTATATCATGGTTTAAGAAAGGGAATGAGGCAACCATGGATAAAATATGCCTGATAAAGTTTTCACTTAGGAATACCTACAAGGATGAGGTGTGGTGTGATGTTATCCCAATGGATGCATGCCATATATTACTAGGGAGGCCTTGGAAATACGATAGAAAGGTTACACATGATGCGGGGAAAAATACATATAATTTTTGGAAGGATGGTGTAAAGGTGGTATTGTTACCCTTTAAGGAAGAAGAGAAGAGTGAGGGCTTATTGGCTACAAAAGAGTTTGTTGCAGAAATGGAAGAAGTTTTCTAGTGTTATGCAATGATGTCAAAGAAGGTGGAAATACAGGATTTTAATATACTTGTTGCTACCAAGGTACTAAATGAATACAAAGATTTCATATCAGATGAGTTACTAGATGGGTTTCCTCCAAAATGATATATTCAACACCATATTGATTTGATCCCAGGATCGACCCTTCCAAACTAGGAAGTCTATTGGATGAGTCTGACACAAAGTGAAGAGTTGAGCAGGATAAGTGGCGAGATCTAATATAAAAAGGGATAGTGAGAGAAAGCATGAATCCATGTATGCAAGTACAACACTATTGAATCCCAAAAATATGGAGACTGGAGAATGTGTGTAGACAACAGGGCCATAAATAAGATCATAATTAAGTATCAGTTCCCAATTCCAAGATTAGATGATATGATGGATGTGCTAGCGAGAGCCCGATATTTTATTAAGATTGATCTGTAGAGTGGGTACTACCAGATCCGGATCCGTGAAGGGGATGAATGGAAAATGAATTTCAAAATAAAAGAAGGATTGTACAAGTGGATGGTGATGCCATTTGGGCTATCTAATTCACCCAATACATTCATGAGGCTAATGAATAAAGTACTCCAAGAATACAATGGTAAGTTTGTTGTTGTCTATTTTGATGATATTCTGATATTCAGTAAGACAATGGAAGAAAAATTGTTACATATGAAATTGGTGTTAGACTTGTTACGTAAAGAGAGTCTATATGCAAACTTAAAGAAGTGTAGATTTCTTTAGAAGAGTCTTGTTTTTGGGGTTTTTCATATCAGAGGATGGGGTGAGGATGGATGAGGAAAAAGTAAAGGAAATTTTAGAATGGCCTATTCCAAGGAATGTGACAGAGGTTCATAGTTTTCATGGATTGACAAATTTTTATAGGAAGTTCATCAAGAATTTCAGTAGCATTGTTGCACCCATAACAAAGTGTACAAAAGGGAGGGATTTTGTATGGACCAAGGCAACAATAGATAGTTTTTAATTGTTGAAGAAGAAAGTGTCAGAAGCACATTTTTTTATTGCCATATTTTAGCAAGGTCTTTGAGGTTGATTGTGATGCCTCACATGTCGGGATTGGAGCTGTATCTTGAGTCAAGAAGGACAACCTATGGCATTATTCAATTAAAAGCTAAATGAAGTCAGGAGGAAATATTCTACTTATGATGTGGAATTTTATGCTATTGTTCAAGCATTAAGGCATTAGAGACATTACTTGGTAGCAAAAGAATTTTTACTCTTCACTGACCATCAAGCCTTGAGGCATGTAAACACACAAAAGAAACTAAAGAGTAGGCATGCAAAATGGGTTTCATTTTTGCAAGAATATACTTTTGTCTTAAAGCATAAGTCGGGTAAGCATAATCAAGTTATTGATGCCTTGAGTAGGCGTGTAGCACTTTTGACAACAATGGAAAATGAAGTAGTAGGGTTTGAGGCAGTTAAGGAATTGTATGAAGGTGATCCAGATTTTGGTGATGTTGTGAGACAACTTAAGGAAACCGTAGTAGGTAGTGGTTCTTCTAATTATTTGATGTAAGATGGTTATTTGTTCAGGGGGAAACAATTGTGCATCCCTGTTGGTTCAATGAGAGAAAATATTATAAGAGAATTACATAGTGGGGGTTGGCTAGACACTTTGGTATAAGTAAGACAATTGCTCTTTTTATAGAAAAGTATTATTGGCAAAAGGTAAAGAGGGAAATAAGTAGGATTGTAGAAAGATGTAGAGTGTGCTAAATGGCTAAGGGCCATGCATAGAATATTGGGTTGTATATGCCATTACCTATCCCTGGGGCCATGAGTCCATTTGAGTATGGATTTCATGTTTGGACTTCCTAACACACAATGAGGAATGATTATATATTTGTTGTGGTTGATATATTCTCTAAGATGGCACATTTCATTTCTTGTAAAATAACTAATGATGCTTCCAGAGTTGCAGATTTTTTTTTTTTTAGAAGTGGTTAGATTGCATGAAGTTGTAAGAACGATCACTTCATATTGTGACAAAACGCGTTTTTGAGTCACTTTTGGAAGACTTTGTGGAGGAAACTGGGGACACAAATACATTTCAATAGTGCATATCACCCCCAGACTAATGGGAAAATGGAAGTAGTGAACAAAAGCTTGGGAAATCTCCTACGTTGCATAGTTGGAGAAAAGCCAAAACAATGGGACTTAGCTTTACCAAAAGTTGAGTTTTCCTATAATAGCTCGGTAAATAGGTCAACAAGGAGGTCTCCTTTCCAGATTATATATGGTAGGAATCCCAAGGGGGTCCTAGATTTGATTGTGCTACCAGTGAAGATAAAACTAGTGATGATGTAGAAGCATTTGCATAACACATTCTACAAGCTGCAGGATGAAGTGAGGGAAAAGTTGAAAGTGAGTAATGCATAATATAAAGCAGTTGCAGATGGTAGTAGGAGAGTAAGTGTATTCAAAGAAGGAGATATGGTGATGGTTCATATTATAAAGGAGAGGTTTCCAAAAGGGACATATAATAAACTCAAGTATAAGAAGATTGGGTTGTGTAGGATTAAGAAAATGAGTGATAATGCCTACAAGGTGGAGCTACCTGACAACTTTTCTATCTCACTAATTTTTGATGTTTCTAACTTATATAAGTTTCAAAGCATGATGAAAATGTTGCAGAGGAGGAAGAAATAAAATGGGAGTAGCAGATGTTGAAGAAGAAAAAGGAAAGGGTAATGCATGTCTTGGACCAAAAGACAATCACTACTAGACATGAGAGCTACAACAGATATTTGGTACAATGGGAAGGTTTGCAACAAGAAGAAAATACTTGGATTCTTGAGTGGGAGTTGAAGAAGATTGATAGTGGAAAATTAGATGAATTTCATCAACTAAATTCGCAGGAGCTAAATTCTTTTTAACCAGGGAGAATGATGCGGGAACATAATTTGTGGAGACCTTAACATTTGACTCGATTGTTGGATCGTCTTTAAATTTTATAGGGTGGTAGATATACATTAGTACCATGATGGTGTTATTTTTACCTACAAGGTTGTGGCCATTTTGGCACATTTTTGGGCCCGGATTCCTTCATCTAATGGCCTTAAATTAGCTCGAACGTTTTTTTTTTATCACTTTTGACTAGGTCTTAGAACTTTAATGACTTTTGTTGTGCTTGTTAGAATAAGTCAAAATTTCATGCGAGCCTTAATTTATGAAGTCATATTTGGCACACAAATTTTGGGGCCCATATGAGTTGTTTCTTTGGTAGGTATTAATTTACATTTTAGGGTTTTTGGCAATTTAGGTTTTTTGGCATTTTAGGGTTTTTAGAGTAGACATGAAATAAAAGGTGGATTGTAATGATGTAAAAGATTAGTGTGGATTCCAGAATGAGAAGAAATCTATTTTGAAACTCCTGGTTTTTATTTTGCAAAGTTGTTTATGTGTGTTTTGGAGGTATTTCAACCTCTTGTGTATTTGGATTCACATCACCTATGTCTTGTTTGATCACTACTTATATGATTGGCCATGATTGTCTTGTGACATTATGAGAAATGTCCCGTGTTTGAAACCATATTTTCGTGGTCTATCTTGTATGCACATTTTCTTGTTACATTATTTTTCTATGACATGCTTTCTTTTTCGCTACTACTACATGTATCTAGCCGTTTGTTTGCATGTGCCTTGATTTCTAACATGCATATCCCCTACCCCCGTAATTAGCATTTTCAAGACAACATTAAGTCTTCTCATTTGGGCCACATTATCAGTATCGACGTCACATGCACCGCTAAGTGAGAGGGGACATACATTGGTTAAAAAATCACCCCATACAATAGCTTAAAGCTATGACATAATACAATACAACACAAAATCATCACAAGTTACAAGTTTGAGCCAGGGTCATCCGAATCCACATTCGCATCTTTCTTTCAGAGGTTTGATGTGGTATGTGGGATTTTACATGTGAAATATTCTTTTGTAGGTTATAGGTACCTTTAATGATCAAAGAGCGACTATTAGGTGATAAACAAATAAAAACGACCAACCCGCGACATAGTAAAAAATAGATTATGACTATTTGCACACCATGAGAGCCCAATAGAGTCTCCAGCCACCAAGCACCCCTATCCTTTCGTGGGCGCCAATGTCCGACTTTGTCCATGGCTTGAAGATTTTATATTCAACAAGAACGACACTCTTCCCATTTTGTTCATCACTTTTTCCCTCTCCGGATTAGTCCTAGATCAAGTGTAATACAACTAAGTTCTCTCCCCTTCTCCTTTGCTTAGGGTTTCAAATATTACTTCTAAGCTTATTTGTGTCAAATTTTTATTTTTCTATTTATTTCAATAAGTGACTCGTAATTTATCTAGATTTAATCCTAATTAAAGTAAATCATAAGGTTTCCTAGTTGTAAGATAACTTTCGCGGCATATCTAAAAATAAATGAATCTATTTTCAAATCTCTAAGAGGTTTTTCTTTATGTTTTTAAATTAAACAAAAATTCTTTTTGTTTATCATAATTTTAGAATTGTAAAATCTTTACTTTTAGTAATTTTTATGAATTTTATGAAACCAAGAAAAGTTTTTGTTCATCATATTGATATCCTAAAACACTTCTCTTGGTTTCATAAAATTCATATTCAATTTTTTAGAAATAGTCATTTTAATAATTTGGAAAATATCACTTTTTCTAAATATCATTTTTGGAACTACCCATTGTTTTAACTTTGGGATTACGCTTATTCGACTTCAATCCCCTTATTCTTGGATATATCCTCTATAGTTTATTGAATATTAGCCTTGCTTTATTCCCTATGGACGTATCACATGCGAATCAAAATTTCAAGGATAATTTTTCAAAACGCCATCTTAGGTCATCTCTTATGGATCCGTCATTAATAGATGACCATAACAAAGACAACTTTTACAAGGCTATCCTACAATCTATTTAAGCATTGCCAATTATTTTCAAATTCAAATTATAGATATGACTACCAAGATTAAATCACTCAAGGATGATATTACATTCTTAAGAAATCAGCCACACACCCATGTCAATCATGTTTCTACGCATAAGGATATATCTAGATCTGAGGCTAAAGATAAGTAATGTGATACAAATTATATATATGATACATCTAATGATTCAAGCTGCATGAAAGTCCTATATAGAGGCAATAATTTTTTATGTTTCAAGTAATCAATCTCGAATACTAATGCAACCATATTGGAAAACACCTATTTAATTTGACAATAATGATAGACCACATGATATTTTATATGAGTTGCTTAATAAGTGACTAATCAATTTGTAACCTAATTATTATCATCCCCTTCATAATATCAACAAGATAAAAGGCAAACCATTTAACAATTATCATGGAATCAATGGACATCGTGACAATGATTGTTATTCTTTACAATGAAAGATACAACAACTTGAGCATGAGGGAATTATTACCTTCGATACATGATATTTTGATAAATCTCCTATCCTTCCATGAGGCATCACTTTGCATATTTGTGATATCCCATGAGGGTCCTTCTTTAGATGTAATAGTTTCTCATCATCCTACAAGTGATATCTATAAGAGTGAAGCCTCTCCTATTAGGTCATCACAAGTCCTAAGTTTAAATGGGTACTAAAGGTAACACATATATCTCAAACAGTATAATGCAATACAAAATAATAAAACTTTTTCTTTCATACAAAGTCCATCTATTCATGAAGAGGATATGAAAGTAATACATCTTTCATAAAAGTCAATATTGGTGCAAGAACTACATCACTATTGCACAAAATTAAAAGGAAACAATATACATTGCACATGAGAAAATAACACTAGAAATATTACACAAAGAGCAAGCTGAGAAATAAAGGCTCAAACAAGAAAATTCATACATGGCTAAAAAATAATTATAGCATAAAAATTACAAGTAGGGCAACACGAAGACAAATTTTGAGGATATTCTCAATTTAACATTACTAGTCAATTCATAGCAACAAGATTGATCAAATACTAATTACCATGACAATGACGATGGGTAATCTAATATGTAATATGAGCATTTGCGCGAGTTAATTTTAAATCTAATCAATGAGAACACAAATGATACTATTTCAATAAAAGGATTACTTATTTTTAATGTCTACTTATGGATCATCGAGCTACATAAAGCATTAAATCTTACATGAAACCATTTACTCCACCTACTATTCTAGTGAACAAGTAATATAATGTGTAATAGTTAGCTACTCAAAGTAGATCTAATTATAATAGTGCATCTTTGGGACATGGTATGACCCATTGTCCATTACTATTGTAGCTCACCTACCCATTATTAACACCCCTTAAAGTAGGGGTAATCATCTCGTTTTGTACATTTCTTACCTTTTGATAGTATCACAATATAACTCTTTCTTTTACCTTTCCTTTTACACAAATATTGTAGACATACGAAAACATTAAAATATTTGAAGAAATACAAAATCATGACCTAATTATGACTTGATTTGTAAACTTGTTACTTTTCATAAGTTTTTATCCTTTAGTTTGATAGATATGGTATTTTTCTATATATTTTTACACACATGTTTTCACAAGGTATGTTGAGCTTGATACAAGTTTTACATAGATTGATTTCTAATGATAGGTATCGGCATAGACCTTCCTATTGACCCTGATCTTTGGGGCATCTCCTACACTATTTAGGTGTTTTCACTTTAGTATAGTTACTTTCACTTTACCATTATACTCAATTATTTATTTTGTGTATAGGTTATTTTTGACTAACATGGCTAACATGTGTTTTGTGTAGTGTTGGCTTATCTTACTATATGTGCCTTTGGGCTACTATTTTATATTATAATCACTTGATTCATTTCTTATACGTGTGACTCTATATGTGGCCAATGGTATTTTACCATGCCTAGTGACACAATGACATCTCTTGTTTACGGTTTTGTATCTTTGATGTGTGTGACATTACTTATAATCTTGTATAGGTGATTACTTGTATGTTTTCTTCTATATATGTGGCCTATAGCCTCACTATGGAATTTTCTATGCTTATCTTGTGACACATTTGTGTCCCATATTTTTGGATTCATGCCTTTGATATGACTATTTTACATGAAAGTGCTTGTGTACTTATATATTCAATTATTGGTATACTTGTTTTCCTATGAGCTTGTTTACTACTATACATGATTTATATTTTGGTTGTTGCATGTTTTTATCTTTTTGCACTATGGTTTCCACCACATACTTCCATTTTATGAATAATATCTTATCAATGGACACCAAAACAAATGTCCATGTAATCCAACACAAACTATTATATATATCTAACATGGATACATATCATTTCTTTTGAGTCACACAATCTATTTGCACATCTCACATGCCTAAAAATATGGGGCATTTAGTTGGGTGTATTACACACATATTTATGATACATATATAATTTAGGACTTGGATACATATTTATCCAGGCATAGACCCTCATAAATAAATTTAGATACAAAAAGTAACATAATTGGCACAATACTGAACCTTCCACCAAGGATGAGACCATCCTACGTTATGGTTAAATATGGATGTTTTTGTCATGAGGGGATATTAATAGGAATTTTATGAATTTTTAGATCTTGACAATTAGTTAGAGGTTTGATGCAGATTCATAGACATATGACATAGTTCAAAATAGAATTTACTACGTTACACCACTAAATATAGGGGTGAGAATTTCATTCCTTCAAGTATATGATTCGGATATAGTTTGAGATATGAGGTATGGGGGTATGGACTTTCTTTCTCCCTTTTCTATATTCAACATAATCATATATAATATTAAATAATTATAACAGATGGTAGGGGCACGAGACACACATAATTTACTTTTAATTTTTTAATATTTTACACTTGGCCTTAGATGCGTCTCTACAACAAAGTGTGGTGGAAAGATACCAAAGTAATTAAATACATTTTAGGTTATTTTTCTTCTTCACATTTTCTATGGGAAAATATCAAAGTTTATATATAATCTATAGGTTATTCTTCTTTTATTTTGGGATTTCTAGGATAAATGTTCTATGGGTCCTATCCTCTTTGTGTTAGGTCAAACACACTCAACTCTTCTCTTACTCTAGCTTCTCCTTCTACAAAATTGGGGATTGATCACCCCAATCCTTTAACAAATCAATATAAATAAAAATTTCCAAATAAAACAAGAACACAATCTTATCGCTCAAGTAAAGTGAACATGTGTATTCCTTACATGCTTTGTCTCTTTACTTTAGTATGTAAAATATAATTTTACATAGTTACAAATATACAATTAACATTTGAGTTACATTTCAATTTCTTTATGGAAATTAACTACACTTTGAGTTAAAGGTTGAATCATGAAATTTTTCAACACAAATGTAATAACAATAACTTTGAGTAAGGAAAAAGTGTGTGTATACACTCATGCATATTTTCCTTTAAGTATGAATTTTTCATTTCACGCTTAAAAGAGGGAAATTTAGACACATAAATTTGGTAACTTATCCTTTAGCAATGACAAGTTTGTATTTGTTCCTACACCACAACTTACACACACATCCACATGCCAACACCAACACAATAACAACTATGAGTAAAGATAAAGTGTATGTGCACACTCAAGTATATTTTCCTTAAGTATGTAATTTTCATTTCATAATTAAAGGGGCAAATGTAGACAGATAAATATGAAAACTTATCCTTTGGAAATGACAAGTTTGGATTTGTTCCTACACCATGACTTACACATACATCCTAATCCTAAAATACATATCCTTCTCTCTCTTACATGAATTTATTAACTACACACAATTCTATGTTTTTCATGTACTCAATTGCATTTATCGAAAGCAATGCATTAATCCCATTCATCCTAACAAAAATGTTCCTTACATCATTAAGCTGTAGGACTAGGCCATTCTATAATTTGGGCTGACCCATATGGTCATGATTTTATGCTCTCTAATGGATATTTCCTTGATTTGAATATCTTTTATTGGTTGTTGATTATCGCATGGGTCATCCTTAATGTAAAATTCAACCTAAAAATCCTATATAAGAAATTTTAATGCACTTAAGAGCTCACCGAGGCATTTTCAAGAACATCTATTATAGATTACATTCCTAAAACACTCAAGGCTCTCATAAACCTTCATAAAACAACAACACATATTTTAAAGTAACCACCACATAGGCATAAAGCACTTGATCTAGGTTCAAGAATCTATATTCCCCCTCCACAAGCCTCTAAAGGTCCTAGAGCCAAGTCACAGATGAGAAATTCAACATGAAGCATTGAAAATTTATAAGGGACAAAATGGATATATCTAAGCACCTCAAGCACAACACAATGTATTACTACCATGCAAGGTACGTCATACTTTATTTATTTTTAATTATTTTCATAGAGAGACATAAAGATAAAATAGGGGTTGGATTAGATTTACATACACAATTTCACCCGCATTAGGGTAAATTCATGGAATTTGTTCTTACTTATGGGGGATGAAGTGCGAAAGTGTCCTGGATTGGTTAAGTAGAGGTTGATTGCTAGGTTGATACATTTCCACCACACAAGTGTTTTTTCTTTTGTTATCTAATCATGTTCATGAATTTTTGGTGTGGGTATTATAGGGTTTCATCTATTAAAAGTTACTAAGGTGTTACACATTAGTGAACACTATCATTAGACAACAAAGCATATCTCTAGGACACTAGACTACTAGAAGTTGTAGAACCCCAATATATCTTCATTTGAGACTGCATACAACCCAGAACAAACCATACTATGCCCGAATAGATCCTATACGATTTTGTATTAGATAATTATTTTAATAGTTCTAGAGATGAAGAAATTCTAGATCCTCACTAGTCTTCACACCTAGATCACTTTCTTACCTATTTGTTCAGCTAAGCACTCTTCCCTCCTTGTGTTTTAAGTAACCATTGTTAGTGTTTACGTATCATCCATTGTATAAGAATATATATTATGTTTTGTATATTAATTTTTATTAATTAATTTAAAATACTACTACTGACAAACCTTAGAAATTTTAATAAAGAAAGAAGCAAATCCATACTAAACCCTTGTTTATTTATATGAGGTGTAAATTGTAAGGTGATCCATGGATATGCAAATAACCAAGAACTTAAGGAATTACCTTCTTTAACTAGACATTTAGTCATTTTACATATTTCTTCTAACATTATTCCTCCTCATGCTTCTCCTATTGTTCATATTTTCTTGCTTATCACACACCTTTGATTGACTCTTGTATTACTTAAGTTTTCCTCCTCTATGTTTTCCAACTCTTTCACTTGCTTTTCATTTTTAAAATGTTGCTCATAATGCTTCTTTTTTGATTTTCTATGGACTTATTCCACTACTAATATTCATTATTCTAAGATTACTTTTTTAGGAATAACGTACATGAGTTGAAAAATTATTTTAAATTGTCATCATGAAGTGCTAGAAAAATCCATGCAATAGGTTCACTTCAATGATATATTGCTTAACCCTTTGGCTTACCCCTTTCTAGTAGTTTATTTTGCTCCAAACTTTGAATTATAAATTGGAAAAGGAGATCCATCTCACCATATTAGGTCATTCCATTCCTCTTACTTAGAATTTAAATATTATGATAGATTATTAACCAAGTTATTTCATTGAAGTTTAAAAGTTTTTGCTTGAATGGTTTTTTACTTTAGCTCGTAGATTCGTACTATATCTTACCACATTACTTATTGAATTTCTTGTGCATTTTTCAATCAACATTATAATGAAGGCCACATGCACAAGTATTACTGCAATTAGATAAGGTTCTAATGAGACTATTAGTGAGTATATGCTTAGATTCATGTCTATGGTTATTAAGATGTGATGCATTCATGGTTAAGGAATCTAATGAAAGAAAACCTTAGACCATGTAGCCTAAGTAATAATGTAAAAATAGAATGAAAATGTTCTTTGCACCTCATAAAACACCAAAATTTACAATTTGGAACATTGCACTATCCCAAAAAAATTTATTTACACCTCGTCTCTACTCAAACTTGTAGGCTCTACAAATATCTAGTTTGGTAAGAACCTTCATAGATCTTGTTAAATCTAAGTCTTTATAATTATAGATCTTCAAGCTTCAATTGATTTATCCAAATTCTAGAGATCCAACCTCTAACTAACTGGTAAACAATGACATTAAACTAGTGTATAAAACTATGTGTTAAACCACCACAAAGGTTGAAAAGGGGTTCATATTAAAATTGTTAGGAAACTATTACTTTGGTATTTTTAACTTGTCAAAATTTGTACTAGGAAGGAAAACAAAAATCCAATTTGTTAACTTGTCTCATAAATGCAACAAATGGTTTTATCCTTTAAGATATTTCAATGAAATTATCACGGTGAAGTGTTTTAGTTTTATAACATTTTACTATATTTATGATTTTATTACTAAAATACTTCTAAAATTTCTACTAATATTTACTTTATCTTCTATTTTGAACCCTTCTTGTCTATACACATGTGTGTGCGTACACACACCATTTTAATGTATATATAATTTATATACACTATTTAGATATATACATCGCATATAAATAATGTGTGTGTGTGTGTGCGCGCGTGCGTGCAGGGGACAAAAAGTTTTTAAACTAGAAGATAAAGAAAATATTAGTAGAAAGTTTAAAGTTATTTTAGATATTTTCTTTATCTTCTATTTTGAACCTTTTTTTTTCTACACGCACACAATATACATGTGCGTGTGTGTATTTACACTACTAACTAAGGATTACCTCCTAAATGTCTCTCGCGTGGAGTGGGATTCTACCCCTCCAAAGATTTTGTAATTTTAACAAAAATACCATAAATATTGTAAAACATTTTATAACTTTTATTAAAATAGTATAAATCTTGTAAAATATACATTTATATAAACACCAATTTTATTACAAGACTACTTGATTGTTATGGTATGAGTGTGTTTATTAATTATTTTTCATGATTTGGCCCTTATTGGAACATGTTCCTCATGAATTGATTGAATTTCACTTGTTTCTTGTGTTTTTACAACTTTCAACACTTTCAAATTTGTATTATTTCTTGTGACTTTGCATTTCTCTTGTCAACTCCATTTTTTTCTATGTTTGACCATGTTTGCTTCCTCTTCCTCTTATTTGATCTCTCCTATCAAGTTCTTCCCCATTATTTATTGTTATGGGCTTTTTTATAACGTAGTAGTACAATTCTAGTTTGTGATAACCATTTGCAATATGGTTCGAGTTTTCTTGAACCATACCATGATAGATTTGGTCACCTTTTTTTTGGGCCCTTTAGACACCTTTTTATTTCCCTCAAGATTTGTTTGTTTTCTCTAACCATTGTATATTATATTACGCACCAATATGGTCCGTATTTGTAGTTAATCTAAGTCTATAAACAAATAAGTATATCAATGCTTATAGTATAGATAAAGATACACATATGCAATCATATTATATACACTCAACTTCAAAATTATAAGGAATTTATCATTTTGATTAACTAAAATAAGGAATTATAATAGTTAATCTAAGCTAGAACAACATGTAAATACAATAAATAAATGCAGTAAATGACTATGGAAAATGACAAAAGTAAACTAAACTAATGAAAATGAAAACCCTAATATGCAAGAAGAGTAAGGAAGTGACTCATCTGATTAGAGGAGCTCACCACTGATCGTGTCATAGAAGTGACTGGAGAAACATGAAGTAGGAATGACTATGCAGAGGCCTTGCAAAGGAAGGATCAGAGCTATCTAAGTGGACTGGAGCACCTAGAGAGGGACCGGGGCACTGTGGGCACCTTGGTCGCGGGCAGGAACCCTGGTTTGTGTGAAAGGTCCAGAACTAAGCTTCAAAGGTTCTATAAGTGATTTGAAACCCTCATTATCTGTCGCATCAAGTTTGTTGCATTGTGCCATGTGTCGCTAATAATCCAAGATGAATAGAAGACCTGCAAAAGACCAGAAGAAGTATCAAAACCCTAAAAAGAAGAATAATGCATATGAATAGGTCAGACTGACCTCAGTTGCCATAATAGTGGGCTTACTAATTGAGCGTTGCACTACATTTTAGACCCAAATGTAGTTCTGGTGTGTGTGTGAATCATGTGCCCTAGGTGCTCTTGTGTCAGTCACACTTTGTGAAGTAGTGAGTTATAAATAGATGTATAAAATGTAATAAAATGGTGGATGGAATAGAATAGAATCCCCTCATATGCTTGTGTGATGTAGATTAACCAGCCTTGTCCCTTGTGATGGAGCTAAGTGAATGAAAATGATCTTCAAATTCCTTTGATAGATGCAACCCTAGGTGGATGATAGTAGTGACTAGTGCTTGGTCCCTCATTATGGTCTCATAACTTTATATTTATAGGGTTCTCTTGATCTAATTTTGTAATTAACTCCGAAATGGATGACCACAAAAAGATAAGAAGCTGAAATGACTACAAAGTGCCTAAAAGTGGCAGGAAAGTGTAAAAGGATCAGGGCAACCCAATTGAGACCGGCACCGACGGATGCCCGAGTACTAACTTGAGCACCCTATTCAAGGCTAACATGATGAAAAGATTCAAAAATAGACTAGGCATATGTGTGGTGAAGGTCAAGAATTATGACAGAAAGTAAATAAAAATGACCAAGAGACGAGGGTTAATTAGTACTTTCTTCACTCAAAAACCATATGAATAGTAGTATAAGACCAAGACTTAATAATGTATAAAGTGCATGATTTTGTGTCTACACATTTTAAGAGTATCCCTAAACTAAAAATCATAATTCAAGCATTTAATGAAGAGCATGTAGAATTTACTATTTGTTACATCCTTTAAAAGAATAAGGATAAATACAATTGTATCATAATAGATCGTCCACTAAATTGCATCATGTATTGTTTTCAAGGCTTGTTCCATTAAGGGCACGACTAGGATATTCCCTCAATTCACCCCAAATTTTTATTACGTAGCAATATGTTGATGGTCAAATTAAGGTTGCAATTAAAGAACATTATTTCCAATCGACTTGTAAAAAAATCTACAAAAGTGGCTAACATTTTCAGGACCCTAAAAACATAAAATTAGTGTCATAAAATCAATTTTTAGCTTAGATTATTTACTAAAACTATATTGATACTCATCTAGTTGTAACGCTTAAGAAGTGCTACAACTCTCTATAACATTCTCAACTTTTTTTGATATTTTTAAGTGTTTTTTTGCTATTTGGACTTATTTTCCACTTCCTTTTTTACGAATACCTCCAAATTTGTGAAAAACTTTATATCACTTTAAAACCCTAATTGTCTAGTCTTTTCCAAGTATTTCATTTATTCTAATTATTTATAAATTTATCCTATGCTCCTATAACACAAATATTTTTGTATTTAGCTTTGATTTTTTTTTATATTAGATAAAACATAGCTGCAAATTTTAGGTTTGGTTTTTATATGAATTATTAGGGAAAAATTATTTCCATACATACATTTTGGCGATCCTAAATTGTGTCAAACATCCAACATTTAGGTTTTCATTTTTTGGTAAAATTTGTATTTTTAATACCCAAATCAAGTGTTTTCCTTTTGGAAAACCCACACTATTTATAATGTAGATACCTTAATTTGGACATATCAACATTTGATGATTAATCATTGGCATTTATCTTAACCCACAACTCATTGTGTAATTAATTGAATGATTCCTACATAGTCCTTTCTCATTAAACACTACCGATCACTACATCAAATTTATTATCAATCATTGGCCAAAAAAACATTCTTAAAATATACAACACCTCTTGAAGTTCTAGCCACCATCTTGATATACACATTGCATTTTACATTATGCCTAGATGAAGTCGTCCAAACAAATAAAGTAACCCGGTCAACTTTTTCCAAAACCAACAAATTTATCTTGCAACCCTAATGTTTACATTTTCATATCCACAAGTTATCCTTATTAATCATGTGTCATTTGAGTTGGATATCATGTCACAACAGTCATCTACACATGCACATTCACCTAACCCATTTTAAGGGCTTGACAACTAATTTTTTTGGGCTACCTAAGAGATCACAACAAAGTAACCGATTGTTAAATTAATATCTCAATATATTTAGCTAGCTCTAAGTTTGTACATGTCATTTAAAGTTATCGTATGCCATTTAAAAAGATACATCACATGCCAAGGTCATTACCAAGTGCCATAGGTCCTCATAGGGTCTTTACTACCATAAAACATTGTGATATACATCTTACACACATTTCCCTAAGTGCTAACTATAAGGGTTTGATGTCTCTTTAGAGTATTGCTACATAGGCATGGTGGGTGCCACAACCCAAAAATGCTAATCCATTTTATGTCCCTGATAAAATAAGAAGAAGAGATGCTCTAATTAGCTACTACACAAGTGATCTCACAAAAATGCAACCATAGAAGATGAAACTAAAAATAATGAGGAATATAGTGCTAGAATAAAGAATTAGATAAATCAGCAGTATGAATCTATCGAAAGAGGAAAACGTTCTAAAGAAGCTTTGTCTAAGATAAACAAATTTTTCCTACTTATGTAAGTACTACCCTTGATTTTTCATAATAGAACTTGAAAATTTTTGTGCACCCTCACTACACATTTTCATAACGCATTCATCACATCTTAGACTAGAATCAACACAATTCTATCTAACCCTAGTTTTTATATTCTTAGTTAGCCCATCCATATTACTATAGTTTGTCATATTTTACTCTAATATAACTTATTATATGAATTTATACTATTTTCATTGTAATATGATCTTATTTCATCAATACATAATTTTTTAGTATCTTATTTAGATTAAACCCTAATTTCGGTGCTACATTTGAACCCCTTCTTTAGTTATATGTAATGTAGGGCTTCATGTTGTGGATACTCAAATTTGGAAATTTACCCTTTGACACTACTAATTGTGGCCGTGTTTCTTGGCTAAGAAAAATATCCACATCCTATCCCCACTCAATGCATATTGATATCTCTTTCCTAATTTTTTTATTGCCACACACCGATGTGTTGACAAAATTTTAATACAAATCCATGAAATCAATGCTTAAGTTATGACCATCATATTGCACCTTTCAAATTTGATCTACCTTTTCTCTGTCTAAAAATGTGCAAATTAGCCAAGATGTGAAATTTGGTCCTAGCCAACTTATACGGTTGAGTTGACACATCTTCCAACTTTTATTTGATGCAATAACATTTGCTGGGTATTTTCATCTTCCTGGATCCGCCTTATCATGATAAATTACCTTCAAAGCCCCATATAAGAAAGTTAATATCACATCCTTTACTCACTTGACATAACTTGGGAAACTCATTTGGCACTCTCATTACAATACTAAAAAAAGGCACTTAAGGGCCCCTAAATCTTCCCAAATTTGATGCACATCCATTAGGGTAACCACCACTACAGTTATGAAGTAGTCAACTAGGTTAAGGAATATAGCTTCCCTCAATTCCAAGAACACCAAGATCCCTACTTCAAATTCATAGCAAGAGCACAATCCTCTCAAGGATTTTCAATTTTTTTAAATTTTCCAAATAGTTGTATTTATATGCGATTTTTATAGATGTTACATGCTAGGTGGAGAAATATGTGTGGTTTGAGGCCTCTTTGGAGTAGTGTGGATGTAGATGGTGTATGAATTCCACTTAAACCCAAACATTAACCTTCTTGTAAAGTATTTCACATATGGTTAGGGTTTGAGCATGACTCAAATAATTACAAATTATTTTGGAGTTGTGTGAAAACCATGGTTTGACAACGAAACACATTTCTAGACCATCAAAGGGCATATAAATTTACAAAGCTTCATTCTAAGAAGATCCAAGACCATACCATATGGGTAGGATTAGATATTACAAACCGCCGAGAGATGTACAATCACGCACTGAGAAGATTCGCAGTCAAAATATCATAAAAAAACATCTCCAGTCTCTACACAATACTTTGTTATGATAATGTATGATTAATGTTGTAAGTTAATTAATCGAGAATAGATCCTAGTTTCTAAACCTTACATTCCTTTTTAGCGTTGTGTATTTCCACAACATAAATTTATTAATTTTAAAAGTGTGTAAACATATGCCTCACCCTAGGGTTTCATGATTTTTAGATTTGAGAGGTTTCGTATACCTTTTAGAGGTTCTTAAATCCCTAATTATCTCTTTGATCTTCTACATTCCAATAATTACTAATATTGATGCATTGAAAATGGAAAAAATCCTCACTAAGAAACATAAATATATAATATTTATCTAAGCAAACTCCTCCTCCTTGATCTTGACAATATGCCATATGACTATACTTTGTATTCGATTAA
This sequence comes from Taxus wallichiana var. yunnanensis, assembly GCA_018340775.1. Classification (NCBI taxonomy): domain Eukaryota; kingdom Viridiplantae; phylum Streptophyta; class Pinopsida; order Cupressales; family Taxaceae; genus Taxus; species Taxus wallichiana. The sequence continues at coordinate 392,460,250 of CM031243.1, forward strand.
TCACATTGTTCTTATAAACCTTGTATTAGAAGTTGCACCTATATATATCCCTAATCTTGCACCCATTCCCATTGAAATTTCTACCATTATTAGTGAAAACACATATACATCTATTCCTCTTTTGGATGACAATTTTCTTTCAAATTATATCATTTCGTTGGAGCCTACATCTATGGTCAAGGATCTTCAATTTTAGGAACTAAACACTATACCATGTGATATCATTACTAAACCCATAACATTCATGAATCCTTGGCCATTATGTATAGCAACATACAAATACCTATTAGCATTAAACAATTAATTTCTTGATTTTTATCATTTAATTCATATCACACCTCTAGTAGGGGCACCCTTTGGTTGCCTCATCCTTTGTTTGATAATTCATTATACTCATGAATTTATTATAAAATGTTATTCCCATGTTTCATTTATTTCACGACCTCGGCCTTGACCCACATACAATAGTAACATGAGTGGCGTAAAATGCACATATCTTACTCTTGAGGTGCATAACATGTTAACACTCACAACAATCCCATCACTCCTCTTTAAACACATCAATATCCTAACCACTACACCATGATTCCTTATATGATTACATCAGGTCACACATATTAGAAATAATATAGTTTGTACTCACATTGGTGAGTTATGTATTGTTGTAATTTGTTTGTGAGTTGCAACAACTCACATAAAAATAGTTATAGTTCCACCGTTTAGCACCTTAGTCCTTATTCTAAGAAGATGTAGTGTTTAATTATTTTGTTTGGTAAAAATTTTAATGAGAGTTTTGATTGTGTAAAACTTTGTACCAATTTCGTTAGGTATTAGAGTAGGTTGTTCGGTGAAATGGGAAAATAATTTTCTTAAAGGGGAAGATCTGATTTTTATCGCCCTATTAACAATAGTCAATTATGTCAAATTTCTATTTAGTTTAAGATATTTATTAGAAGAGTAATTTGGTAAATTGGAGTATATGAAAACCACATCATTTGTGTTTATTTTAATTTCAAGAAAATTCCATGTGTGCTTATTTTGTTTGCAGTAAAGGAGTCACCTACCTAATTCTATTATTCACTTCTTCTGCCATCTTTTACTTTATTTCTACCAGTCGGAGTTCCTTTTGTATTGGTGAGTGCATTTCAAATCAATGTGGATTTGCATAGTGTTTGTTTGAATGAATTTATCATAGTCTGTAGAGATCATATATATAAACGTGTATTTTTCCCTCCAAGTTCACTTTATGCATGGAATTTGTCAGTATCACTTTGGGAATGCAAATTTTTATTGATAAATGGATTCATTGTAGGATATCTAACTCCACTTTGACATTCCACTAAGATGTCAAATATCATTGCAAATTCAAGTGTGCACGTCTCTATTGGAAAATCCCAGCATGCCTGTTCATCCATATCTATGTCAGATATCATTACAAATTCTTACTAGTAGTTAAAAATCCATGAACTTTATTGCCTGAAGCTTCTAATAATTGTATCATGTATATATATATAGCTGGTCGTACTCATATCTACACAGTTTTTAATCTGCATTGACACCAACACCCTACAATTGGATATGTTTTAAACAACATCAACATAGTTATGTGTTACATAGATCATGTTTATTTTCTGTGATCTACGTTTTTTTGCATTGATTTCCAATTCACATTATAATTCTACATACACGTTGACCCACTTCCCGCAACCTATAAATTAAAATATTCATTATATGCTGAAGAATATTTCGAAAAGTCTTTAAATGCACTATATTGGTGACTGGCACTTAAACAAGTCGATTCACCTCAGTTGTGGGTTATTTCACAACATTATCTCCTTAATATTGGTTGCTCCATATATGCACGAATATCAAGCTAAATCCTGTTACGATTGCTGCACCATTTTATCATTTTCTACAGTGTCGTGACATCATTTCATACACCCAACCAAATGTTTAAAGGTGAATTATATGTAGTTTAATAATCTAGAATAAAAATAATATCATATGTGATAAAATATAATTTGCCATAGGTATGTGATAATAATGGGGAAATATTGTTTATCATTTAGTTGTGTCACTAAAACATCAAGAGTCATTTTTTAGAGATGTTATTTTTTGTTTCTTCTACAAATTTTTGTATTATCTTGTCAAAGTCAAGTTAGTGTTAGAAATAAGTTATTTGTAAATTGGATGTATTTTTGGTGTAACCCGACGTTCATATTATGGGGGTAAAATGAATACTTTTTCATTTTTGATGACGTTTTGAAGACCGTAAAGAGAGAATAAGTTCCTTGCTTCGGGAAGTCCGCCCTCGACACTACCACCCCGTACCATGACAGGGGAGCACATCCGAGTTTTGCCTCAAGAATTTGCAAGGGGCATTTCCCTTGACCCGTTGGGGATTCTGCTCCCAAACCCATACTTTGGAATTTCAAAGCCAAAGAAACAATTGGTTGTTGGGATGAGGATGTAGCTAAGTATAAGCCACTCGTAAAGGATGAAGACCATGCACTAACGGGTTTGCACATGAACCTTCAAAAGATAACAAGAGGTGCACACGTGAACTTTATGAAGGAACACACAAAAGTGTGTGTGTAAGATGGAAAGACACGGGGCATGAAGGTCCATGCATAGAGGAAGCTTTCAACAGTTAGTCGGATTCCATAATGGTTTATTAATAGACCAAAAGAAAAGTTGGCGTGGAAGACAAGAAAGGTCTTAGAAATAGATATAGAATGGATAAGCACATGTGAGATGGATAAAGCACGGGGACAAATCACATGCATGGACATCTAATTATAGGATGCATGCATCAAGCTATTTATAGCTGCAAGTTAGAGAATAAAGCAAGAGCTTAAAGACATGCAAACTATAATTAGGAAAGTTATTATTAGAACTAAAGCATGTAAGCGGTAAAGGAAAAGTTCCCATCACGTATAAATATGTATGTCGCACCCATTATGGAGAGATGTGTGTGAGAGAGAGAGAGAGCACACGAATATATACGTATGTATGTGTGTGACAGAGAGCGAATATATATGTATGTGTGTGAGAGAGAGAGTGAATATATACGTATATGTGTGTGTGAGAGGTTGATATGCAAGTCAATCTGTATAAGGTGTGCACATTGTTGTTGGGCATATAATGAGGTTTTGTTTATATTTTTGTAATGGGCAATATTGTGTAGATTTCCAAAGTAAGGAGAAGTGAATGTGATGTAATAGGAATCCACATCTTTGCTCTTTGGTTATTTATGACAATGAATGAATGATCTAAGCTCTTAATGTTGATGTATCTATGTTGATTTATTTCATTTTATCTTTAATTTATGTTGCGAAATAGTTTATGATGAATTCACATCTTGCATGATCGTAATAGGATAGACTTGGCAGTTGAGCATGCTTTGGGCGAGTGCCTAGATAATAGTTTGGGTGATATGTCAAGCACGCCCACCTAGTTGTGTTTGTAAAGAATAAGGCTACATTTTGGTTACGTTGTTGAGACCTCTTTTAGTTCTAATCATCAAGATGTGGCGTGCTCATTGAATCTGTTGTTGGATAACATATAGCATTGGGTAAAAGATGATCATGACGAATTTTCTCAAAGATACAACACTGGAGGTTTGATATGCACTTGCAAATGGGTGGAAGAAAATTTATATGATTCACTATATGAGATATTTTTCAGTTTCTTCCCAGTAGAGTTATATGAGCGGTTAGCAACTTACACACAGAATAGGGGTATCCGGTGGGTAAAGAAGCAAGTGTGGAGCCAAGATAAGTACCAGGCACTCTCTAATTTTGATGAACCGTGGATGCATGTGGTAGATAGTTGGTGGGAAGGTGTGCTGTGGAATTATACATTGGAGTACGCAATCTAAATGTACTCGTTCTCGAGAAGAAGAAAAGTTTTACTTTCTATGCAAACCAATAGAATATTACTTATGCACACTATCGTAATCCATAAAGATCTTAATGATTGAGCTAGGAATGGAGAACTTTCCCATGGTAGGATAAAACCCCATTGTGCGCGCGGGGAAAAAAGGGGTTAGGGAGGATGATGTTAGTATAAGGAGAAGACACAAAGAGAAGAAAGACTTCGCGAGATATAATGATGTGCAAGAGAGCACAATTGAAGAGGAAATAAGGCGAGAGGAATGGAGTGCAGGTGAAATTGATGAGAACCTTACAAAAGACGAGGGACTATAGGACCATGTCCCTTAGATATTGGGGACTTGCAGAAAAAGGACCCCCTCAACATCCTCGATGAAAGCGAGTTTGGCAAAGAAAGGATTATATCCGTTGGTGTGCATCGACCCACCTCGGACCTTTGGCCCTTGTTCTTGTTGCTCAAAATTTGATATTGTTATAGAGGATCGTCACATTGACGGAGAACAAAAAGGAAATTGGGGATCACCACTATGGGTTGAAGGTACATGCAAACACATTTTAGTATCAACATATGAGGTATAACAAATAAAGGTAGTGCATATGGATGCGCAATAGGCTTATGTAGCCGGACAACAAGACTTGTTTGGAAGTAATCTAGTAGGCACAATGATAGGACAAAATGTTGGTGTGCTACTTAGTGGCATAATCCCATTGGAGGGGTATTAAGAAAAATAGTTGTTGTGCAAATTAGCTCTATTACATCACGTAGACCAATTCTTCCTTGGGACCATTGTTTGTTCCATCAACATGAGGCTTAGGAGGCTTTGGTCCTCCCGAAGTGGAGGTGATCCTAGTGGAGGTTAGGATCTAGTCCACCACTAAGAAATTTGGGACAAGGAGTAACCCACCACCACAACAACCCCCTCGGATGTTTTTCGAGATGTCCTATCATTTTCGAGTATCGAGGTGTAGAAGATGCAAGTAGAGAATGTGCACAAGTGCAAACTATTGTGGAGGGCCAAAGGAATAACAACATCAAACAGAAAGGCTAGCAATTTTGCTACCACACTTCAAGTCTACGCGCATAGTTGGTATAAGAAGTATGACCAACACTAGATGGAAGTAGACTGTGATGTGTTGCGTGCAACTTTCTTGGCTAAATTCCACATACCTGAATTTGAGAAGCAAAGTATTAGCACACTCAAAGACATTAAATAGGGCTTGTGTAAAAGTGTCGGGAGTATGATGCACATTTTAAGACTTCGTTGTCTAAGCTTTTGTATGATATTCATCTAAGTCAATATATACAAGTGGTTTGTAGGAGGATTTACGGCACCATTCGAAGGGTGCTTTCACATAAGACATTCACAGACCCACGTGAGGCTTTAAAAGTGGCACTTCGTGCAAAAGTGGTTGGGAGCGTAGACACTAGAGTAAGCTCGTTCCTTGAAGCTCATATTGTAGCTATCTGTTCTCAGCTAGAGAAGTTATCTGCTAACTCAACACATGACACTTAGATTGGAATTTGGTATACATATTGAGATGTAGAAGGGCACATGAAGGATAGCTAACCATGTAGGATTGTGTGCACGTTACTTTTGGCGTACAAAATATGCCATAAGAACTATGGTGTTTGAGACTTCCCACTATTGCAGTGTACCATGCAAAAGGTGTCCATGTATTGTAAAATTTGTGATGTGTGCACCCATGACATAAGAAACTACTTGTTGATTGACCATATTCAAAACACTGTGAAACAAGGTTGCAATAGGCTAGTACAAAGAATAGCTCGCAACGACATGAGCGAGAAAAGGATAGTACTAGAGTTGGGGAGAATAATGGTGAAGGTAATCAAGGTAAAGGATACTAAGGAGGATATCACAGCAGAGGATGTGGAAGTCACGAAGGTAGATTTAGTCGAGGGACATGTTACATATGTGGGTCACCATACCATTATCGGTGTGAATGCCCAAAGGACCAGATTATGTGCATACTATGGTAAGGGGTATAAGGTTGAGGACTGTACAAAATTATATGCACACATGTGTAAACATAAGAATGACAAGGGCCCAATGATGGTTCGAGTTGAGCACGCTCGAAAGGGACAATGTAAACCTAAGACTTATTTGGACATAAAGCAACCATTATTGATCACTAAGCGTGCAAAGCTTGGCGTGCATGCAAGTAAGCGAAAAAAATACCCTTATTATAATGGAAGAAGCGGTCCCATCAACAAAGTATCCAGATGTTAGACAACAAAAAGAGGTACTTCAAGAGACTATGGGATTAATTAGAGAGCTCCAAGGGGAGATACAATCGAAAGGAAAGACGCGCGAGACAGAGAGAGCACACAACATACTAAGACACACGATGTGGAGATTTATGATCTTAGAGGAGTATAGAGGATGCTAAGGCATGAGAATATTATACCTCTTATATGAGAATGGTTTAGAGAAAAGGTGCCATGCACATCTACAAAAATAGGGTGCCAAATCCTCCATGTCAATCTACCACCTCAAGATCATGAGTACAACAAAGAAATTACCCTAGATGTGGTTATAAATGGATGGTTGGTAAGTAACATTTTGATTGATACATGTGTAGAAGTTAATGTCCTCACTCTTGATGTTTGGAATAAAATGGGAAGACCACCATTACAACCATACTTAAGTGTGTTGTATATGGAAAATAAGATAATGGCTATGCCTATTGGTGTATTGAAAGATGCAAGCATTACTGATATAGGGAGTGAAATTCTTTGGAGACTTTGAGGTAATCTTGGAATGGGTAAAGGTAGATAACTTCCCCACACTACTTGGCCGACCATAGTGCTCGAAAAATAATGCGATTTACACTTTAACAAGCGGTACATCGGTTTCGAGAACACGAGAAGAAAGGGTAGTAATTCATATGGATGACACTAAGATTTCACCTTGCATCGAGCCGGTGAGTGAAGAGGACCTCAATTAGATATACGCACATACGGTGTGTGGCATAAAGAATGTTGAGGGCCATCTAAGGAAGGTGTACTTTATTGGGGAGACGTGGAGGTATTAATGACCTTACCGGTATTGCTTGAGCTAAGCTTGGGCTCATGATACTTACTGATATGGTTGGTCAATATTTTCGGGAAGAGTAAAAATGGTGATTCAATCATGACCAATTAGAAGGTTGGGAAAGACAGTTTACCGAGGTATATCGAGGAAGAGAAGACTGAATCCTTCTTACGCGTGATAGATGCACAGATACGAAATGAATAGAATAAAAGGAATATGTTGGTTTACTCACCAAGGGGAACAATAACACATTGGTGGGCCACACATAGAGATGATATACTTAGATGGCACGAGATAAGAGTTGTTTTCTTGACATGGTTTAATAGGAATAACCTCCCTTCATTGCTACAATATTTTGATGGGAAGACTTCCCCCATGACACATGTTCAAAATTGTGAAAGGAATTAGAAGCAAGGCCAAGACACACTACCACCATCTCTTTGGGTACATAAATTATATTCTACATTACGTAGATGTGCGCATGTGTGGTATGTACATGCGAAGTTAAGACATGAGACAACAAATTGGCACGACTTGACCTCATGTATTCTGCATACATTTTATTATTTTTCTACTAAACCTCATATTCATAAAACTCAACAGATCATAAGGAGCACAACATTGGGTGATAGCAGAAAGGTGAAGAATTCATTGATTAGTTGTATGATGAGACAAATCCTAAAGAAAATAGTGACTCGTGCTTGTTGGGTTAGAGGCGGTGAAACACTATTAGAATGCACTTGGAAAGAAAAGGAAAAATGGAAGCTTTTTAATTTGATAAACGATGAAGATATTGGGGACCTTAACATTGAACACATATAAGGTACACATGAAGTATTGGACTCTGAGATGAACATGTGTGTGCATATCGTGTGCCATTAAAAACAAAGAAAGTTAAAATTTGGGTGATGACGTGCGAAAGGAGGCCATAATTGGTGAATATTGGTCTTATGAAGAGGTTGCAAAAATAACTAAAATTTTGCGTGACTTCCAGGATCTCTTTCCAAGAGGGTACCATAAGTTAAAGGGAGTCCATCCATTGTTAGGTGAAATGAAAATCATGCTAAAAAAAGGCGGGTGACCGGTTCACATGAGCCCTTACCAAATGAATCCTAATTTATGCATCAAGGTCAAGGATGAAATTGAAAAAATGCTAAAGTTGGGTATTATTTAGCCCATTGAAGAATCGAGTGGATAATCCCTATGGTCATAAACATTATAAAGGATGGGATGGTAAGGATTTTTGTTGACTATAGAATACTAAATGCTTCATGCGTAATTAATCTTTTCCCCATACCATTCATTAAGGAGATTTTAAAGGGATTTACGGGCGTGATATATATTCATTCATTTGATGGATTTTTAGGGTATCATCATATTAGGATCACATCCAAAGATCGGGAGAAAATAACGTTCGCAATTGAATGGCGATGCTTTACCTACACAATTATTCCCTTTGGGTGGAAGAATGTGTCGCCAATGTTCTCCCACATTATTGTTCAAAAATTTCAAGATTTCATTCACAAGTTCCTTCAAGTTTATTTAGATGATTGGACCGTATATGGGTTGGTTAAAGATGAATGTGACTATTTGAGGTTGATTTTTGAGAGATGTAGGTAGCTTAGCATATCCTTGAATATTAAGAAATCCATTTTTGCGACACCATTTGCTACTTTGCTTAGACACATCATTTGTAAAGAAGGTCTATTAGTAGATCCAACAAAAGTTGCAATGATCTTGGGGTTGGAAGAGCCAAAAAATCAAAGTGATGTGTGTGGATTCCTTGGACATACTAGTTATTACCAAAAATTAATTAAGGGGTATGCCAAGATTATTACGCCACTAGAAGAGTTGTTAAAGGGTAGGGAAAATTTTTATTGGGGTGACGTGAAACAAAAATCATTTGAGACTTTAAAGGTTAAGCTAACCACCACTCCCATCTTACACTTTCCTTCTTAGAATAAACCATTCCATGTTTATGTAGATGCCTCTGAAAGCGTAATCGGTGCAAGTATTGGTCCAAGTAGGGGAAGCTAATGTAGACCATCCTATCTATTTTGTAAGTAGAAGTATGATGGATGATTAGAATTACACAACTACATAGTGCGAAGCGTTGTTGATGGTGTATGTACTTCAAAATTTTAGACAATATCTGCCAAATGACACCTTTTATCTTTTACACGATCACATGGCATTTAAATACATGGTTAACAAGTCATTTTGTAAGGGTGCATATGTCCTTGGATCCTTTTATTCCAGAAATTTGAGTTTTCCATTATACTAAAACCTAGAAAAAGAAAGTTGGGGATAGACAATTTGTCACGAGATAAACTCTAGTGAGGATGCGTAGAGCATAGATGACACTATGTTAGATGCTCAATTATTCGGGTTATAGCGCACACCATCTAATGTAGAAGATATTGCAATATTGTTGCACACATGTATGGCTTTGAAGGAATGAAAACATTAGAAAAGAAACAAATCACCATCTGCGTTGCACCCTACCCGGCTAGTCGGATGTGACCTATAAGATATGGGTAGAGATGAAGTTCTGCGCATGTGTGTTTTGCGAGCATGAATGCAAAGCCATCATGGAAGAAGTACATGGTGGGATTGTTGGAGGCTATTATGCGGGGAGAGCTACTGATGCACAAGATACTACTTGTAGGATTATGGTGGGAGACACTTTACAAATATATTAAAGCTTTTGTCAAAACTTGTGATCATTGTTAACGAATAGCAAAACAAGGTAACCATGATGAAATGTTGTTGTGACCTATGGCAAGCGCGAAACCTTTTGAGAAATGGGCGATAGACTTTGTTGTCCCAATTTCACCAATTACGCAAAGAATAGGTGCATGTTATATATCACATGCACAAATTACTTGACAAGGTGGGCATAAATAGTGCCTATAAATGATTATATTGTAGCTATATAACAATATTTCTATGGGAGAACATCATAAGTCAATATGGTTGTCCTTTGAGCCTTACCGGTGATAGGGGAACTCATTTTCTAAATCAGACAATCAAAATACTGTTAGCAGAATTCATGGTAGCCCATTATAAGACTACCCCTTGGTAGCCCATCATAATACTACCCCTATCATCCACAAGCAAATGGTACTACAAAGACCTTTAATAAGATCTTAGAACACATATTGAGAAAAAATTGTGATGTAGGTAGAAAGGATTGGGATGACAAGATATCAATCGTTTTATGGGCATATAGAACTACCTACAAGAGGTTGAATAAGGCCACACCTTTTCAATTGGTGTTTGGCGCATAAGCAATATTACCCTGTAGAATTCATGTCACCCTCCTTACGTATTACACACGCATGAGGACTTGATAATGAGAAAGCAATAGAGGAGCGCATTGATAAAATCGTGCAATTGGATGAATGACGCGTAATTACGTGGTGGAGTCAAAAGAAAGAGAAGGCAACGCAAAAAGTGTTAGGAAATTATTATAGTGCTCACATAATTGTTATATAGTTATAACAATATAGTTTGTTATTATGTTACCCGTGACTATTCCGGGGTATACGTTCCTATTTACTAGGAGGTTGTTTTGCTATATCCTTGGCTATATAATAGCCTATCTATTGTATGTTGAATACATGGAGAATATTGAATATCATTAGTAATTGCTTTGTATTCTCTGCAACTCTGATCCATCCTCTACATCTGGTATCAAAGCTAGGGTCATACAAATGAGAGTCTGAAGTTATTATTATTACTGGTGATGTCTGAAATACTTACGGTTCTGTGCACATACTTTTGTGCAAGAGTGTATTATCGTGCGTATATAGATCTGAATTGCTAAGTTCTAATTGTTTTTTATGAGTATTCATCCCATTCACGTATTGCAGTCTTTAATTCATTGAGCAAATTGTGTCTGTTTCTCCATCAGATATGTGGTTTTGATATCAATTCATAATCAGGCCGGTGACGTCTAAACGTCTAAGAAGGGAGTTATTAATTGTAACCCAGCGTGGATATTTAATCATTCAAGACTATACTTCATTTTGTTTGGCTCTGTCGCAAACCAGATCTATTCATCTATATACAGTCTCAGAGCCTTGGTTTCAAGCAGACGTGTCTTCAACCGATTTTACATACTTTGCCCACAGTATTTTATATACTAGTCCGAGTCATGTGCCTGCTGGATGGACATGTTGTATTAACTTCACAATGCAACGTTTGCATTGGCATTACAAGCTCACCATGTGGATTCGGCTCATGCATTGACGCCCACGTATACGGCTCTTCCATTCTCTTGCAGCTGAATTATCTCTGTCTGACTATTATATTTCCAGTTCTTGCAATTACGAGCATCCTTTTCGTTTCCATATGCGTGTTTGATCTAGAGGAGAATTCTGGTAGAAGTTATCTGGCAGTACATATGTCATACGTGATGTGGTTCGTTTTGTCCTCTTCGTTGTCTATGCATGTGGTCGTATATTTTATGGAGGTCAATGGTTTTTTTATTACATTATGAATCAATATTCTTATAGTTAGAAATACCACGTATCTCCTCTTACACTCATATTTGATAGTCTTTTATTAAGTCGGTCATGTGTTTATAAATCAAGGTTCTTTTATAATAGTTCACTTTCCTTTTAATTTAATTAATTAGTTGTGAAACAAGTGTCTTTTTATCATTTAGTATCAATACCAAAAGTGTCGATTTATGTTAAAGGTATTCCATTAAATATTTTTTTCGTGTATGGTAGTGTCTATCATTAAAAGAGTCAAAGTTGTCATTTGTATTGTCAATAGAGTCAGTGTCATTGTAAAAATAATTGTGTCATCAAAATCAAGTATCATTTTGTTTAAAGTATAGTTGTTTTGTGAGTTGTCAAAAGTTGTAAACATAAAAATAATTTGCCTCGCGAATGCATTTTTGGTGGAATCTGACGTTCGAGTTGTAATTGAGCTTCAAGTCAAATCCAGTTGAGCTAGTAACATATAATTCGAGGAAGGAGGCAATGGAAGATGGAGGAAAAACAACGTCCTCTCGTCAGTCACCAACGACGAGGCCGCATATCAGATGTGGTGGCATATATATAGTGTGAGTATATGTTTTTCAAAGTGTACTTGATTGCGTGTGGTGTGCTTCAGATTTCAGTATGCACTATTCTTGATTTCTTGGTTTGCGGAATAAGTGGAAATTTCACATTGAGGGGGAACATGATCAAATGTTCCATTTCCAATTTTTCTTTTGTGTGTATGAGCAACAAAATTAAGCAGAAATTCCTATGTTATTCCCTGTAGTGAGATATCGATGAGGACTGATAATAGTACTTGGCACATCATGATGTGGTTGTAGGTAAACCACTTGAAAACCATCATTTGTGGTTTGTGGTAAACCAACTGGAAAACCACCATTCTCGATTTTTGGTCAACTGTTTGCAGAAAACCACTCTTGAGGTTTGTGATCATCCTGTGAAAATCACTAGATCATGAGAGGTGCGGAGTACAAAGATAGGTTTTCCCCATGTTCGCACTAAGGGAGGGAATATTAGGAAATTATTATAATGCTCACGTAATTGTTATATAGTTATAACAATATAGTTTGTTATTATGTTACCCGTGACTATTTGGGCATACATTCTTGTTTACTTAGGAGGTTGTTTTGATATATCCTTGGCTATATAATAGCCTATCTATTGTACATTGAATACATGGAGAATATTGAATATCATTAGTAATTGCTTTGTATTTTCTACACCTCCGATCCATCCTCTACAAAAGGCCCGACATGATAGACACATCAATAACAAGTCTTTTGCAATTCAAGGATCATGCTTTTATACGACTCTAAATTTGTGCACCATCATGGGAAGCTCAAAGTTCATTGGTTGGGAGGACTTAAAGTAACTAAGATACTAGAATTAGCATGTCGATTAAGCACTTGGATGACACCATGTTGCTCGGTTACTTTAATGGGAGTAGTTTGAAGTCTTGATATAAATAAAATTCTTTCATTATACTTGAAATAAGATAGAATTGCTATTTCGTTTAGGATTTCCTTACTGTTTTATTGTAATAAGCATGTTTGCATGCGTGAGTGATGATCTTTGTTCTAGACTAATGCGCGAGAGGACCACACATGCATTTAGTATGGCGTAGGCAAACAAAAGGAGCGTCTTAGAAATAGGTAAATGCGTGCTAAAAATATTATTCTTGTGGTTTCCTTGATAAGGTGCGAGTGTGTAGATTGGTGGAATTACTCATATATATTTGGCTTAGTGGAATTGCTCATATAAAACCACGATGTATGAAGCAACAAGTAATATAATGCGAGGAGGAAGCACAAAGGAAAAATACTTGGCAAGTAGTATAGAGAAAGAATGCGTGTGGCGCAGGAGGATGTATGCAAAAGAGTCTCGCAACACAGGAAGTACTATCACACCGAGAAGGTTATGGACTACCACGCAGAAGAAGCTTGTCGAAAACATGGAAAAAATAGGAAATTAGAAAAGATGTTTTAAATTTAAAACGTAGTGGTAGGTGAGAACAATTAATGCGGTTGAAAATTGAATACTTATAAAATGAGGGCTATTGAATTCATTATTACATTGCTAGTTGAGAAACTAGTGCGTAAAAGAGCTCTTGCGAAGTAGAGAGCGAGTGCAAAATAGAGAAAACCAGAGATGCGACATAAAGGATTGAGCATAGTACGTTCAACATAGAGAGAGATCCTTTTGAGAAGTTGTAGTTGTAAATTGGAAGGGTTGAAGGGAGGGTTAAAAGAAAACTTGTAGGGTTAATGACACAAAGTGTTTTGCGAGGTTGAGCTAGGGCACAAGGTGGAAGTGTCAAGGTGAGTACTATATGAGAAAATAAAAACCAAGGTTTTTTGGCACCTAGGAAAAAAATTCATGACTTCATGCGGATAATAATGTTTGCAGAAAATTATAACGAAAGATAACACCTGTGAAGAAAGTACCGAAGACCAAGAAGATCATAGAGGAGTCCACGATGAATGGTTCTCTGAAATGCAGTATCCACAAGAAGTAGTTGTAGGGAAGCCATGGGCGTCACGGTTATGGAAGAGAAAAATAAGTGAATACAACCATCGGGATTAGGGTCATGAAGTAGACATCAAGAAGGATGTCTTACAAGAGATAAGTAAGAGGATCATGGAAGGGAAAATGATATTTGATGATATAGTGCACAAAATATTGTAAGGGGGTTAGAGTGCTTTAGTTATATGAGTTACCTTTCTTGGGAAGCTCACATGCCTCTATCAATGGCTGATGTCACATGTTCACAAAGATTATTTCTACTTCACAAGAAGGAGGATGTAGTTAACTACCAAGTTAATCAAAAGGATAACCAGGTTATGACACTAGAGAGGAGATAAAACTTGACCTATGTGATGAAGGACAAATAGAGGAAACAACCACAAAGTTATACTATCAAATGGGAAGTCACGTTTTCAAAATTGAGAATATATCGACGACCGAGAGGCGAGAGTGGTTACGTGACTTGTAAGTTGTAAATTGGATGCCCTCCGAGAGATGGACAGAGGCGAATAAGAAGTTCCTTCATATTTCACACAAGATGATGAACGAGACCAAGTACAACATTTCCTTGCATATAGCCAAGGTAATCATAGATGAGGCAAGATCCCAAATAGAGAGAGGAGATAATATCACTTAGGGTTTCATCCTTTTGCTGATTGTATTTTGGGAAATAGGAGTGTTAGACGGACAAAAGACAACATCTAGGAGCACCCTATCAAGAAGAAGTAATTGGCACTAAGGTTTTCCAATTATACTTGTGATGGTGCAATCTCCAATCCATATAAGGTGCACCTTGAAAAATGCTACAAAATAATGCATGATACCTTTGAAAATGAATGACACGTGCTTAAGAAGTTTCCATCAATTTTGACTGGTAGGCGGAGTTTGTTGTAATGCAACACTTTAGACTTGGAAGGTTCTTACTGTGCAATGGAGAGATAGGTCCATGGTGCAAAATTTTGTTCACATTCACATCCAAATATTTCAAGTGCGTAGTGAATAGGATAAAGGATGTGTAACACTTAAAGTTTGATGCGAAAGGGTAGATACTGAGACTACCATACATTGCGAAAACATATGGGTATGTATCAAAAGCACAAAATATTGAGACCATGGAGATTGAAAACATGGATTCAAACCCAATCATGAATTTGGTAGTTGGCAAGGACGCTTGCAAGCTCTATATCTAACATTGGCCAAATCTTAAATATGGGAAAGAGACTGTTGTGTGTGACCTTGACCTTCCATAACCGCTGATTAAGATAGCAGTAAAGATCCCAGAGCGTAGGTGTGAGAAGAATCCAGAAGAAGAGGAGGAGGGGTATGCATCGATCAAAGCGAGAATGAAGAAAATATAGAGAAGGCATCAAGAAGAAAGCACCTCACGCACTCCTAAGTTGACTCCGGATAAACATGTGCGTAAATGGAGTCCAATAGAGGAAGAGCAACCTCATGACACCCATAATATTGATAAAGATGAAGATATGGAATGACACATAAATGAATAAGAATGTTTAGAAGAGTGGTGAAATAAGAAACGGCCTAAGATGAAGAGGAGGCACAAGAGAAACTTGAAGAAGATAATGTGGGAGAGCACGAAGAAGACCACGAAGACGTGCGTGATGAGGAAGATACCACGGGATCAAAGAAGCGAAGAAGGGATGGACACTTTGGTGAAGAAGAGGGCCATGCACGGTATAATGTTGCGCAAGAGAAACCATGAGGGTCACGCACGGGAGGAAGGAAGCCAATAAAATCTCCACATGCACAAAAATGTCCTATAGAGATGATACTTTGAAGACCTTAAGGAAATATTCCAAAGTTCGATACCAACTAGATAACTATTTTGTTGGGACATGCTTGACAAGGCCTAAGCTTAACCATGGACAAGGAAGCTATTGTCTTGAAGTTTAATGAATCATATGGAGGAACCAAAGTTCAAGGTCAAGTCTGAGTCAATTTTGTAGTTGAAATCAAAGAAAGAACTGAGAGATTTCATGATTATTGACTCCACACGACTCTTTGATGAGAAAGCAGGCAACGCTTTGAATAAGATGGCCACCGAGTTATGAAGGGGAAATATTTATAAAGGGGCCGTAGTAAAGAGAATGCATAATGACATATAGCAAAAATATAAGAAGAATCATAACCTTCCGAGGCATTTATTGATGAGAAGAAGAGAACAACCGATATGTATAATAAGACAACTAAGATTATCAACAATATTGTGTGTGCATGCCCATATGTTGTGATGCATGCCAACTTGATCATAACACAAAGATGGAATATTTTGAGGAATCGGTACACCTACTACTGGTCAAAGTACATAGTGGTTCGGGGCCTACAATAGAAGAGACGACCATTAGAAATAAGGCCAAGTCAAAGAAGCAAATGAAAGAATATATGGTGTTAGGAGTGGAACTTAAGGAAGTTGCATGGCAAGAAGAAATGGTTTTTTTCTAACCTCGATAATATCTTAACAATCTTGGATGCATGCACTACATAGGACAAGGTAGAATTAAGGAAACTTCATGCCTCATTGTTAACAAATAGAGTCAAGTGTGAGAGGATTTTAAAAGAAGTTAGTGAGAAAAAGGATGCACCCAAGTCTAAACACGATGGGATTGAGAAAAGGAAAGAAGAAATCCGGATGATGGTGATGTGCAAGGTGGATGATTTAGAAGGCATCGCCATAGAGTGGGATTTCATATCAAAGCAATTGCAGGAGAAGGTTGATGGTTTAATTTTATAACATATTTCAAGCATTGTTGAGGCAACTCCAGACAAAGTATCCAATGAGTTAGAAGAGTGGAAGTAGTTGGAGAATGGGATTAGCCTAGAGTTTCCATAAATCCTTCCATCACCATAACCAACTTTAAATACATGCACAAAGAAGAAACATTCTTTATTTTTTTATTTATTGGGGGTATTGCCTTTATTTATTCATTTTTTCATATATTCTTTGAATTATTCTTCATATTACCAAGGATGGACAATACTCCTAGTGTGGGGTAATTTTAGGTTGAGGATGTGGCTAAGTATAAGCCACGTGCAGAGGATGAAGATTGCGCACCAAGGGGGTGCATAAACCTTTGAAATATATCAAGAGGTACGCATGTGAACTTTAGGAAGGAACGTATGGAAGTGTGTGCATAAGATGGAAGGACACCAGGGGTGCGAAGGTCCATGCACAGAGGTAAATTTTAGTGATTAGCGGATTCCATAATGGTCTATTAATAAACTAAAAGAGGAGTTGGTGTGGAAGACAAAAAGGTTCAGAAATAGATACATAATGGATAAACACAAGTGAGATGGATAAAGCATATGTATGGACATATAATTATAGGATGCGAGGCATCGATTTATTCATAGCCGCAAGTTGGAGAATAAAACAGAATATTAAAGGCATGCATAATATAATTAGGAAAGCTATTATTAGAACTAAAGCATGTAAGTGGTGAAGGACAAGTTCCCACCATGTACAATATGTATACCGCACCCATTGTGGAGAGATGTGTGTGTGAGAGAGAGAGTGAATATATATATTTGTGTGTGTGTGTGTGTGTGTGTGTGTGTGAGAGAGAGAGAGAGAGAGAGAGAGAGAGAGAGAGAGAGAGAGAGAGAGAATGTATACATATGTGTGTGTGTGTGTGAGAGAGAGAGAGAATATATACGTATATGTGTTTGTAAGAGGTTCACATGTGACTCAATATGTATAAGGTGCATGCATTATTTTCGGGTATGTTATGAGGTGTTTCTTATATGTTTGTAATGGGATATATTGTGTATATTTCCAATGTAAGGAGAAGTGAATGTGATGTAATAAGAGTCTAGATATTGTTTCTAGTTATTTATGACAATGAATGAATGATCTAAGCTTTTAATGTCGATGTATGTGTGTTGATTTATTTATTTTTATCTTAATTTTCTATTGCAAGCAATGGTTTATGATGAATTCACATCTTACATGATCATAAAAGGATGGACATGGCAGAGTTACGCGTGCTTGGTGAGCACCTAGACAATAGTCTAGGTGATGTGCCAGCATGATTGACCTAGTTGTGTTGGTAAACAATACGGTTACATTGGTGGAGACGTTATGATGATGAAAGAGGTGCAAACTTGAGCTTCAAATTCCATCTTCTCCGGGTAAACAACATACCAATTAGAGGATGGAGGAAACATAGGTAGGAGGGTGATCAATGTCCTAAAGTTAGTCACCGCCTCAGAGGACAAGTTTTACTTTAATGTTGCCTTTTGGCTTTCTTTGTGTGTGTGTGTTTAAAAATAAGAACAAAAGACATAATTTTTGTTCATGTGTGAGAAATTGATTTTATTTTTCTCCTCTTGATATGATGATGCAGAGATCTATAATGCAAAGAATAAAGAAGGATGTGTTCTTGATATCTTAACTAGTTTGGTTGATGTGAATTGGTCGATGGGTCCCAATTCATGTATTCCATGGAATAAGTTGATGGGTCCCTATTTATGGATGATGTAGCTCTACCATTAAGGTTATGATTGAGACCATGTCAGATCTACATAGCAACATGATGGTTAGTTAAAGGTGGTACTTTCTCCCATGTTCATCCTAAGGGGGATATTATAAATAATATGGTTTGTACTCACATTGGTGAGTTTTATATTGTTGTAATTCTTTTGTATATTTTTATGTGAGTTATAAAGACTCACATAACACTAGTTATAATTCCACCATTTTAACACTTGAATCCTTATTCTAAGGATATGTAGTGCTTATATATTTGTATCATTGTTTACGTAAATTACAATGAGAGTTTTGACTTTATAAAACTCTATAATAATTTAAAAACAAAAATTGGATCAAATAAACCTTACTTCTCCTATGGTTTATGATTGCAACCATCCAAGGGACAGTGGTTCTATCTTACCACCTTTGCTTCATATGACTTTACTTCTTGACATCCTAGCTCCTACCTGATGTCAAGGATTCCAACAACCTATAATACATGTTTATTTGTGACATACTATAGTTTTACAAATTGTATGCAGAGTGTGGCCCTCATATGACACCGATGCCCTCTCATTTACACCAAAATCTTGTGGTTAACATGACTATATATGCCCCACAACTAAGTGACATAACTATTGCTGATTCTAACTATTTTAACACATAAAATTAGTTCTTTGATTCGATAAGGACATACAATATTTTATCTCTCCTAATACAATAGCTACACCTATGAACATAAACCCTCCACTTGATACACATATATAGCATTAAAAATATTACTCATACATGTAGCACTTTACATGTACACACATTATAAAAACTTTTATCCATTGATTCACACATTCTCCTCAAATTCTTAACTAGGGAAAGATTCGTTGATGTACTAGATTTTCTCACATGTCTTATGTGATTATCGAGGAAAAATATATTAAATAACCCATCACTACTGAAGATGCACCATATTTTTGTTAGTAGTCTAATGTAATTTTTAAGGGATCAATTTATTGTGGACCCTATCACTACCCAATAATGTATCATGTTTTCTCATTAGTAAGATGTGATTGTTGAAGGAAAAATACTACTTATGACCCCACCTTGTCTTTTTGTGTTATTTCTAGCCACTTCCCCAAGGTATTTAGTCTTGTGTTCTCACATCTTATTACAAAAATGTAAAAATAATATAACATTACAAAAACACAAAATCGGGATATGCATGCAACACACACATTCCTTGCCTAGATTTTATCTTTTTGATCATTTGTATTAGCACTTTATAGTGGTCTAGTACATGCAATTCATAAAAGACATTAAGTTGTTAAAACCCATGGACATCATGCACATTACCACTTTGGGGGCATATTAATGTTGGGAGTATATTACATACCAAGCTTACTTTGATAACATCCTTCAAACCTTATGTATTCTTACATCCTTATTTCCTAGGGATGCCTACTGCAGATTAGGGAATCCATACAACGAGGGCATCTATATATACGAGCTTATCAAAATCTCATCTCTTTGAACTAGTCCATTGCATGCAGTATATTACTATACTACTCATGACACATGTTACACCTTATTTTTATCTAATGATAACATCGTTTTATTTTAAGAATATAATTGATTATAATTCATTCTTACTTAGTTTATTACTTATAGTAGCTCAATACTATTGACCATGGGTTCCTCTTTTGTCTATCCTTAATTGCTTACACAACACTATATAATTACATGATCGATTTCTCACATGACACTACTTGTTTACACAATTAATTACTTACACAATATAACTATTTTGCGTAATTGTTGCTCATATAATGCTACTTTCTTACATTATTGATTGTTTACATTACACTAATTATGTACATCATTACTTGATGTATGACATTTATTGACTTGATGTTTTCTTCATTTACATGTTACATTCCTTTTCTTCGGTACATTGATGAAGTTTCCTACTTTATGTTCTTACGTATTTCATGCTTTGATTGTTGTGTGACATAGATTGTCTTGAATTCTTCATGCATTTGTATGTTGTATGAAACTTATTAATATATTCCATTTTTTTGACTTTGGATACTCCATACACTTAGGTGATTACTATGTTATCCTATATGCCTTTCTTTCTTTAAACACTTGTTAGAGTTTTGATATTAACTACTATGTCTACTCTATACAATTATATGTTATGTGTTGTGTTTACTCTTGCTTTTATGATATTTCTTGTGGTTTATTTATACATGTGTATGATATATGTTGTGTTTTCTTCATACACTTGTATTTTATATACTATGTTTGATCATTTACATGGATTTTTGTGCATGATTTCCATTGTTTGTTCACTTTATGCTCATCTACATTAGGGAACACTACCCCTCCTACATCTTATGATACACACTTGTTATATTCTTAGAAAAAAACAAAACATCCTACGATACATTGTTTGTTATGCCACACCTACATCCTTGATAAGATCACAAATAATATTACATAATTGCTTACTTTATCAAGTTTTTTTTGTTAGACACACAAAGTGATATGACATACTTAGCTTACGACATGCATTGTGTTTTATACAATTGATTGATTGACATAAAAGGATTATTCGCATAATTGTTTGACACACATTGATTGATCACATTATTATTTCTATGCCATGTGATTGGTTTACACTAATAATTATTTGTTGATTAATATTTCTTCTTACACGTTGGTTTGTTAGCAACTTGATTAATAGGCACCTTGTATTACACATTAATCTTAGTACTTTCTATGATTACACACTATGATTGAGATAATTTATTCTTACACATTTCCCGGTGCATATTTATTTATCATGACATGGATTGTTACACCTTTTTTAGTGTACACTATTTGCTAGATTACATGATTATGACATTGTTTGTTACACACTACTATGTGCACATTTTTAGTAGATTACGGGAATATGATAGTGCATGTTACACATTGATCCATGCATTTTTTTGTTTATTTATTTAGTTACATAACATACTTATCATTTCTTGTCATGTGATATTTATCATTTTTTTTATAAGTCAAAAAATAGTTTTAAACCCAACTATATTAGAAATAACAATCAAAATATCGAACAAAAACCTTAAAAATAGGTACCAGTATCAAGATAAGGCAACCCATTGGTGTTGCATACAAAAACAACCTAATACATTATATCTATACTAAGAAAGGAAGCCAGAGTATTAATTCTTTTCTTCTGAAGAGCTAGAAACCTCCACCATATGCTCCATAGGATTGTGAGAATCTTCTTCAATGATCGGGGCCACGAGTCTCCACAGATTCGAATCATCAAAATTTCTTGCCCTACATGATACTTTTCAAAGACAAGAGCCTTCGTGAGAGACCCAATCTGCTCCAATCCAATCCCAATGTCTAGACCCAACTGGTCCATACCCCACGAATGGAAAAGGAATTATTATCTCCGAAGGATGGTCTTGAACCCCAATAATTTGGGAAATTTTGAGAGTATCCAGTCGGGCCGTAGAATGACAAGTATCACCCATAATTTTTACCACTTCCTTCATAGCCGCGGTGTCACCCACCCTAGCAGAAAGCTGAGCCTTGAGTAAATTGGTGGAAATCCAACGTAGAAGCCATGGGTCCTTCACTCCTTATATCAACATACTTTTACAAAATTCTAGAGCCACCTTGGTCGTAACCCTGGTACCCTTATCTAGAAGATGCCCATCATTAAGCACCTACTTAAGCTTCAAATTGTTCACCACTGAGGAAAGAAAAATGAACATCCTCTAGTGAATACTTGTGTATCAAATTATCATTCATCTCGTGCACAATTTTCATGGTCATGTCCCTCTTGAGACTCTCTCAGTGCGCTTGGTAGGGCCGTTGATACCTTTTCATTTATTCATTTTCCTAATGAACCAACCGTTAATTTTGCAAAGCAGGATACAAATGGCCAAAGCAATAGAAGTGCTTGGTTTATAAATTCCTTTCCATGTGATCACCCACATGACAATGCATGTGAATTCTCGACAATTAATGTCCACGGAAGGTGGGGAGATCATAAAAAAATATAGCAATTAAAAAGAATGATAGTTGTGTTGTCCCTTCTTCACCACCTTACTATTTGTATAATTGCCATCTTTTTCAATTAATCCACCCACTAAACCTTTCAAATCATTAGGGTGAAGGATTAATAATTTTTTGGGTCGCCTACTTAGTATTAATATCCACCCCAAAATTAGCAAGTTTATCACCACTCTGTTAGCACTTTAGAAGATGTGAGCAATCAAGAGTGGTCTAATAAGGGTTCAAAAATCATCTATAATTCTAGTTAGTTGTCAATGGTTGATTTGTCCTTTACTTATTACATTGATGATAATCTGAGAGTCACCCTCAATGTATAATTTATCCCAACCTTTTTGTTTCACAATTTGCAATCCTCTCCAAAGAGCTTTGGCTTCAACAAAGTTGTTGGAACACTTTCAAGAGCTTCCACAAAGCCCAGAATGGGTTGACCCGTAGAGTTCCTAAAAACACCACTAGCACCAGCCCACCTAGGATTATTTCTTGTCGCGCCATCAAATTTCAACTTAAGGAAATCATCATTAGGGGCCTTCCAAATTTGATCTCTGGATGTTTTTGTTTTAATGCCTACTCCTTATCGGGAATGTGATATTTATCATTACTAACTATGTGATGCTTATCATTTTTTATTACTGAGACTATATTTATATCACTACTTGTTGCATGTTTGTTCTTACATGTGCAAGATAACATTTAACACTACTAACATTGGTCAAGTCTCATACGTATTGTTATTAATGTATCTTTATAATGATCCTTTCATTTTACATTGCATCATGTCATGTTTTAGGTCAATATGGATCCATTAGTTGTTGAGTCATGTATTGTTATCATGTTACTTATCCTATCACTACTATGTCATCTTGTTGAATATTGCTAGAACAATTTCTTGATATGCTTCATTAATTTGATGATGCATGTACATATTATTGATCTTACAACGATATTATCTTCTAATTTATTTCTTTGTGCTTTATTTTACAAAGCTATCATGAATGCAAATACGACATGTTTACCCCTATGTTAACACCCATTTTTGAATATAATATTGCTTTATCTCTCAAATTCTACATATCACTTGTAGTAATTAATTATTTATCTTATGAAATATACCCATTTTACCATTTTAGTTGACATACCGATTGTGGTTTATATCATTGATCATGTTGGTACTACACTTTTCCATCGCTAACACTTTCTCTTTTCAACTAATTTCACTTTTACAATATCCATTATCATAAAAGGGTGTAATATTATAAGGTTTTCTAATATATTCATGTGAATTTCAGAAAGAGTTCTTCAAATGACACCATATGATGACATGCACATGGTTTTTGTTTTTTTAATAAGTAAATGCTTTCGATATCAAAATTAAAAACTCTAAACTATATAACATAAAACTATATACTATAATATAACATTAATCGAGATATATCAATAATCTCCACCATGACATGAACTTTTACATCCATCTACTTTGTACCACCGGCCTCAAGCAAAATTCATGGTCTCTGCGTTCCTTTTACGAATGTTGAAGCAACGTCCCACTTCCCCAACTTTCTTAGCCCTCATAAGCAATTCATAAGAAGATTTGCCCTTGGCCATAATTTGGGAATTTTTGAAGGAGCGGGACCAATTGGAGTGGTCATAGATTCCAATTCTAGAGGCAGGATGTAGGCGGGGCCCGAGTTTTCATCATGTAAATCTTGTGGATTTTGACCGTGAACTCCAAGAGCACAACATTTCTCTTTGCCACTTCACCATGCATACCCCGTGTCCAATTTGGGCTCCCCTATTACTAACACCTGAAGGAAGGTTGTGGGCATGTTGAACTTAGAAATCTCTTCCTCTAACCCAAAGGTGTGCTTCGGCTAAATTATATGGCGGGTAATCACAATAGTCTCCTCTTTTTTTAGCAACGAGTAATAGGTTAGAGATAAATGCATAAGCTATTTCCACATTTACCCTAGCCCGTCTTCTCCCCTAGAGATAGTTATCCCCTAAAATATGCTCCACTGTGTTGCAAATAGAGCCGAAGCCAATGCAAAAGATTTTCTTTAGGTGGGCCAGAGAAACAATTCCATAAAATACCATCTCACGGGATTCACCTTTCAAAAAGAGACAAGCAAATGATGAGAATGGCCACAAGACAATAACTAATGACCGACCAATCGGTCATAATTTGCAAAGAGAAATGGGCAATAATGAAATGAAATGAACCAAACACCCCTTTTTTCTCTAAAAATGGAATCACATGAATCCAATCCATCACGCCAAAGCATTAATGGAATTGGAGTACCTTCATAATGATAGCCACCAAGCCTAGCCACTTAGCCGCATCACTCGAAATGATGGCCTCCTCTGCTTGCGTCACCCCTTCATTCGCCAATAGGTCAGCTCTTGAGTTGGCTTCTCTTAATACATGTCCAATGTTCCATGAGTCCAATTTGTCTAGCCAAAAAATTATATTTGTGATATAGACGTCTAGAGCCCAATGTAAAGCTTTACCATTCTTCACATGACTTGGACTATAATTTGGGAATCTCCTTTGATGAAAAGGTGAGAGCTCCCACATTCAAATACCCTTTTTACCCCAAAAAGGAGTGCCTAAGATTCTGCTATATTGCAAGTCCCATCTTGCAAATGGAATGAGCCAACACTAATCAACACACCTTGCTCATTATGAAGAATACACCCCACCCCAAAAGACTTGGAGGCCCCCATCGAAACTTACTTTGTGATACCCATTGGCTAGAAAATTTGAATGGTAAATGCTTTTATTATACAAGAGTTATGAACTGGAGTGGTGGAGGAACAATCTCTCTAATTGTGACATGTGGGTGGGCTTGGGTCCTTAATGTTTGCCAAACAATCTACATTCAGAGCGCCCTACTATGTTCCACTTGGTCCATATAGAGAAGTTTGACCCCTACCTCAAGGTGTCCCTGTGACCACTTATTGAAAGCGTCCAATGAACTCAATGGGAATGGAACTTGGGTTGATGATTACAAACTACTTGTAACTCACCAATAGCCCAAGACCTTGAGTCCAAAACTTTGGATGGTAAATGCTTTTATTATATCAGAGTTATGAACTAGAGTGGTGGAGGAGCACTTTCTCTAATTAGGACATGGTGGTGGGATTGGTTTGTTAATATCCACCGATAGATCCACATCCATAGCACCCCACTATGTTTTGCTTGGTCAATATGGAGAAGTTTGACCCCTACCTCAAGGTATCCCCATGGCCACTTATTGAAAGCATCCAATGAACTCAATGGGAATGGAACTTGGGTTGATGATTACAAACTAATTGTAACTCACATATAGCCCAAGACCTTGTGTTCACTTAAAAATTTGGATGGTAAACACTTTTATTATACCAAAGCTATAAACTGGAGTGGTGGAGGAGAACTTTCTCTACATGGGACATGGGGGTGGGATTGGGTCCTTAATATCCACCAAATGATCCACATCCAGAGCACCCTTTTAAATTTTGCTTGGTCCATATGGAGAAGTTTAACCCCTAACTCAAGGTGTCCCCATGGCCACTTATTGAAAGCATCCAATGAACTCAATGTGAATAGAACTTGGGTTGATGATTACAAACTACTTGTAACTCACCAATAGCCCAAGACCTTGAGTTTAAAACTTTGGATGGTAAACACTTTTATTATACCATAGCTATGAACTGGAGTGGTAGAGCACTTTCTCTAAGTGGGACATAGGGGTGGGCTTGGGTCCTTAATGTCCTCCAAGCAATCTACATCCAAAGCACCCCGTTATGTTCCGCTTGGTCCATATGGAGAATTTTTATCCCTACCTCAAGGTGTCCTCATGGCCACTTATTGAAAGCATGTAATGAACTCAATGGGAATGAAACTTGGGTTGATGATTAAAAACTACTTATAACTCACTAATAACCAAAGACCTTGAGTTCCAAGATTTGGATGGTAAACACTTTTATTATACCAGAGTTATGAATTAGAGTGGTGGAGGAGCAGTTTCTCTAAGTGGGAAATGAGGGTGGAATTGGGTCCTTAATGTCCGTCGAACAATCCACATTCGTAGCGCCTGTTATGTTCCACTTGGTCCATATGGAAAAGTTTGACCCTTACCTCAAGATGTCCCCATGGCCTCTTATTGAAAGTGTCGAATGGACTCAATGGGAAGGGAACTTGGGTTAATGATTACAAAATAATTTTAGCTCACTAATAGCCCAAGACCTTGATTCCTATATGCACGTGGTTATTACCTCACAATATATATGTGACTATTACATCACACATTTTATATAGCTTCACTTATTAGGCCCAATTATTGCAGATGCTTACACATGGCTTCACTCAATAGGCCTAATTGTTTTAAATGGTTTATATGCTTCACTTAGTAGGCCCAATTATTGTAGATGGTTCATATAATTCAATTAGAATGCCCAATTATTGCAGCTTTATTTATATTTGGTTAGTCTACCTTCACATATAATGTTAAGGGAAAACACATGTATATAATTTATTGGTGAAATATTTTGTCGGGGAAAAAATGTGTAATTTCTTTAATGCTCGCAAGACAAAATCACTCATCTTGGGAATGGGAGGCTCTCATTTATTGAAAGCTAGATAACTATGTGCACTAGACTAATATCTAGGGTGGCAAGAGGTTGGGAATGTAAAAAAACACCCTTGTTGCGATTACAACAATAGTAGAGAGAGGAAAAATTATAGATAGGTGAGGAGAGATAAATGAGAAAGGGAATTATATTTATGAGATGAAGAAAAAATTCATTGATCAGGAGGATCCTCACAGAGAAACACCGATCTAAGATCTTCTCAGAAATTGTTGCAGTCATTTTTAAAGCGTGGGGAAAAATTATACGATTCCGACAACATCTTGTTTGTAGGAAACGGAGCTCGTTTGCAAAAGTTATAGCCCGCTGAAATTTTTGGGCAACTGGCAAAATTTGGAGTTTTGTGCTGTGTGCACACTCGCCAAGTGTTTTGATCATATTGCGACACGTGGATGAATTGTGTGACGTACTAAAAAAATGGGTTTTGGAACGCCGGTCTTGGACACTCGTTCTCGGACAAATGGACCCGCTTATTTCTTGGTGGGGCCCTCACCAGTTCGACACACTCGATTATGGAGGGGTGCCTTGGCCTCCTTCTCATTTAATCATTAAACCAACTTGTGTATATAAACCTCTATATTTCCTTTTGCACCATGCATGTGGGACATTGGGCATGTATTATTTAAATTACCCATGCCTAATTACCTATTTGTAATTTTCCACGCATATTTCTCAAACTATTCAACGCATTACCTATATTCCATGTTCCACGCATATTGTAAACTGTCCACTGTACCATGCACATAGGATGGGATTGTTGGCACCTAAAATTAAACAATGCGCCATCCCCAATGCAATGTGCCCCAAGTAAAGCGCCCTCCACATAGGCTTAGGCGGCTCTTAAGCCACTCAAAATCCGCGCCCACCTACCATATAAAGCCTTGACCAAGTTTACATGCGCCAAATGTGGGATAATGATCCCAAAGGATATGACCAAAAAGCAAGGGAGGAGAATGGAACTCGGGTGGGCCGTGTAAAATGATAAGCACCCAGCTGGCATGCTAGGAGGTGTAGAAACAATATAAAAGGGGTGATATTCTATTTGTATGGCATTCGGGGACTGTGTAGTAATATTGTAATGCTCATATCTTGAGCTAGGAGTGGAGTTTGAAGGAGATGTAAAAAGCAACCCCTGTTATTTTGGCAGAGGAATACCTGTGAGAAGGTTAGAATTTTGTAGAATTCTTTGTAAAGAATTATTTTCAAGATTTTAATAGATCGGTCCCATTCAACCAGACCTGGAGACGTAGGCCTCAAGCGCCGAACTCTGTTATCAATTCTTGCGTCACATTGCTGGTGAATCCTCTTCATTTCTTTCAATATTTGCATAGTACTTGCAGTTTTTATTCTTTTATTAAAAATACAAAAAGAAATAATGCACAATTTTTACATCGAAAATCAATACAAAGCAAAAAAAATGTGTGTGCACAATTGCTAGTTAAATTTGGTTTTCAGATCATTGGTATCAGAGCTGGTTTTGACTGATTTTTGGTTCAGTTTAACGTGTTTTGGATTGCAAGTTGTGTGTTGGATGTTAACAAGGTCTCGATCTAAGAAGGGTGAAGGAGAATTAGTTGAAGGAGATCCCAAAATTGGTACCAGACGATCTCGAAGTCCTACAATGGCGGATCGAGAGGAAGTGGAACAAAACTTTCGTCAATCCTTCCAACAGATGAAGGAAATGGTGGAAGAAATGTACCAAGATAGGAAAAGGGAAAAGGGGACTAGAGAAGGTAAGAAAGAAGAAAGCTCTAATTCTGACATTCCAAAAAGAGACTCTTTAAAATCTGATTTTCTTTCATTAAAGTTAGATATCAAGTTTGAATTGCCTATGTATACTGGAGAGCTAAATGCAGAGAAATTGGATAACTGGGTCAAGCAAATAGAAGTATATTGCAGGGTTCAGAGAATTGTTGATGATGAAGCAAAGATTCATCTGGTAACTCTTCGGATGGGTGGAACAACACTCATTTGGTGGGAGAGTAAGCTTCAGGAAGTGGAAGAAAACAAAGGTACAAAAATCACTTGTCCGAATTTGTTTCAAATCTTAGGCAACAATTTTATCCTCTTGGTTATAAGCAACAAGCTATGATGGATTGGCAAACATTAAGACAAACTAAGGGAAAAAGTGTTCAAGAATACACACAATAATTTAGGAAAAGGGCTCTAATTTGGGAATTTCCTAAACACGAAGAAACACTGCTCAAATATATTGGTGGATTGCATAGTTATCTAAGGCATATGATACTTGTTTTAGGTCCTACTAATCTTGATGCAAAGTATGTGTTCAAGCAACCCATCCGGAAGCACGGGGAAAATGACAAAGGAGTCCTCTTTCTCTTCTTTTAATCAGAAGAACAAGCAATCTAAAGGAAAAGGTTCGAAAGAACAAGGAAAAGGAAAGGGTAAGCATAAAACAAACTCTACTGTTAAGAAGGAAGATGAAAAACCATTTTGTAATCATTGTAAAAAAAACCATGATGAGTCTAAATGTTGGAAATTACATCCTGAAAAGAAGCCTAAATGGATGGTTAAGAAAGGAAAAGAAAAGAAAACAAACACCGTAGTGCATGATCTTGGTTCTGATTCAGGGGATGAAACCAAAATCACAGCTATGGGTTTACAAGGTAAATCAACTCTTTCAATTTCCAACAATAGCACTACAGATGTTGCATCTTCTTCTAGTAAACAAACTACACCTGACGATAAGAAAAGAAATGAGCTTTTCCACATTAGAGTAATTTCAAAGCATACGAAAATTGATACTCTTTTTGATAGTGGATCTCAAGCTAATCTAATTTCTGAGGAGGTTGTTAAAAAACTAGGACTCAAAACTACACCACATCCCAAGCCTTATCCTTTGGGCTAGGTTTGTGATGATGCAAAACTGCAGGTAACTAAAACTTGTACTTTCAGATTTGCCATTACAGACAAGTTTATTGATGAGGTTGAATTGGATGTAGTTCCTTTGGATATCTGTGGGGTGGTTTTGGGAAGTCCTTATTTATATGATCGTAAAGCAATTTTCTATAGGGAAGAAAATAAATATTTGCTTGTAAAGGATGGAATTGAGTTTATTATTCGAGCTCACCGTGAAAAGAATAATCTATCCTTGGTAACTGCAGGTCAAATGAAAAGGCTTGTAAACTCAAGCAAAAGTTTTGTGCTCATGGTGGTCAAAGCCAAGGAAAAAGAAAATGAGATGGCTTTTGAGACTTGCGATCTAAAACATAAGGATGAATTGGTAGAAATTGTTTCTCATTTTGATGATGTTTTTCAGGATCCACAAGGTCTACCTCCCAAAAGAGGGGTTCAACATGAGATACAATTGCTTCAGGATGCACCTCTTCCCAATATCAGAATGTACAGGTTGTCAGTAGTAGAGAATGAGGAAATCAAGAGACAGGTAATGGAACTTTTGGCTCAAGGTATAATTCGTCCAAGTACATCCCCATGTGGTTCACCAATTATATTGGTTCCTAAGAAGGATGGCACTTAGCGAATGTGTGTTGATTTCCGTGCTTTAAACAAGATTACTATAAAGAATCGTTACCCTCTTCCTAGAATAGATGATTTACTGGATCAATTAAGGAATGCAATTTATTTCACTAAGTTAGACTTAAGAAGTGGTTATCACCAAGTAAGAATTGCAGAAGGTGATGTTTGGAAAACTGCTTTTAAAACGAAACAGGGATTGTTTGAATGGTTAGTGATGCCTTTTGGTTTGTGCAATGCACCGGCAACATTCATGAGAGTTATGAATGAAATTTTTAGACCATTCATTGATAATTTCGTTATTGTCTACTTAGATGATATTCTTATTTTCAGTAAATCATGGGATGAACATATTAAACACATCCAGAAAGTCTTAGATGCACTAAGGAAAGAGAAATTGTATTTGAAGATGTCAAAATGTGAATTTGGAAAAACATCTTTAATTTACTTGGGGTATATTATAGGAAATGGAGAATTGAAAATTGATCCTGCAAAAATAGAGGTTATTGTGAAATGGCCTAGACCCACAAATGTGATGGAAGTTAGAAGTTTTCTAGGTGCAGTTCAGTACTGGAGGAAATTTATTGCTAACTTCTCATATATTGCATCTCCTTTGCATGCTTTGACAAGTATTAAACAGGTCTTTCAGTGGGGAGGAAAACAACAAAAAGCATTTGATACACTGAAAGAGAAGATAAGTACCGCTCCGATCTTGGCACTTCTAGATTTACAACATTCATTTGAGATTGAGACGGATGCTAGTGACTACGCAATGGGGGCAGTTTTGATGCAGAACAAACGACCAGTGTGTTACCATTCAGAAACCTTTACAAGTGTGGTAAGAAACTATCCAACTTATGATAAAGAGTTGTATGCTTTGGTTCAAAGTGTTAAAAAATGGAAGCATTATTTAATGGGAAAAGAAACAATTATCCATACTGACCATCAACCGCTTCAATATTTACAAACACAAACCAAATTGCAGCAGTCTAGACATTTCAGGTGGATGGGATTTTTGCAACAATTTCATCTTGTAATCAGGTATAAAAAAGGTATTCAAAACAAGGTTCTTGCGACATGTTATCCAGACCACCGGTGGTAGTAGCATCTATCCTTTTACAAAGCATAGTTCTTTGGCTCATGTTAGTTAGAAGGAACAATATGCAAATGATGTTGATTTTAGAGAAGTGTATGAGGATTTAGTAAGTGGGAAACAAGTAGGAGAAAAAGATTATCATTTGCATGAAGGATTGTTATATCATTCTGGAAAACTTTGTATTCCAGAAAATGAGCGTGTGCATATGATTAGGGAAGCACATACTTCTCTTATTTCAGGGCATTTTGGTGTTAGTAAGACAGTTGCACATTTACAAAAATATTGCTATTGGCCTAGAATGCATGAACATGTAAACCGATATATTAAGGGATGTGTTCTTTGTGCCACAAGCAAGCCAAGTAACAGGAAATTAGGACTTTACACTCCTCTTCCTGTTCCAACACGGCCTTGGGAAAGTGTTTCCATGGACTTTGTAGGAGGCTTGCCCATGACATGGAGAAAACATGATTACTTATATGTGGTAGTGGACAGATTTAGCAAAATGTGTGTGTTGGTTCCATGTACTAAACAAATAACTGGTGAGGGAACTGCACATTTATTCTTTCAGTTTGTTTGGGTTCATTTTGGTTTACCTACTTCAATCATATCTGATCGGGATTCTAGATTTCTTGGGGAATTTTGGTCAACATTGTGGGGGTTAATGGACACAAAACTGAAAAAGAGCACTGCTTTTCATCCACAGACTGATGGTCAAACAGAGGTTGTAAACCGCACAGTGGTACAATTACTTAGGGGCTATAGTAACAAACATCCTAAATTGTGGGATGAACATCTTTATTATGTGCAACATGCTTATAATCGTGCCTTACATTCTTCTACTTTAAAGTCTCCATTTGAGACTTGTTATGGATATCTACCTAATTCTCCATTAGATATATATTATGGACATGAAACTGTTGTTAATGGTGCAAGTGATTCTGACAAGGCTAAAAGATTTGTGCAGAGAATACAACAGGTTCATCAGTATGTCCATGAACAATTGGAGAAAAGCCAGGCTAAGTACAAAGCTAGGCATGATAAACATAGAACTGATCACAAGTTCAAAGTTGGTGATTCAGTTTGGCTTCACATCAGTAAGGAAAGACTGACAGGTGAAGGTAAAAAATTGAAACCTATACGGTATGGTCCGTTCCAAATATTGGAAAAAATTGGTAACAACGCTTTCCGGTTAGATTTACCTCCATATATGCAAATCTACTCAGTTGTAAATGTTGAGAATTTAAGATTGTATGAACCACCTATGATTATTGATCATGATGATTCTAACATTATGCCTTCCATTGATGATTTTGCTCCTGAGTATCTTGATGAGTTGCAGGAAGACATCATTTTGGACAGGAAAGTAAGAACTTCGCGAAGGGGTGATATTGAGTATCTTCGTGTTGGGTTCAAAGGCATGCATCCGAACAAGGCAAAATGGATGGAAACCAGGAAAGGTGAGGGAGAAATACCCTCACCTATTCACCAATTAGGTTGACTTTTGGGGTCCAAAAGTTTCTCAGTGGGGAGGAATGATCCAGAGGATCCTCACAGAGAAACACCGATCTAAGATCTTCTCAGAAATTGTTGCAGTCATTTTTAAAGTGTGGGGAAAAATTATACGACTCCGACGACATCTTGTTTGCAGGAAACGGAGCTCGTTTGCAAAAGTTATAGCCCGCTGAAATTTTTGGGCAACTGGTGAAATTTGGAGTTTTGTGCAGGTTGGACGTGTGCACGCGCCAAGTGTTTCGATCATATTGCGACACGTGGATGAATTGTGTGACGTACTAAAAAAATGGGTTTTGGAACGCCGGTCTTGGACACTCGTTCTCGGACAAATGGACCCCGCTATTTACTAGCTGGGGGCCCTCAGCCAGGTTCGACACACTTGATTATGGAGGGGTGCCTTGGCCTCCTTCTCATTTAATCATTAAACCAACTTGTGTATATAAACCTCTATATTTCCTTTTGCACCATGCATGTGGGACATTGGGCATGTATTATTTAAATTACCCACGCCTAATTACCTATTTGCAATTTTCCACGCATATTTCTCAAACTATTCAATGCATTACCTATATTCCATGTTCCACGCATATTGTAAACTGTCCACTGTACCATGCACATAGGATGGGATTGTTGGTGCCTAAAATTAAACAATGTGCCATCCCCAATGCAATGCACCCCAAGTAAAGTGCCCTCCACATAGGCTTAGGCGGCTCTTAAGCCACTCAAAATCTACGCCCACCTACCATATAAAGCCTTGACCAAGTTTACATGCGCCAAATGTGGGATAATGATCCCAAAGGATATGACCAAAAAGCAAGGGAGGAGAATGGAACTCGGGTGGGCCGTGTAAAATGATAAGCACCCAGCCGGCATGCTAGGAGGTGTAGAAACAATATAAAAGGGGTGATATTCTATTTGTATGGCATTTGGGGACTGTGTAGTAATATTGTAATGCTCATATCTTGAGCTAGGAGTGGAGTTTGAAGGAGATGTAAAAAGCAACCCCTGTTATTTTCGACAGAGGAAGACTGTGAGAAGGTCAGAATTTTGTAGAATTCTTTGTAAAGAATTATTTTCAAGATTTTAATAGATCGGTCCCATTCAACCTGGACCGGAGACATAGGCCTCAAGCGCCGAACTCCGTTATCAATTCTTGTGTCACATTGCTGGTGAATCCTCTTCATTTCTTTCAATATTTGCACAGTACTTGCGGTTTTTTATTCTTTTATTAAAAATACAAAAAGAAATAATGCACAATTTTTACATCGAAAATCAATACAAAGCAAAAAAATGTGTGTGCACAATTGCTAGTTAAATTTGGTTTTCAGATCATTCATCAACTACAATTCAAAGGTGATTCTAGTTTCAATCAGAGGAAACATGCAAGCACAACACAACATCATTGTAAGATAGTGAAATAAATAATACAAGATAAATACAAATCCTCATCAATATGTGTGTGTAGTGATTGGATGAGTGAAAAGATGAGAATGAATGAAAATTTCTTAAATAGGAAATAGAAGAATACAACTGCTAGACAGGAAAAAATTGATCCCTGGAAGGGAGAGAGTATTACAATTTACATCCAAAGCAAGTGACTTTTTGCATACTCATGTGACTTTTCAACTTAAAGTGTAATATCAATAAAGAAATATTAACTTTAAATGACTTAAGTCACTTTCAAAAAAATTGTTTCTCAATATAGAAATAAAATGTTAGAGAGATAAAAGAAGAGAGAGAAATTGTGATTAAATGAAGATGATCCAAGATGAAGTTTTGTTATTGCTTCATTATGGATATGAATGTTGCAACTAAATAAGATCTTCCTCAATTACTTCTCGATAAGGGCACATCTTATAAATGATGCTTCAAACCTTATTTGGAATGATAACCTTTTGTCATTTCTTGAAATCTCTCTTGTAAACCTTCACCTTTGCATGAGCAATGGTAGGTTACATGGATCAAATATTATTCACGAAAACAATCTCTTATCTCTCAAATGATCAAACACTCATCTTGTGATCATCATGAAGAATGTACCCATACCACGCATGCCCGAACTTGGTAACCATGAGATCACTTGGATTTTGATGTTATCAAATATTCATAAGAATCCTCGGTGGCATCATAATAATCCTTTTAAATGGAAAAATGTCCTCTTTGTGAGATGGAACCAAACAACGACCGAATAAACAATGTCTTCTTGAAGAATATGAGCACTCTTTTTCATGTCTTATGAAAGGATGATGGCGAGGAGATAAAAATACACCAAAACCATGGTTCCTATTGGAAAATCCTTTGATTGATTCAACTAGATACTTCATGCTCAACAATATTCTTGTGCACTTTGACTCAGATTAGAAAAATCTATGTGTTCCGCATTATTTTCTTCAATATTTGAGTATTTGGAAACCAAGACTGAGATGGATTCATATCTGAAGTAATGGAATTTTATCGTGTGATTTTATGGTATCAACATCCGAATAATAGTGGATTTCATAGGGACAAATGAATTGGGATTCGATTCGGTTTATGGGAATTCAAGATTTTAATGGTTTTGTAAGATGAATTCTTGTTTAGGAAATTTCTGGGGCAAAAAATTTGAAATTTACGGGACTTGATTTTTGGAAAGGTATTTTGAGATGAATAGATTCTCTAAATTTGGCGGTGATCCTTTATCGAAATAATGGGAAATGAAAAATAGTTTTTGGTGAGAGGAAGGTTCGGAAGATGGGTTTTAATGGAGTATAGTAGGATTGGGCACACTTTGGTGGTGAAATGCACCTCTAAAGTGCACTAGTAGAAATTGGCTTCAAAATTGCACCTATATGGGAAGACGTGGGACCCACACATGCAACACCTTCATATTTTATCTTTTTCTCATTAATTTTAAACTATTTTAATCCATGCCAATGGGAGGGGACACATTTTGGAAGGTGGAGTTTAAAAATGGAGATTACAAAGTGTAATAGACACTGAAAAGGCCACCAAGCTCCCAAATTGTGCCAATGCACTTGATGACATCATCATGTCAACAAATAATTAAAATGTGGATTGCATTTTTTTGGTCCGTGGTCCAAAATTAACATTTTAGGGTGTATAATATATGAATCTGACTAGAAATGGGAAAAATAATCCAATGAAATAATTTAGAAACTTTGAAAATGAGTTCTTGAATTTTTAGTCAACTTACAACTTTTCCTAGGAAGGTGCACTAATGAGTTGACGTGTTAGAGGAGTTTTAAACAAGTATGAACCGAAATAACACTTAGGTCATGAAGGGGGTTCAATGTGCTTCAAATTGGCCCTTTGTTAGGATCCTGAAATATTCAAGGCAAGTTTCCTTACCCAAAAAGACCACCGTGCCTCAATGTTAGGAAGGTTTCCACTATTTATGTTCCTATAACTTTGTCTTACATATTCCATAGTGTAGTATAACATGTAAGATTTATGATGACTCTAATTTGAGTTCCCAACACCACCCATAATTCTTGAAACAATTCCCATAAGTTGACCCTTCTGTAATGTTTACACACTCATTTTCCTCAAAACGTTTGGGAGAAAAATATTTCCCAAGACCATTATAAAGCTCAAAAATTAATTCATAAACCATATTGTCATGAAGAAAACTCTAAGTCATTTCCATTCACTATAATCTGGGCCTGAAACAACTCGAGGCTCCCAAAACCTTCCACACAAGTTGATTTTTGAAAAGAGTCAATTTGACAATTTTGACCCTCTTGACCGAAAAGTGACAAAAATTTTATAGGGTTGTTAAGTTAAATAAGGAGACATTTTATATGCCAACAACTATATATGACTTGGGGACATGTCTTTGGTTGGAAAAAGTATAAACAAAGCAAACAGAACATCAAAATATCACAACATTAAGTAGACTAGTGTCTTATCCATTGGGCATAATAGAGTCAAAGGGAAACACCTTCTTGTGGCTTATTTATTGAAAAACACACACACACATAACAACAACATCAACACAAGAAGGGAAGTAAACCAATGAAAAAAAAAAAAAACTAGATCACCTATGTAATGTAGAGGACAACCCACTTTCACTCGTATTATTTGTTCTTCTTCGAATGTTACCCATGTATGGGTAGCACCAAATGACGTTGCTCCACAAACCCATTGATGGTTTAATGAAGTAAGACCACTTTCTCAACTTCTTATGAAAACCAATGCTGTAAGAGATCTCCATATACCTGAGAAAGAGAAATTTGTATGTTTCTTCTTGAGAAAGTCTTTATTAATCCTCTTACAAGTGAGGATCCACTTGGATAGCTCATTGTATGTGTTGCTTTGAAATCCCGTTTCTAGTTGCCAATCAATTTTTAGATATCCATGTTATTGATTTTTCATTTTTCACTTTTCCATTGCTATAAGATTGATTCTTGATCACACCATGTTCACAACTAGGCTTGTGCTCTCGATAAGAGTTCACTCTTTGTTAGTCATGTTCCCTGTGACCATTGTTTCCAAAAACTAGTTCTTGGTATGGATATTAAGATTTACAAGACCATCATATGCTTATTTATGCTCTATGTTTCCTATTTACTCTATATGGATATATTTCATACACACCTATTCATTCTTGGTATGTTTCTTATTATGGTGTGACTCACAATGTGTATTATCTTCTTAAAATGTGAACACAATGTGGGGGCTGAGATATAGAGTTCATCATTCTCCCTTGTGACCCGTTTGGGATACAATTATCATGGAGATATCTTATTATTGAGTGGAATGATCTTTGAGAAACTCAATAACCTTTCCATCAATAAAAACATCATTTATATATCTTTTCTCCAAACAGTAAAAGAGAAATATTCATATTCACAATCATACTCATTGGGTAAGTCCTCATGTTGGATCTTGAGAAGATGATTAGAAACCTAGGGATCACATTATAAAAAGTAATTTGATATCATTTTTATTCATGGTTTGCATTGTTTATCGTCTTAGGATTATTTTATGGAAATTTAAGATATCTATGATCTTCATCATCAACAAGTAGAGAACATGTATCCATGCTTAATGATAACTATACACTATCAAATATTGTTCTCACAAATCCTCTTGTTGACTCATGAACATCTAGGTACTCCTCCATCAATATGGGCAGCTCAATATCTTCCCGTAAAGTTATTAAATAGTTCGATATCTTGAATCTTGGTACAAAATGTCCGCCCTTGGGTCATCCTCTAACGAAAAACACATCTCATCTTTCTTATAGGAATAACTTCTTCATTTTACCCTTAATTAACTCGGTATGGTGGTGTATGAACATTCCATATGTATATCTCCACCAACATCCCAATAGAAATTTTGGCTCAACAACATCCCATATGAAGATGGAATGTCCGCACAAGTATGTTAATCTTAACTTTCCTTGTCGAAAAATATGCAAATTCTACTTAAACATCTTTGACTTGACCAATGAGAGGTACTTCTTTGGTCTCTATGGAGTAAAAATTTCCAAAAACATGTGTGAGAGTGAGACCAAGAGCCTTGAAAATTTTTGCAGACATGACATTGTCAAAAGAACCATAGTTGATGATGTAGTTACTTAGTTTATACCCATTGATCAACAAAGAGATATAGAAAGTTTATACTTTATCGAAGTGCAGATGTTGAAACAAGAAGGTTCTCGAGAAGGAGTGGCACTAGGAGAATGAAGTGGTTTGTTGGAAGTGGACTTAATGGAACTAGAATTTGAACTACTTCCTTTGATAAAATTGAAAAGTTTATTGAATTGCTTCAGGGGCAAGTTAGTAGATAATGGGACTCATAAATTTAGACATTATACTTCTTGACATGTTCAATGATGTTAAATTATGAATAGGTGGATCCTTGGGAACAATTTCATCCTTGGAAAGTGTAGGATTTACATCCTTAGAAGTGGAAGCAAAACCTAATATGACCAAGGAATAGGAAAGAGACTTACCCAAAGAAGTAGATGTGGCTTTGGTTGAGGTGGTCTCGAGCTTATTCTTGGTTGAACCCATGGACGTGGGAAGTAGTGATCCTTTCCCTGATGTTATTTTCTATAGATTCACCTTTTGAGGATTCATGTGCTTCACTTGGGTAGCGGAGGAAGATGCCTCTTTCTATGCTTGTGAGTGAGTGAACACTGAATAAGAGTAGTTATTCATATTAACCATGGACTCTTTAGAATCTTCATCAAATGAGTATTCAAAATACCCAATGTTTGCATATCCAACTTCTTCTTCTCCTTTAGATTCTAATTCAACAATTTCATCTTCTTCATCTTTTCAGGTTCCACGTGCTATGTTAATAGGCAACACCTCCAAGTTAAGCCTTTAGGGTGGTGCAATAATTTGATTCCACTTACGGTTTTGATATGGGACATGTTAAGCCATTTTCTTCTTCAATGTAGTCAAATCATTGACCATTTTTATAGTAATGAGTCAAAGTGCCTACATCTTTGGAGCTTTGGAATTTATTTTTTGTTTAATGGTTCTTGATCTTTCCTGACATGATAAGATCATATTCCACTTCAATAGAAATTTCTTGAGCATTATCCAATGTATCTAGTTGATTTATTCTCAATATGAACCCAACTTTAGGTAACTAAGCATTTATGAAGAACCTCTTTTTATTATCCATAGTAGGATGAACACCAGAGGAATATTGTTAATAAGCTTGTTGAATTTGGCCACAAATTCTCTCATGGGATCCTATGGTTCCTTCTTCATTTGAGCCAATTGATCAAGAAGGGCACGACCATATTTCGCTAACTTGAACCATACTTAAAACTTACCTTTCGTATCTTCCCAATCGGTGGTTGCGAAAGATGGAAAATAATAGAACCATTATGTAGCAACATCTTGTAATGACTCCATGAATATAAAAACAACATTAGTTTTGTGTCCTACTCCAAGAACCCCACATGATTTGATAAGAGATGTAATGTTCTCATCTAGACATTACTTTCTATCTTTGTTGAAATTAGGAAATTTCTTTCTTGATCCTTTAGGCAATTTGTGAAGTGGAGGAGTCAAAGCCAATGGATTGGTGTTCGACCCCTAAAGAACTATCTCAACCATCTTTGTAGGAAGAGTTTTGAGTGGTTGTGGAGAGAGTGGAGGTTCTACTAGACTAGGAGGTGGAGTCTTAAATTGGCCTTTAGGAACTTGTATTGGAATTTATATTGTATAAAATATGAAATCAACTTGTTATTACAACTCAAATTTAGGATTATGAAAGAATATAATGCCACTTACTTGGTAAACTATGGTGTGCCTTCTATCTTCTAGTTTTCTCAAAAATATGAATCACTCAAGTAGAAAAAAAAGGTTTTTAGATTGGCCAAGGGATATGATATGCTTAGTTATAGGCATCAAGACTTTCTTGATTTTTTTAGTTTTTGAAAATTTATTTTTTAGGATTTTGGAATATATTATTTTCATGTATTTTGTGGGAAAAGGGTACTAGACAAAAGGATTGTTCGATCCCCAATAAGGTCGCCAAACAATTGTTGGTAAAATATTTTGTCAAGGGATTAAAATGTGTAATTTCATCAACATTTGTGGCACAAAGTCCATCCTCTCAGAATGGGTAGGCTCCCATTTATTGGAAATTGGAAAAATCTATACACTAGACTAATTTCCGGGGTGGCTAGAGGCCAAAGAATATGCAGAAACACCCTTGTTGTGGCCAAAACAATGGTTGAGAGAGAGGGAAACTTGTAGATAGGTGAGGAGAGAGAAATGAGAAGGGGAGTTGTATTGATGAGATGAAGACAAATTTCATCAACTAAAATTCATAGGTGATTCCAATTTCAATCCATGCAAGCACAACACAAGATCATATCAAGATAACGAAACAAATAATACAAGATAAATACAAAGCCTTGTATATATATATATATATAATATTCCACAAATAAGAGAAAAAATTCCTTTAAATTTTACAAATTCTAGCATGTGTTGACTACGTGACAAGATGAGAATGGAGGAAAATTGCTTATGTAGGAAATAAAAGAATACAAATTCTTTAGAGAGGGCAAAATATTGATCGCTTGAAATGGAAAGAGTATTACAATTTATATCAAAAGCAAGCGACTCTTCACATTCTCGTGAATTTTCAACTTAAAGTTCAATTTCAATGAAGAAATAAAAACTTAAAGTGAATTAAGTCACTTTACAAAAGTTTTTCTCAATCAAGAAATAGAATTTTAGAGAGAGAAAGTGTGATTAGATGAATACGATCTAGGATGAAGTTATGTCCTTGCTTCATTGTGGAGATGAATGTGGAAACCTGAATAGGATCTTCCTTTGTTGCTTCTATAATCGGGGCATGCCTTAGAAATGATTCTCCACAACTTATTTGAAATGATTATATTTTGTCATGTCTTTAAATATCTCTTTTAACTCTTCACCTCTGTGATGAATGGTGGGTTGTATGAATCAACTCTTTGTCACGAAAATGATCTCGTTTCTCAAATGAGAAAACACTCATCTTGCAATCATTGTGAAGAATGTACCCATGCCACACATCCCCCAAAATTGGTAACCATGAGCTCTTTTGGATTTGATGTTATAACATATTCATGAGAATCCTAGGAGGTAACATATCAATCCCTTGAAATGAAAACACTTCCTCTTTATGTGATGGAACCAAGAAAATACTAATTGTACAACATCTTCTTGAAGAATATGAGTAATCTTTATCATGTATCATGAATGGATAATGGTGAGGATATTTATAACACACCACGACCATGGTTCCCATCACGAATTATTTCAATTTATTTAACTAGATGCTTCATGCTCAACAATCCTCTTGTGCAATCTGATTCAAGTTACAAAATCCATGTGTTCCACATTGTTGTATGCAATATCTCGAGTATTTAGAAACCAAGATTGAGATGGACTCATATTTGGAGTAATGGAAGTTAATTGTACATGTTTGTGGTATCATGGGATTAAGAGTGATGGTAGAGTTAAGAGGGAAAAATGAAACGAGATTTCGAGTCGGTTTATGGGAATTCAAGATGTTGAATGGTTTTGTAAGTTGAATTCTCGTTTAGGCCATTATGGGGAAAAAAATCCAAATGTGATGAGACTTGATTTTTGGAAAGGTATTTCAAGATGAAGAGATGCTATAAATTTGGTTGAAAAAAAAAGTTATCGATTAGCTTTAGAGTTTTAAAACATTTTTTCAATCAAAAATAATATAAAAGTAATAATAACAAGCTACAGGATATGTTAAGCAACAAGATTCAATACAAACATAAGTGGAGAAGGTGGTAGATCATCTAGTTTATCACCCCAACCCCTTACTACTACCATGAAATTCAATAACATCAAGTCTCATTTTGTATCTAAATGCCTTTTATTTTTGTTATCATTCTCAACATTACTATCTTGGTGCTCAAGAAAAATTTCCACAAACAAATGAAGGAATTTCCCTTGTTGTGGAGCCACGCAACCAGTAGTGTAAGTTGTATCATGGAATTTTCTATTGTTGTTGGTGTCAAGAGAGTTGTGAGCTAGAAAGAATAACTGTCATTAAGAAGACCCATCAAGAATTTTATACATGAGTGATACCTTCCACACTAACCAAATTGAGGTACCGAGGGGAAGAATGATGGCAAGGTGAGTTTGGAGGAATTTTTGACTACACGAGGTGCATGCACACAATGATCAAACCATTGCTAGAGGCGAGAGACCTTTAGATGGAATTTCTCCACTTGCACATGAATTTGGAGAGTGATATTAGAGATAACATGAACATTTTTAGCAACACATAGGTAGTTTTCAAGAGAAATATGATTGAATTTAACATCATTTATACATTTTCCTTAATTTCGAGCAAAAACGTGTTAAATTTGTGTATATTTTGTATGAATCATGGTTGAGTCCCCCAAAAACACCATTTTCCAATTGAAAATTTCAAAATAAAAAGGATAAAAGGGGGAGTGAATCCAATGCCATATGGATTGAGCTTATTTTTGGAACCAAAGGATATCTTTCGTAATTTTGAGGCGATGAAAACAATAGAAAAATGGGTGGTTCATTCCTAATCAATCCAAGAGAAATCCTATTGGAAATCTTTGATAAAGAATGCACCATAGGAAATGGTATTTCTCGAGATCAATAATGGTCATGCACACCTTTACAAACATCATTTTCCACACTTATTTAGTCAAATTAACTTTTAAACATGTGTTAAGAGGCCCCACATACAAACTCTCAAGGGGAAAGGTTTTGATACCCTAACAAATGTTTTTACTTGGTGGAGAGGAGTCTCAACTAGCCACTTCTAGTTAGTCTAGCATTTGGTAGGAGATTGAATAAATAATTATGGATATGTGCATTAGATATGACAATATATATTTCCATAATAAATTCCTACTAACTTAAAGCTGAAATATATCTCCTATAATAGACCAAGTAATTTAGTGTTGGAGGTCTTACAAAACAAATCAAACATGACCTTGATGCCTCTTCTAAAAATGTAATGTTTGTTTCCAGAGGACCATGGAAAATGGAATATTATGACAAGAAATCACAAGGGACCACCATATGGAATGAGAGTTAATAAATATTCCCGACTTGAAGTTATCCCCATCCCAAATTAAGATTTGTATCAGCAATTCTAATATTTCTAAATACTTTTTCCATGAAAGTACCCACAATTTTAATGGAGACCTATTATAGAAAGAGATATTGAATATCCAGTCCTTTCTTGGATCACTTTTCCATGGGGCTGCCAAGAGTGATGTAATTCCTCATGAGAACTTTATAAGATTCTCCACCTTTAAGGGCTTAAATTATTGATTAGGCACATAAAGCATGACCATGGGTTTGAATATTAAGAAGATAACAACCAACGAACTCTTTAGGATTAAAACATATGTCCCAATAAAATATATGGAAGGCTCTACAATCCTCGGGATTGGTTCGGAGGAAGTCTCTCATAATCTGTTTCAACTTGTCATAAGTATCCTTAGAAGGGGATCAACAAAAGGAGTAGTAAATGAGCATGAAAACTAATACTTTATAACACACATAAAACTTTACCTGCAAGAGATATTGGGGATTGATTGGAAAGTGAATGGGATATCCAAGAATTCAAATTATTCACCAAGTTGAATTTATTTCGTCTTGCACTTATTCAACTAGTTAGGAAAGGGAGTGCAATACTAATTATAACATTGAGTTGTCTTTCCACTTTATTGATGATATATAAGCCAATCAAAACACATTAAGACACTCCATGCAATTTTTCAAAGATGATATCTTCTTAATAAGAGTGAGAAATGAATCATCGTTGAAATTCTCACTATCCATCTGATTATAAGAATGTGGAAGGGTGTACTATGACGTTGGATTCATTATTTCCTATCCATGTATGCAACAAAAACCATATACTATACCCTAGAATGGGTATTGTCATGTGATGGCCTATAACATCAACAATGAATAAGGGCACATCAAAAATATTTACCGAATTTCACATTATGATATGATGTT
The DNA here is from genome assembly GCA_018340775.1 of Taxus wallichiana var. yunnanensis. Classification (NCBI taxonomy): domain Eukaryota; kingdom Viridiplantae; phylum Streptophyta; class Pinopsida; order Cupressales; family Taxaceae; genus Taxus; species Taxus wallichiana. The sequence goes on from CM031243.1 coordinate 392,505,053, forward strand.
GATGTGTCATGTTCACACTTGATGAGAATTTCATCTTAGGTATTTGTATTATATAGGAGAGTCATAATTATGTGTACTATATTATTGACATATATTAATTAATGTGGTAGTTGTCCTCTCTAATGTGTTATAAGGGCTAGGTTTAGTTATATAATTTTAATTAGTGTTTCCACCTTTCACTCAACCAATAATCATCTCTTACCTATCTATTAAATTTTTATACATGGAGACATTGGTTCCTTTATGTGAAGAGATGAGCTTAGAGATAGTATCCTAAGTTAGATGATATGCGATCTCTCATAATACATCACTTTGGTGTAACCATCATTTGTTGGTTACACATTCCGCACAATATATTTCATTATTATATTAGTAGATTTTGCTTATTGATGTTAAATTTCTTGTTATGAAACATATACAAGGATGGTGTATTTTCATTATGGTGTTTCCTTTGGGTTCATTTCTAACACTGTTTAGAGTTGTTTCTAACATGCTATCAAAGTGAATTCTCACATGGTATCAGGAACACTATCCATTGGTAGCCATTATGGTTTTTGTATTTTCACATTGTCACTTAGCTTCTCCTACCTCTTTTCATATCCGTACACCAACCCACATTAAGAGGTTTTCAAAATTACAACCCATCAAGTAACCATTTTTTATGGTTTCAAAATTACCAATGTAGATATGAGGGGAATTTCATGGAGTGATTTTTATGCTTTGAATATTTCTCCACAATCTCCATCACTTTTATTTCAAATTTGGTTTATTTCCTTGAGTCAAATTCTTGTATAAATATTCACATAAGGAGGAGAGGATCAATTATAGAGTTTTTCACCATTTTCTATTTTAGAGTGTTCTTAGTATGTATCATACATTACAATTGAATTTATAGTGCCATAAAAAGTCATATTGAACTTTTGTTTCACCTAAATAAAATAATGAAAGTTCATACATGGAAATATTTACAAATATTTTAGAGTACTTTTACATGGTAAGCGAGGAGTAGCAAAGGACAATCCTTTTTGTCATTTTTTTGCAAAATCACCTATATATGATCATTTAATTGTAATTGGATAGTCCATATATTTTTCACACTTATTTTATTTCCCAAATTATAGCACTAAGGCTCCCATGACATTTGTTTGAAGGTTGCAGACTTTGAGGACAAGTAATAGCAAAGGACAATCCATTTTTGCCTTTTTACATAATCTCATAGATATGATCATTACAATACATTTGGATCTTTTTTTCTTCCAATTCCTACTCATTTTCCTAAATAATAGTTTAATAAACTTGTGATGTTTGTTTAAAGGTCAAGGGTATTTTATGGGCTTTATATTTGGTGGGGGTCATTATTTGGGTGGTTGTCAGACATAGAGTGTTGCATCATTGACCTCTATCATGTGACGAACCACTATACAATCCTCCACCCCCTCTATTAAAGCACTTGGTTTCCCATATGACTACTCACTAGAGAATTTTCCAACCCCAAGGTATATCCTAATGTAGGAGCATCCAAGGTTCAGGGTTTTGCTAAGTGTAGATGTTAACATGGTTGGAGAGTGAATGGAGCAGGTAGAGGAAGCACAAAAGATAAAGAGGGGGATTGAGAAAATTACATGAGTACTTTGTGAAATATAAATCTACAAGGAGTACAATGTAAGTGGAGAGTGTAGTGAAATTGGGTGCACATTTGTGTGTAAATGGTTTAGTAGAGTGGAGTAGAGTAAAAGAATAATGCATAGTGATGCATGTAGGAATTTTGGGAGCACAACATGATTTGAATCAACCTAGTTGACTGGAGGCACACAAATATTGCGATAAGAGTTATACAAAATGAAAGTGAGGGCATGTAAGGAATAAAAGAAAAAATGAAGGATTACATAATGATTGGATTGTGAAGAAGGGTGCACATATGTTTTAAAGAAGGTATTGAAGCCCATGGGAAATTTATGGAAGAATGCAGAGGTGTAGTTTGAAGCGTAGAATGCATAGAAGAATTGTAATTTGACACGAAAAAGGAAAGCAAACAAGGAGTGTGCAACATAGTTGGTGGTTGGCATAAAAGACAAAAGGTGTCAAAAATATATGATCAAGGATGTTGGTAAGGACTTGACAACCAAAGGATCCCAACAATCATATCAACGTAGCACAATAGGAACATATAAATGGTGATGAGGTAGATAAGAGCATTAAAGGGTTCAAGGTAAAATCTGATTTTGAGCAAGAAAATTTGAAATCATCTAAAAGGTACCATCATGCCTAATTGAGGAGAGAGAAGTGGAAAAACACAACTATAAAAGGAGGATTAGTACACCATTTGAGGGTTAGCATGGAGTGAGTGAAAAATCTAATTGAGAGTGGATAAGGCATTGTAGGCCATTATAGTTGATATGAGATTGATACTACCAACATTAGCTCCATAGTAAAACACCAAGAGTATGTAAAATCTCCATGAGAGAGAATTATAAGCTCCATAAAGAGAAATCAATTCATATGTCATTCAAGCCATTAAATGAATAAAAGAAACCTCCACGTTTCATTCTCGCTATGTGGACTCTACAAACAACCCAGGTCATCTCGGTCCTTTCATCGCCATCAAGTAGTATTAGAGTTATTTTGGTGTCCCTAGATTTCATCCCGAAATTTGAGACTACCCTATCTCGAAAAAATTTCGTACTTTTAAAATAATGGGTCTTTTTGTGTTTTTATTGCCAGAAAGTTCTTGTATTGTGTCAAGATATTCCCGAGGAGCCATATTATCCATTTTCGCCAAATACCCAGATGTCTAAAATTGTTATATTCTGTCGTTGGGATTTACCTTCGGGAAATTTGTATTTAATTATTTTGAGCCCCATTTGATGCAATTTACACTCCGGTTTAACTCTGTTGTAATCATACATATCGTTATTTCCATATACCAAGAGGGTTTTAATCAGGAATGCATTCTGGGCTTTATTTGTAACTTCTGGCAATGTTTTGTGTTTTTGTGTTTTTCCCGTTTCGTTTTCGTGAAATTTCTCTGGATCAATTCCTTTCTTGGTTTGACTCGAATCTTGGCATGGAGTATTTGAAGATCACGCACACATAGTGTGCTTTAGAAGGAATTCACCATCGGAGGTCTGGTTCTCTGGGAAAAGACGAAGTCGTGCACCAAAAAGCCTCTTCTAGGTTGGCTGCATTTTTGGAAAAAGAGGGTTTGAAGTGGATCATGGGATTTTTGGAGGCAACATGCATGTGGGAATTTTGTACCTGCCTAGCAGGGTACTTTTTTCCCATGGAAGCAACGTCACTTAAGTCACAATGGAAAAATTAGAGGTAGCAGGCAGGCGGGAATTTCTTACCTGCCTTACAGGGTAAAAATTCCCATTGTGGAATAAAAGAAAAATCACTTAAGTGAATCATGGGATTTTATTGCCTGCCTTGCAGGGTAAATAATCCCATTATGAAAGTCAAACGACTTAAGTGAATCATGAGATTTTCAGGGCTACCTTGTAGGGTAAATAATCCCATTGACATCTGACTTTTAAAAATAGAAATTCTTTATTCCAAAAAGTGCGACCCACCTTGGGTGAATAATAAATGCATTAAATAAATATTTGTTAATATTTATTCACCCAATTTTGGCGCCCAGGCTTGTGGAAAAGTCAATAGAGGTAAATGGAGAAAAGGGGGTTGAAAATAGACTGTTCTAAAATTAAATAAATAATATTTATTTAATGCAGCCCCTTTATGTCAAAAAGTGGGCCCCTTTTGTGAGATAAATAATACTTTTTACAATATTAAATGATTAAATTAATTCCTATTTTCAGTGGCTAAGGTCAAAGCATACTGTGAGGCTTGAGTTAAGTGGAAGCAGAAGTCTAAAATTAAATAAATTTAATTTATTTAATGGCAGCCATAAGCATGCACAAAATAGGCGCCCCATTTGAAGAGTGAAGCTTATTAATTAATTAATTAATTAATTGCCAGGAATAGGAAAGGCATTAATTAATTATAGAATCGTGAGGATTATATAAGCAGGGGCTGCCATAAGGATGAATTAATTAATTCACAAGCAAGAAAAGTGCAGCCCAGAGGAAAAGTGCGCCCATTTGAAGAGGATTTTTGCTCAAAAGAAGGTGAAATTAATGCTAAAAGCTTCCAAAATTGGCGCACAGGTTGAAGGAGGTTGATTTGTGTCTAGATAATTGTTTGCATAAGTGATACAGGTGCTCAGGTGAAGTTGGTAAAATTCATGCTTGCTTTGCATGCAAATAGAACATCAAATTTGGGGCAGCAGGCTTGAATTATGCAGATTTTTATGATTAAAATCCACTGTTCATGTTCGGTTGCCATCTTTGTCTGAATTAATTGTAGGAATTCGTTACAGGTGCTTTACAAAAGAAAGGGAGCTTAAATCAATGTCCAATACATTGAATATATCCTCCGAATCTAAAGAATTATCCAGATCTGCACCAGTTTTGAAGAATTCCAGTTGAGTAAGAAGAAAAAGAATTGTTCAGACAAAGATAGACACAACCATGGCAAAGAGGGATGAAAAAGAGAGCACAACGGAATCATGCATCACTTCCAAATTTGCGAGACATAAGAGACACATATCTAGGTTCGGAACCTCTTTTCGAATTAATTGATAGATTCGTAGTAGGAAAGACTTCCTCATGCGTGAAGTTAAAAGCGGCGGAATTACTCGAGTTGCAGCCTTTCCATACATAGCCTAGTTGCGAGTTCGTTATGGAGTGTGCTAGGTCTTACCATCCATCATCCAGATCAGTGCGAGATGCTACGGGGAAAACAATAATTCGGTTGGGACGCACAGTTCATCAATTATTGTTTGAAGATTCCGCGTGAAAGGTGGTGAATTCTATCAAGCATACAAGATCTTTGGGGTGGTGGGAGAAGCATAGAGTTGAGTGCGTGAACATAATGAACAACAGATACATGAAGAAGCCCAGATCTCCTTCTAAGTTCCCAAGAACTCTTTTGCGGTCCAATTTGGTACAGGAGGTAGATGATATTACCAAATTGTTATGCAGGATAGATGGCGAAGCAAACACTCACACTTTCCGTACATGGATGTATGCTTTCATCAGGATCATCGAAATCAACAAGGTTGATTCAATAATCAATTGGTCAGAAATTATTAGTGACAACATTGGTGAGCAACTCTAGAACGTGAAGCATACTTTCAGCTTCAAAATGACTTCTTATTTGGTATACGTAGTAGCTTCACAAGGCATCTTCTCCAAGCTGGATAGATGTGGTGTTCTTTCCAAGGACCCCATTTTCAAGTGCTACGCACAGCTTACTATACCTGCATGCAAGAAAGATTTCAAAGTGGTCAATGATGGATTCTTCTATGAATTCATTTACAGGCTAGACAGGGACCTAAAGGCCAACAGGGTGAGCAAGGAAGCGTCGGAAGTTATATCCAGAATCGGTAGTCTATTCATTTAGTTTGCAGATATCACATACCTCAGGGTTACCAGATTTTTTGGAGAACCGGTTAAGCTTCCCAGATATCTAAATGATAGATTGATCACCATGGAGATGAGCAGACAACTTGTGGAGATACACAACCTTCAGTTGAAATGACACAAGTCTACGGGCTTCTTCCCAATCACTGTGGGTCATTATAGTTGCCAGAGCATTCATAGAGCTCGAGGGATGGAGGTGGAGATGTTCTCTAAGTACGAGCAAGAGTTCTTCCTGGCATGGCTAAAATTTGATCCATTTGGAGTAGCCAAGAAGATGATCTCCTAGGAGTACGCACATGTGCCTTCATTAGAGGATTTCTGGATGAAGTGTAAAAGTGAGTACGAGGTTAGAAAGAAAGATTTTAGCGAGGCTATCAAAGACGGTAAGTGTTCGACTTTGGACTAGCATGGATACCTATGGATCTTAAAGATGATTGTAATGTGTTACTTGACACTTACCATCAATGGGAGGCTATCAGGAGAACGTAGGGGGCTGCCATATGATCAAGAAAGGTCTTACGCTTTCTCGGTGAATACTTCAAACCTGTGGTTGCTTGATGAAGGGATACTACCTTTATGAAGCATTGATGAATTAGTCATGGGAAACTTCGCGCAGGATTCCCTTAAGAGGAAGCCTGAGGAGAAAGCGTGAAGGCCCGAGAAGATGAAAGTGCACAAAAGGTCTCAATCAAAAGAGAAGATCACTTCCACTATGACATTAGTTCGACTTCTCCAACATCAAGTACTTCACCAACTGCAGACTCAAACAGGACACTTCTATGCCTCCATTGAATCTAGCAACATTCATCTTCTCTCCTCAGCCACTCCATTCAACACCTATTCCAAAGAGACATTGAAGCTGCAGATGGCAGAGTTCGAAAGTGTTGTCCTTGGATGATTCAAAAGATGGCAGCCATAACACTCGAAAGCATTCTCGATGGAGAGGAAATAGAATGGGAGATAGTAGTACACTCAGCAACTTCTCATTCTCTGAGAAGTAATTTCTCAGAATGGTTGACTTCACAGTTGGTTCCAGAAGCTAGAGTGGAAATGAACTTGGAGGAACACGACTTGCAACTACTCCAGAGTCTAGGTGGAAAAGACAGAAAACCTAAAGTTGCTAAGGTAACTTCAAGGTTGATTATTGAGGATTTGGGGCAGAAGTTTGCTGAGATGTCAGTTCCAGCAGAAGGAAAGAGAGAGGATGAGCTCACGGCAGAAGACATAACAGTAACCAGAGTACCTATCGGTCAAGCCACCATAGAAGGATTGAAGCAGGATACACAGACATTGATAGATGCTATATTCTTCAGCTTGACAGAGAAAATGCGGAGAAAGAAGAACACGAGAAAGATGCATATAGGAGAAGTCTCTTGGTGAGAAGATATTGACACATAAAGATTTGATGGATGTTGTTATGTGTGTAAATAAATATGGTGTCACCATATCAAATGTCGCATAGCACGATGAGGAGATAACCAAAGTGAGGAGATAGCTAATGTAGTAGAAACCAAGGGTTAGAGAATGCACAAAAGGAGAATGGATAGACATGGAGATGTGAGAAGTACCCTAGAGAATGCTAGGTGTTTAAAGTAACCAAGATGGAGTCGTGAGGAGATAGAAAACATAAGTATGTAGAAGGTGGAAGACCAAGGGAAATTATCACCTAGTGGTGGTTGATAGTGGGAGCATTGATAATTTTGTTGTGAAGGAGATAGTGCAGGAAGTTCGAATTGGCATGCAACAAGCATCCCTACCCTTACAGAGTTACCTAGTTGGTGCAAGGTCATGAAAATATTGTGCTTAAATAATGTGAAGTGGAGATGAAGATTGGGAGATTCACCAATCAAGTGTTATGTGACATCTCACTGATAAACACATGTCATGTCCTATTGGGGAGGTCGTGACAATATGAAAAATATTTTCTAAGATGGGAAATAAAATATTGTGAAGGTGTAAAAGGATGAGAAGATACTTCATTTTTCTCATTGAGAGAAGAATGCAAAAAGAACTAAATCCACATGGAAATGCACATAGGAGAAGAAGGCCAAGCGGTTGTGGGAGAATAACGAGGTGGTGTACGAAAGAAAGTGGAGAAGGCCAACTCAAGAGTTGAGTAAAGGGTGAATACAGAGTCACCTGATAGTATGCAAAGAAGATAACACAAGAAGGGAAATGCAAGTGAGTGTATTTCAGTTTGATGGTAGTGTGTGAGGATATTACGTAGGAGGAACGATGACCTGAGAAGAAGATGGTTACATGGGAGACCATAAGCACATGGAGGGTGACTTGGTGTTATAGTTAGAGGCCATAGAGAAAGAATGGAAGGAAGTGTGTGGATTCAGTAGCAAAATTACCATAAAGCACAATGGATTGTGCAAAATAAGATGCCTCAAAGGAAGGATAAATGGGGTGTGCAGCATCGCACAAGGGAAGAGGCCCCAATGGAAATGATGGAGAACATAGAATGGTTCATGAGAGGATAAACCCTAAGAAAATGAATTAAGGAGTACACACACATAATTATAAGTGATAATGGGAGTACCATTTCAAATCAAGTAGAGAAAAGGGAGGAAAAATTCACCTCGAAGGAAACATAATCGAGTAGTCCACAAAGGAAACTATGAGAGTACGCATGAAAAAATGTGCACCAGAGAAGGAAGAGATCCACATAGATATAAAAAAAGTAGAGTGTGTAGTGGAACATGCTAAAGAAAAAGAGTGCAACCAAAAGAAGGAATTTCATGAAGAAGAAGTTGCCTCGAAGGCAACCAAGGAGGATATTGCAAGAGTGCATAGTGCAAAAGGCACACATGAGGAATAACATGTAGATATAGAAGATTACAATAATGAGGAGACATTATGATGGGATGTAGAGGTTTCCCTATAGGAAACAAAGGAAGGAAATGAATAGCTCGAGAAGGCTCAAGAGATTTTGTGTAATAAATAATATGCAAAGGTAGAAGAGAAAAATATAGAAGGTACCAAGGAAAATTCATCCCAAGAACAGGGATAGTGATGTGGCCCACATCCACAAAGGTAGATTTCATGATTAAGAAATAAGATCCCAACCAGAAGAGAAGAAACCATGTAGAGTGCATGATGATGAGGGTGCACCAAAGAAGACGATAAGATAACAAATTAGCCATGAGGAAGAAGAGGAAAGAAGTTGGAAAGACAATATATAACATCATGACAATGGACAAGTGAATGGATTATGACCCATTAGGGGTCAAGAGAATGATAATCCCATAAGGATATATTAAGCTTAAAGGTGAAGATTGTAATTAAATTACTTAGATAGATCTGAATATCAACAACAATATAACACCAAATAACACCAAAATATAGATAAATGATCATAATATGCAAGTAGAATGACTTACCCACTTCGATAGAGAAACCTCCAAACCATACAATAAGACTCAAGTGCACAATATGATGATCTTCTACTACTCCCAAACTCCTATATATACCCTACTATGTTATGCAAAAACACCAAGGCGGATCTACTAAACATATGAAAGCATAAATGAATTTAATATGACATGATAAGATATTATGTTAGCCACATGTCAGTTATACATATCTAATATATGACCTAGGATTAAGTGTGGCATGTCTTTCCCATTCAAAGTAACATTGTCCCGATGTTGACAATTATGGATGTTACCTTCACACAAGAGGAGTACTCAATGTCAATGATTATTGGATGCTCGTACAAGAAATCTTCCTCCTCCCATGTTTTTGAGGCCACGTTATGATTCTTCCCTTGATTTGGTTCTCATGGATTTTCTTATGTTGGTTCTTAATCCATTCTTTGATTGCTCAAACATTTGATTAGAAATTCTCAGTTGATATGGTGGATATGGCTAAAAATTAGGAGATCTTTTGGAAAAATTGGCTCTCTTAGGTGGCTTACTTGATGACATATCATCCACAATAATTGAATATTTTTCCACCCTTTCCTAAAAATTTGGTGATTGTTTTTCATCAACTAAAAATAAATGTGTCATAGGTCCCTTGATTAGCTGCATTTGATGATAGCTCACCCTTTCAAGTGACTTTACACATAACCAAGTTAACTCAAACATCTTTTCTTTTGAACAAAAATGCATGAATAAATCCTAAAAGTTCATTTCAACTATGCCCAAGGTTGTGAGCCATTGGACTCCCAAAAATATGTGTTTCGCCCATAAGAATAAAAAACATAGGGGAATAAAGTTTGTATTCTCCCATTTCAAGTGATGCCATGGAATTTCCTCGAACAATTTATCATGCCCATGCCTACAATCATGATTTAAAATTTTGGAGATGAGAAAATAAAATAGTTCAAACATGTTGTCAACTCTTTATTAATAAAATTATGTGTACTCCTTGAGTAAATTAATATTATTACCTTATGTTCCTTTATAATACCCCTTATTGTAAGGGTTTGTGGGAAGATAACACATGAGATTACATGGAAAGAAATAAATATTTGGGAGTCTCCAAACCCTAGTTTTTCCAACACCTCCACTTTTTTTCTTCATTTTTGACTTCATCATTAATGACCTCGATGTAGAATAACTTCTTTTCAACACACCTATGCCCTTTATTGTATTTTCTATCAAAATTGAAACATAATCATTTTTCTCATTTCTCTTCAAAAAAATTAAAGATTCAATTTGGTAGGTTGAGGTATTGATTGTGTTGGAACCATACTCTCTTTACTAGTAGTGAAAGTCCTTTGTTTGACCAGTTCTCTTTCCTCCATGACCTAATGAATAACTATCATAGATTCTAATATCAAATTGGGATTAATAAGGCAAACATCAAGTTAGATGTTATATTTGAGACCCCTCAAGAATATATCATGTAGATGATCTCATGAGATTTCATCCACATGTAAGGACAAAGTTTGGAATTGTTGAATATAATCCTTGATTATCCCCGTTTGTCACAACTTTGTTATCTACATGAAATAGTTATTTGTAACATTTTATCATAGTGTAGTTAGAGCTCATATGTTAACATGGACCAAGTAATAGGAAGACCATTTTTATTTTTCTCACACATCCATTTATACCAAATGAACTACCTTTTTCCAGATACAGGGATGTCATTACTAGCGTTTACCCACTTACAACTTTATGTACCTAAAAAAAATCTCCATTTGGTTTATCCATGTGATAGGGTCCTTACCATCAAGTTTTATCATCTCCACCTTTGGTATCATGTTTCTACACTAGATAGAAGATCCAACATGGCTGGGTTGTGTAAATTATCCACCCTGATTATGTCGATTTAGAATTGAGTGTCCATTGCTTGAGGAACCCATGTGTGTTGAATGGGAATCCATACTATCCATCATAATTGAAAGAGTGAGCATAAAATATTTCCTCATTGATTCAAACCTCGACTCCATTTCATCCTTCATTGTTTGGTTGAGTTTACTTTCAGGACATTAAGATTGTAGTTGAGGTCATCCACACTCACCATTTTATTAACCTTTTCCTTGGATTTAGGTGATGCTTTGATACATGAAAACCTAAGTATTCAAAATCCATATCTTCCTTGTTAGGAGTCATTCATGGACTAGATTGACCCAACCCTTGGCCTACAGATTGATCACCCTAAATCATGATGTAGGTTTTGGGTCTTGGGATATAAAGGTTAGGGTATAGATTTGGGATTTGGGGTGTCGTAAATTTATCACCTAAATAGAGAGAAATTAGATAACAAACCCTAACTTATTTTTGATAATTACAAAAAATATAATAAACTAAAAAAATCCAAAAATTGTAGCATATGTAATGAATTTATGAAAAAACCCTAAATATGATATAACTTGTGCAAAACAAGTCAAATAATCTTCAAATTCTTAGAGAATCTTACTCAACTTATTTCATGAATCTAGAGAAAAAAATATAGAACATTCGCTACCATTTTGGAGATATACTCGAATCTTCACAACTAGGGCTTTGACCGAATTCTAGTCGAGATCGAAGATTTTATACCACTTGTAATGAAATTACTTAGATAGATCTGAATATCAACAACAATCTAACACCAAAATATAGAGAAATAATCACAATATGCAAGTATAATGACTTGGACACTTTGAGGGGGAACCTCCAAATGAGACAATAAGACTCGAAGTGCTCAATATGATGATCATCTATGACTTACTAACTCATATATATACCCTAATATGTTATGTAAAGCACCAAGGCCGACCTACTAAGCATAATTAAATATGGTATGACATGATAAGTGATTATGTTAACCATATGTCGGCTATACATATCTGATATATGACCTAGGATTAAGTGTGTATAGAAGATTATATGGAGGAAATTCACAAAGTTTGATGCATGAAGGAGTAACATGAAGGGGTAGATGTATAATGAATACAATCCTAAGGAAGAGAAGGGAAAGGGAGAAAAGAAGGTAAAAAGGATGGTCTATGGTGGGTCCAAGTCCATGCATGCGCAAAGAGATGAAAATGCAAAGGAGGAGAGTGTGAGAGAAGACAATGCAACAACTAGCACAAAAAAGAGAAGGTGTGTAGGAAATAATGCAACCATCAAGTAGACAAAAGAATATTACACAAAGAAGAGTTCATAACAGTAAAGGTGATAAAAGGAGAGAAAAGGAAAGAGTGTGTAAAGATGGAGCTCATAAAGGAAGCCCATTGAGAGAATAAAATTGTTAAGGGAGAAGGTTTAGCTAAGAAGAGTGCAAATAAGAGGAGTATAGATAAGGAAAGCCTAGAGATGAAGTGGGAGAGAGAGATGAAAATTTCCTAAAGGATTTAGGTGGAGTCAGACAGAGACATAGGTGAGCATGGGCTCACAAAGGAGAGAAGTCAAAGTGAGTATGAAACTCGTGAAAGAAAAGGATCAATAAAGAAGCCTTAAGAAGAGGAGGATGAATCGAGGTGGGAAAAGGATCACATAGGAGAAGGTTTATGGTGAGTAGAGACACAAATAATTAGGAAGAAGGATCCATTTAGAGGATAATGTTAGACTATGGCGGGTTTAAGCTCACGAAGTGTATGTGATAACGTAAAAGAGTCACAGAGAAGTGATAAAGGAATAAAGGAGACGTTGAAAGAAGCGCCAAGGCTAGGATAAGGATCTGAGGGTAAAGGATTTGGGACTATAAACATTAATAGTTCAAAGGTTGGTTATACCACTCACTCAGTTTCTTGAGGTGGACCTCAAGTTTAAGTACCTCGAGTGTTTGATTCATAAGCATCCAATTTTCAGGTCAAACTTGCAAAAATTTAGCTAAGTGTGGGTGCACTAAAGGTTAGAATGTGCTTGGAGTTGGAAGAGGAAGCACAATAAAGCAAGAGGGAGATTGTGCAAAAGTGTGTGGGTACTCTTCATAATAGAAATTTGTGAGGACCTTAAAGATCTGGAAGCATCCAAAAGGGACCAACCCCCAAATGAGGAGAGGGAACTTTAAAAGTATTAAAGGAGGACGAGTTCACCATTTTGTGGTTAGTGGGGAGTGAGCAAAGAATCCAACTCAGATGAGATAATGCATTGTAGGTTATTATATTTGAGTTGGGAGTGATACCAATCAAGGCTAGGTCTATAGTAAAACACCAAGATATTGTAAAAGCTCAAGGAGAGAATTGTAATCTCTATAGAGAGAAGTTTCGTGAAGATGTCATTAAGTCCATTGAACGAATAAAAGAAACCTTCATGTTGCATTTTTTTTTTGAGCTCTGTAAATGTCCCGAGGTCATCTTGGTCCTTGCATCGTCATCATATCCTATGCCACCGGAGTCCTTTTTGCAACACTTTCTCTTTTAGGCTCATAAATTTTGATCCGTGAAAACTAAAGGGATTTTATTTTTGAACAAACTATTTCTTCAATATATAAATATTGGTAGGTTTATAATTTGATATTTATTAATATAATTTCCATAATTTATAGTTTTTCATCCGATTTGATGACCATTCTTGTATTTTATTGATAAAAGAAATACTCGCTCAAAGTATATTTTATGTTACTATATGACACTATATAGATAGTTTATCAATTCTAATTCCATAATGAGACAATAAATAAATCTCAAGTAATAGTATTTTTGTAGATCACCTTACAAAACTTGTAATATTTTAGTAAAGACTCACTAGTTTTCAAAATAATTTAAATTTTTTTCCCATAATTGCATGTTTCAAGTGTCATCCTCTCGATTTTTTGCTCCCAATTTTGTTAATTGAGTGTTGATGTGACTTGACTTTCTACCAAAAATATGTTTATTAGGAATTCATATCTAAACACATGCACGCACACACACACACAAAAATATGAACACACACATACATGTTTATATGTGTGTGTGTGTGTGTGTATGTATACACACACATATTTATATATGCCTCTAACTGACCTCTAATGGGATAAATCCAACAAATCACATGGACTTTAATCAAAATTCACATAGTTTATATAATTTTTACACTTGGAAGGGTCTATACAAAATAGAGAAGCGCTAAGGTGTTTGAGATATGTACCTCCCATAGCTGAACAAAGTACATGTGAGGTTAAATCAACTCACCTAGTTTGTAAGATATACCCTTGAGGGGTGTTCCCAACTTTCATGGAAGTTCACCAACCCCCTTTAGGGTAGAAATTTCACTCACCGAGTAATTTTGTTCCTCCGTATACATCATGGTTTGCTTTTCTTGTTATTGTGTAACGACCACACATGCAAGACTAAAACATGGGCCAAAATAAACCGGGATAATGTTTTTTCCTTTTTTTTTATTTTATTGTTTTGCAACGTCACCATTCACGCTTAGTAAGTCCCAACATCACATGATGTGCTTATAAAAACATGGATCCACTCATACAATAAGCTGATAAAGTGGTTGACACCAAAAGTAAAGACGGCTCAAACTACCTAGTTTACCTACGAGGCTTACAATGGGGAGAGATCATCATTGCAAATACCACTTATAGCTCCACTAAGGAATATTGGATAGCATTTGGTTCCTCTATTATTATTATACCTCCATTTAAAATACACGCTTATACCTCCACTAAGACCAACCACAAACTCCTTTGGTTCCTCCAAAGCATCAACACACAATACTCCTTATTCCTCCCTTCACTAACAACACCTTATTCCTCCAATAACAATGATGTAATCTCACCCCAACATAATGTCAAAACTTACAACACAATCAGATGAAAAAATATTCACATTAATGCCACATTTTCTCCAATGAGCAATAAATGATACAATAGTACAACCCCAAAATAGAAAGAAGAAAGGACATTATCCATAATGCACATAATGTTTTGATGGTTTACATCTTAATCGTAATTGAATTTATTGGTTTTAAATCATTGATTTGTATGACATTTAAAGTACATATGAATCATAAATTTTCATTTTTAAATTATAAGTTTTCCCATTTTATTATATCGTTTACTCACAAGAAAGCACTCCATTTGTTATCATCTTTCATACAAATAATTTCCATGTTTAATTAGTTGTTAGCATCATTGTTAAAATACATACGAGTCACATAGAACTTGTTTCCAGGTTAGGGATCCATGTTTCAAAGGTTATTTTCTCACATGGACCAATTTATTTATCTTGTACTAACTTAATGAGGGATTAACATTTAGTTAAAAGTGAAGGGCTCAAGTTTCACCTTACATTTTTGATACATGTTAATGGGCATAATTTTAGTGGTTGACATTGATTACGGTGTTTTATCCATAAATGACCTCTTAAGAGTTCTTGGGCTTAGTTTATTCCATTTTCACTTAAGAGGTATACAATCTACTAAAAGGTCCACAATAGGATAATTGAGACATTATTATTTCAAAAGGTCTTTACACAACTAATGACATTCCTCGCTACTTGTCAAGATAACACTTTGCCTATGTGGTTTAATAAAACCACTGCATGAGTTGGGAGCTAAAAAAGTATAATGTGCATTAATTATAAATGTGTTGTTTAGATTTCACAATGGGATTAATCATTTTTATTATCAGCTTAAACTATTTTCTCAAGAACTTTTTATCCACTAGGTCTCAAAGTACAATTGCGTAAACATAACAAATTCAAAGTATTCAATAACGACTCTTAGAAATTACGACACCTAGACGTACGGGGGGTGTGATCACTCAAGGCATGGTAGATTATACAATATTATAATAATGCCTCATGTATAGTCACTTAGGATAAGGAAATAGTCTCATTGTAGATTCCTCATATGTGTAAGAAAGTGTAACAACTTGCGAAAATTCTCAATTGTTTACATATAATGTTAGGGGTTTAACAATCTAATCATGACTCGACCGAGAGGAGAAAACATACCGGGAAGGTTTATAAAACTCATTCAATTTCAATATTTCATGTGTTTTAATTTAATACCAAACATGATGAATGTTGCAAGGGAACTACAATAAATACTATGGTAAACAATTGCTTTCATATATCAAAACCATATCGGGACAACATATAATTGCAACTTCATATCAAATACAATACATACACGATAATCAAACTTTTTCTTCTATCAATTTGTACTAAAAGCATGATTATTCCTAAAACAATGTGTTTCCTTATTCTAGAAAACAAATAATTTAGAACTTATATACAACTTTAACTTCAAATTTCACCATTCATTTCTATTTCACTGCATTACCTATAATCTATAAAATAATGTAATCATGCGGGTCAAGTAAAAATGGTGACATGGACCTCACCCTTCCAATCTAATAACACTACCAAAACTTGCATCAATAGTCTAGAGAGAGAGAACAATTTTCTAGTTCCCACAACCTTTCAATTTATAATTACACATTTTGAGTTTATGAGAGAGGTAGAGAGAGAGAGAAAAATTCATTTCTCGACACATGAAACTAGTTCATTCACATAACCAAATGAGAAGAAAAATGAAATAATCAAGTTTAATACGCACCACTTCAAATCTAAACATATTTCAGATTTAAATAGGGTTTTATGATTAAACCAACACAAGTCTTGTTTTTTCTGCCACTAAGGGGGTTCAATAGGAGTGCATATCTTCATGTAAATATAAGTCTTCTATCACCAATTTTTAAAGAGTTCTAATAAAATTATTCGTGGTTAATATTCACATTTCCAAACATCACATTTTTTTAACCCACTGGAAGTGTCTCGAAGGGTCAAAACGAGCCCACAAGGCTTAGATGCACTCTTTTGAAAACTAGCCCAAGTAGCTACGAAATGGCCTGCAAAAAGGTTTTCAAACACTTAAATGAAATGTTTAACACCCCAAGCATATTTTGTGCTATATAGAAAATCCAACATGACTGAAAGAACCAGTAAACCGATAATTAGGTCTCATTCTCAAAACATCTCTCTTGGGCCGGTTGGTGGAATTCGTTGTTGTACTTTAACAACTTAAGCCTGAGACGACTCTAAAACGGGTGCGTAAAAGGTGTTTTTGGTGGGGATGGGAAACATGATACATGTTATGCAATTCTATGTAAAAAATGAAGGGGTTTTAGTGACATTTTATTCACAGTATCCATAGGCACAAAATCGAGATGATTTTGATGGGGCATCACAGTTGTCGAGCGATTGCCTCTAAAGAACTAGCTTTCCAAAGTGGTCCAAACCCGGTTCAAAAACACATCCAACAAATGTTTTGGTGAGGTTTCTAGATCAAAATGAGATCAACATATAACAAGGAATGAGTTAAACAATTAAATGTGGATAAGATATTTAGAGATGCTTCTTGTATGTCAATTTCGAGAGGCATCCGACACATTTTGAGGAGTTGTTTTAATGCCGCAAGTTTACGATTTTGATCACATTTTTTTATTCTCGATTGAATACTCACTATCCAGTGATACGTTGGTGACCATATTTTTGGTTTATTTTAAGAAAGGACATGCTCAAATATTTTATCGTGGTGCACCGATCACAAGGGTTATTTTAGAAGTTCATTTATGTTGGTATGGAAACTATTTAGCAAATCTAGTTTTATAATGAAATGAGGATTGAATATTTTAAAATTTAGATTTACCATTTTCTTTCTCTAATTGAAATCAACAATGAAAAATTATGAAAAAAGTTAGGAAGGGTGAAAGAGTCCATACTTGGAGGGTGAAAAAATGTTGCACAATAGGTGATGTAGGTGCAAAAAGGTGATTTATGGTGGGGATGGGAAACATGATACATGTTATGTAATTACAAGTACAACAATGAAGGGGTTTGTAGTGACATATTTTATTTCTTGTATCCATATGCACAAAATTGTGATGATTGTAGAGGGGCTTCACAGTGTCGAGTGATTTCCTCTGAAGAACCAACTTTCCAAAGTGGTCCAGAAACCCACTTCAAAAACACGTCTAACAAATGTTTTGGTGATGGTTCTTGATCGAAATGAGATCATCATATAGCAAGGAATGAGTTAAGCAATTAAATTTGCATAAGATATTTGGAGATCCTTCTTGTATGTCATTTTCGAGAGGCATTTGACACATTTGGAGGGGTTGTTTTAAAGTCGCAAGTTTACAATTTTAATCGCATTTTTATTCGGATTGAATACCCACTATGTAGATGCATTGGTGAGCACATTTTTGGTTTATTTTATAAAAGGAGGTGCTCAAATATTTTTTCGTGGCACACCGGTCACAAGGGTTATTTTCAAAGTTCATTTATGTCGATATTTAAAACTATTTAGTAAATCTAGTTTTATAATGAAATGAGGATTTAACATTATAAAATGCAGATTTAACATTATAAAATGTAGATTTAACATTTTCTTTCTCTATTCAAATCGACAATGCAAAATTATGAAAATAATTTAGGAAGGGTGAAAGAGTCCATGCCTAAAGGGTGAAAAAATGATGTCCGATAGGTGATGTATGAATGGTTCATGAGTTGTCTTCGGGTGGAGGTATTTAGTCAAATAGTTTTAGAGTTGATTTCGTGAATGGAACACTTAAATTAAGACTTTTCCAAACTCTCATATGTTGTAAAAAAATCTTATGTTAACTATTTCTCCATAACCCGTAACCTTTGCTTATTGGAATGATTATGTCCCCAGTTGTCTCACCATTTGCATTTGGAGCATGATTGCACCTAAGATGTGGAAGTTAATCTATTAACTTAAGACTCAAAACTCACATTTTAATGTAAATATTATGTAATCATAAAATCCCATGAGATCAAGTCTCTATGAGTCATCTTGTCAAACAATCAAAGCGTATTTTTACTAACAATGTTTTGTGCATATGTGTAGTCATTTCATCCCACGAGGATGTATTTCTTTTAGGCATTAACTCATATTGTTCATAGACATGTGTATTCTTCCACAATGCATACATGCCTACCAAAGTGCTTTTGTAACTATAACATCTAGCAATATTCTCGTCTCCATCCCAAAAACAATTTGAAGAATATATGTACCTGTTACAAAGCTCTTGATTTATCAAAAGCTAGGAAAAATAACATTGCACATTTCTAATGGCTCAAATGTGCATGCAAAGGTTATGCCCAAAAATGCCATCATGCGACCAATTTCAACTCATTCTTACATCATTATGTAGTGAGAATGAGTTGAGATTGGTCACACAACATGGGTGAACCGCTTAGGTCAGATGCCTATTCTTCTCCCAACAAATTCCAACTCCAACAACCCGCCACCTTCCTTCGTAACTCCCACCAAATTCCTCAACAAGCCCGCTCATTTTACCATTTTTTCATTTTATTTTATTTAAATATTTTTAATTACTTTACGTTGTTTAATTTAATTTTAGTAATATTATTATTTTGATGTTTTGTTTATTATTTGATTTTGTTTTTTCACTAGACTTTATCTTTAAAATTTATTATTATTATTATTTTCAAAAATCACGGCTTAAATGCGATCACGAGTTGAGTGTATGTTCTCACATGATGGAACCAATACTTGGTAGGGAGTTTGTGAAGGCACCTACTAATTATTTTTGAAGGTTTTATCTATCAAGATTCAAAATTTCTCAAAGATAGCCATGCCATTTTCTAGAGGAATTAGATCCCGAGTCGGATAACTTGTAAAGGTAACTCCATGACAACACACTGAAATTAGGGTTCATGACATGGTCAGAAGCATGAGATTGATCGGATAACTCGTGCAAATGACTACAAACAAATATTACAAAATTGACAACCTTTGGACATGCTTTTTTGAATTGATGCGATAGGGTAGGGCATTAAAGTTTATGCTTGTGGCTCTATAAAGTGCTCAATTTTGTTCCTACTACAATCGTTTTCATCACCAATTATAATGCTTCTTCTTATCACCATTACAAGAAATTATTAATTTATATTGATTCCATATTTCTCATTAAACACTCCTATTATGGAAACGAGCATAATAGTCTTTAGATGAGTATAGATGAAATGTTTAGGATATTTCTTTCTAGATTTTTTGGTTTGATCCTAGTTTTTATGATTTTCAAGATTTGAGTTAAGTTACATTGAGAATAGATCTAGTAAATAAATGGAATTTAAATTCCAGTTTGATTTCAAACAAAAAATCTGGTGTTTTGTTTTGGGTTAGGAGTGTTGATAAACTTGGGTGAGGTGATAATGATGGAACTTGTGATAATGCCGTCGTCCATTTCCCACTCTCATGCGTTAAAACTATTCTGAATATGACATGACTAATTAGTTTATAAGAATTAGAAATTTGGGACTGGTTATGAAGGATATTGTTATAATTACGTAGGAATTTCAAATTTTGTAGATCAAGTGTATAATTTTTGAGAGTGATGCATCCAATAGTGTAGAAATTTGAAAAAATAAACAATAGATTATGCATAAAATTATTGAACATAAAAGGAGATAATTTTATTCTTCATTTTTTCATAAGAAGTACATAAAAATCTTTAAATAAAATCACAACACAAAGGTTGAGTTGTCACACACAACTAAAAATGATAATAAAAATAGAGACATGTCAAAGTAAAAAAACTATCCTAGAGTTAACCAAACTTGAAGTGGGCCTAATAATTGTTCTTTGATCTCTACACGTGTAAATCAAGATCTAGAGCGGCTGCAACTCAAGTCCACACCCAAATACACAAATATTGAATTTGAAAATATCTTTAAAATATTAAAATACAATTATTTTTACCCTTAGATGGTTGATTTTGGCCCCAATTGTTTTTCAAACACCCTTAAGTGTCATTAAGGATTAGAGCATCATATATTTATTTGAGATCTTTGTTTTTCAATAAAGGGATTGATTAACTTTCCATATTAAAATTTATGTCCTCCACATGATAAACTCCAAAGCATCATTATCCTTTGCTTTAAAATAACTCAACTCCTATGAGTTGTTATAAAATTATGCCATCTGTATTTATCAAGCTTATTTAATTCCCATTATAAAATTCAAGTGTTATATTCTTATTCTAATCCTTCCCATGTACCTAAGTTTTTTTATACATTGGCTTTCCTGGTATCCATTGCCTTCTTGTCCAAGGCACTTTTATTCCTTCATCCTTGGCATTTGTTACTTCTAATCCACTTCTTTTTCTTCTTCCCTTCACTATCCTCTCCATGGAATACATATAAATAAGAAAATTTAAATACTAAAGAAATATCAAAATTTTGTGGTGAATTTACCTCATAATTAGTGTTTTCATTTATCTTCTTCACAATCTTGATTAACCAATCTTCTTATACTTCATCTTGTTATATGTTCCTAAGGAAAAATTCTCCTTTCTCAGATATACCATCACTATATATATTTCATCAAATACCTTTAGCCTTCTTGTTACATCTAATGTTGCCTTATAGTTGTCATTAATTTCTCATAACTTCCTTCTTAATTCATCTTGCACATGTAATATGTGTTTTGCAAATGTTTTTGAATTGTCTTTAACTAGCTCTGCAATTGGTAACTATACCAAACCTAAGACACCTTAAGATATTATACACCAACTAATGCCTTTAATATCTCATTGCTTATACAATGGCATAAAATTCAACATCATATTTAGAATATTTATTCTTTACCTATTTCAACTTCTCACCGTAATCTGCTATCATCCTTCCTTCATGATTCATATTGCACCATCACCCACATGTGAAGCATCATTACCTTCCTCAACACACCTTGCTGAAATGTGTAATGTTAAAACATGGCCCACTTTCACTTTCTTCTCCAAAAATTGGAAACATTTTGTTGTCACCCTTGTCCACATAAATTATTTTCTCCTTATGAAATATGTTATTGATGTCATAATTCTACCTGAAATTATTAATGAAGTTTTTGTATAAGGTTGCTAAATTATGGAAACTTGTCACCCACGATATACTTCTTCAAGTATGCCATTCAACAATTTCCTTTATATTTTCTTCATCCATTCTTACACCATCTTTTGTAATGAAAGCCCCCAAAAATACCATGTACTCTTCTACATATACTTGCACTTCTTCAAAATTTTGAAGTGATTTTCCTTTCTCAACATTTCTAATATAATTCTCGAATGTTGTAAGTTATCTTCCTTACTCTTATTGAATATCAAAATATCATCAAAATGGATTACTACAAAATTACTAATATAATACCGTAGCATGGTGTTCATCGTCCTCATAAATATGTTGCACACAATGAACAATCCAAATGACATTACCAATCGCTCATATAATCCATCCTTAGTCTTGGATGTTATATTTCATTCATCTCTTTCTCAAATATAAATATACTAATATCCACTTCAGAGATCAATCGACTTAAGTACTTAGCTCATTTAAGTACACACACACACACAACTTGTTATTTTGTTAATTTCCTTTCTATTTGCACATATTTTTCATCTCATATCCTTCTTTAGAATAAACAACATAGGAGTTGCATATGTACTTGCACTCTCGCTCATTACCCTTATTTGATCATCTGCATATTCAAATCTTTGTGTTTTATTAGGATCATCATATAAGTTGCTCTATTAGATAGAGTTGCTCTCGAAATTAAATCAATATGTAGTTGAATATATCTCTTTGGTAGTAAAGCATCTAGAATCACATCATATATAACATTGAAAAACTCTTCCAAAAATTTTGTGGCCTCTGTTGGTATTTAAAAACTTTTTCTTCTTGTCTTTGTTATTGAGGCATAACAAAGTAATGTCATCTTCATCTCCTTGATAAATTATACCGTGAAAAACATGATTTCTACTTTCCCTTCTTCCTTAAGATGTAATATAACTACTGCAAACCATCCTTCTAGAAAGTATGCGTTCTTCTCTCCATTATGGGTTACTTTCCTATTATATCATCATGGCCTTCCGAAGAACATGTGATTTGCATCCGTTGGGATAACATCACATAATATTTTGTTCCTATAAGTCTTTCTTATAAAAAATGATCGAACACCTCTTATCAACTATAACTTAATTTCCCTTTTAAACCATGAAATACGGTAAGGATAACGATGTTTTTACATTGCAAACCTAGTTTCTATACCATTTCTATAGAAAACTTTCATAGCTTTCACCATTAATAACCTTACATAACATACCTCTTGAAGTACATGTTGTACAAAAATGTTTATATGTAGTAATGACTCACCACCATATTTATCTTGTGCTTGCTCTTTCCTTGGAACAAGAATTATTTTTTCTCATCATAAGAATATCTCCTACATTTACTACAACTTTTGGATCATGTCCTTTTCCTTAGCCTTGACCAAATTTAGTATTGGTTGATACCCTTACCTCAATTATTATGTACGAGACACGGTGAAAACTCAAATTCTATATTCCCTTCTTCACCACCTCTATGGAAAATATAAGGTCTTTGTGAAACTTTCCATCCTCTACCACCATAACATCTGCCTCTGTAAAATAATCTTCCTATTTTATGATCCTCAAACACTTGTCTAGTACCTTTTTGTTTCTCCATTCCATAGGACGATTATCCTCTAGTGAGAGTAAATCCACCTCATCTCCTTAATGGAGATTATGGGTCTTATTATCAACACTAATGACCTCTTAGAAGTTTGTTGTCAAAAATTACACCCCATGTAATTTTGAACAACTCATCAAAGATGGAATTAGCCATAACTTTTCTCAAGAAAATCCCTAGACACTAAGTTATTCTTCCACGGAATGTGAAAACATAGTGTTCTGCGGGTTCTCCTAACCCGCAAAACAAAGGAATGAGTGATTAGGACTTAGGTGGATTTTGGTAGAGTCAGCACCTGCAAAGTTTTCTAGTATTTCACGACACTAAGGAAAGGAATCCTTTGAATGTTGGAAGAAAATTAGAGCTTAGGCAGGTTGCATGCCCACGTAAAGATAGAAAATTTTCTAAGGAAAAATTCCACGGAGAAAAGGAAGTGAGAAAGCGGTTAGGTCTATGTGGTGTGGAAACAAAGTGTCACGCGGACTTGGAAGACATAAATTTCCATAGGGTTTATCAATTCCACGTAACCCAAGAAAGTTACGCAAAATTAGAAGCGCAATGCACAAAGAATTTTGAAGACCCACACAATAAGGAAAAGCAAAGTTGGAATGACTAAGGTAAGAAATCGGGAAACATTATCCTAGTGTTTTCGAGTTTCTGTTAGGAATATCTATGTTGTAGTGTGAACATAGAATATTATGTAAGTGATTATATTATCTAGGATAATATAATATGTGTTGTAATAATTAATTACATTATTGTAAATGTAATTATGAGTGGGTGAGTAAATATTGTTATGAGTTGAGTAAATAAATCATTAACAATATTAGTTTTGTGAGAAAACAAAATCTCACGTAAAATAGCATGGAGTTGTTTTAGGAGTTATGTGTGGAGATATTTATGGAGATTATATCTCCTTAAATATAGGAGCAACATCTCCTATTTAAATGGATGTAATACTTCCTATGAATGTAGTAAGAATAAAGAGTAAGATTTCGAATTTCTTTATGCAATTATGATATTAATTTTTCATTTGGTATCAGAGCAGGTTTGATGCAAGAAGTTTCGGTGCTTTCATGATCAAATCCGTCTCAAAGAATATATCATAGTTTTCATTTCCGGATGTGGGTTTTTCTATAATTTTGCATGTAGAATCACGTGCTGGTCAAGAAACTACAGAAGAAATTTCAGCAGAACGCAGAACATAGTTTGGAAGAAATACGGATTTTACTATGCATTTATCAAATTCAAAGCACATCAATTCTTCTACTGAAAGTTTTCTCCAATTTTCAATAATGTTGAATTGTTAATACAAGTTCTTGACTTGCTTGGAGGTTAAAAGGTATTCAATATAAAATTTTAAAGTACTTGATTCAATTTTGTATTTTTTTATCAAGTATTGTACAAAATAATGGAGAAACTAAATCGATTGAAAAGTTTGAAGGACAAGATTTCCATACATAAGCAACTACAGATGCAATTACATTTAATAGAAAAGGATCTATGGGATGTGGTGAAGTCTAATTCAACTCCACCCACTAGAGGAAATGAATTAGAAAAGTGGAATGCAAAAGATCGTAGAGCTCGGGATCTTCTTGATGACAAAATAGATCGAAAGCCCTTCTAGTCAAGTAGAAACCGATTGGGAAGTCTACTCAACTCGATGAAGAACTTTCATGTCCTAGTGATGAGGATTTCCTATGGTAGACTCTTTTCTTGTTAGAGGAAGGAGGCAATGGAGGAAGGAGGAAAATCAACGTCCTCTCATCATTCACCAACGATGGGGTCGCAGACAGATGTGGTGATATTTTATTTCAGTTATGTGGTGTGTTTATACACAAGGGGGTGAAACTAGTTTCATGTTTTGATTTTAATGTGTTCACATAGACTAACAACAGTTCCTGAGTGTCTATTTGGTGTGGAAGAAGCAAACTGCTTGACTCAGCTTACAGGGGAAAATCATCTACGTACGGTCCTCTGACTATCGTACGGTCCTCTGACTGCCATACTTCGGTGGAAGGTACTTCGTTGGAAGGTGATCAGTTGATGAAGATGTTCATACGACAAGGATGATCATTAGCAGCAAGATCCAGATAGCAAGATCCAGTAATAATGACTACTCCGACAAGTTTGATGTTTCCAAGAGCTCTTACCCCATGTTCACACTAAGGGGGCGAATGTTAGGAATATCTATGTTGTAGTGTGAACATAGAATATTATGTAAGTGATTATATTATCTAGGATAATATAATATGTGTTGTAATAATTAATTACATTATTGTAAATGTAATTATGAGTGGGTGAGTAAATATTGTTATGAGTTGTTGAGTAAACAAATCATTAATAATATTAGTTTTGTGAGAAAACAAAATCTCACGTGTTTTAGGAGTTATGTGTGGAGATATTTATGGAGATTATATCTCCTTAAATATAGGAACAACATCTCCTATTTAAATGGATGTAATACTTCCTATGAATGTAGTAAGAATAAAGAGTAAGATTTGAATTTCTTTATGCAATTATGATATTAATTTTTCAGTTTCACCTAAGTCATAGTTTTCCATGGGTTATTAATCTTTGCAGAACAAAGGAACATAGCCACGGGTAAAGCATCGTGCGAAAAGAGAAAGGCATCGTAGCATAGAAGGAGCATATGACAGGATGTATATAAACCCTTAAGCATAATCAAGAAAGGAAGCTCCGCTCATCATTCAAGAATCATGAAAATGCAGAAACCGCGAGTCGAAGTAAATCCATGGGAAACCATCAAAACATCGATTTCCACTGAGAAGATCTAAAATCCGTGTTGGACTCGAACCAGAGAGCCAACTACCAAAATTTAATGAAGCATGACTTCCTTCTCTAAAGACTCGGTGACATGTGATAGAAATAAGAGGTCATGATTTGGTTGTTGGATGCACTTGGGGCATTCATGCATGTACTACAAGTAAACTCTGTAAGAAATCATGACGCCCATGCTTATTCAACACGACTTCTGGGGACGGATTCCACTTGACGGTCAATATTTCTCCTCTCTCCTCCTTCGCTTTCTTTCATTATATGAATTGTATAAATATAAGTATTTACACACATTGTATTGGTTCTCTCTTGTTCTTCCTTTACATATTTTTTGGATTTTCCTTTGGAGAACTCGAAACTTCATGTTTTCGACCTCTATAACTTGCGAAAGGAGATTTTCTTGCCTTGACTATGTGTGTGAACCATTAAGGATCGATTGATGCAAGTGTGGTTTCCCTCTTTCCTTCAAATACTCTATGTTTGGTATGAATATCTTAGCCCTCTTGTGTGTTTTGTATTCTTTCACTTATTGCATTGGATTTGTGTGCATCTTCTAGTCTCTTTTTCTATGAACTTGCATCTATGTCATTTAGAATTGGAGGAGTTCCACCTTATTTCTGGTGCTATCACCGCCCTTTTAGCTTAGGATTTTCTTTTTGCATCTCTCTCCTTGGTCCCTTGGATGTTTTAGAATAGGTTAGCTTAGGAGTAGTGTTAGCATTAGTTTAGGTTGTGTTCGTAACAAAGGAATTTGACCTTCTCTCGGAGGTCTATCTCAAGCCACAAGTCCCACACTTGGAGACAATCCCATGTTGCCTCAAAATTATGGATCTCCATGATTCAGAGAAGGGTGTAATTTTGAGCTCTAACTCGAAACCTACATACTTTTCTCCTCTTATCCCTTCAAATTTAGTTGATAGAAATCTTCCATGTTATCAATTCCATGCATGCTTAATTCATATTAAATAGATAGCTTTAAACCATTAGTTTATGTCTTTAAAACATCTATTCCTCTCTTTCATCATGCTCCACATGAATGGACTCTTTATGAAATTCATCTATGTATTCTTATATATTGTACTCCTATTGCTTCAGGCCCTAAAATCTTATGTAGAAGTTTTTTGTATAATCCATAGGGGGAATTTATCTCTTTGGATCTTCTCCATTTTACTCTAGGTCTTGATTTTTCTTTATCATTCCTTTTCCTTTCTTTTTGTAAATGACCCCACCATATCATATGACGACCCTTCAATTTGGTGCATGTGAATTTCACCTTTTTCCATCTACCACATTCTTCCATTCAAAAAGCTTCTCCCTACTATTCAACCAATTTATTATCTCCTTTTGTTTTAAAATTCTTCCATTTCCTAAAACTTCAACTTTTAATCCTTCATTATTTCCTTCTAAGGCCCTAACCAACATTTTTTGAATGACTATGGCTACCCTTGTTCTTTTTCCCCTTACAAAATGTCTTCTTTTTACTCTTTTATCCAATTTTGTGTCTTTCTTATTCCTTTCTTTCTTTCTTCATCTCGTGTCATCTTCTAGATGTTTTTTTATCATGCGTGTAATAATTTGGGTAAGCTAGTCCACTCTTTCTCTCAACTATTGCATATTTTTATTCATATAATCTTATCTTCATCTTCCTCTTGTCATCTTGTTAACACCCTTTCTTCAAAACATTTTTCTATCCAAAATTAATTTTAAGCATAAAAATATCACCAACAAGACTACCTTCAATTGTCTATTCCTAGGGATGAACCCGCTTATGATACCAAATGATAAAATTTAAAATGTAAAAATATCCTTAACACGATTACCTTTAACTATTTATTCCTAGGAATGAAGCCACTCGATACCAAATGATAAAATTTGAAACGTAAAAAAATCACCAACAAATTACCTTTAATTATTTATTCCTAGGGTTGACCCGCTTTGAGACTAAATGATGCATCAAAAAGTGCATAAATGTTAAAAACAAGCAATAGGCTATATAAATAATCATTAAGCATAAAATAAAATTCTATTTTTCAATATTTCTTAAGCAATACATAAGAGTCTTTAAATAAAATCACAACTCAAATATTGAGTTGTAAAAAAAACTATCAAGACAAAAAGGCTATCCTAGAGTTAACCAAACTTGTTATCTTTAGTAGCTATTTTTTGTAACTTTTGCATGCAAACTCGGATGAGTTTAATACTTGTTCCTTATCCTCTAAATGTTTAAATAAAACTCAAGGATAACTTGTAACTCAAATTCATGCCCATCTACAAAAATGTTAAAGAAATACAATGCAATTTCAACCCTTCAAAAATTGATTTTGGCCCTAAAAATGTCAAAAATGAAGTAAAGCTTAACTTGGCTCATAACAGTATGGAAGTCTTTAATATCTTTGTTAAAAAGGCTCAATTGACTTCCCAAATCAAAAGTTATGACCTCCACAAAATATGCCATGCATCGTAGAGAAATGTGAGATTGGGTTCTCTCTATTAGTCTTCCTATTTGTTTGTTTTGACTCACTCATTGGTTATATGAAATTAAATATATGTGGGGTTAGAATCATTTTTATCCCTCTATATTTAGTTCATTGAAAATGAATTGATGAAATAAATGAATCATAGTAATTCAAAATATTTGTTCTCTTAAAGAATCAATTAACTCACTCATTGGTTATATGAATAGAAACATTATAATATGTTCCACTTTTTGTCCATAATTAATTTCCAAAAGCGATTTAAAACTATCCTTAAATATACTAATTTAAAATTTCTAGGAAAATACGTAAATAAGGTTCAGATCAAATATCTAAGCTTAAACATGGTAATTTTATTATTTTTTAGACAACTAAAATTTAAATATTCATCATAGGACATTTGACAATCCAACATGATCTTAAAGTATTAAAAACAAGAGAATTTTATATTGTCACCCTATAGGCATATGCTTCATAAGTGACTATATTTTATTTGGTGGTTGAGACGAGAATGATGCTTCAAAATGGCTTATGAAGATCCATTCTATGTGTGGTTCAATTATTAAATTTTCTTGGGTTTGAGAGTGGAAATGGAATAAAGGATTAGAGGAAGAGGATTGCACCAATAATTTTCCTTCATTTTTCATAGCGCTCGTTTACCTATATTTCATGCTAATAGAAGGTATTATCTTGTGAGGCTTGGGATGAGATGAAAACATGAACAAATGATTTAATGGGATATCCCATATTATTGTTATGTTTTATTCGTCATTTATTAGAAGAAAACATTACAAATAAAAGGAAAGCATGCCACAATCTTCCCCTCCTTTAGAAAAAAGACACTTAGGTCGGGTTTTAACGTGGCCAAGAGTTTCCCTTCTAAGAAGTTGATCTCTTTGTGGGAGGAAGGAAGAGAGTGTTTAATGAAGATATGAATGCAACAAGTCGCTTTGATGATTTTTTGTGACCAAATTCATGATTTTATCTTCAACCCACGTGTTAGGTATTGGATTAGTGCTTATATTAAAATTAGTAACTTGAGACAAAGAAACAAGGTGAATCAAAGATACGTGAGGCATTCAATTCACTAATGCAAGAATGGAAACAAAATTTCGGCTGCATAAATATAAGATATAACATCTTACAAGCATTCTATTACATTGCATGAGTGTATTTATAATCCCTCCTTCAAAACCAACACGAACCCCACAATACATATCACAAGTTGCAAGTGAATTATTGAAAAACTTGAGGGTTAATTATGAAGCTCAAAGTGCATACTAAACACCAATAAGTATGCATTGATGCCATGGCTCGAGCCCTAAAATTTCCCTCCCAACAAATAATGCTCCCAAAGGTTCTACAATTTCAAATTGGATGAAGAAGTCACTTAAGAAGGAGCAAAGTTGAAAAAAACACTCATACTCTTTAGAACATTTTTTTACAATAAGAAAATAATTATTAAAAAAATCTTTTGGTGTAATTTACAAGACATAATTTGAAAGTTAATTCTCGATTATAAATGCACCAACTTTTTCTAGACATACCTGTTGATACAAAAATTGCTACACAATTTTATCCAAAAGCATTATATCATATTTTACATGGATTGTGGAAATACTCTCTCTTATATCCACACTACTTATACTTTTTTACATGTATATAATAAAAAGTACTTATTTATTTTTTGAGCCTTGTTTGCATTCTATTCATGGGATATCTTCTGTAAAAGATAGGGAGCTTGAGGCGGATGCAACACGACATATTAATTTTTAGTTCTTTTAATGTGTCTCCTACTTCTAAAGCTTGCTAGTTTTCCTTATCGTGTACTTAATAACTTGCTAATTTCTTTTATTGTGTACTTTACAACTTTCTATTTTCTCTACAACATTGTTAGAGAAAATTCAATGAACACATGGAACTATTTTTTAATTATGTCAAGAGTTACTCCAAAAAGTAGTTAAGGGTGGTGGAGGTGAGGCGTAATGTACGTGACATATGCCAATTTTCAACCTTAAATTTGACATCCATTTGACTGTCATATTGAAGTTTTTTTCTCTTGTTTGGAGAATTGACAAAAATACCTAATATCTTAGCTATGTTGTAGAGTTTGGAGCCCGCAATAATATTTTTTTGAGCCCAACATAATGACAGAGCTAAATTAAAGCCATATATCATTAAATACGATAAATTTGTGAAGAATAAAATATAATTATTAATTAGAATAGCATAGAATTTAAAATATGCATACTTGTAATAAGTTGTTTTCGAGGACACTAATAACATTCAATTAGATAATCAACCTTATCTTTCCAATTCTTCTTTTAGATAATACGAAAAAATCCTCATATGAAGCAAACCGAACCTCAACATATATTGAAAATAAATTGTGGGATTCGAACCCAGACGAAATTCACCGATCAATCTCATATGAAACAACAAACACTGAACCCTCAACACATATTATTGAATTAAATTGTGGAAATTAGACCCATGACTTATATTCAATCACTTTACCACTTGTACTTAGTGTCATTACGAATCCCCATGACTTAAATTGTAATTTTTTTAAGAATGACATATAATTTAAAATATTCATACTTGTAATAGATTGTTTTCGAGGTTACTAATAAGATTTAATTAGATAATCAACCTTACCTTTCCAATTCCTATGTGAGGTAATTCAAAAAAATCAATAAGACAAGCGCCTTTGATCAATCGAACCCTAACACATATTGAGAATAAATTGTGGGATTTAAACCCAAACAAACAACAAACTTAAGTAAATGATGGGAATTAGACCCATTAAACGAGTGAAAATATGGTGAAGAAGGCAACCACGCCGACTTATCTTTTCAATTCAATCACCTTATCTCTCGTCTCTTGTGGTGCCATTAAGAATATATATCGCAAAACTTTAGGATAAAAATTCCCTAATCCCCATGACTTAATTACAAATTATTTTTATGAGAGTGGAGGGCCCTACCTAGATTTTCCCGGCGACGGAATGAATAGACCTCGATCTCTGCGTGTCTTCTCCGGCGTCTGCGAGGCAACAATACGGCAGGCATTCTCTTGCTTAATCGTCTTATCCAGGTTTCGAACCTTGGACCATAAAATGTCCATTTTTTTTTTATCAGTTCTCCATATAATAAAGCAAGCAAATTCATACCGTTACCCTATTCTAGCCGTTTGAGATGCTTTTTGGGAGTGATTTGGGTTGTCGGTGGGAGATTTATATAAATACAGATGCTTTTGATTATGTTTGCAAATGCAACCGCCCTCCATGCTCATTTGTTTGTATTGCATTATCCTTGAATGTTTTTCTTCTCGTCTCTGTTTTTTTAGTATGTGTGGCCACATATTTTTTTTTATTTCTGCTTGGGTGTTTGTGAGACTGTGATTTGATTGAATGTTTTCTTTTCTCTGTTTCACTTTGGCTTTGGTGGGTGCATTGCATTAAGGACGAAAGGCTGCTGCTCTGCTTCACAGGTGAGCTCTGTTTTACACTTTTTGATTTTCATCTCCAAATGTAATGTGTTAGTTTTACTGCGGAGATCACATTCTAGCATTTGATTTTAGTGTTGTAGGCCCACTCAGCTGGACAGAGGTTAGATGCAGGCTCAGTTGTGCTCTCAGGCCGTCATGTAGCAGGAAATTGATTTATTAAACAGAAGACAGGTACATGGATGATATTATGTTTTTGAAATGAAATCGAATTTTTAATTTCTTTTTTTGGATATGGACTTTTAACAAGGTATATTCATCTAGGTTTTTTCAATTAAATAGTAATCAGACTGAGACCAGGGGTTTTGCAGAATTCGTTTCATTAAGGGAATCAGAACAAGGCTAATATCATAATACCCAAATGAGTTATGTTGTTTCAAGTACCACAGAACAGATTTGTGTATATAGGCAACCTTAAGACATACTCCAGATATCGAAATAGTACATATCTGCAGTCTTGACTTTCTTAGGATCTATAGTATTTTATTGTTTGATAACTTGTTTGAACCTATCAAATTCCTTTCCTAATAATTGTATAGATAATAGGGTTTAGAGTTAAACTTAAAATTGAAGTTGAAGATAATTGTTGTTCCATACTATGTAGTAGTTATCTAACTAATTACACTAACCGCAACATTATTTTAAGGTATTTCTATCTCCGTTATTATGAAATCTACCTCTTATATCCACCGATTGTATATGGCATGTTGTTAATTGA
Source organism: Taxus wallichiana var. yunnanensis (assembly GCA_018340775.1). Classification (NCBI taxonomy): domain Eukaryota; kingdom Viridiplantae; phylum Streptophyta; class Pinopsida; order Cupressales; family Taxaceae; genus Taxus; species Taxus wallichiana. Next base: position 392,537,945 of record CM031243.1, read on the forward strand.
TTTAGTATGATCCTGTAGGCTGAGATTTGCAGGGCTTCCTCTACAATGACATGTTTGCTATGGATTTTTCTATAATATAGAAAACTAAAGTTAGGTCATAATATGTTGCTCTGCTTGATAGATGAAAATAATTTTTCGATGATCTTAACTTAGAACTTATTGTGTTTTTTGTTATTGCATTTTAGATTCTGAATAACAATGTCGTACTGGATTGCATTTCTGCTTTTTAATTTTTAATTTCTATCCACTTGCTATTTTCCAATTAAAATAGCATTTGTGACAAGTTGGGGGTACTTTCGTCGTCCCTTTGTTGTGTTCCTGCATTTTCCGTTTCCTTAAAAAAACGTACAAGGTTGAGTATAGGTAAATAACTTGTTCAGACCTCCGAGTCTCCTTGTTGTAGCAATTTAATTGATAATAGGGTTTTAATGCAAATATAAATTAAATTTGAAGATTACAGTTCCATAACAGTCGGCCACAAAAATTACTAGTAAGGCTGTTTATTTCACTTTTGCATGTAAATTCCACAAAATCACAACTAATTCATCCATTAAGTTCATAATTAGGCAACACAATTTGATGCAGGAGCATCTTGGCATAAGCACCATCATGTTGTTAAGCTACCTTCTAGTCATGAATCTGAGATTTTGGGATGTGTCAAAGTCCATAGGAGGTCTGAATGAGTCCTCGCAAGAGGGTAAGAAGAGTCAAAATTTGAATTTCCTTCATAGGTACTTTTCCTCCAAAGTGAGGTTTGAATTTGTAAAAGGGTTGAAATGGGGAATTAAGCTTGTAAGGTGGGTTAAAGGAGTTTAAAGGGAGTTCGGTGTCTTGTTAGGATGTAGGGTGTGTAATAAGTCCTTGGGTAAAAATGTGAGTCATGAAAAGGTGTGAAGATAATGTAAACTGCCAAAATGTAATGATGAGCACCTAGTGAGCAGTTACATTTCACAATGGGAGTTATGAATTAGGTAATAGGTGGCATGCATGACAGAGGTTTGAATATAGGAGAGGAGTTAGAGAGTAGAGAGGTCATTCCTCATAGAAGAGGATGAGGTGAAGGTGGGAATGAAAATGAACTCAGAAGTTTGTAAGAGGAAACATAGTAACATGTATGGAGATGAACTCATTTTGGTGTGTAAATCTTGTTCTTAAGAGTGTTATGAGTTTTGTAATTAGGATTGATGATCCCTCTCCGTAATGCTCTTAGATTATTATTATTGGTGTGATGCATGCATTTCTCTTAAGTTGATAAGATGCACTAATGCTCTGTTTTGATGCATGGATGATGCTTGACTGAGTTGAGGGACAAGTGTGATTGTGACTACATGGATAGAGATAAATTTTGAGTGTATTGATTGATTTTATCCCCTACTAACATTGAAGATCCTTGTATGGTAGTGAACTCTTCGTAATATCCCTGTTTGCATGTTGACAATTACTATAATCAACTGTGAAGGTTCAATGCATGAAGAAGGCATCCACTCAGGGAGATAGGTATGTCACTCTTAGTCATTGAAAGGCTTCTTTACATAACTGTGACTGTGTACTCGCTCAGGACAGTGCAGTAGGAATATTGGATGAAAAGCAATTTCACGTGCTTCCCCAACCATACTGGTAAGGAATCTTTGGTGAGGACCTCGAAACAGTCCTTGGGGTAAAATTTTGTGCCTGAGATCGAAGTTTTAAGGAAGTTATATTGAAAATACCTCGACCGGGTGTGTTAGGAGGGTTTCACTTTGTGAGCATGCTAGAATTTGCCTTTTGCCTTGAAATTCACTAGTTATCATGTCAAGGGATCCTAGGAAGAGATTTTGAAGAAAGTTTGAAAAATCAAGGGCTAAATCTTCAGATTTTGACGACAGTCTTGTGAGAAGTTGGTCAAACACAGTCAAGGGCTAGTTTAGAGGGTTGATTTTCAAAGGAAGTAGGAGATAGACTTTGAACTCAGGTTTGAAACTTTACACACAGTTAAAAGAAGCAAATGGGTCCTCAGAAATGTATAGCTTGTGCCTTGAAACCCTAGGATAGTGAATATATACATGACAGTAGGTTGGGGCAGACCTAGTTGAGGGTTTAAGAGCAAAAGGTGAAAGAGTGAGCTTTAAGGAGTTGTAGAAGGAGTTGATTTCTGGAATTTTGCAAGCATCTTAGGGATGACAAAAGTAAACTAATGGAGTTTGTAAGGCCTTTCGGGTGTCTTTAAATCCTTCTATCCATGATTGTTGCAAGCATGTTGTCTTAAGGGGCATTTAGTAAACAAAGTTGATCAAGAATGGTAAGTTGATGTTGTGGGTCATTTTGAACCTTTGTGATGACTAAGCTGAGCTTGTTTGGAGTATGTGAACAGGGAGACGGGCTAAGGAGCATTAAAGGAGCAAGAAGCTAAAACTTGCATTCTTGGACAAGCAAGCAAGCAAGCTAGAAGTTGGCAAAGAATGGTGAAAGCTAAGAGAAAAGAATAGTTGCATAGATTTAGATGAGTTGGGTGATTGCATTGGCAGTGGGATGAGGTATGCATGTAGAGTAAGACAAGTGAATGCTTGGTGGAGAGCTTATAGGTGGCACAGTTTCAGTATTTGCAAGTTCTTAAGCCTTTTTGGGCTTGGTTGGATCCTCCTTTGCAGAGATAGAGTTAAGTTGTTGTTGACAAACTCTTGAAAGGTGAATATAGGCATATTTAGAGTTGTTTCTTTGCATCACAATTCCTACTTAAGGGTATCCATTCCTGTAACTAGTTAACATAACTAATAGCATGAGGGAAATCAACCTCGTTTGAGGTCACAAGATTAAGCAAAACAGGGAGAATCACATCATGGTCATCTTGTCCAAAAGTACATCAGTCCATTGCGAAGTGTTTTGGTTTTATTTCCTAAAACATCTAAATCATCTTAGTAAACTCAGAAGTTATGGTGTATTTTACAGCAGGTTTGTAACTGAAATTTTACTCTCCAAGGGCATTCATATTCCATTATTTGAGATAAACAACTTGACTCACTTTCTTTCCCAATCAATCTTACTCATTCATGAGTTATGTTGTCAGTTCCAATAATGAACCAAATTCCATAATAAATTAATAATCATTCCATATACTAGCACGAGAATTCATTACAAAGTATGGTCTCAACAATAGGTTTATGTACCAATCTATAATAACAGAATTCAAATCTTTATACCAAAAAGCATTCTATCCATAGAATGCTTTCATTAGTAATTAGTTCATCCATCTCATGCAACGGTACACATGCTACAGCAGGTTTCTATATACATTAAATGAGCCAAGCTGCGAACTACAAGTCACAATATAACCAAAGAATCCACTAAGGAAAGCTAGTATTCTAGCATAAACCATCAAGGTCATAGTGACACCTGGTCTTCATTGAGAAACCTCATATGTGACGACAACAAATCGTCGCTAAGACCTCTAATTCTGTCTGGTGGAATCTACTTTGTCATCATGCCAACTACCACAAACAACTTAAGCAACAGTCCATATAGTAAAGAATATAAACATTGAATTGTAAACCAAATCAAGAACCAAGAAGGTCATGAACTCTTGCAAGTGGCAACTCAGTCCACAATATAACCAAAGAATCCACTAAGGAAAGCTAGTGTTTCAGCATAAACCATCAAGGTTATAGTGATAGATGGTCTTCATTGGGAAAGCTCATATGTGATGACGAAAAATCATCACTAAGACTGGAAAAACCCTCTAATTCTGTTTGGTGGAGTCTACCTTGTAAACATGACAACTACCACAAATAGCTTAAGCAACCGTCTATATGGTAAAGAATATAAACATTGAATTGCAAACCAAATCAAGAACCAAGAAGGTCACTAACTCTTGCAAGTGGCAACTCAGTCCATTGGACTGAGCTGTAAGGGTTCTTAATAACATCACTCTCAAGTGTACAATCACAAGTTATATAATAAATAATAACTGGAAGACATACATCTTAATATCCATTCATATGCCATAGCTCTGGCAATTATAAGCATTCAGTTTTACACATCTCTTTTTTCACATCTCTCCTAAGATAAAAGATAGGAATGCTTTCCATATACTGTCTTTGCACACAACAGATTTATCAACTTTTAATTTAGCTTTGCTTTCAGGCCTCTCATCTCTGTTTTATGAGAAATGAGTACATGTTAGTTTAAGAACAAAGCATTCAAAGAGTACAATTAAATGCTGTCAAATGATAAAGCAAAATTCTTATTGTAACAACAGCTCAAGTTTTAGACATGTGCAATAATCTACAAACCTCCAAATATGTTACTTCATACCTTTCATACCTTTTCTATCTCAATAACCTACCGCAGGTCTTTCAGCATATAAGCATGTTCTCGATGATAGGACACACTCCCATTGCAATTCTCATAAAAATTCATTCAGTAAATAGATAACACACACTCCCATTCTGTCATTCCACAGTTAAGTTTACAACATGTACAAGTACCTCTGCTAAAGACAAATAATATCTAGATGTTACTTATCCACTCTCATTCACAAAAATGCCCAACAAGCATAAAAATACTATGAAATAAATCATAAACTGGAAACTCAGATTCCATCCCCGACATACTCTCATTCTGTTATTCTATAGTTAAGTATATAGCATGTACAAATACATCTACTAAAAACAAATCATACCTAGATGTCTCTTACCCATTCTCATTCATGTAATTGACCAACAAGCATAGAAACACTATGATATAAATCGTAAACTCGAGCGTCTCTACCCATACTATCATATAAGTTCTTTTTCAACATTACAAAGCATGTCATAAACTGTCTCATTTGTTGCATGTCAAATAGATGTATAGCAGTGAGCTGTAGTCAACTTTCTATACAGCTTACATCCATAATACAATAAACTGGAAACTCAGATTCCATCCCCGACATACTCTCATTCTGTTATTCTATAGTTAAGTATATAGCATGTACAAATACATCTACTAAAAACAAATCATACCTAGATGTCTCTTGCCCATTCTCATTCATGTAATTGACCAACAAGCATAGAAACACTATGCTATAAATCGTAAACTCGACGTCTCTACCCATACTATCATATAAGTTCTTTTTCAACATTACAAAGCATGTCATAAACTGTCTCATTTGTTGCATGTCAAATAGATATATAGCAGTGAGCTGTAGTCAACTTTCTATACAGCTTACATCCATAATACAATAAACTGGAAACTCAGATTCCATCCCCGACATACTCTCATTCTGTTATTCTATAGCTAAGTATATAGCATGTACAAATACATCTACTAAAAACAAATCATACCTAGATGTCTCTTACCCATTCTCATTCATGTAATTGACCAACAAGCATAGAAACACTATGCTATAAATCGTAAACTTGACGTCTCTACCCATACTATCATATAAGTTCTTTTCAACATTACAAAGCATGTCATAAACTGTCTCATTTGTTTCATGTCAAATAGATGTATAGCAGTGAGCTGTAGTCAACTTTCTATACAGCTTACATCCATAATACAATAACTCGACGAGTGTACAATCTTGTACAAAGACTCATTTGCAATTTTCATTATATCATAAAAAAACAATTTTACCAGCCGTGACATAATTTGCCAAGAAACACAATCCACAAATTAATCCTCTGCTAAGACCTTGTCACTATGGTCAGCAGTCTAAATAGTTACAATAGTCAATGAAATCGACTAATTTTCATCAAGGTGTCATACAGAAGGTGAGACATCAATCCATCCATAATGGTAGAACTTCAGTTATAATCAAGTGCAAACCAAACAAAACACTGGATAAACTACTTCAGCAAGGTCAAACATCAATCCATCCAAGTCAAGTGAAGTTCCATGCACGCATTGTGGTGGGGAAATGGGTATAATGAATCCTCCATAATCGCCCATTCCACCCCAACCATCAGTTCATGCCACTATCTGTTTTACCTTCATGAAGCTAATGATATCACGGTGAATGCACAGGTATTTAAGACCTTCCAAAACATGGTTTGGTAAATATATGAGACTTGCTAGACTCAACTCATCATTTGAACAACGGAAAAACTCAATAACATCGTGGTGGAAGCAGCAAAGGTGTGTTGTAACACCCTAGCTCGACACATGGACTAAACTCTCAACAATGCCTATTGGTTTAACATGACAACATAAAGCTACACTAATCCTCCTTTGGATTACCAGTGCAGAACAAAATGGGATGCAAGGACTATAGGGTTCTGTTAGGTCCCTGTGCCTTGACCTAACAGAAAAACAATGCTCTACCTCCAACATAGTCCAAAAAGAGACATATATTTTCAGTAGTAATAACAAGGTCAAGGTATAGCAAACTGTTTGAAATTACAGTACGGAGCCAAACAATACCAACAACCAAGTTTTGTAAGCAAACCCAACATAGCCCAAAAAGAGACATATATTTTAAGTAGTAATAACAAGGTTAAGGTATAGCCAACTGTTTGAAATTACAGTAGGGAGCCAAACAATACCAACAACCAAGTTTTGTAAGCAAACCCATGACAGCAATCAGGGCTAGGGCATTATCACCAAGGCCCATTAAACTCCAGCGAAAGCAATAACACAAACCTTGGTATAGGAAATAAGGTACAACAATCAAGGAAGGTGAAGATCTGTTTTTATCAAAGCATTTAAAGTCCCCACATTTTTCTATTCAACAAATTATTGCATGATTTCAAACAAGTTTTAGTTAGTTATAAATATGGTTCTTAGAAGCCCTATTACGCATCATTTAAAAGTAAACAATTAACTTTGGCTTGGAGATAATTGTTTTGTAGATCTTTCCAATGCTTAAACATACCGCAATCCTCATTATCGTATTTATGCCCATGGATATAAATCCAAGTCTATTGTCTCTACCATGTTGCATTGTTTCATGTAGTAATGATTCCATATTAGCAATTGCTCCTCTAGGATTTAAGTTTTGGGTGTCTATTTGTATTTTTTTGCAGCAAGATGCAAATTGTTGGGAAATGAGCCATTAGTTGGTGCCACTACCCATTTTACCATCACGAAGCCAATGAGATCATAGTCTACTCAAAACTTACCAAAAAATGTTTTGGTAAACATATGAGACTTGCTAGACTTAGCTCAATCATTCAACACAAGGGAAAAACATAGTAACATTGTGTTGGAATTAGAAAAAGGTGTGTTGTAACATAGTAACATGGTAACATAATAACATAGTAACATAATAGCATAGAAACATAGTAGCTTGAAATGTGGACCAAAATCTCAACGGCGGCCATTGGTTCAACATGCCAACATAAAGTTGCACCGATCCTGCTTCGGTTTGCTAGGTCCATGTGCCTTGATCCAATAGAAAAACAACATTCAATCATTAGAGCACCCATGTGCACCTTATACCCTTACCCTACCTCCATCATAACTCAAAAAGACATAGTTTATGCCATAAGAATGATTTAAAAGTAAACAATTAACTTTGGCTTGGAGATAATTGTTTTGTAGATCTTTCCAATGCTTAAACATACCGCAATCCTCATTATTGTATTCATGCCCATGGATATAAATCCGAGTCTATTGTCTCTACCATGTTGCATTGTTTCATGTAGTAATGATTCCATATGAGCAATTGCTCCCCTAGGATTTAAGTTTTGGGTGTCTATTTGTATATTGTTGCAGCAAGATGCAAAAAGACATAGTTTATGCCATAAGAATGATTTAAAAGTAAACAATTAACTTTGGCTTGGAGATAATTGTTTTGTAGATCCTTCCAATGCTTAAACATACCGCAATCCTCATTATTGTTTCATGTAGTAATGATTCCATATGAGCAATTGCTCCCCTAGGATTTAAGTTTTGGGTGTCTATTTGTATATTTTTGCAGCAAGATGTGAAAAGACATAGTTTATGCCATAAGAATGATTTAAAAGTAAACAATTAACTTTGGCTTGGAGATAATTGTTTGTAGATCCTTCCAATGCTTAAACATACCGCAATCCTCATTATTTTATTTATGCCCATGGATATAAATCCAAGTCTATTGTCTCTCTACCATTTTGCATTACTTCATGTAGTAATGATTCCATATGAGCAATTGCTCCCCTAGGATTTAAGTTTTGGTTGTCTATTTGTATATTTTGCAGCAAGATGCAAATTGTTGGGAAATAAGCCATTAGTTGGTGCCACTACCCATTTTACCATCACGAAGCCAATGAGATCGTAGTGTACGCAAGACTTACCAAAACTTGTTTTGGTAAACATATGAGACTTGCTAGACTTAGCTCAATCATTCAACACAAGGGAAAAACATAGTAACATTGTGTTGGAAGTAGAAAAGGTGTGTTGTAACATAGTAACATGGTAACATAATAACATAGTAACATAATAGCTTGACACGTGGACCAAAATCTCAACGATGGCCATTGGTTCAACATGCCAACATAAAGTTGCACCGATCCTCCTTCGGTTTTGTTAGGTCCATGTGCCTTGATCCAATAGAAAAACAACATGCCAAACTGCTTTTATTTAATAATTTCCCTCTCCTAGGGATTTCAAATTTTGTGCCTCCTTGCTTATAAAAGGAGTGCTAGGATCATTATTATTATTATGTTGTGGTGATATTTATTTTATGCTCCATGCTTGGAGTTGGGATGTATGCCCTAGTTCTTGCATTGTGCTCTCTCGTTGTAAGCTTCATTTGGATCCATTGTTGAAGATATTGAAGATTTTATTGTTCTCTTCATTGTGATCTCTTGTGTTGGTATTGGCGCATTTATTTGGATGATAAATCTGTATTTTTGTGAAGGGTTTGAAGTACTTTTATGACTATTATTGCTGCTGCAATTTATTTAGCCATAACAACTGGTATTGGGGTTTGATCTTTCATGTTTTGAAGTTATTTATGCTAGATCTATTTGTTGTTGTGTCTAATCAATTATTTCAGATCAAGGGTTGATTGTTTAAGGGTTTTGGAAGGGTTTTATGAGCTGGAAATTATTTAATTAATTTTCCCTAACCCTAACGACTGGTTTTCAGATTTTAGGGGCAGATTTGAGTGGGTTTCAGTGGGATAAAAATTCAGTTTGTTAGTTCATTGGAAAGATCTTTATTTCTACTTTATTCTGCAATTTATTTCATGCAAAAACTCCAAGTATTGAAGGAGTTATGAATTTTAGAAGATTTCTCATTGTCTGCATTAGCTTTTTGGTTCTTATAAATTAATATTTACTTCAAATTTGTAGTTTTGGGGTCAAATTAATCTTGGTTTTGGTTGTAGAAATTAGGAGAGAGAAGGAGAAAGCAATTTCATAATTTTTGGAGGAGATTTGGTGCCCTAAAAGTCTTTGGGCAACGACCTACTTTTAGGTCAAAATTAGGGTTTCATGTTGGTTGTGCAAAATCTGGTTTTGGAATATTGTTCTTCATAGTTTTGTGACCCAAAATCTAAAGTTTGAAGATTTTTGCTTGGACGGTTAAGCGGGAATTAATTTTTAAAAATTGCAGCGATCAAGGGGTTTGAATATTAATTGTTTTCAGTGTGTATGATCAAATTTGTATTAATTTCTAACTTGTCCTAGAAGGGGACATTACGGTAATATCCCCTTCTTCGCGATCAATAGAAATTAGGCAAACAATACTAATTCTACCAAACATTCATCAACAAATCATTTGTCAAAGAAGAGACTTAATTACATCCTAAGTACATGCCTATGCCGGTCTATTCACTTAGAGATATTTCATATTAAAATATGTACCCATAACTTCTTATATTTTCTCAATCTTATGCAAATCAAGTTCACGATAGTTAGGGTATATTAATCAAAGAGCAAGATACACTACAAACCAATTGTTGATGTCCGAAAAGGAACAACATGATTTGAATGGATGAAAATCAAATAATAATTATGTGGAGATATTGCCAAACCTGTTCTATAGAAGTCACTACAAAATAAAGACCATGAATCATGCCAAATCAAGCATATATGTCAATTCGTACCCTTCTCACAAATTCCCAAAGCAAATCAATTTGCGAGGATAGAATAAATATTTAATCGAAGCACTTGATCATGCACAAAACTATTCAAATCAAAGAGCAAGATACACTATGTTGGTTCGAAAATCATCGATTGGGCGATTTATGGATAAACGAGCCGAGCGGTGTGCGGGGCATAGCCCCTCTTTGAGTCAAAAAGCTGGCTGGTTTATTGCTATTCTACCGGCGGGAATGCATGCAAATCTCACAATATTCGCCTTCGGGGGTTTGGGATCTCATCCCAGGTAGGGTGTTTCATTTTGGAAATAAAGGAATGAAAGAGAGGATGAAGAAAGATCGAGTCAGAAGGAAGAAAAGAAATGAATTCCAAAGAAGAAAGGTCGGAGGGTTTATGTTTTGGGATTGGTAGTAAAATGAGCCAAACCTACTTGCATAACGAACAAAGCAATCTTGATGAATAAATGACAATAAAAGCAGTAGATTCAATGAGAATAAACACACGAGATCGACATAAGAAAGATCAAATGCAAATAACACACGTATTGACACAAAGTCTAAATATTTGTATTAATATTCCTTTTACATTAAAAAGCTCAAAGTCTTTTCTCCTCACTTCTATTTTTCATCTGAAAGATATCCACTCCCTCAAATACAAGTATTAGAGTATTTATAGAAGGAGAAGAAGGAAGGCAAAAAGGAACCAACCACCTATTTACAAAATATCTACAAAAATATCTCAAAGTCATGTTGACTTTTGACAACTTGATGGATGACATCATCCCATGGTGCAACATGGATGATGTCGGCATTTGTGTCGACATACTTTAGACATTTTACAAAAGAAAGTCGGAAGAGAGAGAAGAGAGAGAGAATTTATTCATCGTCGTCATCCGCGGTGAAAGGGGATATCTGTTGTTCTTTGCTCGGGTGACGAGATGTGGAAGCCAGGCACGGTATTCCATGAACTTGCGATCATGGGCTCTGGCGATCACGGGAAGGATCCGTGTGTCGCTCATGATCGCCTCGCATGAGTCTCCGCTCGTGTCATGAGCTTCTCTGGGAGTTTGGAATATTCTTTCTCTGCTTCATGAGGAACCGATGAAGTCGACAGCGTGAGGTTATTGATGGACTCTGCGTCAAAAGTGACCTCGGCCTCGGCGCTTACGAAATGATCTCTTGAAAATCTGAATGGTTTCATCAACCTTCCTTAAGGCGAAAGGAGTAAGCAACCACGGGACATATTGAGAACGATCTGTTCCATTTGGTGCATTGCGTCAGGGCTTCTTCCTTTACCTTATCGATCTTTTCAAGGCCGAATTCTAGTTGATCCATCCGGTAATCCAGTGGAAAGGACTTTATTGAGGGCCACAGGATGACCCAAGCGCCGAACTTGACCGGATCTTAGATCGAAAGCAGATCGAACATTTGTTGAAAGGTCTCATCTTTGTAGCCTAGCATGGTCCATCTCTTCGATATGGGTCCCGCTAACGCTTGGAGCTCTTTATTCGCCTTGTTGATGTTCGAATCAAATCGGTGAACTTAGCGATTACTTTTCACTTTGTCTTTGAGGATCTGGCTCCTCCAAGCGGAAAGCAGCCATACCACGCTTTCGCCGATCTTTGCATATTCATTAATTTTATCCGACTCGAGGCTCGGGAGTCTCGAGCTGCGATTGTGGGAGAGTGTTGCTTGCCCATCTTACGTAAGGCGTGGAGCGAGATGTTTATTTTGCTCTTTCAATAGTCTTTTATCTTCTTTTGCTTCTTGAAGCTTCTTGCAGAGGGCGTCAGCTGCAGATAGGGCCTCTCACTGAAGGCTTTGGAAGACGAAGCGTACCCATTGTGACTTGAGTCACATGTGTAATCTGTCGGATACAGATCCTTTTTATCCCTCGAGAGGATTGGGGTATGCGATCTCCATTACCCTCTCTCCGAAGCACTCGAGAGAAACGTGTGGACGGGGCCACGCTTCTTTGCCCTTTTGGCGGGATTACGGAGAAGTCCATCGGAGCGATGGGAACTTTCCTTTTCGTTGACTTAGATCTTTGGGAGATCTAGAATTTGGACATGTGGGAGAAGGGCCGAGGAAGCGGGAGAGAAGGGAGAGAAAGGTTTGCGGTAGTAGAAGGGAAAAACGTGGAGACACTTGGAGGCGGCATCGAGAGGGAGGCCGAGGAAGTGCTCACGGGAGGAAGAGATCTTTGCGGGGAGAGGAAGACATAGGAGGAGAGGTTGTGAAATCGACTCCGAGGGTGAGGCCGTTGGGTAACGCACCTCCTCGATCAAAAGCATGGCCAAAAGGCGTAGAAGAAAAAGCAAAGAGGATGAATCCGGCACCACTCGAGAGGAAGCTCCGAAAGTCCTCCTTCCGCCGCGCACTTTCCGAAGTTGTCAGAACTCGGCTTCTCCAGAGAAAGAAGCGGAAGAAGATGTTCAAATAGGCCCATCCACTCGGGATGTCCCGATGTCATGCCACAACAATTCTCCTCCTCCTCGAGTGACTCAAGCGACCATTCCTTTGGTCGTGTCCTCTCCCCCTTCTTCTACTGTTCCTCCCGCTTCTTTGTCCATCTTCTCTTCTCTCGCGGACCTGTCCCCCTCCATTTCTTCCCTCATCTCTGAGTTCCCCTCTCTTCCTATGTCTTCCTCTCCTGCAGTATCTCTTCCTCCCGTGAGCACTTCCTCGGCCTCCCTCTCGATGCCGCCTCCAAGTGTCTCCACGTTTTTCCCTTCTACTACCATTGCCTGCCCCCTCTCTCTTTCTCGGCCCTTCTCCCACATGTCCAAAGCCTAGATCTCCCAAAGATCTAAGTCAGCAGAAAAGGAAAGTTCCCATCGCTCCGATGGACTTCTCCGTAATCCCGTCAAAAGGGGCAAAGAAGCAGAAGCCCGTCACACGTTTCTCTCGAGTGCTTCGGGAGAGAGGGTAATGGAGATCGCATACCCCAATCCTCCGAGGGATAAAAAGGATCTGTATCCGACAGATTACACAGGTGACTCAAGTCACATGGGTACGTCTTCGAAAGCCTTCAGGAGAGGCCCTATCTGCGGTTGACGCCCTCTGCTGCGAAGCTTCAAGAAGCAAAAGAAGATAAAAGACTATTGAAAGAGCAAAATAAACATCTCGCTCCACGCCTTACGAGAAGATGGGCAAATTGCACCTCCCACAACTGCGCCCGAGACTCCCGAGCCTCGAGTCGGGATAAAATTAATGAATATGCAAAGAGATCGGCGGCGAGGGTATGGCGTTTCGCTTGGAGGAGCGGATCTCAAAGGCGGTGAAAAGTAATCGCCAAGTTCACCGATTTGTATCGAACATCAACAAGGCGAATAAAGAGCTCCAAGCGTTAGCGGGACCCATATCGAAGAGATGGACCATCTTTAGGCTACAACATGAGACCTTTCAACAAATGTTCGACTGTCTCAGATCAAGATCTGGTCAAGTTCGGCGTTTTCGGTCATCCCAGGCCCTCGATAAAGTCCTTTCCACTGGATTACCGGATGGATCAACTAGAAATCCAAATCCTCGAAAAGATCGATAAGGTAAAGGAAGAAGCCACCCTTGACGCAATGCACCAAATGGAACAGATCGTTCTCAATATGTCCCCAGGGTTGCTTACTCCTTTCGCCTTAAGGAAGGTTGATGAAACCATTCAGATTTTCAAGGAGATCATTTCGTAAGCGGCTGAGGCTGTGAGGTCACTTTTGACGCAGAGTCCATCAATAACCCGCCGGCGCTGTCGGGACTTCATCGGGTTCCTCATGTAGAAGCGAGAGAAAGAATATTCCAAACTCCCAGAGAAGCTCATAGGCGAGCGGGAGACTGCGAGGCGATCGATGAGCGACACACGGATCCTTCCCAGATCAGAGCCCATGATCGCGAAGTTCATGGAATACCGTGCCGTTTCCACATCTCGTCACCCGGCGAAAGAAGAATAACGAGGATATCCCCTTTCGGCCGCGGGATGGACGGCGATGAATAAATTCTCTCTTCTTCTCTCTCTTCCGACTTTCTTTTTGTAAAATGTCTAAAGTATGTTGATATTAAATGCTTTGACATCATCCATGTTGCACCATGGGATGATGTCATCCATCAAGTTGTCAAAAGTCAACATGACTTTGAGATATTTTTGTAGATATTTTGTAAATAGGTGGTTGGTTCCTTTTTGCCTTCCTTCTTCTCCTTCTATAAATACTCTAATACTTGTATTTGAGGAGTGGATATCTTTCAGATGAAAAATAGAAGTGAGGAGAAAAGACTTTGAGCTTTTTGTAACAGAAAGGAATATTAATACAAATATTTAGACTTTGTGCTGAATACGTGTGTTATTTGCATTTGATCTTTCTTATGTCAGATCTGTGTGTTTATTCTGTTGAATCTACTTCTATTTTATTGTCATTTATTCATCAGTATTGCTTTGTTCGTTTATGCAAGTAGGTTTGGCTCTATTTACTACCAATCCCAAAACATAAACCCTCTGACCTTTCTTCTTTGGAATTCATTTCTTTTCTTCCTTCGGACCTGATCTTTCTTCATCCTCTCTTTCATTCCTTTATTTCCGCTTGAGTCGAAACACCCTACTGGGATGAGATCCCAAACCCCGAAAGCGAGAATATTGTGAGATTTGCATGCATTCTGCCGGTAGAATAGAATAAACCGCCTTCGCTTCTTGACTCAAAGAGGGGCTATGCCCTCGCACCTTCCGCCGGGTTTGTTTATCCATAAATCTGCCTCAACGGATGATTTTCGAACCAATGATTTTGGCGGCGACAGATGGGCCATTGGCTGCATTTGTTCTTCATGTTGCAGAGTGCGCCAATGCGCCGAAGGAGAAGGAAAATATAGTTTCCTTTAAAGCTTTGATTCTTCTCAGAGGGGTTTCACATATGGCTTAGCTCCTTCTGCAAGGTTCATTGGGGTGACAGAAATAGCTTTTAAACAAAGGGGTCCAAGCTTATTATTATTTTTAGAACAGAGCTTCCTCTACCAGCAGATCTGGAAAGAGGGGGAAGATCATGTGGAAAGACGCAAGACGGGGGGCAAGCTCATGACTTCATTCTTTTCAATCCGATTCATACCCACAAGCAGCCAAAAACCACAAACACGAAGCACAAAAGAAAGAGGACCTCTTACCCGGATATTTATAACGAAGAAATGCGCAAATGGGTCCACAAAGCAATTCGAAAGCGACAGGCTAGTGCGCAGACAGGTACAGAGAAAATCACGTGATTTCCGTTGGTGATAATGCAATGTGACAGACGCGCTATTTATAGGCGAGAGAGATGATAAATGCGCCACCAACTTTTCAAGTGGCGCACCAAATGAGCTGTCGACACAAGAAAACATGCGCCCTTTGGCGCACCAAAACGCTTGTCAACATGAAGATATGTGCGCCTTTGGCGCACCGAAAGTGGTGTCGACAGAGGAATATGTGCGCCCTTGGCGCACCAAAAAGTGGTGCAACAAATGATCTGTTGACAGGAAGGCGCATGCGCTATAGCGCATGCAAGGGAGACTCAACAAGGGGAGGCGCACCAAAACGCTTGTTGACACAAGAAAACATGCGCCAAAGGATTAAAAGGGGGCGCATGAACATTTGATGTTGCATAGTCATTATATGCGCCCGCTCAAAAAGACCAAAAATGACTAAGTTCGGAAAACTGGATTTCCCGGGAAGGGATTTAGCAATGTTCCGAACGCAAGAAATCCCCGATGAGGGATCGGGACAAAACTTTTGGTAGGGTTATCCGTAAAATTGCCCTTGCCGATTTTACGGGATAACACACTACAAACCCGATTGTTGATGTCCGAAAAGGAACACAGATTTGAATGGATGAAAATCAAATAATAATTATGTGGAGATATTGCCAAACACTGTTTCTACATCGATCATTTGCCCAGAGAGGGGTCAGACAAACATCACACAAACATGCAACTCTTAGTTCGAACCACTTAAACTAATCCACCGAATAAGGGAGAAGTCACTACAAAATAAAGACTATGAATCATGCCAAATCAAGCATATATGTCAAGTTGTACCCTTCTCACAAATTCCCAGCAAATCGATTTGCGAGGATAGATTAAATATTTAATCGACACTTTAATCATGTACAAAAATATTCAAATCACTTCCCAGGAAGTCGCGATGAGTTTAGGAGATAAGATCCTACATTTAACTATTTGAGTTTGCATCCAAATGAATCCCCAAAACACATCATAAGCAAGTTTCTAAATGAGGGCACAAAACATGCAGATTTCAATGGCAAATTTCATCTAAAAATTATCTAAAGCCAAAGACATGGATCTCACTTGAGATTGCACAAATACTTCAAATGGATTTTCAATAACCAACTCATTACTGACCTCCCACACGAGAGAGAGAGAGAGAGAGAGAGAGAGAGAGAGAGAACATCAATGGGCATGCATCCCAACTCCAAGCATGGAGCATAAAATAAATATCATCATAACATAATAATAATAATGATCCTAACACTCCTTTTATAAGCAAGGAGGCACAAAATTCGAAATCCCTAGGAGAGGGAAATTATTAAATAAAAGCAGTTTGTTTTCCCTAGGTGTGGCGTCCCCTTTTCAAAGGGTGATTTTATCAATAAAAGCCACCTAAATATTTATTTAATTAATTCCCCATTTAATTTTTTATATTTTGGGAATTAAATTAAATAATCTTCATAATTAAATAATTATTGCTCCAGCATAATAATATTTAATTATTTAATAAAAATGTTCCCCTTGCAACATCCGAAGCCCACGGGGAAGTATAGGCTAAGGGTCTTCAGAAATGGGGACATTACAGTCCTCCCTTCCCAAGATTGCTTGCCCTCAAGCAATAGCAAGCTCATGCCTCCGGTACCACCATGGTAGCACTCCAAGAACCGAGTTCCCATGCCACTCAAGTGGAGTAGCATTTGTAAGATCTTTGGCTGCTTCATCCTCCTAAAAGTGGGGAGTGAAAACTGCTGCAATTTATTCCTCAAACCTGCACATGAAACAAACCAGTTAGAAAAATGAGTGTTGAAGAACACTCTCTTGCTTCTCCTTGGTATCTCCATGGCTTGGATAGTGCCCAACTTCCTTTCATGCATGGGCTGCCCCCACAAACTGCTATGCAGTCCCATACTCTGTTGTAGTCATGTCGTTTCTCATCAAAAATCAGACTTAGCCCTTCCCAATCAATCATGCATGAGTTACAAACCAACACCCATAACCATATCATCATGTGTACATCAAAAATCTGAACTGTAAAAGGAATTAAGGGGCTGATCATGACGATGTTAGATACCAAAATGATGGGGCAGCAGTTAGTCTTCCATGTCATCATCCCAATATCAATTCCTGTGTGTTGGGCAACAATTTTAGAAGCTATCAAACTGAAAATATTGATACAACAATCCCATCTTGCATGGGAAACAACTCCAACAATACATATTCAATTTTCTTGTCATTTTCTAGCAAGTACTCAATGTGCACCTGTTTTTTCTTGCTTGGGACAGCAAGATGACATCCCCCTTGTTTATATTCCAAGATAAACTCTATGCTCCCAATACTTCTTTCAAAAGCTAGAAGTTGTAAATTATCATGGCATAGGGAAAGTAGAAGATTTGATCCCAATGTGCAAGACATCAAAACATTCATGTGAAGAAATGACATACCCCTCATGATGATAGAATCCATGTCCGTATCCTTATGCCATCTCCCAATCTCATTTGCATGTAAAATGATAGGCAACACATGATTGAACTTTACCTTATCACTTACCAAGTCATTTAGAAGGTCACTTCTCCCATGCTTGGCTGCCCCTTGTTCTTCTTCCTTAGCTGCCATGAGAATCATAGAATATGGATCATGTGAAGACCTTATACCATGGCCCTTCTCCTTCAAACCCTTTGTAGAAGCCCCAAAATTTGTAGCCATGCAAGCAATGTCAACAAGATCCATCCCACACATTTCCTTTACCAAATTTCCTTTTGAAAACACAAGAATCAAATGTCCAAGTGACAGCCCATCATGTACAAATTTCATAACAGCAAGATAAAGTGCATGAAATGACTCTAAACGGACCTCAATACTGTGAAGAATGACTTCGTACCTTTGAGGGATGACATTACCTAGGTAAAAACCCTCATCATGATGCACAATCCACAAGAGTTAAAATTTACCAAGATATAACTGTTGTACCAAAGCGAAAGTGAATTTCTTACCATGTAATATGTGGTTTATGTAATGACTTGAACCTTTGAGAGATGACATTACCTAGGTAAAAACCCTCATCATGATTGAAATTTGAACCATGCACAATCCACAAGAGTTGAAATTTACCAAGATATAACTGTTGTACCAAAACTGAAAGTGAATTTCTTACCATGTAATATGTGGTCCATGTAATTCCCTTATTTCGGAATGCCTTTATGATTACCACTTGTGTCTTGAACTCCCCAAAGTGAATGGCTGAATATTGTTTTTCCCATTGGTGAGAAGAAACAAGAGAATCAACAAGATGAGACACATCTTTCTTCAAAGCACTGCCGAGCTTCCCATGTTCATCAACAACTTCCTCATCCTCATTAGCCAAATCAGATTCTGAATAATCCATTACCTTAGCATCTGATTTTTCTGTGCCTTCACATTTGGTGCAAGTATTAGATACAAAAAGCTCATTATTATGCATCAAAGAACTCATACCTTGAGGATCCATTCCCATATCCTTTTCTGAAGACTTGGCTGCCATATATGTCTTCATCTTGATTTGATTCATGACACCTTTTGCCAAGGTGTGAGAAATGCATGATGCCTCCTGTCTCAATTCTTCCTTAAGCACATTCAACAATTGTAGAGGAATATCATCATATTCATTTAACACCAGTGGACATGATGGTTTGCATTGCAACCATTATATTTTCTAAATGATTATCTTGTATGATTCAAAGAATACCTCGAACATGTGAAGTATGAGATCATTGCAACCAAGATCTAACATCAATACACAAGACTTTACCTTTGCCATAGTTTTAAGGATTTTTACCCTCTTGTTGTAATAAGGGCTTGTGACGTTCCAAAGGCCTTGAAAAACTTCCGACTATGTGTTCGAATATGTCTCTCATGATATTGTCACTGTAGGGCAGATTAGGGGTTGTGACCCTTGTGACTTCAGCAATGCAAGTAACAACCATAATTTTCACTCTCACATCTTCATGCCAAAAGATCTTAGGCTTAATCAATTGAAACATCAATGAATAAATAATGTACTTATCTGATTGCTCGACCATGGTCAAACAATTTGTTGTTTCCTCCATGTCTTTCGTGAGCATCTTCGAATGGTGTGGATGTTTAAGCTTCTTTCGACCACGATGATCCTATCTTTTAAACCACCTTCACTCATTAACTCCATGGTTTCACTCACCCTCTTATCTCTGTATACAAATATGAAAAATACAAATCTTGCATTCACAAATGACCCACACGAATAGAGGAAGGAAGCTCTGATACCACCGTATTCGTGTGGGATTGGGATCATTTGTGAATGCAGGATTTGTATTTTTATATTTGTATGCAGAGATAAGAGGTTGAGTGGAACCATGGAGTTAATGAGTGAAGGTGGTTTGAAAGAAAGGATCATCAAAGTTGGGAAGAAGTTTAAGCATCTGCATCATTCCGAGGATGCCTTGCTTAAGGAACTGGAGGAAACAACAAATTGTTTGGCCATGGTCAAACAATCAGATAAGTACATGATTCATTCATTGATGTTTCGATTGATTAAGCTTTAGAGATAAATTTGGCATGAAGATGTGAGTGAAAATTATGGTTACTTACATTGTTGAAGTCGCAAGGGTTATAACCTCTAATCGCTCTATAGTGATGATATCATGAGAGATATTTTGAATACATGGTCGGAACTTTTCAAGGCCTTTGGGCGTCACAATCCTTGCACAACAAGATGGTGAAAATTACGGAAACTATGGCAGAGGTAAGATCTTGCGTATTGATATTAGATCTTTGTTGCAATGATCTCATCCCTCATATGTTCGAGGTATTCTTTGGGGTCATCAATCATTTAGAAAATATAATGGTTGCAATGCAAACCATTATATGATGATATTTCTCTACAATTGTTGAATGTGCTTAAGGAAGAATTGAGACAGGATGTATCATGCAATTCTCACACCTTAACAAAAGGTGTCATGAATCCAATCAAGATGAAGACATATATGGCAGCCAAGTCTTTAGAAAAGGATATGGGAATGGATCCTTAAGGTATGAGTTCTTCAGTGCATACTAAGGAGTTTCTTGTATCTAATACTTGCATAAAATGTGAAGGCACAGAAGAATCAGCTGCTAAGGTAAAGAACAACCAAGAAAGTGTAAAGACAGTGAGTAAGGGATATCCTCCAACAAATGAAAATGCAAATGGTAAGCTCATTGATCCGTGCAGATCTTTGTTGTACATATGCAATAAAAACGTAAATGAGGGGCAGCCAAGGGCACTTTTGGGTGATCAAACTCATGCCTCAAAAGAGTAGCCACGTAATAAGGTAATGGATTATTCAGAATTTGATTTTTATTTGGCTAATGAGGATGATGAGGTTGCTGATGAACATGGGCAACTCGAGTGCTTTGAAGAAAGATGTGTCTCATCTTGTTGATTCTCTTGTTTCTTCTCACCAATGGGAAAAACAATATTCAGCCATTCACTTTGGGGAGTTCAAGACACAAGTGGTAATCATAAAGGCATTCTAAAATAAGGGAATTACATGGACCACATATTACATGGTAAGAAATTCACTTTCAGTTTTGGTACAACAGTTATATCTTGGTAAATTTCAACTCTTGTGGATTGTGCATGGTTCAAATTTCAATCATGATGAGGGTTTTTACCTAGGTAATGTCATCCCTCAAAGGTACGAAGTCATTCTTCACAGTATTGAGGTCCATTTAGAGTCATTTCATGCACTTTATCTTGCTGTTATGAAATTTGTACATGATAGGTTATCACTTGGACATTTGATTCTTGTGTTTTCAAAAGGAAATGTGTGGGATGGATCTTGTTGACATTGCTTGCATGGCTACAAATTTTGGGGCTTCTACAAAGGGTTTGAAGGAGAAGAAGGGCCATGGTATAAGGTCTTCACATGATCCATATTTTATGATTCTCATGGCAGCTAAGGAAGAAGAACAAGGGGCAGCCAAGCATGGGAGAAGTGACCTTCTAAATGACTTGGTAAGTGATAAGGTAAAGCTAAATCATGTGTTGCCTATCATTTTACATGCTAATGAGATTAGGAGATGGCATAAGGATACAGACATGGATTCTATCATCATAAAGGGTATGTCATTTCGCACATTGGGATCAAATCTTCTATTTTCCCTATGCCATGGTAATTTACAACTTCTAGCTTTTGAAAGAAGTGTTGGGAGCATAGAGTTTATCTTGGGATATAAACAAGGGGAATGTCATCCTGTTGTCCCAAGCAAGAAAAAACAGGAGCACATTGAGTACTTGCTAGAAAATGACAAAAAAATTGAATATGTATTGTTGGAGTTGTTTCCCATACAAGATGGGGTTGTATCCAATATTTTCAGTTTGATAGCTTCTAAAATTGTTGCCCAACACACAGGAATTGATATTGGGATGATGACATGGAAGACTAACTGTTGCCCCATCATTTTGGTATCTAACATCATCATGATCAGCCCCTTAATTCCTTTTACAGTTCAGATTTTTGATGTACACATGATGATATGGTTATGGGTGTTGGTTTGTAACTCATGCATGATTGATTGGGAAGGGCTAAGTCTGATTTTTATGAGAAACGACATGACTACAACAGAGTATGGGACTGCATAGCAGTTTGTGGGGGTAGCCCATGCATGAAAGGAAGTTAGGCACTATCCAAACCATGGAGATACCAAGGAGAAGCAAGGAGAGTGTTCTTCAACACTCATTTTTCTAACTGGTTTGTTTCATGCGCAGGTTTGAGGAATAAATTGCAGCAGTTTTCACTCCCCACTTTTAGGAGGATGAAGCTAGCCAAAGATCTTACAAATGCTACTCCACTTGAGTGGCATGGGAACCCGGTTCTTGGAGTGCTACCATGGTGGTACCGGAGGCATGAGCTTGCTATTGCTTGAGGGCAAGCAATCTTGGGAAGGAAGGACTTTAATGTCCCCATTTCTGAAGACCCTTAGCCTATACTTCCCGTGGGCTTCGGGATGTTGCAAGGGGAACATTTTTATTAAATAATTAAATATTATTGCCTGGAGCAATAATTATTTAATTATTTAATTTAATTCCCAAAATATAAAAATTAAATGGGGAATTAATTAAATAAATATTTAGGTGGTTTTTATTGATAAAATCACCCTTTGAAAAGGGGACGCCACGATTAGGGAAAACAAACTACTTTTATTTAATAATTTCCCTCTCCTAGGGATTTCGAATTTTGTGCCTCCTTGCTTATAAAAGGAGTGCTAGGATCATTATTATTATTATGTTATGATGAAGTTATTTTGATGCTCCATGCTTGGAGTTGGGATGCATGCCCATTGATGTTCTCTCTCTTGCGTGGGAGGTGGTATTGAGGTGGTTATTGAGAATCTATTTGAAGTAGTATTTATACAATCTCAAGTGAAGCGAATCTGTAGCTTGGTGGTTTGTGAGTTCTATTGCAAGTCGACTTGGGTGTATGTTTCATCCCGACCCTAGCGACTTCTCATGGTGTTTTGTGAAGCTGCTTTTGGAGCATTATTTGATGTGAATCTTACTCTCTCCTATTTCTGAGTATTAGGGATCTTCTGAAGAGGTTTCTTTTAACAATGATTGAAGTATTTATCCTATCCTTGCAAATCGATTTGTTGTGCATTTGTGAGAATGGTACGACTTGACATATATGCTTGATTTGGTATGATTCACAGTCTTTATTTTGCAGCGACTTCCCCTTTATTCTAGGTGGATTAGTTTGAGTGGTTCGAACTAGGAGTTGCATGTTTGTGTGATGTTTGTACAACCCCTCTTGGCAGCGACTGATGTAGAACAGGTTTGGCAATATCTCCACATAATTATTATTTGATTTTCATCCATTCAAATCTGTTGTTCCTTTTCAGACATCAGCGACTGGGTTTGTAGTGTTAGGAATGCTTGTTGAAGGCCCAAAGTGTCCAGCGAATCCTATCTTGCTCTTTGATTAATATACCCTAACTATTGTGAACTAGATTTGCATAAGATTGAGAAGATATAAGAAGTTATGGGTACAGATTTTAATATGAAATATCTCTGAGTGAATAGACTGGCATAGGCATGTACTCAGGATGTAATTAAGTCTCTTCTTTGACAGCGATTTGTTGATGGATGTTTGGTAGAATTCTGAGTATTGTTGCCATACATTTTATACTTGATCAAGCAGTGGTTGAGACCTGTGATAGCGAACTGTGTTAGAAGGGCACATATCCATATGTTTAATGCATATTGTTGAGTGTTTACAAACAGCGAGCTCATCTTTCATTATGGTGATTAGGAATCACGACTTTTGCAAATTATAACATTGATCTAAATGCATATACCTGGCAGTGATATGTGTGAAGGCATTTGGGAGTAACTCCAAGTGTTTTATTGCAGCTGAGTTGTGTTGGTTTAATACTTAATAACAACAATCTGGGTGATGTTATTTACAGTGATCTTTGGATGAATGTTCAGCTCAGATCTCTACATATTTATTTAACTAATGAGTTAAGGCCATTAAACCCTTGCCTTAGGGTTTAATATCCCCTCTCGAGTTCAATAGAAATTAGGCAAATCAACAACCCTTCAAAACACCAATCAGCTGGAAATAGCAATACTCAATCAAAACTACTAGAACCAATCAAATAGATGACTCAATAAACCCAATAAGAGGGGTTTAATGGCCTCTAACAAGTGGCTCACTCACAGTTGAAACTATACTCCTTAGATTTAAATAACCACCAATGAGCTCATGCCATCATCCTCAAGATTCAACCCTCACAGATATGTAACTAAATCAGCCACAAGAGATATGTAATCAAACTATAACCTCAAACGAATGGCATAACTTAGTACTCCAACTGAAGTAAGCAAATCAGATTCAAAGTGCATAAAAACCAGGCCCCAAACTATATGGAATCGTTACCCAAAAGGTAGTTAATATTATATCTCAGCACCTTCACCCAGATTGCTGCTCATGGAACCCAAAATACATAAAAATATCAGCTAAAAACCAGTCGCCATTTCCAGCCAATAATGCCATACAGTTCGCAGATTTTTGGGGGTTAAATATATGCATCAAACATTCAAAACACTCCCAAAACCAGACGCCAAAACTAGTCTTGCAACAGCAGGTTATTAAAAGCAAAAATTAGATCATTGATCACAATATTTTTATTACCCAACAGGCCTCAACCCAATCGCTGCAAATAAGACTGAATACCAATCGATTTGCTTCTAAAAAATGCCCCAAACAGTCACAACACATGCCCAGGCTGGTCGCTGCAATAAAGGAGTCAAATCATGCAATTAACTTAGTCGATTTACACCCAATAATGACCCAAAACAGTTCATGAATATTAAGAGGGGTTGCTGGAGCTAGTGAGACTGTAAATCATGCCCAGGCTGGTCGATTTCACACTAGATATAGCATATAAAATAGCTCACAAACATCAATGACAAATCGCCAAGGCTAGGAGCTATAAACCACTATCACAAGGAATATTAAATCAGCCAAATCGATATGCAAGGAGCAAGAGATCACACCCAAACCCAACTTCTACGGTGAATCACTACAAGATAATGTCCCCATTTCTCGAAGACCCTTAGCCTATACTTCCCGTGGGCTTTGGGATGTTAAGGGGAACATTTTTATTAAATAATTAAATAATATTGCACGGAGCAATAATTATTTAATTATGAAGATTATTTAATTTAATTCTCAAAATATAAAAATTAAATGGGGAATTAATTAAATATTTAGGTGGCTTTTATTGATAAAATCACCCTTTGAAAAGGGACGCCACACCTAGGAAAAACAAAGCGCTTTTATTTAATAATTTATCCCCAACATTATTGCCGAAGCGCTTCGAGTTAGAGACTCTAGAATCCTCGAATGCAGAACCCTCCATCGAGGTCTCGAATTAACCTCTCGGGTTGATAAGGTTGAAGCGGACGATATCTCTTTGCGTAAATAGTTAGCGGAACCCAATGCATACACAAGACCTTATGCTGTTAATGATCAATTACAAGTTGAGCTTTCAGATTTAAAACATAAGCAAGAGGAAATCAGAACTCAACAAGAAAGTCTGCAAAAACAAACTGATACTTGGGCCCAAGTCTTTGAAGGGTAAGGATAAGAACCGGACGTTCCAGGGAGCTGAACCTTAAAGTTAGAGGATTGCGCCCTCCCTCTTCTGATCCCTTGGTCACCGCCTTGAAGTTACGTCACAGAAAACTTTGGGACCGTCGAGGTGCAACTTGATAGAGCTTGGTTGGTGGATTTACTCTTTTTCTTCGCTTCAAATCCGCTGAGGACCGGCTTAGGGCTCTCAGGGCCAAACGGAAGCTATTCTCTCTACCCAATAAGGTCTTCCTTGATGAAGATCTTACCAAGACACAAGTTGGGGAGCTCAAACGCTCTAGGGAGCAAGTCATGGCAGCGAGGAAAGCAGGTAAATGGGCGGTTATCAGGAATCTCCGGCTGTTATCAGAGACTCTCCTCCTCTTGGCTGGGAACCCCGTCAAGGGGCTCCCCAATGACGGGCCAAGTGGGAGAGGAGCTAGGCCAAAGACTTATCTATCAGTTGATGGAATGGGAACGGTTCCCTTTGGCCTTCCCCTAGCTTTTTGGTCTTCAACTTGATAGAGCTTGGTTCGGATTGGATTCTACTCTTTTTCTTCGCTTCAAATCCGCTGAGGACCGGCTTAGGGCTCTCGAGCCAAATAGAAGCTATTCTCTCTACCTAATAAGGTCTTCCTTGATGAAGATCTTACCAGGACACAAGTTGGGGAGCTCAAACGCTCTCGGGAGTAAGTCATGGCAGCGAGGAAAGCTTGGTAAATGGGCGGTTATCAGGAATCTCAGTGTTATTAGAGACTCTCCTCCTCTTGGTGGGAACCTGCCGCGAGGGCTCCTAATGACGGACTAAGTGGGAGAGGAGCCGGGCCGAGGAGACTTATCTATCGATTCTTTGGAATGGGAATGGTTCCCTTTGGTCTTCCCCTGGCCTTATGTTAAACGCTCAGGGGCTGCCGACATTCTCTTCATCACAGAGACACACGAGAGCCCGGTTCGTCCTCTCCCAGGTATTATTGGCTTTCTTTGGTTATCAGCTTGCAGACAGGAGACTCGGGTTCGGGTGGTGTCAGGGGCTCTGGTGGGGTTGCCTATCTTTATAGGGACTCCCTCAGGACAGGATCTCGATGGTTGGTTTTGATGAGTCTGCTAGGTTCATGTGGATTCGTATCAGGGGATCCGCTCGTTTTCTAGGGACCTCTATATAGCAGTATGTTACTTTCCTCCGGCTGCTTCCCCCTATCTCATCCACAATGGCCTAGATGGTGATCCTTTCTTTGACTTATACGACAACATTAGCTAGTACTGCATTGCGGGAGGTTATCCTTTTAGGTGATTTTAATGCCGTCTGAGACACCTACGAGTCCCTATCCATGCAGATCGGTGGATACATTACGCACACGAGAGGATTGACCCTATGTCAGTTGGTCTACATCGGACTTATGCGGATACAGATGGCCCTCTCATTGCTTATGGACGGTTCCTCCTCCAGCTCGGGGAGTCTCAGGTGTTGGTGATTATTTTAGGTGATTTTAATGCCCGTACCAGACACCTACAGGTCCCTCTCCATGACAGATCAGTGGATACGTTCTGCACACAGAGGATTGACCCTATGTCAGTTGGTCTCATCGCTTATGGATGGTTCCTCCTCCAGCTCGGGGAGTCTCAGGGGATGGTGATCTTCAACGGGATCGAGCGCTTTCGAATTCACGTTTCTTCACATGTCGTCCCCATGGCGGGGGCACTAGTGTGGTAGACTATATCCTTGCCAGCCCGGACATCTCACCCCTCTTCTGCTCCTTTGTTTCCCCCATTCCCCTTGCCGATCATGCTGTCCTATCTTTCTCTCTGGTTGCAGGCTCTCCTACCACCACCACTTGCCCCTCCTCCCCACTACCCACCGCGTGTCTCCTTTCCAATTTGATAAAGGGGATTACGGATCTTACTCACCCCACATCGTGACCTTCTTCCCTCCGAGCCCCTATTCTCTAACATGCCTAGTGCGAAGGCAGTACTCGTGTTTTCGCTCCCGCCATGTGGGAGGCTGCCCGAGATCCTTCCCTAGCTCCACCACCCTTCCCTCGGCCACTTAGTACTACTAAATCGCCCCATGAACCAATGAGTACGATGTAGAGTGCAAATCCCTTCACCATCGTCTTTGATGTGCCTTTTACTCGAGGCCCTCCCCTCCTTCCCCACCCTTAAGGTTGCGACAGCCAGTACCTTCTCTGCCGTGAGAAGCGATCCTTCATTTCCCACTGCATATATATGCTTTCCACCTCCCTTAGGACTAACCCTCGGTCCTTCTGGCGTATTGTCTTTCCCTGCCACTCCCCCTCCACAACGATCGATCTTATCTCCATTTTTTCCCACACCTCTACCCTCTACGATGTTAAGGCAGAGTCTACCCAGATTGGCATCTCGTCGCTGCAATCCCTTCACTCACCATAATATCAAAGAGGCAATAAGGATTTTGAATTGTAAGGCGGTGATGTGGACGGTTTTGGGCCGAGTTCTTCAAGCAGGGTTTTGAGGTTTTGGTACCTATTTGACAGATCTTTTCAATCAGGTGGTTCGCATGGGCTTCCCTCCTACTTGGTCTCATCATATCATTCACCCGATCCACAAAGCTGGGTCCATTTCTGATCCGAACAACTACAGGACTATCATGGTGGGCCATTCTTTCTCCAAACTCTATGCTACAGTCCTCCACAGGTTGTTGTCCGAGATTTTGGAGCAGAAGCAGCTCAGAGCCAGAGGTCAGGCTGGTTTTCGCCCTGGTTACCACACCATCGACCACATCTTCACCCTTCGGGCTATTATTGAGGAGGCTCGTCACCGCTCTTCGAAAGTCTATTGTTGTTTTGTAGACTTTCGAAAAGCTTTTGACTCCGTACCTCGCATGGCCCTCTTCCAGCGACTCCGAGACATCGGTATTTCTGAGACTCTTGTTATTGCCATCATGCGCCTCTATGAGTCCATCCTTGGTCGTCTTCGTACTGCACACGGATTGTCTGATCTCATCAGGAGCACCATTGGGGTTAAACAGGGGTGCCCCTTGTCTCCTACCCTCTTTGGCATTTACATTGATGAGCTGGAATCTTTTCTTCGGGATCACATTCAGGAAGGGGATGGTTGCCTTCTTCACCACGTCTTGATCTCTATTCTCCTATTTGTCGACGATATTGTTCTACTCGCCTCTTTTCGTGAGGGGCTTCAGAGACAGCTTGATGCTCTTGCTTTATTCTCGCGATCTTCAAAGCATTTGTGGTCAAACAGGTAAGACCAAGGTCATGGTCTTCAACGGGTTGCGGACATCACACCTCCATTTCTTCTTCAAGGGGTAGGAGGTTGAAATTACTAATACATACACCTACCTGGGAGTCTAGTTCTCAGGGCCTAGATTCAGTATGAGGCACGCTCTTCAGTCGAGGGTGAATAAAGGGTATAGATCTCTTGCCATTCTCGAGAGACAATGTTTTCGGCACCACTTCCAGGACGTCTCCTCCAAGATGCTTCTTATGAACTCCCTCATCCGCCCCATTGTTCTCTATGGGTCTGTTGTTTGGGGACCCTCCCTTTTGGACACAGATTGGGCTTCTACTGAGAGGATTCAGACTCTCCTCCTTCGACGTTTCATCAGATGCAAACAGACGGTTCCCCAACATATTATTTTGGCAGAGTTCGGAGCTCGACCTTTCCGTCTGGAGACTATATTTGACATATCATCTTTTCTTCACCGTATCAGGAGGTTTGGTGATCTCTCCGATGAGCAGGACATGTATCCATATCTCGCCGATTGTTCCTTTGTGAGTATTGCCCAGGCTGTGGGCCGGTGTTGGTTTCTTTGAGACTTCTGTCTTGTTGGACTCAGTTGGTATCCAGATTGATTGTCTCCCCCCCTTCTAGTACTCTTTGAATGCCCCAGTCATCTCTTGCCCACCAAGCAAGTGTTGAACAGGTCCATCGGGAGGATATCTACAGGAGCTTCATTCGGACTACTTGGGTGAACCCACGGGGTCTCTGCGCCCTAAGATGTCCTTTTACGCAGAGCACTTTCTTGAAATCGAGATGGACTCATCATCCACCCTCGTACACCTCTAGTCCTTTGGATGCATGCCCTCCGTATACCCTGCGGGTCGGGTTTCGAGTCGGCTCCCACAAACTTTGGTGCGAGACTGATCACCACATTGATTGGGAGGATAGACTTTGTAGGCTCTGTAGCCTTCATGAGGTGGAGACAGAGACTCATTTCATCTTCTTTGCCCCATATACTATGAGATCAGAGGACGATTTCACTGTCTCTTCAGAGGGATTTAGACTCTCCCGGTCTTCTTCAGATATATTGACCAGCGGTGCCTTGCCCTCTACATTCGTGAGTCTTTGCTGTTACGAGACCAAATTCTTCATCCCCCTCCGAGAGTCGTCCCCACGAGACGGATTACAACCTTCTTTCCGGTTCTACCCACTGGTGGAGGTACTAAACGACAGAGCCTTTCTGACCCAGATACAGTGCATAGATCAGTTCGTCCCCGGTTGGACCTTCACACTTCTCTCGATCACCGCCCAGTAGAATCGGTTGCACACACGTACCAGTGGGCAATCTAGCTCCTTTGCCCCAGCCGTCGCGTCAATCTCAGATCTCAGCGGGGAAGGAGGTTTTCGCCCCCATCGTCGGGTTGCCAGTCCATCAGGAGCTTCTTTTCGTCGGCCTCTAATGTTAGGAGGGATGTGGCTACCATTCCTGATTAGACCATTGGTCCTCGTTTGTCCCCCTTCTTTCCCTTCTTTGCTTCCCTCGTTTCTCTCCCCCGCTTGCTCCATTGCCCCCGCCTGTGGGGGTATTGGCTTCGGGTTTCCTTTCTGTTGTCTTTTCTCTTCTTCTTTTCTTTTCTGTTTTTGGGAACTCATTTTGAGTTTGTCCACGCTTTCATTACTTTGTATATTGTTTGGGTTCGGTCCACAGGGATTTTGAATTTTGTGCCTCCTTGCTTATAAAAGGAGTGCTAGGATCATTATTATTATTATGTTATGATGATATTTATTTTATGCTCCATGCTTGGAGTTGGGATGTATGCCCATTGATGTCTCTCTCTCTCTTGCATGGGAGGTTGTATTGAGCTGGTTATTGAGAATCTATTTGAAGAAGTATTTGTGCAATCTCAAGTGAGATCCATGTCTTTGGCTTTAGATAATTTTTAGATGAAGTTTGCCATTGAAATCTGCATGTTTTTACTGTAGCGGATCACTGTAGCAGTTGGGTTTTGGGTGTGATCTCTTGCTTCTTGCATATCGATTTGGTTGATTGAATATTCCTTGTGATAGTGGTTTATAGCTCCTAACTTTGGTGATTTGTCGTTGATGTTTGTGAGCTATTTTATATGCTATATCTAGTGTGAAATCGACTATCACGGGCATGATTTACTGGTCTCACTAGCTCCAGCAACCCCTCTTAATTTTCATGAACTGTTCTGGGTCATTATTGGGTGTAAATCAACTAAGTTAATTGCATGATTTGACTCCTTGATTGCAGCGACCAGCCTGGACATGTGTTGTGACTGTTTGGGGCATTTTTGAAGCAAATCAATTGGTATTCAGTCTTATTTGCAGCGATTGGGTTGAGGTCTGTTGGGTAATAAAAATATTGTGATCAGTGATCTAATTTTTGCTTTTAATAACCTGCTGTTGCAAGGCTAGTTTTGGCGTCTGCTTTTGGGAGTGTTTTGAATGTTTGATGCATATATTTAACCCCCAAAAATCTGCAAACTGTATGGCATTATTGGCTGGAAATGGCGACTGGTTTTAGCTGATATTTTTATGTATTTTGGGTTCCATGAGCAGTGATCTGGGTTTAATTGTTGAATATAATATGATCAGGTTGTATAAGTGTTTCAGTGGCTTCCATAGATGCAGAGGTTTATCTTGTTTGCATTTAGGAGAATACAGTGATCAGATTTTTATTTCAGCAGTATACATTCATGAGATGGTGGAATTTTAGTTGATGAAGGCCATTAAACCCTTATCCTCGGGTTTATTGAGTCATCTACTCAACTGGTCCAAGTAGTGTTGATTGAGCTTTTGCTATTTCCAATTGATTAGAGTGTCAGAGAGTTGGTTGTTTGCCTAATTTCTATTGATCCCGAAGAAGGGGATATTACATTTTGCTAGGTCCATGTGCCTTGATCCAATAGAAAAACAACATTCAATCATTAGAGCACCCATGTGCACCTTATACCCTACCTCCATCATAACTCAAAAAAAGACATAGTTTATGCCATAAGAATGACAATGGCAAGGTATACTAGTCTGAAATTACTCCGGGAGAAAACAATACCAACAACCAAATTCTATAAGTAATCCCGGGACAATAGTTAGGACTCGTCATCACTAAGGCCCACTAAAATCCACATAAAGCAATAAGGCAAACCCCCTAATATAAGAAAGAAAGTACACCACGAAGCCAATGAGATCATAGTGTACGCAAGACTTACCAAAACATGGTTTGGTAAACATATAAGACTTGTTAGACTTAGCTCAATCATTCAAAACAAGGGAGAAACATATTAACATTATGTTGGAAGTAGAAAAAGTGTGATGTAACATAGTAGCTCGACACGTGGACCAAAATCTCAACGATGGCCATTGGTTAAACATGCCAACATAAAGTTGCATTGATCCTCCTTCCATTTTGCTAGGTCCATGTGCCTTAATCCAATAGAAAAACAACATTCAATCATAAGAGCACCCATACGCACCTTATACCCTACCTCCATAAGTCAAAAAAGATATAGTTTATGCCATAACAACGCATGATAATGACGAGGGTATACTAGCTGTCTAAAACTACTCGGGAGAAAACAATACCAACAACCAAATTCTATAAGCAATCCCGTGACATGAGTCGGGACTAGGGCATCATCACTAAGGCCTACTAAAACCCACATAAAGCAATAAGACAAACCCTAATATAAGAAAGAAGGTACACCAATCAAGGAAGATGAAAAGCTGTATCATCAAAGCATTCAATTTTCCCATAGTTTTCCATTCATCTAATTATTGCATGACTTCAAATGGGCTAAAATCTAAATGATTTCAAATGTGTGCTATAACACCCTAGCGCGACACATGGGCAAAAATCTGAACGATGCCCATTGGTTTAACATGCCAACATTAAGCTGCACTAATCTTCCTTCAGATCACCAATGCAATAAGACAAACCCTAATATAGGGCCCACTAAAACCCACATAAAGCAATAAGACAAACCCTAATATAAGAAAGAAGGTACACCAATCAAGGAAGATGAAAAGTTGTATCATTAAAGTATTCAATTTTCCCATAGTTTTCCATTCATCTAGTTAGTGCATGACTTCAAATGGGCTAAAATCTAAATGATTTCAAATGTGTGCTATAACACCCTAGCTCGACACATGGGCAAAAATCTGAACGATGCCCATTGGTTTAACATGCCAACATTAAGCTGCACTAATCCTCCTTCATATTACCAATGCATAACAACAAGGGATGCAAGGACTATAGGGTTTTGTTAGGTCCTTGTGCCTTGTCCCAATCGAAAAATAATGCTCAATCTTAGAACACGCTGCACGCAGCTTATGCCCTACCTCCACCATAACCCAAAAAAATACATATAGCTCAAGCAATAAGAACGACAAGGTTAGGGTATAACCAACTATTTGAAATTACACGTGGGGATAAAAACAATACCAAGAACCAAGTTTTGTAAGAAATTAAATGAAAATAGTTCTTACTAGAGCATTATCACGAAGGGCCATTAAAGCCCATGGAAAGCAATTAGTCAAACCTTATTATAGGAAAGAAGGTACAATAATCAAGGAAGATGAAAAGCTATTTTATCAAAGCATTTAAAGTTCACGTAGTTTTCATTCAGCCAATTATTGTATGATTTCAAACAAGTTTTAGTTACTTGTAACCACAATTTGTGCTTTAAAGTGATTAGACCCGCCACAACATGGTTTTGAAATTACACACTGGGGATAAAAACAATACCAAGAACCAAGTTTTGTAAGCAATCTGATGACAATAGTTCGGACTAGGGCATTATCACGAAGGGCCATTAAAGCCCATGGAAAGCAATTAGTCAAACCTTATTATAGGAAAGAAGGTACAATAATCAAGGAAGATGAAAAGCTATTTTATCAAAGCATTTAAAGTTCATGTAGTTTTTCATTCAGCCAATTATTGTATGATTTCAAACAAGTTTTAGTTACTTATAACCACAATTTGTGCTTTAAGGTGATTAGAAGCCCTACTATGCATCTTTTAAAAGCAAACAATTGACTTTGGCCTGGCGAGAATTGCTTTGTAGATCTTTCCAATGCTCAAACATGTGCAACCCTCATTATTGTGTTTATGCCCATGGATATGAATCAAAGTCTATTGTCTCTACCATGTTGCATCATTTCATGCAGTGATGTTTCTATATGAGCACCCGTTGCACCAAATAGGTGACCAAGGGCAATTGCTCCACTAACATTTAAGTTTTGGGTGTCCATTTGTATTTTTTGTAGCAAGATACAAATTGTGGCTAAATGGGTGTAATGATCCCACCACAATAGCCCATTCCACCACAACCATCTGCTTGTGCCATTACCCATTGTACTATCATGAAACCAATGAGATTACAGTGAATGCACATGTATTTAAGACCCACCACAACATGGTTTGGTAAACATACAAGACCTGCTAGGATCAGTTCAAACGTTCATAGCTCAATCATTCAAATAAGGGGAAAACATAATAACATTGTGGTGGAAGTAGAAAAGATGTGTTGTACCACCTTAGCTTGACACATGGGCTAAAATCGCAATGATGCCCATTGGTTTTACAAGCCAACAGTAGTTGTCACTATACATAGAGGTTTAGAAACTTTGATTGGGTTTTGTATCCGTTTGTCGTGCATAACTCAACAAATAATATCGGTATCTATTGTATCTAGAGCATTGATTGATAGAATATCTTCACTCAAACATTTTCTTGCATACACTCTACGCTCACTCCTCAACTCTACCAATAATTACATAGTCTTAAAGATGGTGTCCTAATAGTTTTGGGATCTCAAACGCAGGTTCGGTGAAATGGCTATAACTTGAACTACTGGTGGAATCCTAAGATGATTCAAGTTTTGTTGTAAAGAGGATTTAGAGAGCTTTAGTGATATAAGGTTTGCCTCATGATGAGGTCATTTGACATGGTTTTCGTGGCATTGTTTGAGCAAGAAGATTTTTGGCGTTCAAGACAGCATATGTTTTAGTGCAAGTTTGATGTTGTTTGAAGCATGAGATGGATTGAGTGATGATTTCTATCATGTGGAATGTGAAGAGGGATGACTTGGGCATCCAATGAATCCATTTGGAGGTCTTGAACGCTTTTGGCAGGTTGGTTTGGCGAAGGAAAATGTTTCTGTGGTTTGAAGAGAAATATGTTTTATGACTTCTAACATGCTTAGAAGTGTTCTACAGGTTCTGCCATTTCTTTTGAGTGGTCACATGACATGTTTTGATTTAGAAGAAGTGATTTGGTGAACAAATGAAGTTTCAGAAGTCTTTCAAGGGTGCAAGAAACAATCTGTTTTGAGAATTGTAAAAGGAATCGGGCCCGATAAATGAAATAATTTGATTGGTTTATATTAATTGTGACCATGTATGAATGTTTTATGATATCTTAATCATATGTAAAGGTTTATGGGTCATGGATATTCTCAAAGAGCCATATTAGCCATTTTCGCCAAATACCCGTGATGCCCAAAATTGTTATATTCTGTCGTCGGGATTTGTCTCACGGGAAATTTGTATTTAATTATTTTGAGCCCCGTTTGAGGCAATTTGCGCTCCGATTTAACTCTGTTGTGATCGTACATATCGTTATTCCCATATACCAGTAGGGTTTTAACTAGGAATGAGTTCTGAACTTTATTTGTGACTTTTGGCAACGTTTTGTGTTTTTGTGTTTTTCCGTTTCGTTTTTTGTGAAATTTCTCTAGATCAATTCCTTTGTTGGTTTGGCCTGATTCTTGGCCTGGAGTAGCTGGAGATCACATACGCACGTTGTGCCAGAAGGAAGTCGCCATCGGAGGTCTGGTTCACTGGGAAAAGATGAAGTCGTGCACCAAAAAGCCTCTTTTAGGCTGGCCGCATTTTTGGAAAAAGAAGAATTGAAGTGGATCATGGGAAAATTAGAAAAGCAGTGTGTGGGAATTTTTGTACCGCAAACAGGTACTTTTTCCCATGGAAGCAACGCCACTTAAGTGACAATGGGAAAATTAGAGGCAAGAGCAAAGCGGGAATTTCTTACCGCCTGCAGGTAAAAATTCCTATGTGGAATAAAAGAAATATCACTTAAGTGAATCATGGATTTTATTGCTCGCCTTTGCAGGTAAATAAATTATGAAAGTCAAATGACTTAAGTGAATCATGGGATTTTTAGGCTCGCCTTGCAGGTAAATAATCCTATTATGAAAGTCAAATGACTTAAGTGAATCATGGGATTTTCAGGGCTGCCTTGCAGGGTAAATAATCCCATTGTCATGTGATTCTTAAAAATAGAATTCTTTATGTCAAAAAGTGCACCCCCTTTGGAGAAGTAAAGGCAGCCTTTAAATTGATTAATTTAATTAATTATTCACCCAAAATAGGCGCCTAGGCTTGTGGAAAAGTCAACAAAGGTTAAAGGACAAAAGGTGGATGAAAATAGACTGTTCTAAAATTAAATAAATTAATTTATTTAATGGCAGCCCCTTTATGTCAAAAAGTGTGCCCCTTTTGGGAGAGAGATAATACTTTTTAAAGTATTAAATGATTAAATTAATTCCTATTTTCAGTGGCTAAGGTCAAAGCACACTGTGAGGCTTGAGTTAAGTGGAAGCAGAAGTCTAAAATTAAATAAATTAAATGGTAGCCCTTTATGTTAAAAAGTGCGCCTTTTGGAAGAGAGATAATACTTTTTAAAGTATTAAATGATTAAATTAATTCCTATTTTCAATGGCTAAGGTCAAAGCACACTGTGAGGCTTGAGTTAAGTGGAAGTAGAAGTCTAAAATTAAATAAATTTATTTTATTTAATGGCAGCCATAAGCATGCACAAAATAGGCGCCCCATTTGAAGAGTGAAGCTTATTAATTAATTAATTAATTGCCAGTAATAGCAAAGGCATTAATTAATTATAGAATCACAAGGGTTATATAAGCAGGGGCTGCCATAAGGATGAATTAATTAATTCATAGGTAAAGAAGTGCAGCCCAGAGGAAAAGTGCGCCCCATTTGAAGAGGATTTTTGCTCAAAAGAAGGTGAAATCAATGCTAAAAGCTTCCAATTTTGGCGCACATGTTGAAGGGAGTTGATTTGTGTCTGGATAATTGTTTGCATAAGTGATACAGGTGCTCAGGTGAAGTTGGAAAAATTCATGCTCACTTTGCATGCAAACAAAACATCAATTTTTGGGGCAGCAGGCTTGAATTATGCAGATTTTTATGATTAAAATTCACTGTTCATGTTCCGGTTGCCATCTTTGTCTGAATTAATTGCAGGAATTCATTACAGGTGCTTTACAAAAGAAAAGGAGCTTTAATCAATGTCCAATACATTGAATATATCCTCCGAATCTGAAGAATTATCCAGATCTGCACCAGTTTTGAAGAATTTCGGCCGAATAAGAAGAAAAAGAATTGTTCAGACAAAGATAGACAAAGCCATGGCAAAGAGGGATGAAAAAGAAAGCACAACGGAGTCATGCATCACTTCCAAATTTGCAGACATAGGAGACACAGATCTAGGTCCGAACCTCTTTCCGAATTGATTGATAGATCCAGAGCAGGAAAGACTTCACTCATGCGTGCAGTTAAAAGCAGTGGAATTATTCGAGCTGCAGCCTTTCCATACACAGCCCAGTTGCCAGAGTTTGTTATGGAGTGTGCTAGGTCTTACCATCCTTCATCCAGATCAGTGCGAGATGCTACGGGGAAAACAATAATTCGGTTGGACGCAGAGTTCATCAATTATTGTTTGAAGATTCCGCGCGAAAGGTGGTGACTTCCATTAGCATTCAGGATGCCGACAATAGTGGGAGAAGCATAGAGTTGACTGCGTGAACATAATGAACAACAGATACATGAAGAAGCCCAGATCTCCTTCTAAGTTCCCAAGAACTCTTCCGCGGTCCAATCTGGTGCAGGAGGTAGATGATATTGCCAAATTGTTATGCAGGATAAATGGCGAGGCGAATGCTCACACTTTCCGTACATGGATGTATGCTTTCATCAGACTATGAAGTCAACAAGGTTGATTCCATAATCAATTGGTCGGAAATCATTAATGACAACATCGTGAGCAACTCCGGAACGTGAAGCATACTTTCAGCTTCAAAATGACTTCCTACTTGGTATACGCCGTAGCCTTCACAAGGCATCTTCTCCAAGCTGGATAGATGTGGCGTTCTTTCTAAGGACCCCATTTTCGAGTGCTACCCACAGCTTATTGTACCTGCATGCGAGAAAGATTTCAAAGTGGTCAATGATGGATTCTTCTACGAATTCATTTGGCAGCTAGACAGGGACCTAAAGGCCAACAGGGTGAGCAAGGAAGCGTGGGAAGTCGTATCCAAAATTGGCAATCTATTCATTCAATTTGTAGATTTCACATACCTCAGGGTTACTGGCTTTTCTGGAGAACCGGTTAAGTTGCCCAGATATCCGAATGATAGATTGATCACCATGGAGTTGAGCAGACAACTTGTGGAGATACACGACCTTCAGTCAAAATGGCACAAGTCTACGGGCTTCTTCCCGATCACTGTGGGACATTATAGCTGCCAGAGCATTCATAGAGCTCGAGGGATGGAGACGGAGATGTTATCCGAGTATGAGCAAGAGTTCTTCCCGACACGGCTGAACTTCGATCCATTTGGAGTAGCCAAGAAGACGATCTCCCAGGAGTACGCACATGTGCCTTCATTAGAGGATTTCTGGATGAAGTGCAAAAGTGAGTACGAGGTTAGAAAGAAGGATTTCAGCAGGCTATCAACACGGCAAGTGTTCGACTTTGGACTAGCGTGGATACCTGCGGATCTTAAAGATGATGGGAATGTGTTACTTGACACTTACCATCAAATGGGAGGAGATAGAGCCGTACTTCAGGATAACGTAGGGGGCTGCCATACGATCAAGAAAGGTCTCGCGCATTGTTTCGTGAATACTTCAAACTGGTTTTCGACGAAAGGGATACCTTGATGAAGCATCGATGAATCAAGTCATGGGCAACTTCGCACAAGAGATTCCTCAAGAGGAAGCACGGAGGAGAAAGCAAAGCAAGGTCCGAGAAGATGAAAGTGCACAGAAGATCTCAATCAAAGGAGAAGATCACTTCCACGGCTATGACTTTAGTTCCAACTTCTCCAAAGATCCAAGACTTCACCGATCTGTCGACCTCAACAGACACTTCCATGCCTCCACCGAATCCGCAACATTCATCTTCTCTCCTCACCACTCCGCTCAAAGACTATTCCGTAAGAGACGCTCAAGCCGCAGATGGCGAGTTCGAAAGAGCTTTGTCCTTGGATGATTCAGAAGATGGCAGCCATAACACTGTAGCACTTTCTGATGGAGAGGAAACAAAGCGGGAGATAGTAGTGCACTCAACAACTTCTCATTCTCCGAGAAGTAACTTCTCATAATGGTTGGCTTCGCAGTTGGTTCCAGAAGCTAGAGTGGAAATGAACTTGGAGGAACACGACTTGCAGCTACTCCAGAGTCTAGGCGGAAAAGACAGAAGACCTAAAGTTGCTAAGGTAACTTCAAGGTTGATCATCGAGGAGTCGGGGTAGAAGTTTGCTGAGATGTCAGTTCTGGCGAAAGGAAAGGAGGATGAGCTCACGGCAGAAGATGTAACAGTAACTGAGTACCCATCGGTCAAGCCACCATGTATGATCAAGCAGATACACAGACATTGATAGATGCTCTATTCCTTAGGCTTGACAGAGAAAAGGCGGAGAAAGACGAGCTTCAGAAGCAAGTATCTCAATTGTGCGAGATCATAGCCAAGGTTGCTAAATCTTCCACTCAGCCCATTTCAGAGCAGGTGAGTGATCATCTTATGCAGGAGATGGAGGATGCAAGCAATCAGGTGAAAGCTATTGACGAATGGAAGAATCTGATTATTCGTCAAGCTTCAGACAACTCGAGAGGTGCTTAGCCCACCAAGGTTATGAATGATGCAAAGCAAATCAGTCAAGCAATCGGTGACGAGCATAGTAGATATGAACACAGTTCGAGAGTAACTTGAGTACTTTGGCCGAAATCAACAACTGGCCGAGAGTAAGCAGAGCAGATTATCGGACGGGACTTTGGACCTGCAAGCAATCAGTGAAAACTATTGAATGGAAGATTATTCGTCAAGCTTTTCAGTACAACTTGAGAGGTTAGCCCCCTGAAGGTTATGAATGATGCAGCAAATCAGTCAAGCAACTGATGAGCGTAGTAGATATGAACACAAATTCCGAGAATAACTCGAGTACTTTGGTCGAAATCAACAAGTCACGGGAGATGTATCTTCGCAGAGTAGATTTGACGGACGAATCGGGTTGAGAAGGGGAAGCAGCTGGAGTTTGCAGATCTTCCGTTTGGAGATGCAGAGTTTTGTCAAAGAGGATGCAGCACTGAGAGTAAGACATCGTCCTTACTGCATGACAAGATATCATTTCTTTCACTGAGGAGGAAGTGGTCGGAAATGTTACTTCATACGTACGGATCATTCCTAAAGCAGAGTGCCTAATTCTCTGGAAGGGTCTCTTCTGATGGTACAAAGAGAATTGATGGAGCTACTAAACCTTTCACGATGAATTCCATTAGCAGACTGGTGGCACCGCAGGCGGATATTATGAGGTTCGGGCCAAGCTTGGAGGATGTGGAAGAGTGTATCAAGGTGTTGAACGAAGGATTGCTGCAGTTTCAGATGTAAAGGAAGCAAAGTGGCTAAAAGATGGGAAGATGTCAATCACATGTTCGACAAGTATATCCAGTATCAGAACAAAAAGAAGACATAAATGTTACAGTTGGCTTGACTTCTTCTTCTATTCTTCTTCTATTTTCACGTTCCCGGATGAAATTGTAAAACTTTAAAGTTATTGGTTTTGAAACCATTACTTAAAGTTATGTGGAACAATTCTATTAGTTAAGTGATACATGTGTCACTTAAGGAGAAGTTAGTGGAGGATGATTGCCAAATGTCATCTTTACTTGTTTATGTTTCAGTTCAGTTGAGTTTCCCATTTGTACTTTCCCTTCTACATTCTATAAGTAGAAGAAGAACCTCCGGGTTAATGATCAGAATTTGTAAGCAAGCATCCTTGTGTTCCAGACTTTGTGCTGAAACCCTTGAGAGCCACTTGAAGCAAAGGAATATACAAGAGCAGATTTCCAGAGAACTTTGTGTCACGGTGTATTGTGTTTCTAGCTTTTATATCTTAGATCTTTTAATAAACTTTGTGTTATTTCAGATCTAGATCTAGAGCTACCTTTGCTTATAATTCTGTGTTTATATCTATTGGTTTCTTCTATGTGCATGCAATCAACTCTGTTATCTATTGATTGGGATGCACATCTTCCCCATTTCTTCTCTATGTTTATATAATTCCCTTCTTCTATAAATATTTCCTTTCTTAAAAACTACGCTTATTTCGTTAAATCTATCAAATACCTATGGTTCATGAGTGAACAATTAAAGTAAAACCCCATATATATACTTAGCATACTTTAATTGACAAATCGACACACGGAGCCTCACCGGTAAATGAGGGAGATTTATCTCATGATCGCCTAGGTTTTGTGCTGTGCTCTTGGAGGGAAGAAGTGCGACTTAGAGGGAGATATTTTACGGGTATGAGAGCATGATTTCAAGGCCGAGGAAGAACATGACAAGTTGAGGAATATTAGAGAGCATGTGTGCATGTGATTAGAGCTACGAGAAGTGAAGAAAGAGCAAGATTGTGAAAGATTGAAGACCTAGTGTTTGAGCTAGGGTTTGTGAGCTGAAATTGTGATCTCCATCGATTTTGGGCAACACAATCACGAGATCTGATATCTTCAGGTGGTTGAGTTGGTGCTTGGTCATCCTTAGGGGGTTGTAGCCTTTTTGTGGAGTGGGTGCTTCACTAAATTAGGGGTTGGTGCGCCTTGTAGGGTTGGTACTCCTTGTGGGATTGGTGCCTCACTAAATCAGGGGTTGGTGCTCCTTGTGAAGTTGGTGCTTCAATAAACTATTTTGCTTTTAGTAATATAAGTAGAGTTTCGTGGGTTTTCTTCCCCATGAGGGTTTCCCACTTACATATGGTGTTCTTGTGTTGAGTACTTTACTTTCTTGCTCTTGTGGTTGATTTTGCATATGTTAATAAGAACACATGATTATGGATGTTGCATATACAATCTAATAGATGAATGTATGTGTTTGTAAATGAAAACAAATTTATTGTAAGGCCGATTCACCCCCTCTCTCAATCCCTTGTGCTTCTAACAATTAGTATCGAGCTGGTCCTTTTGTAGATGTTTGACAACTTGAAAGGTGATTCTACGAAGCACAAATGGGTAAGTCTACCGATCTTTGGAGGAAAGAATATGCAATTGTTGAGTCTATGGTGTTTGGACTACAAGAGAATATTTTTGAAATGAAGAAAGATCGTGATCTAGCCATCATGGATGTGAAATCGCAATTGGAGAGTGTCTCAAACCCTAAGGGTCAAAGAGCAAGAATGTACTCACCTGAAGTCACAATTAGTATCGAGCTGGTCCTTTTGTAGAAGTTTGACACTTGAAAGGTGATCCTTTGAAGCACAAATGGGTAAGTCTACCGATCTTTGGAGGAAACAATATGCAATTCTTTGAGTCTATGGTGTTTGGACTACAAGAGAATATTTTGAAATGAAGAAAGATCATGATCTAGCCATCATGGATGTGAAATCGCAATTGGAGAGTGTGTCTCAAACCCTAAGGGTCAAAGAGCAAGAATGTACTCAAATTTGAAGTCACAATTAGTATCGAGCTGGTCCTTTTGTAGAAGTTTGACAGCTTGAAGGTGATCCTCTAAAGCACAAATGGGTAAGTCTACCGATCTTTGGAGGAAACAATATGCAATTGTTGAGTCTATGGTGTTTGGACTACAAGAGAATATTTTTGAAATGAAGAAAGATCATGATCTAGTCATCATGGATGTGAAATCGCAATTGGAGAGTGTGTCTCAAACCCTAAGGGTCAAAGAGCAAGAATGTACTCAGCTAAAATCACAAGTTGCTTTGCTCAATGATAAGCTAAAGTCAAAGGAGGATTTTGCATATGTTAATAAGCACACTTGATTATGGATGTTGCATATACAATCTAATGGATGAATGTATGTTTTGGTAAATGAAAGGAAATTTATTGTAGGACTGATTCACCCCCCTCTCTCAGTCCCTTGTGCTTCTAACAATTAGTATCGAGCTGGTCCTTATGTAGAAGTTTGACAACTTGAAAGGTGATTCTCTCGAAGCACAAATGGGTAAGTCTTGATCTTTGGAGGAAACAATATGCAATTGTTGAGTCTATGGTGTCCTGGACTACAAGAGAATATTTTGAAATGAAGAAAGATCATGATCTAGTCATCATGGATGTGAAATCGCAATTGGAGAGTGTGTCTCAAACCCTAAGGGTCAAAGAGGAAGAATGTACTCGGCTAAAATCACAAGTTGCTTTGCTCAATGATAAGCTAAAGTCAAAGGAGGATTTTGCATATGTTAATAAGCACACATGATTATGGATGTTGCATATACAATCTAATGGATGAATGTATGTTTTGGTAAATGAAAAGAAATTTATTATAGGACTGATTCAGCCCCCTCTCTCAGTCCCTTGTGCTTCTAACAATTGGTATCAGAGCTGGTCCTTTTGTAGAAGTTTGACAGCTTGAAGGTGATTCTCTGAAGCACAAATGGGTAAGTCTACTGATCTTTGGAGGAAACAATATGAAATTGCTGAGTCTATGGTGTTTGAACTACAAGAGAATATTTGTGAAATGAAGAAAGATCATGATCTAGCCATCATGGATGTGAAATCTCAATTGGAGAGTGTGTCTCAAACCCTAAGGGTCAAAGAGGAAGAATGTACTCAGCTGAAGTCACAAGTTGCTTTGCTCAATGATAAGCTCAAGTCAAAGGAGGATGAGTGCATCAAGTATGAAGATGGTATGAAATCTCTACATTCAAGACTTGATCTAGTTTCAAGCAAGTTGAAGATGTTTGAGAAAAGTGCAAATGACCTAGAAAATCTTCTTAGCCAACAAAGACCAGCAGGTGATAAGGCTAGTTTGAGACTCAAGGAAGACTTCAAGGACAATGAATTGAGGCAAGAAGACATGGTTTCAAGTAAGGAAGAAAAGA
The DNA here is from genome assembly GCA_018340775.1 of Taxus wallichiana var. yunnanensis. Taxonomy (NCBI): domain Eukaryota; kingdom Viridiplantae; phylum Streptophyta; class Pinopsida; order Cupressales; family Taxaceae; genus Taxus; species Taxus wallichiana. Next base: position 392,581,666 of record CM031243.1, read on the forward strand.
AGGTGACTCTCTCCAAGGACAATGAGAAGACCAAGCCTATTAGGCAACCTAATGCATCAAGGTATGAAAGATCATTCAATGGCTATTGTTTCTTATGTCATGGTTTTGGTCATAGAGCTAAAGAATGCAAGTCAAAGTCTTCTAAGAATGGTGTAGGATCCTTTAATGGTGAATGCAATTCATGTTGTGAATATGGTCACAAAGCCAAGGATTGTGGATGGAATCTAGGAGTGTTTGAGCCTAGAAAAAGTAAGAAGATGTTTGTCAAGAGATCTGATCCTAGAGATGCTCAGCCATGGAAAGAAAACATAAATGATCTTGCTAAATATGTTGTATGCTTCAAGTGCAATAAGGTAGGCCATGTAGCTAGTGCTTGTTTTAATGGAAGATCTAATCATGTTGGTGATTTCAAAAGGAGAAGTACAGTAGTATGCTACAGCTGTAACAAGGTTGGTCATGTTGCAAGCAATTGTTATCAAGCCTTTTCAGGTCATGACAGGTATTCTCAAGGTCCTAAAGAGCAAAGAAGTGGGTTTCAGTGGCCTAGAGTGCAAGGTAATGGTCCTAGAAGGACTTGGGGACCTAGGAGAGACCTTGGTGTCTCATCAAGAGCTGCAAATGATGCAATTAAGAGCAAAACTCAGTGTTCAGAGCAGAGAAGGGAAGATGAAAGTGTTTTGCAAGTGCCCAAGAAGGCTTGGGACCTCTTCAAGACCTTCTTTTAGGTCTCCTTGATCAAGTATACCTTCACTATGCTTCTTGAAGGTATACCATTGCAAATGAAGCATCTAGGTGAGGGGAGAAGTCTATGTCATTGTGTGTCATCACTACAAGGTCAAGGTATGTGTGTGTGTTTGCTCCTCATAGTCTTGTTTGGTTCATTATGATGGTTCTTGTGCAATAGTCTTGTCATTTAGTCTTGCATATCTGAGTTGAACTTACAAGTAGCTTAAGTGGTCTGTGCATGAGTTATCAAGGCATGAAATATATCTATGGTGAGTCCTAAATGGGTTAAGTATCATCTTGACTTGTTCCTTCATGAATCTTAATGGTTTAGTGCATAGTTGGAATACTCGCCTATAACTCGCCAAAAACCATGCAAAACGAGTAACTCACCATAAAACTTGCCAAAAAGGTTAAAAAAAAACTCGCCGAGTTTTGGCAAGTATGGCAGTATTCGCGAGTTTTGGCGAGTATTCCTGAGTACGAGCAAATTTATGTTTTTTAAAGAAATTTGAGTATTTTTTAAGTTGCCGAGTATTCCTGAGTATTGGCCGAATATTGGCGAGTTTTTGCCGAGTTTTTTTTTGGGGTCTGCCGAGTATTTGCCAAATGCGAGTATTCCAACTATGGTTTAGTGGTCTTGAACACCATGATCATGTCATTTATGTCCTAATATGATCAATATTGTCTCATTGAGTCTGTGATGGTCTTCTCTGTCATGTCTGAGTCATAAGTTGATTATGTGGAGTTGTCATGAGCTACAAATGGTCCTAACAGATGTGTCTTAACATCTTTCATGTGTGGGATGTCTCAAGTCTTGTCATTGCATAGAAAAAGATGTCTATCATTCATATCAGGAATGTTGTCTGTCTTGTCATCATATGTGCCTAGTCTGTGTCATGTTCTTAAGCATATTGGGTCTGTGTCATGAGATATTAGAGTGGTGTATGATCCTCTGATTTCTCTTGAAGGTGGATGAAAGGTAATCAAGTCCTACTTGATAATTGAGATCTCAAATATCTTGATTGAGACAATGATGTAGTCAAGAAAGCATTTTTTTAGGGTTTTCCAAGCAATGTGTGCTACAGGTGAGTGGAGTGTCTGTACCTGATGAAGTCTTATTGAACAAGATGTTTTCCATGTTTGAAGATGGTATTTCAAGATGTTGGTGTTTTCTCAGTCCCTAAGAGCGGTATGCATGGAAACTTGATTTGAGTGGTCAAATGTTGAAATGTTTGTCTGAAATTTTGGGTAAATCATATAGACTCATGGAGCTAGAGGAGGTAAAAATATTGAGCTTCAAGCATGTGCACAGTAATGAAAGTTTGGCCCTAGGGTTTTCCAAGCAAATGTGTGCTACAGGTGAGTGGAGTGTCTGTACCTGATGAAGTCTCATTGAACAAGATGTTTTCCATGTTTGAAGATGGTATTTCAAGATGTTGGTGTTTCCTCAGTCCCTAAGAGCGGTATGCATAGAAACTTGATTTTGAGTGATCAAATGTTGAAATGTTTGTCTGAAATTTTGGGTAAATCATATAGACTCATGGAGCTAGAGGAGGTAAAAATATTGAGCTTCAAGCATGTGCACAGTAATGAAAGTTTGGCTCTAAAAACCCTGTCTCTTGGTTCCTTCACATCTAGAACTTCAAGATGTTGTAAATGTCTAAGAGGTGCTCAAAAGATGTATGACAGACTCCTTATCTTTATGCATGGTTGTGAGGAAGGTCTAACTGTGTTTCTCCATAGTTAATGCAAAAAGGGTGTATGCTACAGTACAAGGGCATGGTTGTCCATGGTTAAGGTATGAATATTGGCTTCCCTTCGTATCTTTACATGATTTTTGAGGTTCCAGTACTGATAAAGTGTCTTATAATACTTGAGAAGAGCTTTTGTGTTGGTTGTTGGAAGTCAACTTTTGCTTGTGAAGGCTTCTAAATTGCTCCATGAGAAGAATGGTCATGTACAAGTCCCATCGTTACAGAGGTATGATTCATGTTTCCAAGGCCCATTTTCAGTTGAAAAGGTATGACTTAGTCATCCATCTATGTTTGCAATGAAATGGTGCATGGAGAAGGCCTAGTTAGATTAGATGTCAATGTAAGAAAAACTTGTTTTTACCTCAAAATCTGCTACCTACAAGCCTGTAGCTTATGATTTTGCATAGTAACAGTGATCATGAAGTCAAATGATGGTCTTTCAATCCTTTCAAGAGGTTGATCATGGTGTATTTGTATAATAAAGTGTGTTCATGGATAAAGTGATCAAGTCAACTTTTGTGTTGGTTGTTGGAAGTCAACTTTTGCTTGTGAAGGCTTCTAAATTGCTCCATGAGAAGAATGGTCATGTACAAGTACCATCGTTACAGAGGTATGATTCATGTTTCCAAGGCCCATTTTCAGTTGAAAAGGTATGACTTAGTCATCCATCTATGTTTGCAATGAAATGGTGCATGGAGAAGGCCTAGTTAGATTAGATGTCAATGTAAGAAAAACTTGTTTTTACCTCAAAATCTGCTACCTACAAGCCTGTAGCTTATGATTTTGCATAGTAACAGTGATCATGAAGTCAAATGATGGTCTTTCAACTTTCAAGAGGTTGATCATGGTGTATTTGTATAATAAAGTGTGTTCATGGATAAAGTGATCAAGTTTTAGCCCTATTTATTGGATATTGGGCTTCAAGAGAAGTCTGAGACAGAACTACAGTACTTTGGAGATACTTTTATAGGTATTAACTTGTTGGTTAAGGTCATTGTGATAAAATGTGTTGGCTAGATTTTCTGCACAGCTGAAAACCTAGGCAGTCATGAGATAAATCTCCCTCATTTACCGGTGAGGCTCCGTGTAAGATTTTGTCAGTTATATTTCCTAATATCTATTTGTTGGTATTACTTTAACTATGTAGCTCATGAACCATAGCTAGACAGTTTTGCAACAAGTAAGTAAATTTGTAAGAGAAAGAAAATATCTCAGAGAAAAAGAAAATAATAGAAAACGGGAAGAAAGGAGAGAAGATGTGCAACCCAATCAATAGTTCACAGAGTTGATCGCATGCACATAGACGAAACAAATAGACCTTAAAACGCAGAATTTGAAGCAAGGGAAAGTTTCAGATCTAGATCTAAGACAACACAAAGTTTATACATAGATCTAAAAATAAATAAGAAGCAAAATGTACCGTTGACACAAAGTTCTCCGGAAATCTCCTATCGATTCCTCTGCTTGCAGAAAGCTATCAAGGGTCTCACTCAAAGTCTGGAACACAAGAATGCTGATTACAAATTTTGATCCTTTAACCCGTAGGTTCTTCCTCTATTTATAGTGTATAAAGGGCAATTACAAATAGGAAACTTTAAATGAATTCCCGCATGCATGGAAGCTATGAAAAGGGAAACAGCTGGCAATCTTCCTCTTGGAATTCCTCTTTGCATGACATGCATGATTTATAACTGAAAAATAGAACCTTCTATTTTGCATGTCTGCCACCTATTTCCAAGTAATTGACTTCTTCAAGTAACGACTTTTAAACCAATCACTTAAGTTTTATAATTTAATTGATTGCTCAATTACTTTGTCGGAGAAAATAAAAGAAAGAGGAAAAGAAATAAGAAGAAAGCTGCAACCCTCCCAGTCTTGTTCTTCTTCCATATTCTGCATGCGGTTGACTCTTTTGCCTTTGATTCTCACCAAACTGGATCTGGAAGCTATGCATGACTGTGATTTGCTTGTGGGTATTGCCTTTGACTTGTCTTCCCTTCTATCCTTGAAGCTTTTGCAATTCTTCTTCAGTACATGCAAAGTAAATTCAATGAAGGCTTCAACTGGAAGATTGGGAGCACATGCACAAGATCCTGGAAGGAATTTTCCATGCATTGACTTCTACACGGGCTGTGTTGGAAACAAGAGGATGATTTTTTTTCGGAAGCCTTTGCAATTATGAGATCTGGATCTGTCAATTAAATCGGTGATAGGTTCAGGGCCTATGTTTGTATCATTGACTTCAGAAAATCTGGAAGCTATGCATGATTCTGCTGATCCTTTTCTTTCATCATGCTTCATCATGGTTGGAACAATCTTTGTCTGAGCTCTTTTTCTTTTAATTTCTGTCGGAATCCCTTGCAATTGGATCAATTTGTGCAGATCTGGCAACTTCTTCAGATTTGAAAGATATATTCAATATATCTGACATTGATTTGAACTTCTTTTCACTAATATGAGCACCTGTGATGAATACCTGCAATTAATTTAGACAAAGATGAAGTCTAGAGCATGAATACTTGATTTTTGTCACCAAAAATCTGCATATGAAGCCTGCTGCCCTAAAATTTGAGGTTTTGCTTGCATGCAAAGCAAGCAAAAATATTATTTAATTCACCAGAGCACTTATACCAACATGCAGATAATTATCATAGCAAGAATCAAGCCATTCCAACCCTAGGCGCCAAACCTTGAAGCTCCCTGGCAATGAAAAACACTCTTTAATGCAAAAACCTCCTTCCTTTGGCGCCAAAACCTGTCCGGGCTGCAATCCTTTGCAAAAAGAATTAATTGCTTCTTTATTATGGCAGCCCATGCTTATATAACCCTCAACATTCTATTTTTAATAATTGCCCTTCCTATTTTTGGCAATTTAATTAATAAACAATCATGTTTATTCACCCAAATTGGGCACCCAATTATGCATGTTGCTGGTTGCTTTTAAATAAATTTATTTTATTTATTTTTAGCATGCATCCTTGACTTCTCCTTAGCTCTTCCACTTGCATTGACTTTCCTTCTATTTATGGCGCCAAAATTGGGTGAATAAACCATTAATAAATATTATTAAATGCATTGTATTCACCCAAGGTGGGTCGCACTTTTTGGCAAGAGGAATTGCTAAAAATAAGAAGTCAGCTTGATGGGAATTTCCACCCTGCACTGCAGCTCCAAAAATCCCCTCTTCCACTTAAGTGATTTGACTTTCATCATGGGAATTTTTACCCTGCAAGGCAAGTAAGAAATTCCCTTGGTACTTTAAGTGATTTTCTTTATTTTATAATGGGAATTTTTACCCTGCAAGGCAGGTAAGAAATTCCCACTTGCCTGCCACCTCTAATATTCTCATTGTAGCTTAAGTGACTTTGACTTCATGGGAAAAATTACCCTGCAAGGCAGGTAAGAAATTCTCGCCTGCTTGCCACTGCCAAAATTCCACTGGCAGCTTAAAGTCTTCCTTCCAAAAAGTGCGACTTGCATTAAAACTGGCCTCCTTTGATAAAGTGCGACTTGCATGGGTGAATAAATCTCTTTGGTGGGAAAAGTTAGCTTTGCTAGCAGATAGAAAATTCCCATCGGTGCTTTAAGTGATTTTTCTTTATTTTATAATGGGAATTTTCACCCTGCAAGGCAGGTAAGAAATTCCCGCCTCCGCCACCTCTAATTTTCTTATCGCAGCTTAAGTGACTTTGACTTCATGGGAAAAAGTATCCTGCAAGGCAGGTAAGAAATTCTCACCTACCTGCCACTACTAAAAATCCCATCACAACTTACACTCATTAATTCCAGAAAATGCGACTTGCTTGGGAGAGGCTTTTTGTGCATGACTTCATCTTTTTGGTCAGAAGCTTGCATTTTGAGGCTGATTCCTTCTGTTTTGTGTGTTGGGTAGATGATCTCCAGATGCTTTAGGAAATTAAACAGACTATACTGGCGAAGGAATTGACCTAGGGAATTTCATAGAGAAATTGTGGAGAAAACCGGAGAAAAATGCAAAAGAAATAAATAAAAGCGAAAAACGTTGCTAGAAGTCACAGACAATGCCCTGAATTCATTCCTGGTGAAAACCCTATTGAGATGAGTGAATACTAGCATGCAAAACTTCAACAGGATTCAACCGGAGCACAATTTACTTCAAACGGGCATTATTTATTCAATAAATAATTAAATAAAAATTTCTGCAGACAAAACTTGGCGGAGGGATAAAATGAGTTTGGGCATCTGGGTATTTGTCAAAATTGGCTCATATGATTCACTGGGAATATCCTAACATAATACAAACATCTTCTGGCAATAAAAACACGAAAAGACCCATTATTTTAAAAAGAACGAATTTTTTTCAAATGGGTAGTCCTAGATTTCAGGGTGAAATCTGGGGACACCAAAATGATTGACGAAGGAATTGACCTAGGGGAATTTCACAGAGAAATCGGAGAAAATTGGAGAAAAACACAAAAGAAATAAATAAAAGCGAAAAACGCGTTGCTAGAAGTCACAGATAATGCCCCGAATTCATTCCCCGGAGAAAAACCCTATTCAGATGAGTGAATACTGGCATGCAAAACTTCAACAGGATTCAATCGGAGCACAATTTACTTCAAACGGGGCATTATTTATTCAATAAATAATTAAATAAAAATTTCCCACAGACAAAACTTGGTGGAGGGATAAAATGAGTTTGGGCATCTGGGTATTTGTCAAAATTGGCTCATATGATTCACTGGGAATATCCTAACATAATACAAACATCTTCTGGCAATAAAAACACGAAAAAGACCCGTTAATTTAAAAAGAACGATTTTTTTCAAATGGGTAGTCCTACATTTCAGGGTGAAATCTGGGGACACCAAAATGACTTTTATGCATTGGATAGTGACCTTTAGTCCTAAAGAGAACTTTGAGGCAGGGGGAGTCAAACATTGACTTCATCGATGCAAGAAATGACTTACGAGATGGACAAAAGGCAGGGTATGGTGTCCTCAGAGGCTTGTAGGTGTCTCTGGGAATAGCTAGTTTTAGAAGGGTATGATGATTTTAATGCACTCCAAGACTGTACAAATGATGAACTAGCTGAGAAATGTGTTTTTTGCATCTTGAGTCAAAACTGAGACAATTTATTGGATCAAGACCTTTAAGGAGTCTGTCTAGATGTTACAGTCAACCAATTATAGTCTTAGGCAAGGATGAAATGTTGAGATAATTGTCTATTGATTCAGTTTGTATGATAAATATTTTCATGGAATGAATGATCACTATCTTTTATGTTTTGAGTGTGAAACAAGACAGTGAACTGCTAAAGATTGTGTTTGATCCCTGTATTGTGAGCCTGAGCAGAGTTTGAGTCTAAAACAAAATATCAAGTGCTTCTGAGGTCTGAATGGATACATCTAGAAGTGTTGATAATGACAGGGGAGCTTAGGAGAAAGTCTCTTGATGAAGCCAAAGGTGATCTCAAGCCTAACAAGGTATGATATGGAGCTCGCTTCTTTGATCAGTGGTCTTGAAACTCAAATGCATGTTTCCATCTATATGTGACTGTTATGGACTGAAAATAAGCATTATGACCGAGTCTAAGTGTTTGAGGTGCATCTAAGCCAAGATAGCAAGGTAAAAAGTTCATTTTTTTGCTCATGGGCTAGAGATGAAGGTCTTAAGGCCAGGGGGAGTCATAAGGAGTTGTGTCTTGCTAATATTGTCTAAAATGGTCTGAAAGTATGACTTAGGGACATTAGTCCTTGTATGGTATGAAGAACAAGGGAATGCATTAAAAAAGCCAATTATATGCCTAGTCATGATGATGGATGGTCAAGAAAAGTGATGTCGTGTATTGATGAGCTTGAAAACTGACATTGTTAGCATGATTCAAAGGTGCATGTTTCAGATCTCTACTGCTACAGTGCTTTTAAGAAGGCTAAAAACAGGGGTATAGAAGAAACTTGATGTTTTTTGCATGTCTAGAGGATGGAAAAGGAAGGCTTTGCCCCTAACAAGGTGAATTCCGTGTTTTTTTTTTTTGGCATAATGATGTTCTTCAGCTGTAGGAATTGTTCTTTCCAGGGGGAGCTTGGCATTTGTCATGCTAATATTGTCTAAAATGGTCTGAAAGTATGACTTAGGGACATTAGTTCTTGTATGGTATGAAGAACAAGGGAATGCATTAAAAAAGCCAATTATATGCCTAGTCATGATGATGGATGGTCAAGAAAAGTGATGTCGTGTATTGATGAGCTTGAAAACTGACATTGTTAGCATGATTCAAAGGTGCATGTTTCAGATCTCTACTGCTACAGTGCTTTTAAGAAGGCTAAAAACAGGGGTATAGAAGAAACTTGATGTTTTTGCATGTCTAGAGGATGGAAAAGGAAGGCTTTGCCCCTAACAAGGTGAATTCCATGTTTTTTTTTGGCATAATGATGTTCTTCAGCTGTAGGAATTGTTCTTTCCAGGGGAGCTTGGCATTTGTCATGCTAATATTGTCTAAAATGGTCTGAAAGTATGACTTAGGGACATTAGTTCTTGTATGGTATGAAGAACAAGGAATGCATTAAAAAGCCAATTATATGCCTAGTCATGATGATGGATGGTCAAGAAAAGTGATGTCGTGTATTGATGAGCTTGAAAACTGATATTGTTGGCATGATTCAAAGGTGCATGGTTCAGATCTCTACTGCTACAGTGCTTTTAAGAAGGCTAAAAACAGGGGTATAGAAGAAACTTGATGTTTTTGCATGTCTAGAGGATGGAAAAGGAAGGCTTTGCCCCTAACAAGGTGAATTCCATGTTTTTTTTTTTGGCATAATGATGTTCTTCAGCTGTAGGAAGTGTTCTTTCCAGGGGGAGCTTGGCATTTGCATGCTTGAAATAAGGCCAAGAATAAGATTTTTAGGAAAAATCAAGAAAATGAGTCAATTTGAGACCTTTGGTTGATGTTTCCAACCAAAGCATGGAGGTATGATGCTGATAAAGGTGAATAAAGTAAGTAATAGAGTAAGCCTTTGCCATTAATGTAAAAAGGGGGAGAAGTTCAGGTGTTTTCCATCAATGACAAAGGGGGAGATTGTTGGCATGGTGTCCTAATAGGTGTTGTCATTGATGCAAAACCACATTAATGACAAAGTGAATGTTGTAGGATGATTTCATGATGATGTATGTGGTGCTAACATGATGGTTCATATGTTTATCAATTGTTATAGTGGGATTCAATGATGCATGCTTGCTCTAGCAAGCCCATACAGTTCGGATGGTTCACCATGTTATAGGTGCTCATTCAAAGGTGTATGGCAACTTGGAGGTGTGATAGTGTGTATTGGAGTCATTTGAGATCATGGAAGCATGCAAACAAGTATATCATGGCATATAAGGTATGTTTGGGTCATTTTCAGAGGTTATATGTTGAGTTATTGCATTATTTCAGTTGGCCCTAGTTGCTACTATGAAGATCTAACATGCATGCATAGGTAAGTCTTAATGAATGGAGATATTTAGCCATGAAATTGACATTATGATGATTGGAGATGTTAGAGGGATGAGTGATGATGCTCTCAACAAAATTTCAGGTGCCCATGTTGAGTATTTTGTCGCTTATAATTGATTTAGTGAGACAAGGTGAAGATCTAGTGCATTTCTAGCTCAAAGTGCAACTTCAGATGCTTGTTGTGAATTGTGTGTTTTGCATGGGACCTTGTGGCTTTCAGGGATGCTTATAAGGTGAGTATATAAGGTTTCAAAAAAGGAATGAGATTGATCGTCACGTTTTTATGAACGAATGTTAAGAAGACAACGCCTAAAAACCTAGTTAAACACTAGCTAGGAGCAATTGTGTAAAGTGAAGTGTTGTGACCCAGTTTTGATCGATTAATCAAAATTGATGATTGGATGTTGTAGAGGACTCCTCAAGATTTCGAGAAATGTATGGTGGAGGTCATGGTCATGTGTGGGCTCCACATAAAAATAGCAGTTTCTAGAGAAGAAGGTTTTAGGACAAGATGGTCCAAAGGAGTAGCATGCAAAATTGATGTTGTATGATGTATGGGAGTTGTTCTTGATGTCCATGGAGGGTTCAAGACATGTTCATACATGTTCATGAGGTTTAGAGATCCAAACAGGTTGACTTGTCAAAGGACAGTTTTGGGATCTCAAAGAGAAGGGTTCAATGAAATGGCTATAACTTGAGCTACAGGTGGAATCCTAAGATGATTCAAGTTTTTTTGGAAAGAGAAATCAAAGATATTTGCAGTGATATAAGGTTTGCCCCATGATGAGGTCATTTGACATGGTTTCCAGGGCATTCTTTGAGTAAGAAGATTTTTGGCAGTTCAAGACAACATATGTTTTGGTGCAAGTTTGATGTTGTTTGAAGCATGAGATGGATTGGGTGATGCTTTCTATCACCTGGAATGTGAAGAGGGATGAATTTGGCATCCAATGAATCCATTTGGAGGTCTTGAATGTTTTTATAAATGATTTTATGAACCTTTGAAAACCGCATTTTTGGCGATTGTTTTGTTGAAGGCAAATGTTTTTGTGGTTTGAAGTGAAAGATGTTTTATGACTTCTAACATGCTTATAAGTGTTCTATAGGTTTTGCCATTTCTTTTGAGTGGTCACATGGTATGTTTTGGTTCGAAGAAATGATTTGGTGATTAGATGAAATTTCGGGGGTGGTGATGGGTGCAGGAAACAACCGTTTAGAGAATTGTAAATGGAACTGGACCCAATAAATGAAATAATTTGATTAGTTGATATTAATTGCGACCATGTATGAATGTTTTATGATATCTTAAGCATATGTAAAGGTTTATGGGTCATGACAAAGTATGGTACTAATGTTAGGTCAATTTTAAGATTGTGCCTATGGGGGTTTGAGCCATTTTTGCACATGTAATGAGGGTTTTGGCTAGGCCGACCTATATGGGTCATATGTGACTGTTGTAATTCAAATTTATGAATGTTCTAGAGTTGTTTGGGTCGCAATTATCATGAGGGACTGACCTCTTTTGGTTTGGAAGGAAGAAAAACATATTTAAGTGCTTGTTTGGTTCATTTTTGAACTAGTGCTCTTGGAGGGAAGAAGTGCGACCTAGAGGGAGTTATTTTTAGGTATGAGAGCATGATTTGAAGGCTGAGGAAGAGAATGACAGGTTGAGGAATATTAGAGAGCATGTGTGCATGTGATTAGAGCTTTGAGAAGTGAAGAAAGAGCAAGATTATGAGAGATTGAAGACCTAGTGTGTGAGCTAGGTTTGTGAGCTGAAATTGTGATCTCCATCAATTGTGGAAGCAACAAAATCAAAGATTAGATATCTTCAAGTGGCTGAGTTGGTTCTTGGTCATCCTTAGGGAGTGGGTGCTTCACTAAATTAGGGGTTGGTGCTTCTTGGAGGGTTGATGCTCTACTAAACTAGGGGTTGGTGCTCCTTGTGGGTTTGGTGCCTCACTAAATTAGGGGTTGGTGCTCCTTATGAAGTTGGTGCTTCACTAAACTACTTTGCTTTGAGTAATATAAGTAGAGTTTCAGTGGTTTTCCTTCCCCATGAGGGTTTCCCACTTACATATGGTGTTCTTGTGTTGAGTACTTTATTTTCTTGCTCTTGTGGTTGATTTTGCATATGTTAATAAGCACACATGATTAGGATGTTGCATATACAATCTAATAGATGAATGTATATTTTGGTAAATGAAAAGAAATTTATCTTCAAGTGGTGAGTTGGTCCTTGGTCATCCTTAGGGAGTGGGTGCTTCATTAAATTAGGGGTTGGTGCTTCTTGGAGGGTTGATGCTCTACTAAACTAGGGGTTGGTGCTCCTTGTGGGTTTGGTGCCTCACTAAATTAGGGGTTGGTGCTCCTTGTGAAGTTGGTACTTCAAATAAACTACTTTGCTTTGAGTAATATAAGTAGAGTTTCAAAGTGGTTTTCCTTCCCATGAGGGTTTCCCACTTATATATGGTGTTCTTGTGTTGAGTACTTTACTTTCTTGCTCTTGTGGTTGATTTTGCATATCTTAATAAGCACACATGATCATGGATGTTGTATAAACAATCTAATGGATGAATGTATGTTTTGGTAAATGAAAATAAATTTATCGTAGTACCGATTCAAAGATTATATATCTTGGTGGTGAGTTGGTCCTTGGTCATCCTTAGGGGTTGAGCCTCCTTGTGGAGTGGGTGCTTCACTAAATTAGGGGTTGGTGCTTCTTGGAGGGCTGGTACTCTATTAAACTAGGGGTTGGTGCTCCTTGTGGGTTGGTGCTCCTTGTGAAGTTGGTGCTTCAAGAAACTACTTTGCTTTGAGTAGTATAAGTAGACATTCAAGTGGGTTTTCTTCCCCATGAGGGTTTCCCACTTACATATGGTGTTCTTGTGTTTAGTACTTTACTTTCTTGCTCTTGTGGTTGATTTTGCATATGTTAATAAGCACACATGATTATGGATGTTGCATATACAATCTAATGGATGAATGTATGTTTTGGTAAATGAAAAGAAATTTATCGTAGCATTGATTCACCCCCCCGTCACGTGCTTGTGCTTCTAACTTATCAAGACTAGAAAGGACTCATCGTTGCATTATGCATTGAATTGCACTATCCTCAAAATCCATAATCAATGTTATTAATAGCTAGTCATGAAATCTACCCATTGTACCATGATGAAACCAATGAGATTACAATGAATGCACATGTATTCAAGACCCACCACAACATGGTTTGGTAAACATATAGGACTGTTAGTCTTAGTTGAAACGTTCATAGCTCAATCATTCAAATACGGGAAAACATAATAACATTGTGGTGGAATTAGAAAAGGTGTGTCCTACCACCTTAGCTCGACACATGGGTTAAAATCGCAATGATGCCCATTGGTTTAACAAGCCAACGTCAGCTGCACCAATCTTCAAGACTCGGATTACTAGTGCATAACAAAAAGGGATGCAAGAACTACGAGGTTCTATTAGGTCCACATTCCTTGATCTAATAGAAAAACAACAATCAACATTAGAGCACCCGTGTGCACTTATGCATATAACTCCACCATAAGCCAAAAGGGACATGTAGTTCAATCTATAAGAACGACAATGGCAAAGTAAAGCCACTTGTTTGAAATTACAATAGAGAGAAACAATACTAATAGAAAAACAACAAATCAATATTAGAGCACCCGTGTGTAGCTTATGCGTATAACTCCACCATAAGCCAAAAGGGACATGTAGTTCAAGCTATAAGAACCTCAATGGCAAGGTAAAGCCACTTTTTTGAAGTTACACTAGGGAAAAACAATACCAATAGCTAAATTGTGTAAACAATCCCATGATAACAGTTAGGATTAGGGTATTATCACTAGGGCCCATTAAAACCCATAGAAAGCAATAAGACAAACCCTCATATAAGAAAGAAGATACAACAATCAAGGAAGAGGAAGAGTTTTATCAACGCATTCAAGGTTCCCATAGTTTTCCATTCAGCCAATTATTGCATGATTTCAAACTGGCTAAAATCTCAATGATTTCAAAGGTGTGTTGTAACATCCTAGCTCAACACGTAAGATAAATTCTCAACGATGCCCATTGGTTTAACAAGCCAACATAAAGTTGCATTAATGCATAACAAAAGGGGTTACGTAAGGACTACGTGGTTCTGTTAGGTCTATGTTGTTAAAAGATGTGAAGAGAGAAATAATGAAGAGGAATCGGAATTCACACATTATAAGTTCTGGGTCCGTCATTTTATTATGCAAGAGATAGTCACAAAATGGTTGAAGTGGTTACAACCGTCTATTAGTTAATACATAACTAATAGTGACTTAATAATAAACTATAAGCCTTATATTCCTACACCCCCTCTTAAGGTTTACACTACAAAAAGTGAGCAAAAACATAGTGACACCCTAGCTCAACACGTAGGATAAATTATCTACGATGCCCATTGGTTTAACAAGCCAACATAAAGCTGAATTAATCCTCCTTCGAATTATCAATGCACAATAGAAGGGGTTGTGAGGACTACATGCTTTTGTTAGGTTCTTGTTGTTAAAAGATGTGAAGAGAGAAATAATGAAGAGGAATCGGAATTCATACACACCGAGTTCGGGTCAGTCATTTTACTATGCAAGAGATAGACACAAAATGGTTGAAGTGGTTACAACAGTCTATTAGTTAACACATAACTAATAATGACTTAATATTAAACTATAAGCCTTATATTCCTACACCCCCTCTTAAGGTTTACACTACAAAAAGTGAGCAAAAACATAGTGATAGAAGATTAAAACTAAATAGAGTCCATTAGTTAATACATAACTAATAGTGACTTAATAATAAACTATAAGCCTTATATTCCTACACCCCCTCTTAAGGTTTACACTACAGAAAGTGAGCAAAAACATAGTGATAGAAGATTAAAACTAAATAGAGTCCATTAGTTAATACATAACTAATAGAGACTTAATAATAAACTATAAGCCTTATATTCCTACACCCACTTTTAAGGTTTACACTACAAAAAGTAAGCAAAAACATATTGACAAAAGATTAGAACTAAATAGAGTCCCACATTCTTCAAAAGTTTCCTCTCTAAAACATAGTGCTTTGATCAGGTAGAAATCAATCAAGTTGCCTTGCAACCTCGTCAAGATGCAGTTCATGAGTCGAATTCCCGAGTTCCCAATTCCACCTCCCTAATTATTGGACAACCATCCTTATTGAGCGACATCCACAATGCTCCAAGTTGTCTCATGATCCTTGTAAGGGTATAATTCCCAAGATCGACAAACTCCCAAACTAACTAGGCAGCCATCCATGCTGAGCTTCATCTACACTAGATCCCTTCCCATCTTCAAAGTATGGGCTTCTTTAAAATATGTATTCTTCATCAGTAAATTTTCCACCCATTTGGTTTGTCTTTGAACTTTCCCTTGCTATATTTAGAAGGCAGACTGTTTAACAAAATAGCTTTGACATCTGCGTCTTCTACTGTAGCATTGATGTATGCCAATTATCTGATGAGAGACCTCAGATTGTTTATGTGGCTAGATATTGTGACTTTGTCATCCATTTCACACAACAATTTTAATTTCTGAACCGCAAATTAATGCAGCAAAGTGAAAATGATAGTCTATATTCTAATGGAAATAAATTCAACAGGGAGAAACACAATTCTGTATTCTGATTTTGTATATGAAATTAATGCAAGGAATATTTAATGTCTGAATTTGTACAGTAAAGGAATGTCACAGCCATCTATAAGAAAATATTTTTCAAGAGAAAATACCAGCAAAATTGTATGTGCACAGTATCACCTTTGACTGTACTTTTGTGCCACAAAACTTCTTTCTAGTTTGAAACTTCTTCTGTCACGATTTTGTCTGTTTTGGTCTATGAATGTGCCATTGAGTTTGTTTTAGAAGTCAATAATGAAGAGTTGCGTGTCCCACATGAACTGTATCTCACACAAACTGTATAGAATTCTGGTAATTCAGAATTGCTGGAACTTGAAACTCATCGATTTCACATAACAATTTTAATTTCTGAACCACAAATTAATGCAGCAAAATGAAAGTGATAGTCTATATTCTAATGGAAATAAATTCAACAGGGAGAAACACAATTCTGTATTCTGATTTTGTATCTGAAATTAATGCAAGGAATATTTAATGTCTGAATTTGTACAGTAAAGGAATATCACAGCCATCTATAAGAAAATATTTTTCAAGAGAAAATACCAGAAAAATTGTATGTGCACAGTATCACCTTTGACTGTACTTTTGTGCCACAAAACTTCTTTCTAGTTTGAAACTTCTTCTGTCACGATTTTGTCTGTTTTGGTCTATGAATGTGCCATTGAGTTTGTTTTAGAAGTCAATAATGATGAGTTGCGTGTCCCACATGAACTGTATCTCACACAAACTGTATAGAATTCTGGTAATTCAGAATTGCTGGAACTTGAAACTCGTCCTGTCAACACATCATTTTTGAGTAGAATGTTGTGCACGGACTCTTGTGCCCTAGAGATCTGGTGTGTTGGAGAAATCCCATCAAAACTACAGGGTATTTGATGTCTGACATCTCTGCCAAGACTCGAACATGGCGACTGGTCTTTAAAATGGCGACTATTCTGTCATTTATCTCCTCAAATTGTTGTTCCTCTGATCTTTCTTTCGTCATTGTGCTGTACGAGTGTATATCATCTTTGCAAAATCACTGTTATGTCATGTTTTTGACTTCACGATTTAATTTTTTCATGCATCAACAGCAACTGTCAAAACAACCTTTGCAAACAATGCTTTTTTGGGAAACTTACAAAGGTGACTGCCAATGGAATGACGCTTTTCTGCAAGTCACAGCCTTTTGTTCATGATTTGTAATCTTGTATTCGAATTACAAACCCTTTCAAGCACCAATGACTATGATACCAATGTTAGAAGATGTGAACAGAGAAATAATGAAGAAGAATCATAATGCACACATTGTAAGTTGTGTGTCCATCATTTTATTATGTAAGAGATAGTTACAAAATGGTTGAAGTGGTTACAACCGTCCATTAGTTAATACATGATTAATAGTGACTTAATAATAAACTATAAGCCTTATATTCCAACCCAAAAATGACAACCACATGGTATGGTCAGCTGTCTTAAATTACACCAAGATGGAAAACAATACTAACAACCAAATTCTGTTAGCAATCCCATGAAAACAGCAAGGACTTGGGCATTAATAGTAAGGCCCATTAAAACCCATAGAAACCAATAAGACGAACCCTAGTATAAGAAAGAAGGTACAACAATCAAGGAAGATGAAGAGCTGTTCTATCAAAGCATTCAAGGTTCCCATAGTTTTCCATTGAGCCAATTATTGATGATCTCAAACAAGTTTTAGTTACTTATAACCACAATTTGTGCTTTCAGGTGCTCAGAAGCCCTACTGTGCATCTTTCAAAAGCAAACAGTTAACTTTGGTCTGGTGAGAATTACTATGTAGATCTCCGCAATGCTCAAATATGTTGCAACCCCCATTAAGTCCAAGTCTATTGTCTCTACTATGTTGCATTGTTTCATGCAGTAATGTTTACATATGAGCACCTGTTGCACCAAGTGGGTGACCAAGGGAAATTGCTCCACAAGCATTTAAGTTTTGAGTGTCAATTTGTATGAAGTGAAGGCCTCATTTATTAAAAAAGTCAACAACATTCATTTCTAGCTGAGTTGCCTTGATGCAAGTGGAAGTGCAATAGCTGGGTCAATTCCACTGAAGCTAGATCTTAATTGATGTCAACCTCCCGAATGCACCAAAAATAGACAATCCATTCTTGACCACAAAGACAACTGTAGCTTCATCATTCACTTGTCATGAAGTTTCTGCAGTAGTTGTAGAAAGGTTTTGACTTGGTTAGATCAGCAAAGGAGGTATTAGGTTGAATTCCATTCTCAACAAATATTGTAAAAATATTTTTCCTTTCTAGTTCTAGAGTCAATAGTCTTATTTTCCACAAGGATGATTTTATCTCTGATCTTGTCAGCAGCAGCTGCTGCAACTCAATGTTTATGAGATTAATTGATAGCCTGGTCTTGCTCTTCTTGTGAAACTCCATGACATTGAACAATATTTTTGGAAATGACATCTTTGGTAGAATCAGTCCTTAGCATCACTAAGCCTTCTGAAACCATTACATGGACAGCTTCTGGATATTACGATCCTGTCAATTGATGCAGGCAGGGAAATACATGTTTGGCTTGACAATTTCTAGTCTATATAGATAGTTTATTCATGTCTCAATGATTGTGCAGTAATCAATTCTTGGATCAGAGTACGGATTACTTATATGTTGCACCCTAACTTAGAGAAGAAGCTTCTTGTTGACAGGCAGGGAAATACATGTTTGGCTTGTCAATTTCTAGTCTATATAGATAGTTTATTCATGTCTCAATGATTGTGCAGTAATCAATTCTTGGATCAGAGTACGGATTACTTATACGTTGCACCCTAACTTAGGGAAGAAGTTTCTTGTTGAAACAAATTTATGTAATTCAAGGATGATAATATTTGCTGTAGTGTTTGTACTCAATTGCAAAACACAGTATCTCATCATTGTTTATGAATCCACCTGCCTGTCTATAACATGTCTTTTCATTTGAACAAAGTGAATGGTAGGGTGCTTGTTTTATTTTTTTGAATTTATCCACATCTTCTTCGTTTACCTCAAATTTGATTGCATGCGGTAGGTATTTATGGTTGAGAATAGGATTGGAGAATGCCACATGTAATCTAATTTTCTTTACCGGGGCATTATTTTGATGCATTGTGAAGTATTTAGTGTCTTTTACTCATCATATGTTGTCATTGAACACATCTTTGATAAGAAAAACACAAAACTCTTATCATTTTGCTATAGATAGTGCTAACACATTCTATAAGATGTCTTTTCATTTGAACAAGTGAATGGTAGGGGGCTTGGTTTATTTATTTGAATTTATCCACACCTTCTTCGTTTACCTCAAATTTGATTGCATTGGAGAATGCCACATGTAATCTAATTTTCTTTACCGGGCATTATTTTGATGCATTTGGAGTATTTAGTGTCTTTTACTCATCATATGTTGTCATTGAACACATCTTGGATAAGAAAAACAGAAAACTCTTATCATTTTTGCTATAGATAGTGCTAAAACATTCTCAACATGTCTTTTCATTTGAACAAGTAAGTGAATGGTAGGGGCTTGGTTTATTTATTTGAATTTATCCACACCTTCTTCGTTTACCTCAAATTTGATTGCATGAGGTAGGTATCTATAGTTGAGAATAGGATTGGAGAATGCCACATGTTATCTAATTTTCTGTACCGTGGCATTATTTTGATGCATTTGGAGTATTTAGTGTCTTTTATTTATCATATATTGTCACTGAGCACATCTTGGAGAAGAAAAACACACAACTCTTCTTTCTTATGTTATAGATAGTGCTAACACATGCTAAATGATCATTGGTCTCCTGAATGGAGACTACAATTTTCCTACAACTCAAGGCATTTACTATCTGTTTGTCAGGAAACTAATTGTGGGTTATGCTTCTTTGGATTGCCATGTTTCAAAAGTCTAGAAAGACACTTTTTTAAAAACACAAAAACCTTTTCATCTTGATTTGGTTTCATAATTAAGAATTTTAGGTTGATCTGCCTATGTATATGCTTAACAGGTGTATATATGTTTTAAAATCTCATATTAATACCACGGAAAACTGTTTTTAAAGACTCTACAATGTTTTGGATAGAATTTATCTAGCTCTCGACTTTTGTTTATGCTTTCTAAAGTGAAGCTATGCTTCAATAGTTGATATTGAGTAAACAATTTATAGAAACGAAGCCTAAATATTTGAAACTAATTGTGTGCCGTTAGTTGCCCACTATTTTTCTAGCCATGGTTATAAGATATTAAAGATGGGATTTTAGGCAGGGTCCATCATTTACTTTCTAGTGAATGGAAAGAAAGCTTTATGTGGAAAGGTGGGCTATAAGACCTTAGTCAAGTATTTTTCTAGCCATGTAAGATGTTAGTGATTTCTACTCGAGTTGCCTTGATTGCAAGTGGAATGGCCAGAGCTGGGCCATTTCCACCTAATCTGGAACTTGCAGCTGTCAACATCCTGGGTATATCAATAATAGGCAACCCATTCTTGACTACAAATGCTTTTTTCTTAAAAGCAAGATAGTTGAAGCTTTATCAATCACTTGGTGTGGTGTGGGTTTCCTGCATTAGTTGTTCCATCCTGGTTTTATCTTGTCTTGGTTTCTTGACTACAAATGCGTTTTTTCTTAAAAGCAAGATAGTTGCAGCTCTATCAATCACTTGGTGTGGGTTTCCTGCATTAGTTGTTCCATCCTGGTTTTATCTTGTCCTGGTTTCTAAAGGGATGATTTTATCTTTGAACTTTTCAGCAGAAGCTGTTGTAGCTCAACATGTATGAGATTCAACAACAGCCTGGGCTTGTTCTTCTTGTGAAGCTCCACAACTTTGAACTATATTTTCTAAAACGACAACCTTTTGTAGAAGACAATATTGTTCAGCTCAACATGTATGAGATTCAACAACAGCCTGGGCTTGTTCTTCTTGTGAAGCTCCACAACTTTGAACTATATTTTATAAAACGACACCCTTTTGTAGAAGGCAATCTTGTTCCTCCTAGTGAGTTTCAGTCCGTAGATTTACTAAGCCTTCACAAACCCTGGTCTTGCCATTAGTTTGCAGATGAAATGAATTGGAGAAGTACAATTGACAACCAAAAAGCTTTAACAATGATTATCAAAAGTGAGTTAAGAAGTGTGTTGTGATAAAATATGATAGTAATTGGCAACACAAAATTGTTCGAAACATACTTGAAGAAAAAATTGGTAGCCTTTAGATCATCAAACATCTTTGTGCATGACGTGAAGTTTGCTACTTTTGGAAAATTGACACACAACCACAAAGATGCAGTCACGTTTATGTTGAGTATCAGGTAGACTACCAATGATGCAATGCCTAAAATTTTAGGCCATTTTGTTTTGTTTAAGGTACACCTATTTATATCTCATCTTAAATGCAACCAAGTTCACTCATTTCACTAGGTTTGTTGAGTCACACCTGCACAACCTTACCATGGCTCGCTTAGAATTTAGATAAAAGTGGTGAGAGGTGCAAAGTCAAAGAAATCTCATGAGGTCAAACAGATCCTATAGTTGGATCTAGGACATGGAGTTTATAAACTTGAAGGCATAATTCCACGGAGTCTTCGAACAGGGACGAGGGGACTTGGGGAGGGATCTTGGGGACAGGGGGACGGTGGGGGTTGGTGGTGCAAATATAGTGCTTTGGTGCAGGGGTTATAGCTTCAACTTGGACTTTATTTTATGTTTGGCTTGAAGGTTTAGCATTCTTAGCATTCACAATGTTGGTTATACAATATCAAGAACTCAAGCCTGCTCTAATAGACTTATACCACCCCTGCCTAAGAGGATCTCCACATGATTCATAGTAGACCAGTTATATAAACTGTACTCAAGCTATATATTTGGTCTATGCAATCCACTTTGTAGTGATTCAAGTATCTATAGGCATGAAATCATGAAAGTGACTATCTAAAACTCTGCTCATAGTTCCATTGTCTTCATCACAGTATCCAACCTGCTCTATCTCAGACTGAGAGACACCTTGATTTTAAGAATACCCCAGGCTATTGGTCATAGCTCCATGGTTCATCATCTTCTAACACCTGCCCTGCACTCTTAAGACCACAATGAATCCTTGATACAGTCACTATACATGCATTCAAAATCTCTTGCACAAGGTTGGATCTAGGTTGGTCTCTAGGCTCTAAGTGTTCAAATTGATATGCAGGCCATGAACTCTCTCCCCACTCTCCTGGAACAACTCATATAGTCACAAGTCAGGTGTTTAGACATTTTGGTTCAGTCTTACACTTACAAGGTTGGTCTTTAGGCTCTAAGTGTTCAAATTGATATGCAGGCCATGAACTCTCTCCCCACTCTCCTGGAACAACTCATATAGTCACAAGTCAGGTGTTTAGAACATTTTGGTTCAGTCTTACACTTACAATTTGGCATAACTCTCTACTAGGGTTTATAGGCTCCTAACCCTTTTATCATTGAACTAATGATCACTCTTCTTTCTGATACAATCATACAACCCAACAAGGAATATACAGTTACTTCAAGGAGTTCTCAAACATACCTAATTTTCAAGACTTGTTCTTTGTCACAAAACTGTGTCTCTATGCCACTGTTTTCAAGGCAAATCAGGCTTATCTTGACCCTAAGCCATAACAGCAGGCACTTGGAGCTATAATCTTACCTATAGCTTGATGGATACACTTTAGAAATGCCCTCAAGATGATGGCTATTAAATTTAGTGGCTTGATTCAATCGTTTCCTCATGCATGCACTTGATTTCCCTATCTCATGTACATTGTGTTTCCTCCCTTGTTCGGCCTGAATACAGTCTTGTATAACTTTCGATGGACAACCCAAATCACCTTCAAACTTGGAGGTCTTCTAACTCGTGTGAGGACAGAACTTTTGGTAAAGTTTCATGAAATTTCATTGGAGGAATAAAAAGTTATTCCATGCCCTAGATCCAGGCCCGAGAGTGCATATAAGGAGCTACAGGCTTTAAGAATTACTTTCAAGAGTTAATAAATTTTGACATGCCTCCTGAGGCTTCTTCCCAGCTCCCTGAGCCTTCACAGAGAAATCAAAATGTTTCTAATACTCACTGTCAACATTAGGCTCTCGGCCTGAAGCTAGAGAGCCATGCACAGTCCTATACAAACTTGAAAAACATGTAAGACAGAGGCTCAATCTTGCAAACACCAATCGTTCTTACTCCATTAATGCTTCAACCTTTGTTACATCATTATTCCCTTAGTCATTGCACGTGAATACTTCCTTCTATGGGCGTTTCCTTTACAATAGTAAGAAGAACAACTTCCCTAGAATAGTGCAACTACTACCACTTTTGGCTCAACAAGAGCCTTGACTTAGAACATGACTAAAAATCACCAATACCAACCCATGAATACGGATAAGAACAAGCCTTGCATCTTTTTATGGCCTACATGGCCCTTATTTAGCATATATCTACCTAATCAAGCATATCTACCTTTACAATAGCAAATTACATATATATTTGAATTTGAACACTCCACAAATGGAGGGAAAACAACTTAGACCTACTTATGGACTCTAATGATGCTCCTGCATCATACTTCCCCTCTAGAAAGATTTGAATTCCATTCAAATGTCATATTCATTCTTCAACCTTTGCTGTATGCCTGGATCCCAAATCTTTGTTTCCAATGTCTATGCTTGTTTTTGCTTGAAATGATTCTCGTTCTCCTTACTTTTCACCTTCTCCTTGTATGTTCTTTGTCTGGTTATCATTGTATTTCCTTCATTCTGCCTTTTTATCTTCATGGTCCTTGTTTGCTTGGTGTATCTCTTCCTTAGTTTTGTTTAATCTTCAGATGCCCAATTTTGTTCATAGTCTTCATACAAGAAATCAATTTCCTTTGTTTTGAGATGCTTGTCAACAGCTGCACCTCCTTTTTGATTGTCAACAGTGATTTCATGCTTGATATTGGGCTCATTTGGTCCTTCTTCAATGCTTTCCTCCTGCCTGTTGTTTTGTTGTTTGTATCTGAATGTTCTCTCCCCATTGTCCTCTTGTTTTACAATCAACACTTGTTGTTTTGAGTCATTCAAGACTCTTTCCCTGCATCTTACACTTGTATTTTCTTCATTTTTACTCATACTCATTTGAAAATGATTCTCTTCTCTATTTTCCATCATGTTTGTTCTTGACTGCTCCTTATTCTGATTTCTTTGTTTCTTGCTTGCTATCTTTTTCTGAGAAGAGTCCATTAATTCTTCTATCAACTCCATTTCTCCTTTCAAGACAACTATATCAATGTCTTCATCATATTCATCATATATTGCCATTGGACTGGCTTGATCCTCATTTCTTTCTAAGTTCTGATTTCCACTGCTGCAGTCCCCTAATGTCTCATGGTTTCCTATGAAATCTTCTTTTTATCATCTTATAACTCCTTATACTCACCTTTATACTCCTACCATTACTCATGCCCAAGAATAGTTCTAAAAACTCACCCATGTCATCATCTATATCATGCAAAGTATCATATTTGTCTTGACTTCCACTTGTCTTCTCTTCTTACAAATCTGAGTTTGGATTTACCCTGACCTTGGTAGTCTCTTGCTTTGTACTTCCTTCATGTTCTTCCATCACTCTCTTGCTATCTTGCTTCTTGGTAGGTGTAAAGGACTGAGTTCTTGGACTCTCTTTGTTACCATCATGATGGTCATGTACTTTCTTATAATGCCTGTTTTGTCCTTGGTTTTGTGCCCCTTCAAGATCTATAACCTTGTTTTCTTTTGGTGCTACCATGGGCAATGTACTCCCTTCACTTGACATCTTCCTCTCTTCATCTTGTGTACTACTTTTGATCTCATTTGCACTTGATGTAAGCCTGTCACCTTCTTCATCTTGAAGAATCTTGAGATGCTTCTTGTGTTTTTCTTCTACCTCTTCTACTTGAGGTCTATTTGTTTTGCCTTTCCCTTGAAGGGATGGTTTTGTCTTTCTTGTGACAGCTTCTTGGGTTTGTTTATCTACATGTGCTTCACCCAACATTATTCCTCCCTTTGGTTCACCAATGAAAACTGCTTGCTCTGTCTCTAAGGGCTGATTCTCACGCTTCTTCCTGCTTCCATCTTTTCTTTCTTCATGCCTCTTAACTTCCCATCATCATCTTGTTTTGTTTCTCCCTTTATATCAGAAATTTCATTTCTATATATTTGATTACAGTCATGTCTAGGTATGACACTTGTTCAACATGCTCTAGCTGGTTCATGTTATCTCTAATGACAATGGTTTGAACTTTGCTCTGCTCCTTGCCTTCTCCTTCACTTCCTTGGTTCTTTTCAATGGTCTTCTCCATCCTTATGTCAGCTGCACTGCCATATTTCTTCTTTCTCATCTGCTTGACCCCTGTGGAGTTATCTTCACATTTGTATATGTTCTTAAGGGCATTATTGTGTTACCTTCACTTTCCTAACTTATTCTTTTCTGATTTTCTTCAAGGTTGTACACTGTACCTGCATAATGACATGTAAACACAACATTTGTTAGAAAATTTGATGGCTTCTTGAGCCCCACACCTACTCTATTCATGGTGTCTTTCTTCTTTTCCCCTTTGCATTGTGTCTTGTGATTCAAACTTGTCTGAATGCCTTCACCTTCCTTTGCTATCATGACATCATTCAAGCAACTTTGTGCTTCTTCAAGGTGGTAATTTTGATCCACCATCTCATTCTCTTTCTCACATCTTCTCTCTGCTGTCCTCTTCCTCATGTGACCAGCTTCTTGGTCATCAAACACCTCTCTTGGTGCTTCCCTTCTCACTATGCTTCTTACAAGTGCACTAGTGCACATTTCTACCTCTGCCTTGACCTCTTTTTAAGGTCTTTTTCTGCCCATCCATAACTTATCATAACCACTTAACAAATCTTCACAAAGTGGCACTTCCTTCATTGTTTTTGTTTCCCTAACCTGTTCTATTGTTTTGTGCAAGTACTTCTTCATGGGCATTACCATCACACTCCCATTTTCCTTATCTCTTTCACGCTTAAAGGGTATGAGACTATGCTCCATTTTGTCCTTGTAAAACTTATAGACATTAGTCTTACCATCATGCTTAGCTTGTTTGTCAAATTGCCAATATCTACCTAAGAGAAAATGGCAAACATCTATAGTTAGAACATCACATACCAATTGTATGACCAATTTGAAAATCAACTATGCTTTGTTCACTTACCAGGATGTTGTGACTCTGCTGCACCCATGAGATGTAATAAGGCCTTGGATGTGGGAGTCTTCTCAATCCCAAATTCTTCACCATGTATTCTGACACTACATTGTCTGTACTTCCTCCATCAATAATGACATCACAAACCTTTCCTCTGGACTTGCATCTAGTTCTGAAAAAATTCCTTCTTTGACTCATATCTGTGGTTTGACCACTCAAATATGCCTTCTGCTTCCTTGGTTTACCCAAGACTCTCTTCATCAAGAGAGATTCATCCTTCATCTTTTCATTTTTTTCTAACTGATCTGATTTGATCATCAACTCCTTTTCAATTTTTTTGAGACAATCCACACTTTTAGCATTTGAATGTTTACTACAACTTACAGAATCATTACAACTATCATTCAAATCATCAATCATACCTTTCATGCTGCTGATCTTTGTACTTGGCATTCTCTCCTTGACAAGATGCTCCAAGGCATCCATTCTTGACTCCTTTTGTGCCTTCATCTGCTGAAGCTGCTTCATCATTTCCTTAAGCAAATTTGTCTTACTGCCTTGCATTCTTGAATATAGCTGTGCCATCATCCTCTTATTTTCCTTTATAGCCTTTAAATCTGGCTTTGATACCAAACTGGTGCAGGGGTTATAGCTTGAACTTGGACTTTATTTTATGTTTGGCTTGAAGGTTTAGCCAAACATAAAATAATATCAAGAACTCAAGTGTGCTCTAATAGACTTATACCAACCCAACCTAAGAGGATCTCCACATGATTCATAGTAGACCAGTTATATGAACTATACTCAAGCTATATCTTTGGTCTATACAATCCACTTTGTAGTGATTCAAGTATCTAAAGGCGTGAAATCATGAAAGTGACTATCTAAAATTCTGCTCATAGTTTCATTGTCTTCATCACGATATCCAACATGCTCTATCTCAAACTAAGAGACACCTTGCTTCTAAGAATACCCAGGCTATATGTCATAGCTCCATGGTTCATCATCTTCTAACACCTACCATGCACTCTTAAGACCACAATGAATTCTTGATACATCCACTATACATGCATTCTCAATCTCTTGCACAAGGTTGGATCTAGGTTGGTCTCTAGGCTCTAAGTGTTTGAATTGATATGCGCAGCCATGAAATTTCTCACCACTCTCCTGGAACAACTCATATAGTCTTGTTGACGATGATCCTTTATGATAAACCCGTCAGAGTCGTAGGAAACCTTAGGTTAGTGGGACATGCGCCTTAAGGTGACCTCCAGATTTTTAAGAAGTTGGCTCTTCTCTTCGAGTAGGGTAGGGTTAGTAGAAAGCATAAATTAAAAAGGCGAGGCGCCAAACTAGAATCAGAAAGATACAAAATACTTAAAGAGATTATCTAGGATAGTCGAAGATCTGTTTGCACGATCTACTATTCTGATAACATAAGTGTTTAAGGAGTCAGGGCGGTTGATTCATAGATAGTGAACGAATAGAGAAATTCTAAGGGCATTAAGCACGATGAATTTCTTGATTCATTTAGAACTACTTATAATGAAAGAACAGAGATTCAGAACATAAAAGTCAATTTGCATAGAATAAGAACTCTTTATTCATAGAGAAAATGATACATAAGGCCCTCAAAGGCACAGATTACACTTTTCTGTTATGACAAAGGCTTACTGAGGCTAGACTCCTACAAAAATACGAACTCCTTGCTTCCCCTCCTTTTCTTCTTGTAAAAATCTCCTCTTTGTTCTGAAACTTTTGCCTCCTTTTAAAGACCCATTCTTCCTCTGTTTGATAGGGCTTTCGTTCTTATCTTTCTGGCTCCTACCCCAATCTTTTAAATACAGAGCTACCACTATTAGTATTTAATTCAGATGCTTGACCTTCTGATCTGGAATAAATATTTCGATCATTTATAGGAATCCATGCATCTGCCCTTACTTGGTCTCGCCACCGAGTCTCTAGCCGACGAAGATCTTTTCCTGCCACGTGGAGGGCTTGTGCTTGTTCTATTGTGCTTTGACTTTTCAACCTATTTGGGAGTGACTTTATTGAGCCCTGGACACGTGGAGAGCCTGCTCGAGTTTGGGAACCCGGCTTAGAATTTTACTTTTGAAGTTGTGTTGATGAGACACGTGGAGGAATTCTCGCGGGTTTTCCATACTTAAACGATTTGGGCTTGAGTGAACAAAAGAAGTGAAAGTCGGGGCAACAAAAGATGCCCAATAAAAGAGTCTTAACAAAAGAATGTAATCAGTTTGGTGACTCACCTAGGGACTCCGTGCCTGCCATGGAAGAATCCAACATCCTCTAATTTTCAAAAATAAAAAATGTGGCCTACAGAACTCCACTTAGAGCTTCCATAAAGAAGCCTAGTATCCGAGCCATTCCTACCTTGTTGGGTAGGTCCTTTACAAGGCTTGGAATGCTCGGTCTATCTCAATTATCTCCTTGTGGGAGAAACCCTGGAGGCTTTGCATTACCACATGCAAGCGAAACTCTAACTGTATGATGGGATTGATGATGGCCTCCACCTCGGCAACACTAGAGTCTTCCTTTTAAGATCGAAAGACAGTCTTGTCTGGCGCTTGGCCATCAAGAGCTATTAGATTTTGGTCGTTTGATAGGACCATAGACTCATCCGGGAAGGGAGATGGGAAACCTAGCTGCACCAATTCATTGATATTCTGCTTCCTTTCCTTCATTCCTTGGTGGAGCTGCGCTAAGAGATTTTGACATTTGATAGAAGCTTTGTTACAACTCAAAATCTCATTGATCTTTGCAGTTGAAGCAACCGCAATCCAAGCATCATAGAATTTCTGAATTAGAAGATTTGATTTATGGACCTTGACGGATAAGGCGTTGCTGATGGTGGAGACTGCATTCTCTACCTTGGAGCACAATTCATGTGTCGGATATAAATCCGAGTGTCGGGGCCAAATTTTCAGCAGTGGTGGCAATCCTGTCACAACAACAGGAATACAATACCTGTACTAATGTTACAATCCCCGCTTTCTGGGATTGTTGCCCCAATTTGTTGGTCAAGTCCTTGACCGTATCTTCAGAAGAATCTATCTTGGCCTCGGAGACTACTCTTTTCTTGCGAGAGTGAATTGACCAGGGCCTCGGATGCGCGAGTTTAATCTGCTAAGTTTTTGCCTCGCTGAGAGTCTCCGCAAAGGCTTGTTTGCTAGACGTATCCCTTCAACTCTTTCTTGAGCTGATTTATGTCTTTGTCCTTCTCTTTAAGCTCAACCATTCGGCCCGCCGCCGTGGCTGTACTTTTCGAAGGTTGGATTGCGCTGCTTCTTAAGCTGATTGTTGAGTTTCAAGTAGTACGTAGTGACTCACCGCCATTGTTTCATTCATCGGCTCGACCCTATCCCGAGGTCGGAATTCAATAAGGTCCACTGCGACAACACTACTTGAATAGTCATCAAGTTACATCTACTCGGGGCCGGGCTTGGATACTTGAGGGACAAGGCGAGCGATGGTCAAGGAGCTATGTTGATGGTCATATAAAGACCGTACTGCTTGATTGATAGAGCTGCCATCGCCTTCTTCGTTTTACCCTCCTCTCGATCCTCGGTGGCCTTAGCAGACTCTGTTTGGCTCAAAAACTCGGAGGAAGAAGAGACCATTCCTCCCGTGAATGGAAAACCAGGTGGCACGCCGTATGGAACAAGAATGGCTGGTGATTAAGACGTTGCGATTACTAGGGCCGAAGAAGGGGGTGTGATCACGCGGGGGAGAAACTTGGGATGGTGAGAACTACGTAGCGGAGGAACGCAAGGCGAAGGAAGAGTTTGTGATGGAGTGACAGAGATAGAGGGGGACCTCTGAAGGGAAAAATGGAGGTGGAGGCGGCTGATAGAGAAGTCTCGGGTGGAGGTGGAGGGGAATCGGAGGCCGCGATCGACTTTAGCTTCTTGCGAGGCGGGCTTGAAGGTGATTCCCCCTCTGCTACTAATTTTGAGGGGTTGGGCGAGGGCAACACTAGTGGGGAACTCTGAAAAGAAGCGGTAGACAAAGTCGGATCGACATCATTGGCCGTGGAAGCTCAGAAGATTCTGCGGTTGATCTAAGAGATCGCCGAAAGTGAGCACAACGACGTCCTCGCTGTCTGGATCGGAGTTATGTTCCGAGTCCCTCTTATCTTCCCACAGTACTCGTCACTAGAGACATCCTCAAAGTTCTGTGTAGTCTGGCCAATCTCTTGCCTATATTTCCAGAAGGCTTCAATTTTTCGGAGCTCAGTCCTTCCTCTTTAGGGCCGCTCGGAGTCCTTTTGCAATTGTTAGAGTAGGGTCAAATTTGTGTTTGACCTGGTGGAAAGACTCCTAGCCCGGAGTTGGGATGTCCATGAGTTCAACAAAGATATCAAGCGACTCAGTTTGGGGGCTCCATTGTGAATCAAAAATGGCCTCGGCTCATGCTTACATGAGTCGAGATTTTGTTGGTAACCAGAGTAGCAACCATGCTCCCGTCTGGGTCGTACCTCCATGAATCCTTGATAAAGGCAAAACCATAGGAGGCTAACTTCTGTGAGAGGCAATGGTCCGCTCGCCTTTTGAGTATGGTAACCCCTCCCCTACTAAAGGGGAGGTCATAGAGTGCTTTCTTCTTTCGGGTCGAGCCGAATTCAATGTCCAGGAGGACGAGTTGCTGGTGACTTCAAGACCCACAACCCGAGGCGTGAGAACCCTTGGGAGCATGAAGGATTTGCCCTTGAATCCGTGAACCCGAATCATGGAATGCCCTCTAGCGAAGAAGTAGTCATAGGGGTGTTTTGGGTCTGAGAGGATAGACCGCGCAGAGTCATTCATTCTGTGATTGATCCCTTCAGGATCAATTTCTAGCATAAGGGGCTCCACAAAAGCATTGAAAAATTCATATACGTCCGACGCACGGACAATATATGGGTCCATGCAGATACTGGGATAATCTTTTGGGGATTTACCTCTGCATCCCACAAGGTCGGGCCATCTACCTGATCAAATATTGAGCATTTTGAGTACGGGTTGAGGTGGAAGAGAAAAGATGAATACCTAAAGGTGGATGCCATCGAGAAATGGTCAAGTTGCTCACAAATTGACCTTGCGATGACCTCTGCAAAGTCGAATTTATATGCTTGTTTAAGGTGACATTCCTCATTCGAACACGGCCGTCATCTGCACAATCCTCAACGCCTTTATTAGAGTCTTGCCCAAAAATAAAGGCCAACATAGAGCGAGTGCATCCGAGAGTTAGTCATTAGGGATTTTAAGGGAATGTGAAAGCCTGGAATCCTCGAACTGAACCGCTGACGCCCGATTGCTTCAACTCTGTTGAGGAATGAGGCCTTAGTTTGACATTGGGCCCATACATTTTGAAGCTTCGCCATGTTATAGAAGCTGGCCGTTTGTCATAGGTTAGGGCCAACATGTCCCTAACGACTTGTGGCGTAATCACCACCGTTAAATTCGCCCTGGATGGTATGGTTCATCGAGTTGAAACATGCCGTGCACATTTGTATGAGCTCTGGGCATGGGTGCGTGAGAGGAACCATATATTGGGCGAGAGTTGTGCTCCAGATTTTAGAGCCGAATGACTCGAGAATCTCTGTGCCGTTTGTTGAAACTCGCGAATGTTGCTTCTCTTCAAGCTTTGGGCCTTTTGTTGAGACTGGGGTCGAAAATGTCAAAGCATTAAATGATTAAATTAAATTCTATTTTTAGTGGCTATGGTCAAAGCACACTTGTGAAACTTAAGTGAAGTGAAGAGTGGATAATTAAATTGAATTAATTTAATTTATGGATCGTTGTCCTTAAATATGTTATTTTTACACACTAGTTAAAGAGAAGAGCATGATTTTTAATAAATTAATTGCCAGGAATAGGAAGGACAATTATTAATTATAGAATTACAAGGGTTATATAAGCATGGGCTGCCATAAGGGTGAATTAATTAATTCATAGGTAAAGAATTGCAATTAGGAGGAAAAGTGCGCCCCATTTGAAGAGGAATTTTGCTCAAAAGAATATCAAAACAATGCTAAAAGCTTCTAGTTTTGGCGCATGCTTTGAAGAAGGCTGATTTGTGTCTGCATAATTGTTTGTAGAAGTGATACAGGTGCTCAGGTGATATTGGTAAAATTCATGTTTGCTTTGCATGCAAATAAAACGTCAAATTTTGGCACAACAGACTTGAATTATGCAGATTTTTGTGATTAAAATTCACTATGCATGCTCCGGTTGCCATATTTGTTTGAATTAATTGCGGGAGTTAGATATAGGTGTTTTTATAAAGAAAAAGAACTTATATCAATGTCCAATACATTGAATATTTCCTCCGAATCTGAAGGATTATCCAGATCGCACTCAGCTTTGAAGAATTTAGTCAAATAAGAAGAAAAAGAGTTGTTCGAGACAAAGACAAATCTATGGCGAAGAAAGATGAAAAAGAAAGCACAACGGAGTCATGCATCACTTCTAAATTTGCAGATATTGGAGACACGGATCTAGGCTCGGAACCTCTTGTTGATTTGATAGACAGATCTAGAGCAGGAAAGACTTCACTTATGTGCGCAGATTAAAAGTAGTGGAATTATTCGAGCTGCAACTTTTCCATCCACAGCCATTGCTTGCGAGTTTGTTATGCAGTGCAGATCCATATCGAGATGCAGATGCAAATTCATATGTAGATCCAGATCCAGATCTCATAGTTGCAAAAGCTTCCGGCACAAAGACTTCATCTTCTTGTTTCGAATGCATCCCGTGAAGAAGTTAATGCGTGGAAAATTCCTTCCAAGATCTTGTGCAAATGCTCCCAATCTTCCAGTTGAAGCCTTCATTTGAAGTTGCATTCACCCGGAGTGCTTTTCAGAATTTTTAATTGCTCATATGCAATTAAAAATTATTTACGGCAAACATTGCATTGATGCATGTACTGGAGAAGAACTGCAAAAGCTTCAAGGATAAAAGGGGAAGACATGTCAAAGGCAATACCCGCAAGCAAATCACAGTCACTTGCTTCTAGATCTAGCTACTACCCAGATCCGGTTTGGCGAGAATCAAAGGCAAAAGAGTCACCGTGCGCGAACATGAAAAATGACAAGACTGCAGACTTTGCTCTTCCTTTTTCTTTCCTCCGACAAAGTAATTGAGCGATCAATTAAATTATTACAACTTAAGTGATTGGTTTAAAAGTTATTACTTGAAGAAGTCAATTACTTGGAGATAGGTGGCAGACGTGCAAATAGAAGGGTTCTATTTTTAGTTGCAAATTATACGTGTCATGCAAAGAGGAATTCTAGGATGGAGATTGCCGCATTGTTTCTTTCCTCCGACTTCCACATGTGCCAGTTCAACTAAAATCTTCCAACTTGTAATTGCCTCTCTACATTCTATAAGTAGAGGAAGAACCTTCATGTTAATGATCAAAATTTGTAAGCAAAACCCTTGTGTTCCAGACTTTGTGCTGAAACCCTTGAGAGCCACTTGAAGCAAAGGGATATACAGAGCAGATTTCCGGAGAACTTTGTGTCACGGTGTATTGTGTTTCTTGTTTTTTATCTTAAATCTTTCAATAAAGCGTGTTATTTCGGATCTAGATCTAGAGCTACCTTTGCTTATAATTTTGTGTTTATATCTATTGGTTTCTTCTATGTGTGCACAATCAACTCGCTATCTATTGATTGTGATGCACATCTTTTCCATTTGTTCTCTCTGTGTTGATATAATTCCCTTTCCTCTCTTCTATGAATATTTCCTTTATTTAAAACAGTTGCGTACTTGTTGTAGAACTGTTCAGTTATGGTTTATGAACTAAGTAGTTAAAGTAAAACCCCATTTAGATATTAGCATACTTTAATTGACAAATCGATAGGGGAGCCTCACCGGTAAAATGAGGGAGATTTATCTCATGATCGCCTAGGTTTTGCGATATGCAGAAAATCTAGCCAACATTTCTATTTTAATATACTCTCTGCTTCCTTCCCACACAAGCTAGGAGGATACACTGCTCTGATACCACTAAAAGATCCCAAACCCCTTTGCCTGAATATATATATTGCTCTGGCTCAGATCTGGACTGATATTATCAAAAGAATCCATAGAACACCATACTCAAACTGCAGAGATAAATTAAATAAAACAAACCCCGCAAACCGGGTGAATACAGAAAAGGCACCTAGGGTTTAAACAATGATTTCTTCATAAATAATTCAGCCGTAAATACAATATTGATTTCAGATGATAAATAATTAGGGCAAACACAATTAGAAATCTGCAGATGGAATAATAACAAATATTGTCTAAAACCCAGCCATAATGGATTCAAACCAAGTCGATTTGATATATATTTGAGGCTGAAATATACCACAATAAACTAGCATGAAGAATACCTCAATCACTGCATAAAACAACTGTAGAATAAGTCGCCCCACTCTAGAAGAAGTCTGTATGCCCACTGCTGCAATTTATTTCTCTTTCAAACTGCTGAAATGATAAAAACCTGTGAATACAATGAAGATCCCTGAATAGGAACTCCTCTCTCTGCTCCTGGGGTTTCCGTCCACAAGAGGAATAATCCAGAGGGTTTCCGTCCTTGGATTTTGTCTGCAAAAGCTCAAAGCTAACTGCTGGAGAAAATAATAATAATCTGGAATGCCCTGGCACAAGTCGCACTTTTTCCTTATAACCAAAAAACCCTTCAAAGATGCAAGTCGCACTTTTTCCAATGCAAAGCATAATTATTTTTAATTAATTTTTCCCTTCTCCAAGCAAGTCGCATTTTTGGCTTATTTAATTCCTCCCCCAAGGCAAGTCGCACTTTTTACCTAGGAAAGCACATTAAATAATTTATTAATTTATTTAAATGTACTTTCCTAAGTCGAAGTCACTTAAACAGTCTATTAATTCATTATATGTGCTTTAGTGATACTTTACTTTATTTTTAGCACGATATAATAAAATTAATAAACCGAAGTCACCCTTGAAATCACCCTTTGGCCGTCGGGTAGACAAAAAGGGCCAAAGGTCTTCGATCGAACTATTCGAGAAAGAGGGACATTACATGAGAGGAGTTTCTATTTAGGGAACTTCATTGTATTCACAAGTTATTTATCATTCCAGCAGTGTCAAAAAGAAATAAATTGCAGCAGTGAGCATTCAGGCAACTTCCAGAGTGGGGCGACTTATTCTACAATTGTTTTATGCAGTAACTGAGGTATTTTCCATGCTAGTTTATTATTGTATCTTTCAGCCACAAATATATATCAAATCAACTTGGTTTGAATAAATTACAGGACATGGTTGTGGGCAATATTTTGTTAACAATCCATTTGCAGACTTCTGGTTGTTTTGCCATAAATATTTGCTAGTATAAATCAATATTAAATTCACGGCTGAATTATTTGTGAAGAAATCTGCCTTTTAAACCCTAGGTGCATTTTCTATATTTATTCGGCTTGTAGGGTTTGTTTTATTTAATTTGTTGGTGCAATTTGAGAATGGTGTTCTATGGTTTCTTTTGACATTATCAATATAGTTCCGAGCCTGAACAATCTATATAAAAAAACAATCGTGCAAAGGGGTTTGGGTCTTTCAATATCATCATAGATTTTTCTATGGGGAACAAATCCACCTCACTCGGGAGATGTTACTTTGTCAATTATGGATTTTCGTTGTTCAACTATTAATTTAGTGATTATTTTGTACATCACATTACATAGAGCTATGAGACGATACTTTGTAATGGTAGAAGCCTCTTTTTTTTGATGGCCCTAAGAACAATTTTTTGCCTGTTTACATTCTTCCACTATTCCTAACAGATCTTTTTTAATAATATCCCATAACTCCTGATAAAATTCAATCAGAAATCCATCAGGTCCTAGAGTTTTCCCTTTTTTCATGGCCCACACAAAAGTTTGAAGTTCCTTTTCGACAATCCATTGCAAGAGTAACATATTGTCCTCCTCATTAACCATAGAAGGAATAATGTTAAGCAATTGTTGTTGGGAATTCCTATCGCATTAGTTGCCTTAAACAACTCTAAAAGTATTGTTTGGCAACCTGTTGGATTTCTTCATATGTGTTTGCCGGGTTCCATCCTCTTTATACAAATAAACAATGTGATTGTTGGAGAGGTGAACGAGAAGAGATTTATGAAAAAGGAGGTATTTTTATCTCCCTCTTTCAGCCATTTAATTCGACTTTTTGTTTCCAAAATATTTCCTCCTTAATTCCCATTCCGTCGGTGTTTGCTTGAGGGGATTTCCTTTGTTTTTAGTTCCTTTGAGTACCCTTGTAGTCTTATTTATTGAGACACTCCTGCAAGGCTTCCAAGGCCTCTGTTTTTCCCATGAACATATCCAAAGTCCGAAGCATTCCATTTCTTGAGTTGATTCGTGAGGTTTGCATTTTTTTGACAAAGCAAAACATTTAAGTACCATGTTGGGGCTGGCCTTCTCTCGACCATTTCTCAATTAAAGAAGGTAGATTTTCATTGCACAACCTCATCAATTGGAATCTGAAAGGGGCTCTTAACGGTAGTGATTTGCCCAATTCCAATAACACACCGGTGATCAAATCCTAAGTTGTCAAGAACATTAGCAATGGGTATAATGTTACAGAAAACCAATCTTCAGATATCGAAATCTATCTAATCTTTCCATTATACAACTATCCCCTACTCTTCTATTGGACCATGTCATTAGTCCATTTTGGGTATGAATATCAACCAAGTGCATCCTTTGTATAAAATCCAACATATTAACAGTTGAGGCATCAAGAATAGTATTTCCCCCTTGTTTCTCATGGGAGAAAAAAATTGTTTTAAAGTCTTCCCCTATAATGACCGGTATGCCAGAGTGCTCTACTACAATATTTTCAATGATCTTCCACTTGGCTTTTTTTTCCTCCACCTGGAGAGGGGCATATATGTTCAATATAAGAATAATTTGATTTTGAGGAACATATCGAACTACCATATAGATCACACCCTAGTTTCCTCCGCTATCCAGAAAGTGAACTTGCCGGGGGTCCCATATGCATGCCAAACCTCCATATGCTCCCCATGAACTTAAAGAGACTACTTGGAGTTTTTTGTGAATATTTGGGACCACCACTGCCACGGACTCTATAGAAGCTTTAGTTTCATGAAGAAATAACATATGAGGGTGATGCTGTTGCACAAGACGCTTAATCTCATTTACTTTAAAAGGACTTCCCTTAAGCCTCGGAATATTCCATTTAATCAACTTCATTGTGGGGTTTGTTCAAAGATTGAGGCCAAATCCCCAACTTTACCATTGCCCGTTAGTTGTTGCCCTTCTTTTGAAGACAAACTTGATTAGTTTTCCTTCCTGCTGTCGTAAAGTGGAGTCCATCCGTAGTTTCTCTGTTGTTCTTGTTGGATTAGGAAGGATTATTCTCAAGAGGGATTGTTGCTAAGGGGGAGGTGGTAATAATAGAATATTACTTTGTATATTATTCTAGGCATTTTCTGTTTAATCCTTTCCATTGCTCTTCAATCAACTTATGTTTCCTTTGGTAACTTTTTATTTCTCCCGAATTTCCTTGGTGCACCACCAATGCTTTAGACTCGATTGCGGTTGATTATTGTCCGAATCTGCATTGGTGATTCTCGACCCATTTGAATTTCTCGAACTTGGGTTTCTTGTATTACATCCATATCTTCCTCTACTTCTTCCGTTTGGAGGGCTACAAATCTGTTGGTGTTATTATTCTGAACCTTTCATGTATTCTTCTCTTTTATGATCTTTCTTTTGGCGGTGTCACAAATTTGTCGAGTTCAATGTCTCCTTGATTGGGTCCTTAATCCGCAGTGGACAATCTTTAACAAGATGGCCATATTCATGGCAAAGGCGATCTGAAAGGTATATTCTCATGGTCAATTTGTTGCTCACATCGTTCCTCCCCTATTTCCGAAGAATTTTTGCAGTATCGTTGATTCATATCCATATACACACACATCCGTGCATAGACCATTTGTTCCATCCGCATTGTAGAATCTGTTGCCCTTAAAAATTTTCCTATAGAGTTACCTATGTCCTGGAGAACCACTGGAGTGCAAAATTTGTAGGTAATCCGAACAAAAAGATCCACATTGGAACTACAGATGGAAGTTCCTCTTCAACTTTATATAAAGGTTGTCATGGCTTCATGAATAAACCTGCTCTCCCATAAAACCATGGGCCCCCTTGGAATATGTGTATTCCTTTTCAACTCTATTTGCAAACACAAGCGAAAAGTAACTATTCGGATTATACAGAAACCATGTACTCACCTGGGGTGTTCCATGTTTTCCAGGCCCATTCTTTGAATGCAGATTAGTGACGGCTTAAACCCCAAAAAGCGTACAATGAGAGCCTTGTCTTCCAGTTCGCGGATATTGGCTTGTACATCGGACGCTGCAATTTTGATAACCGGAGTACCATCCTCAACTTTCATGTAGCCTATTGTAGTCTCCGAGGATCTTCTTTGATTATACGGAATGGGCGATTCAATCCTGTGTTGGAGGATAAATGTTGATCCCTGGAACCACGAATTGCATCCCTAAATGACATTCGAGAGGATTCCCCTCTCTCAAACAAGCGCGATTTAGAGGGCTCCATAAAGAGGAAAATGGATCCTTTGACCACAAGGGCCAAAAGAGGAAATCGAGATCACAGAAAAATTACAGACTTAGACTATGATAAAGAAAGTAGAGATCGTAATGTGATTAAGTGAAAATAAGAAGCCACGATTATTATAGAGACCGCGCGTTTTTACAGGACCATGAATTTTATAGACCACAATCATTACGAGGATCGTGTTTTTAATAAAGACCACGACTTTTGTAGATACCACAACTTTTACCAAGATCACGAAGGGCATAACGGAAAACATAAACAAGCATGAAGGGCTCGGTCTCGATGGCAAACAAGCTACACACAGACCACAAGAAAACCCTATCTCGATCGCTAAGGATCGATATATGGGAGTAAAACAAGTGAAACTTTGTAATGTCCCCTTTTTTGGGACATTACTTATATCTGAGTTAATATCTTTTATTTACATTGTGACCCCTTGGCATGTCTAGTGCTACAAGTGGGAGTCTTTTTAGTTAGTCTAATGTGCACATAGGTTAGTCACTTTTATTTATTTAATTAGAAAATAAAGAAAGTGCACATAGTCTTAGTATTAAATATTTTATAATGAAAGTTTATGTTTTCCCTCCAAAAGGGAAAATGTTGGTCATTGGATATTGCACCCTTTAGTTCTATAAAAGAAGGTCGCATTTCCTTTAGAAGGTTATGTTGATTGATCATTTTTGATATCTCTCCATGCGTGGAGAAATGGGATGTATGCCCTAGCTCTCTCATTTGGATCCATTATTGAAGAATATTGAAGACTCCATTGTTCTCTCCATTGTGCTCTCTTGTGTTGAGTGAATTTATGCAATATTTCCTCCATTCTAGCATTGGCGACTTGCTCTAGGGTGTGGCACAATTATTTGAAGCATAAATCTGCATGTGGGTGAATGTTTTGTGGTACTTTGTGACTATTATTATTGCTGCAATTTATTAGAGGCAAATCGACTTGGTTTGGGGTTTGATCTATCATGTTTTGAGGTTATTTATGCTAGATCTATTTGTTGTTGTGTCTAATCAATTATTTCAGATCAAGGGCTGATTATTTGAGGGTTTTGGAAGGGTTTTGTGAGCTGGAAATTATTTAAATATTTTATTCTAACCCTAGCGACTTGAAGACAAATTTGAGTGGGTTTTAGTGTTTAGAAAATTTAGTTTGTTAGTTCATTTGAAAGCTCATGATTTCTACTTTATTGTGCAATTCGTTTCATGCCAAAACTCCAAGTATTGAGTAAGATATTAATTTTTAAAGTTTTAGTTGTTCTAGGTGCTTTTTAATTAACTGTTATAAATTTCAGATTTGCAGTTTGGGATCAATTTAATATTGAATGTGGTTGTAGAAACTAGGAGAACTAAGGAGAAAGTGATTTCGTAATTTTTGGGGTAGATTTGGTGCCCTAAATGTTCTAGCGACCTATTTTTAGGGTAAAATTAGGGCTTCGTGTTTGCTTATGCTAAATCTGGTTTTAGAATATTATTTTTCAAATTTGTGGCCCAAAACCAAAGTTTGAAGATTTTTGCTTGGATGGTTAAGCGGGAAATAATTTTGGAAGATTGCAATGATTGGGGTGTGATTATTAATTATTTTTCAGCTGTTAAAAATCGATTTGAATGTGTTTAAATTCCAATTGTTCTCTTCCAATCTATCCCACCATCTTGGCTAATTCCAACACCATTTGGGTTGAAATAGTGACATTGGGGTATTATAGATTGAAGAAAAAGGGTTTATCCATTCTTTGCTTAATCTTGACAAGTACTTCCTCATTTTCTAATTTGTCCCGAGAAAGGGGACATTACAGTGTATCAAAGTTGCTTTCCTCTATTCCTTGTGGGTGTTGTTTTTAGAGATTAAATCATGGAGCTTGCTAGTGACGGAGATTTGAGGGCCAAGCTCTATAAGCTTGGGAGACTCAAGAGGCCTTCAAGGTGGCAAGTTGTCTATGTTTGTTAGAGCAATCAGATTTTGGCACTTTGTCTTCAGTTTTAGATCCCTTGGTGGCACATTTGGCGAGATCAAACTTATTGGGACATGAGGAGGTGGATGTGAGACTCTTGGTCGTCACATGCATTAGTGATATCACACGGATAGTAGCCCCAAGCTTGCCATATGATGACATCACAATGAAGGAGATCTATTGAGTTCATGGTGGGAAGTTTCCAACAGCTTTGGGACACCACCAACCCTCACTTTGACAAGAGGGTCAAAATTCAAGAACAAGGCTAAGCTAAGGTCTTGTATTCCGATGTTAGATCTCATTTCCCATATGTTTGAAGTCTTCTTTGGTGTTCTACATGAGGACCATTCACATGAGATAATGGATGCCATGCAAACAATAATGACTCTAATGTTGAATGAGTATGAGGAACTTCGCACTCATTCTTAGTGATACTTGTGGAAGAATTGGGACAAAATAAGCCATGTATAACTCACATAGCTAATTAATGAAGTTGAGACCGCTAGAGAATCGGCTTTGTCATTCTTTTCACGAGGGACAGATTCTATGGAAAAAACATCGAAGACTTCTATCGTGTCCCACACTTTATTTTTGTAGTGTCTCAAACGATCATTCTTCACTTGAAACTGATTTTTAAATTGTTTCACGATCAATTCTGCATCTCCAAAGACTTTCAAATTTTTTTATCCCTTTCTCTTCTCCAACTTGGCGGCCAATGATTAATGCCTCGAATTCTGCAATGTTGATAGTATTTGAAAATTGGAGTTTGCAAGAAAAAGGAAATATTTTACCATTCGGAGATATGAGCACCACTCTTGCGCTGGAACCTGTTGAGCAACAACTTCCATGAACTCAAGAGTCCATATCTCATTAGGGTCTTGGCAAGTGACCTCAGGTGCATGAACCTCTGTAGTCATCATATAATTACCCATACTTGAGTTTTGAAATAAGACTTGTGCATGGGGATCATCGATTTTCGTCACCGTGAATTTTGCCTGAGTTTCTAGCATTAGCTTCTTCATTTCTCCACTGATAGGGATCATAGCATGAGACCAGTCCATTTGAATCTCACCACCTAGATCTCTGCAAAATTTCTTGCTCAACAACATACCATATGAAGCAGGAATGTCAACAACTAGAATAGTTACCTTAACTCGCTTATAAGGAAATTGGGCAAAATCATCTGAGCGGCTTTAATCTGCCCAATCAGAGGAACTTGTCTTGTCTCCATGGAGTAACAAGATCCAAATGTTCTCGTACAAGTCAACCCAAGAGCATGTGCTACTTTCGCAGGCATCACATTATTCGAGGCTCAGAATCTATAATGCAATTACTTAATTTGCATCTGTTGTTTAGTAAGGACACAAAGAAAGGTTCAATCTTTTCATTCGAAGGTGTAGTGGCCGCCACAATATTTTGAGTCTTCCCATCTTTGGGAGTTTTCAGAATTCCTTTGGAGGAATGAATAGTAGAGTCGCCTTTGATAAATTGGACCAATTTTTCGAGTTGATCATGTTATTAACTAATTTTGATTTTGCAAAATTATTTTAAAAAAATAAAAATAAAAATGAAAATTTTATAATTTTTCAAGTGTTACTTTGCGTGGTTCATTGCCCTCATCACGATCGTCTCATTTTTGTGATCGTTTCGGTCTTCGTTTCGTCCTTTTCAGGCAAGAACTCTTCCCGCCAAGCTTTAAATCACGTTAAAATACATTAAAATTAATTAATTAATATTTAATTAATTAATCACTCCTTGTTTAATAAAATTAACTTTTAAATAACTTGAGAGTATTTAATTAAATAAATATTAATTAAAATTTCATTCGACAAATTTTTATTCTTAGAGAAGTAAGCTTATGCTTTAGTTGTCGGGAATGCCAATTTGGCTTCCCGAACCCGGATTTCCCCTTCCCTGGCAATTTTCTTTTAATTTCCCGCATGTGGGATTTTCTCCACCAATTGCCAAATCATGGATTGGCTAACGGGCAAGAAATCTCCCAATTTTCCACATGGGGAAATTGAACAGGATTGCTAGCCCACTTTGTCATTCCGTTGGCAATTGGCCATTGCTTTCCCCATTTCCCCCTGGCACTTAAGTCCACTACCCGGGAAGAGAGGAAGTTGGATTAATCCTCATAACTTCCTTCGTCAAACTCGTTGGAAAAAGTCGTGCGAAGCTTTCCGATTGCTTCTTATTTCTTCTGAAGGACATAATATTTTGTCACATCCCATAATACAAGAGAAACTCACGCCAAGAAGGAGGAATATCCATCATCTGTCTACGCAGTCTAAAGGAGGAGAACACTAGAAGCTTTCCATGCATGCAAAGGATGAGGAGGTAAAAGACAAGTTTTCCACGCCGCGCGCGTGAGGAGAGAGGACAACAAGAAGATAAAAAAATTCCTTTCCACGCATTGGGCAAAGGGACAATTTTAAATCATTAAAAAAACATCCTCCACGCACCAAGCAATGGATCACGCCTTGAGAGAGAGAAGGATAGCAAATTGAAAACCAAAGAGTCCACGCATTGGTAAGAAATATGAATAAAATAAAATAAAAAACAAAGTTTCAACGCATTGGCAAAGAGAGCAGTCCAAAACAAGAAATGTCCACCACAAAAAGATAACATATTTTTCTCGTGTGCCAAGCAAGAAATTTTCCAAAAGCAATCAAGAAGTCAAAGGGAGAAAGCCATGCATCATATGCAGAAATAACATATCTTTTTCCACGCTGTGTGTAATTAAAAGGAAGGTTTTTGTATTAATTTCTCATGTAGCAAAGGAGATCCATATGCTGCCAAAGAAGATATTAAAAAAATCCACACCAGAGAATCTGCCCACGCTAAAGAAATGGTGAAAACATTCTAACACGCCCAACAGATTGGGAATTAATAAAGCACCAACAAAGAACAAAGTTCCCACGCACTGACCACAGAGAGGGGAGTAGGAAGTTTTAATGCAGCCAAGAGTAACTTTCACGTAGGTTTTTAAAAGGAGTATGCATTCATGTCTCAACAAAGGAGATCTATTTTAACCTCATTAGCTAAAAACATCAATTTCCAAGCAGCTGTTGATAAAAAGATTTCAATAGCGTGAAATCATGTTCCAAGGTACCCAGACAAAAATATCACGCATTCAAATGCATTACCGATGTATATCGGCACAAAAAAATGAATTTAATAAAGAAAATGATAGATGCGCAAAGAATGTGACGCGGATTCTATCCGTCGAAGTAATCGATTTTGGAGCTCAATATCTTGAAGCTGAGTGATCGTCGGGAAGAAAGGTTTGATTCGTTGAATTATTCCCAACTTCATGTACTCCTTTGCCAAATTTCAAATGTGCAGCACCTCATTTGATATTTTTCACGAACCCGAGAAAAACCCAGTTTCCTTGTTTTTGTCGCGCGTGCGGTTTCAGTGTGGCGGAAGGCCTACTTTGAGAATCCATATTTCGAGCCCAGATGATTGTCAAGAGAAACGGTTTGATTTTTTGAATTCTTACCACATTCATGTACTTATTTGCAAAAATTCAAATATACAACACTTCGTTTGATATTTTTCACGGAGCCAAATAAAATGCAGTTTGCATGATTTCGTTGTGCACACAGTTTTCAGCCTGTCAAGGTGACTCACTTCGAGAGTTGATATTTTGAACCCAGATGATCGTCAAGAGAAAATAATTGTTTTGTTCAGTTCTTCCCACCTTCATATGCTTCCTTGCCAAGTTGTAGATGCTCAGGGTGACGTTTGTTATTTTTCCCAGGCTCAAACCAAACAGGATTTTCACAGTTTTACACTTGCATTTTCCTAGCAGTTTCAGAAGAGTCAACTTTGACCTTTAATATTTGACTGAAGAATTTGATTGGGAAAAACATTCTGACACGCAAACTTTTGGTGCCTTAATATACTTCCTCATGCAGTGAGAACTTCTCAGGACAAGATTTGTTATTTTTCCCAGGGTAGTTTTATAGGCGATTTATGCAGTTTTGTAAGATGGAAGTAATAGCCGGGAAATCACGCTTCTGTCACAGTCATGTCATCTCCAAACAAAATGATGTTGCGGTATAGGTTCAGGGAATTCTACTCACCTCGACGCTCCATTCAAAGTATGAG
The DNA here is from genome assembly GCA_018340775.1 of Taxus wallichiana var. yunnanensis. Lineage (NCBI taxonomy): Eukaryota > Viridiplantae > Streptophyta > Pinopsida > Cupressales > Taxaceae > Taxus > Taxus wallichiana. Next base: position 392,626,219 of record CM031243.1, read on the forward strand.
AACATCGTCGATACCAACTTGGGACACATTAACATAGGTCGATTTTGCGATCACATATCAACCGAAGGCGAGTCACAATTTTCCTGACGCTTGTTCTAAATTGGTCATCACTTGCATGGATGCACCATGAAACCTGCATAGTGTGGCGATTCAACTCCAACGGCTCCAAAATAGAAGCAACCCCTAACTTCCTCATTATGCGGTATAAGTCGTAGCTATTGGCATTGGTCTCTTCGGAGTCAAAAGTCATTGTTATCGGTAGAGATCGATAATGGGAGAATCTTGTCTACATCAATTTTTCACTTGATCATTGTGGCGGATCTATTCATCGACAAACCAAGACCAACAACAGGTGCAATTGTGTGGATTATCAAGTAAGGCCACATCATTCGTGTCCCCTGTCGGCTCGATTAGCAGCGTGCACAATGCTTCATCGGCTAGTCTTTAAGTTGTTTTGTTCTTGAATTGGACGATCGTGAGTGAATCAGAATGCCAACGCTTCGAGATGATGTCAAAGACAAAATACATAACTCCAGAAGGTGAATTGCAATTTTGGCTCTTGGAAGATCTTCTCAATGGCGAAAGATCAAAAGTTGGATTATGACAAACTAAAGTGGCGTAACGACTACGGTCTCACGACAAATGAATAATTCACCATGGAAAGGTATTCAGAGCATGTGGAGAATTGTATGTAATTTTGAATGTGAATACAAATGAAGACAAAATTGCTTACACTAGGATGTTTCTCAAACAAAGAGGTGGATGAATTGATCAAGTTTTAAGCTCAGCTCTCTTGTCATCTGGAGGATTGCGAAGCATGGTCAATGAGTTCATTCTCGTACGACCGGGATAGGCGGACTCTTGGCCCAATGGATAAGGCACTGACCATAGGTGTTTTGATCTAGGTGGCGCATTGTTGACTAGGATGTCTATGTGTGCATCTAAGTCATTTAAGTGGGGTCCACATGTACCCATTTCTTTTATTTATGTATTTTTCCTTAAATGACTTTCTAACTTAAGTGGTGGTGTGTCCCCAAATTCATCCTGAAATCTGTGACTACCCTATCCGAAAATTTTTCGTACTTTTAAAATAGTGGGTCGTTTTGTGTTTTTATTGCCTAAAAGTTCTTGTATTGTGTCAAGATATTCCCAAAGAGCCATATTAGTCTTTTTCGCCAAATAGCTAGATGCCCAAAATTGTTATATTATGTTATCGGGATTTGTTTGCGAGAAATTTGTATTTAATTATTTTGAGTCTCGTTTGAAGTAATTTTCGATCCGTTTTAAACTGTTGTGATCGAACATATCATTATTCCTATATACCAAAAGGGTTTTAACTAGGAATAAGTTTTGGGCTTTATTTGTGACTTTTGGTAATTTTTGTGTTTTTGTGTTTTCCCATTTTGTTTTCTGTGAAATTTCTCTAAATCAATTCCTTTGCCAATTTGGCCTTATTCTTGGCCTAAAGTAGCTTGGGGTCATTTACGCACGTTATGCCCGGAGGAAGTCACCATCGGAGGTCCAGTTCCATGAAAAAAGTGAAGTCGTGCATGAAAAAAAAGCCCCTGTGGGGTTGGGCGCATTCTTGGAAAGCAAAGAGTTAGAAGCTATGCAATGGGAAAATTATAAAGCAACAGCGTTGAGAATTTTGTACTGCTGCACAGCCGTACTTTTTCCCATGATAGAAAATTCACTTAAGCTGCAGTGGGAAAGTTAGAGGCAACAGGTAGGCGGGAATTTATTGCCTGCCTTGTAGGGTAAAAATTCCCATGGTGGAATAAAAGAAAAGTGACTTAAGTGAAATCATGGGATTTTATTATCGCCTTGTTGGGTAAATAATCTCATTGTCAAAGTCAAATCACTTAAGTAGATCATGGGATTTTGGATCGCCTTGCAGAGGTAAAGAATCCCATTGTCATAAATTCTTAAAAATAGAATTCTATTATGCAAAAAGCGTGCCCCTTTTGAGAAAGATAGCATTAAATGATTAAATTAAATTCTATTTTCAAAGGTGGCTATGGTCAAAGCACACCTTTGTGAAGCTTAAGTGAAATGAATAGTGGATGATTAAATTGATTAAATTTAATTTAATGGATGGATGTCCTTAATCATGCAATTTTAGCACACCGATTAAAGAGAAGAGCATGATTTTTAATTAATTAATTGCCAGAATATGAAGAGTAATTATTAATTATAGAATTATGAAGGTTATATAAGCATGAGTCATTGTCATAAGAATGAATGAATTAATTCACAGGTAAAGAAGTGCAGCCCGGAGGAAAAGTGCGCCCCATATTGAAGAGGATTTTGCTTAAAAGAAGATCAAATCAAGGCTAAAAGCTTCCAAATTTGGTGCATACATTGAAGGAGATTGATTTGTGTCTCGCATAATTATTTGTAGAAGTGATACAGGTGCTCAAGTGTTGTTGGTAAAATTCATGCTTGCTTTGCATGCAAATAAAATGTCAAATTTTGGAACAGGCTTGAATTATGTAGATTTTTGTGATTAAAATTCACTGTGCATGCTCCGGTTGCCATCTTTGTCTGAAGTAATTGTAGGAGTTAGAGACAGTGCTTTTATAAAGAAAAGGAACTTATATCAATGTCCAATACATTGAATATTTCCTCCGAATCGAAGGATTATTCGGATCTACACTAGTTTTGAAGAATTCCAATCAAATAAGAAGAAAAAGAATTATTCAGACAAAGATAGAAAAAGCTTAGTGAAGAAAGATGAAAAAGAAAGCACAATGGAGTCATGCATCACTTCTAAATTTGTAGATATTAGAGACACGGATCTAGGCTTGGAACCTCTTGTTGAATTGATAGACAAATCCAGAGCAAGAAAGACTTCACTCATGCGTGCAGGAAAAATTTCACTCATGCGTGCGAGATTAAAAAGCGGTGGAATTATTCAAGCCGCAACTTTTCTATCCACAACTCGATTCTTTAGAGTTTGTTATGCAGGTGCAGATCCATATCCAGATGCGAGATGCAAACTGCAAATCTATATGCAGATCCAGATCCGAGATCTCATAGTCATTTGCAAAAGCTTCCTAAGCACAAAGGCTTCATCCTCTTGTTTGAATGCAGCTCGTGAAGAAGTCGGTGCGTGGAAAATTCCTTTCAAGATCTTGTGCAAATGCTCTCATCTTCTAGTTGAAGTCTTCATTGAATTTTCATTCATTCGGAGTGCTTTCGGAATTTTTAATTGCTCATATGCAATTAAAAATAAAGATGATGAGTTATCTATGGCAAACATTCAGACCGATGCATGTATTGGAGAAGAACTACAAAAACTTCAAGGAGAAAAGAGAAGACAAAGCGAAGGCACAATTCCGATCGCTTCTAATTCCAAACTTGTTTCAAATCCCTTGCTTTCAAATCCGGCTACTCCCAAATTCAATTTGGTGAGAATCAAAGGCAAAAGAATCAGTTGCGTAGACGTGAAAAATGACAAGAATGTATCTTTCCTCTTCCTTCTTCTTTCCTCGACAAAGTAATTGAGCGATCAATTAAATTATACAACTTAAGTGATTGGTTTAGAAGCCATTACTTGAAGAAGTCAACTACTTGGAGATAGGTGGCGGACGTGCAAAATAGAAGGTTATATTTTCAGTTGCAAATTATACATGTCATGTAAAGAGAAATTTCAAGATGGAGATTGTCAGTTGTTTCTTTCATCCGACTTCCACATGCGCGCTTCAACTAAAAGCTTCCAACTTGTAATTGCCCCTCTACATTCTATAAGTAGAGGAAGAACTTTGGGTTAATGATCGAATTTATAAGCAACAATCTTGTGTTCTAGACTTTGTGCTTTGAACCCGAGAGCCACACTGGAGCAAAGGAATACAAAGGAGTAGGTTTCAGAGAACTTTGTGTTACGTTGACTTGTGTTTCTTGCTTTCAATCTTAGATCTCTTAATAAACTTTGTGTTATTTTAGATCGGATCTAGAGCCGCCTTTGTTTTAGAATTCGTGTTTATATCTATTGGATTCTTCTATGTGCATGCGATCATCTCGCCATCTACCGATTGGGATGCACATCTTCCCCATTTCTTCTATGTGTTTACGTAATTACCTTCTTCTATAACTTTTCCTTTCTTTAAACAATCGCTTACTTTCATTGCGAAGAATTTAGTTATGGTTCATGAACTAAGTAGTTAAAGTAAAACCCCATTTAGATATTAACATACTTAAATTGACAATTTCGATACGTGAGCCTCACCGGTTAAATGAGGGAGATTTATCTCATGATCGCTTAGGTTTTATGCTATGCAAAAATCTAGCCAACAAAGTTCTTCCTCAATTGGTTCTTGTTTAACCTCTTTGATCTTCTTTTGATATACTTGAGTAGGAGTAGATGACTCAGGGTCTTTCATTGAGGAAGAATGAGGGGTTTGCTCAAATACCTCTGCTAAGATCGGGTTGGTTGTATGTGCTTCCTTCCCTGGTGTAGAGGTATCTCTCGGGAAGAAAATCCACCCTGATTCTTCTTGAGCTCATGAACCTTCCTGTCAAACCAAACTTTAGTTCTTACAAGAACAGGGAAATAATCTCAACCAAATCATCTCTCTCTTTCTTGTACCAATCCAGATCTTCTAAAGGAGTGTGTTTGATTGATGTTTCATATTCAAAGGACTGTAAGTCCTCATCATCATCCTTAAATCCTTCAAAACTTGGTAGAGATTGAGATCTCTAATTTGTTGTAGAGAGAGTCTGCCATAGTGCCTCCGTCTAGCTTCAAAATCATCTGCACAATCAGCCCAGTAATCCTCAATATCTGGCTTGTGATGATAGATTATCCTGAGGTTTTGATCAATAAACTTCTTCAGATCAAAACAAGTTCTAGGTCTGAAGAAATGGATAGTGAGAGGAGCGATAGCCCTTTCTACATTTTGGGCATCCAAAGTTGTTTTACATGTATAGTTTCCCAAGGAGATAGGGAAATGCAGGCCAGTGATCTTCTTGTCCCTTTGCAGGTTCTATGGAGTTTATCAAGTTGCCTTCACACTTCAACCAGAACCATTTTATCATTGCAAAACATGGGGAGCTTGAGGGGTGTATTTTCATAACCACCAACCTGATGTATGAAAACCTCCTAAACTGGATGAAGAAAGCCCCATACTTAGCTATCAAGTTCATAGCTTCATAAAAAAATCTCTAAAGAGGATGCATCTAGGGTATACATGAGATAAGAAGTCATATAGAACTTCTTAGTCTGTTGAACACTAGACAATTGCTTAGTCAAATTCATGCAAACAATTTCAGCCCAATTAATGTTTTGCTTGCCCTCACAGATGATATTTATAAAGGGGCACATCCAAAAGTGAAATTCATTGGTGGAAGGCAACCCCATGATATGGGCAAGCAAAATAATAAAATCAGACAGCTCCTCATTAAAATCAACTCTGCCTTGGAGAGTCGGGATGCTCCCTTCTTAGGGTTCTTTAACCATGATTTTGCTATTCGGGCCTTGTATTTCTCACTGTCTTGATCGAACAGGGTTTGAGCTTGAGCACGAGTGAGAACTATGGAATCTTCTGGCCTGGAATGCATAGGGCGAGAATGAAGCGGCGGCAAAGATCCGGTTTAAAAATTAATTCCCCATGCACATTAGTAAGTTCCTTGGTATCCGAGTTAAAATGGGCTGCAGAGCAAGCACTGCGGTGTCGACACCGTATAGAGATAGGAAAACTAGCCGCGTATGCAATTCCACTGTCACTAATCATTTGTGCCATGGGAGCAAGATTAGAGCATGTTAGTATGCCCCAAAAATCTCCAAAATCTAAGTGTCGAACCTCACTATCTCCAATATCAAGTACAAAGGTCTCAAGAGGTGACACATGTTCTTGACCTTGAAACTTGATCTTCATTTTTGCAACGCAGCAGGGGAATAGCCTTCCAAGATCAAAATCACGATGAAAATGCAAAGGGATATAGGGGCACGAGAAAATGACTTTAATGGCAAGGATTCGAGCAAGAGATGGCAAGCGAGCAATGTGACAAATGCATAGGGGATAGTCCCATTAAATAGTTGTTCAAGAGAGAGAAGGTCATTAAATGCGCATTAAATTCACCTTGCATCGACTCAAAAAGATGAAAAGCAGAGAAAACTGGCCCAGATGGTCTTTGGTACATTTGGGACATGAGGGACGCGAAGACGCGATCCACCGATTGGGGCGATGCGGGAATGCGGGACAAATGAGCACGGGCGGTTCAGGGGACTCGTAAACGCGAAGAATGCGAGGAACACGAAGACGTGATTTGGCCAATGCGCGCGCAGCATGGGAATTTGGGAATGTAAAGCATAGACGCATTTGGGACAGATGGGACAAAAGTATGCGAAAAAACCGATGCGGGCAATGCGGGCGGTCAGGGAAAAGGATGTCCGGGAAAACTTGGGACAAATAGACCAAAAAGTTCCGATAAAGCCGTCAATCAAGGATTTGTGGGGAAAGCAAATGATCGGGCGAACGTAAGGCCCGACAAAGTACTTGGGACACGAGGGACAAAAATGTCTGACAGACCTGCAAATCACCAAAATGACTCCAATAAATGTGAATTTTCACTATCTCCTCCAATTTTACTTCACTAGAACATTACTAAAGGGTGCCAACTCAAAAATTTCAAATTTCTGACTTTCAAAAGAGGGGAAATTTTGAGAGGACAACACTGGCTCTTTCTAGGGATGACTTGACTAGATCATAGGAACAAGGCAAGACAAGAATCAAGAAAAACTCTAGGAAAGAAGACCAGTGCCTTATCCATTGGGCAAATAGAGTCAAAGGCAAGACAATACAGAAGACAACACACCAAAAACAAGGAAAGGAAAACAACAAAACAAAGGCAAGGGAAAGCAAACACACACTGTACATAATATACATAGGACTTCCTATTCACCTAAGACTTGAACAATTTCAAGGTACCGCCACCACTATAAGGGAGTGGGAGAGAGGATCCATCCATGTAATCAAGATAGAAAGAATTTTCACCAACAAAGTGCCTGATTCTAAAAGGACCAAGCCAAAGAGAATCAAACTTACCATGGCTTCCTTCGAGGTTCATGTCTTTTATCCCACAACAAAACAATGTCTCCAACTTTGAAATCTCTGGATCTGGTTTTCTTGTCAAACAAAGATTTCACCTTCTGTTGATGGGCAGATATTCTATCAAAAACCAGCTTGTCTTCATTCAACTTATGAAGATACATGATCCTTTTATCTAAAGAATCACTGAAACTAGTGTCTTTAATGGCCTTCATCAAATACAAAGCTGGTAGCTCCATTGTCACCGGTAGTTGGGCTTCCACACCATACACCACTTGAAAAGGGGACATCCCAATTGCTCTTTTAGGTGTAATCTTATCTACCCAGAGAGCATCATAGAGCTTCTTGTGTTTTTATTTGAGATTCATTAACAAGTTTCCTTACAATAGCCACCGATTCTTGTTGGTTGATTTCGCCTGTCCATTCCTCGAGGGTAGTAATCAAGAGTGAGCAAGAGAAATGTCATATCCATAACAGAAATCCATCATCTCAGCAGAAGAAAAATTTGAAGCATTATCAGTCACAATCTTGTTGGGTACTCCAAACCTTATCAGGATGTTCTCTTTGATGAAATTACATACTACCTCTGAAGTGGTACTTTTAACTGGGATAGCTTCTACCCACTTAGTGAAATAATCTGTGGTAGTCAACACATGAGTATGTCCTACACTTGAAGATGGGTTGAGTGTTCCAATAAAATCCAAACCCCACTGTTGAAAGGGTTCTTCAATCACAACTGGTTTAAGTGGCAAAGCGGCCAACTTTGGTCTTCCTACAAAAGTTTGACAAGCTTCACATTTATCAACCCACCTTGATGCATCCTTAAACAAAGTAGGCCAATAGTACCTTGCACGCAGAATTTTGTGGGTAGTAACAGAGATGAGAAATGACCCCCATAGGCTTGATCATGGAAGGCTGAGAAAATCTTCTTTTGTTGCTCTTTGTCAACACATTTCAAGAATCTTCCATCCACTCCTCATTTGAACAAAGCATTCTCCCATAACACGTATTGTGCTTGATCTTAGTTTGATAGCCCTCTTCTCCTTGGCAGTTAAATGAGATGGGCATTCACCATAGGTGAGGAAGTGAGCAATGTCAGCAGTATCATTCATCCATTGAGCTGAGAAATAGAATAATAGGAACATCAACCTCATCCTTAGGCAACTCATGACCAACTCCTGCAACAATGAGTTCACATAGGCCTTTACCCCGAACTAGTTTAGTTGGTCTGATGTCAATATCATATTCTTAAACCTTTGCGACCCAGTTTCCTCTCTTAGTTCCAAATTCTTGTTGTGTAAGAATAGACTTGATGGTTGTATTAGGCACCAAGTACCACAAAGTGAGAGTTAAGGATATAGAATCGAAACTGCTTAACAACTTTAACCACTGCAAAAGCATGTTTCTCCATCATAGTGTACTTCAACTTGTGATTTTTAAGAATATAACTCATGAATGCAATTGGGAGCTCGTGACCTTTAAAATCTTTCTGGGTCAACACAAGCCAGGGTATTTTCTGTGGCATAGCAATAGATAATAAAATCTTTGCTGAAATCTAGACATGCTAAGATAGGAGTCTTAGCAATAGCTTTTTTAATATTTTCAAATGCTTCCTTTCCATCAGTGGGCTCAACCAAATATCTGCTTTCCTTTCATCATCTGAGAGATATTCAAAGTTAACTCTGTAAAATCAGGGATGAATCTTCTCAGGAAGTTGATCTTACCAAAGAAAGAATGCACTCCCTTTTTACTTGTAGGAAGAGGAATCTATTGAATAGCTTGAACTCGTTCAGGATCAATCTTGATTCCTTCCTTGGAGACAACATGTCCCAACAATTTTCCCTCCGTGACACAAAAGACAAATTTCTTGGGATTCAGGGAAACTCCATGTTCTCTGCATTTCAAGAGAACTATTTCTAGATGCGTTGAAAGTGATCTGCTCTGTTTTTGGAAAATACAGTTAGGTCATCTAGATACACAACAATACATTTTCCTTTCAGGCTTCCAAAGGCCAAGTCCATAGCTCTTTGAAAGGTGGCACCATCATGAGACCAAAGGGCATCCTCTTGTAAGCAAAAGTACCCCAAGGAGTGGTAAAGGCTAGTCTTGTGTTGATCTGCAGTGTTGACTTCTACTTGGTTATATCCTGAGAAACCGTCAAGCATGGACAACATCTTAGCTCCTATAACAGACTTGCAACACTTGGTCCATCATGGGTAGGGGGTAGTTGTCCTTCAAAGAAGCTTGATTCAGATTCCTGAAATCAACATAGATCCGAATCTCACCATTTTTCTTCCTAACAGGCACAATGTTAGCAATCCAAGTTGAATGATGAATGGGAAAGATAATTTTGGCCTTCAACAACTTTTGTATCTCCTGAAAAATGGTGTCAACAATCTTTGGATTGTACTGCCTTTGCTTTTGTTTGAAAGGTTTAATCCCAGGTTTGAGAGGAATGAAATGTTGCATTTCTTTTGGCTGAAAAGCTTTCAGATCATCATAAGAATAAGCAAGTACATCAATGTACTTCTTCAAAAGATTTACTACCTTCTTCTTTTCCTCTTGTGTGCAACATTTCCCAATGTTCACCATTTTGGGGTCAGTAGAGCCCCCAATGTTAACCTTTTCATATTCAGCAGATTGTTGGGCTCCTCTAGAAGCTTTAGCCTTAACATACCTGTCATGTTTATCAAACAATTCCTCCAGACTCACCAACCCTTTAGGGATCTTGTTACCTTTTAGTCTGATGCACCCATCTTGATCTGTCTCCTCTTTGACACCTTCCTCATTGGAAGATACACTCTCACGAGGCAAATTGTCACTTCCTTGAAATACAATTGTTCAAAGTTATCCCTGAGTTCCAGGAAAGAGAGCAAATGTTGATCATCATTGAAAACTTGCCAGTTGCTTGCATTATCCAGTACACTTGGTCTATGGATCATTTCAATGGTGAATTTATCCTGAGAGAAATCAGGGTGAGGTATCAGCAATGATCCTGAAATAGCTAGAGAATTAGGCCTATTGTTCTTTTCCTTTGCTTTCGCTTCGATGGAGAAGGCATCAATAAATTCAATAGAATCCCAAACCATATTCCTATAATGCTTCAATCTTCTATTCTTTACTTGGAAAAGGTTTCTGACTTGTTTAACAACTAGTTCCGCATCTCCACAAGCCAGAAGATTCTTCACACCTTTCTCCTTTGCCACGTTAAGTCCAAGGATGAGAGCTTCATACTCTGTTGTGTTATTGGTATTTTCAAACTATAGTTTGAATGAGAAAGGATGAATCTTTCCTTCCGGAGATATCAATACCACACCAGCCCCAGAACCATCCGAGGAACAACTTCCATCAAATTCTAAATTCCAAACGCCATTAGGATCTTGAAATACTTCTTTGGGACATTCCATTTCATCCTGGGACATAATCATATAGTTTCCATGCCCAATATCTTCATAAAGTATTTGTGCTTTAGGATCATCTATCTTTTGCACGATATACTCAGATTGCTTCTCATGCAACAACTTCTTCATCTTGTCGTTGACTGGTATAAAGGCATGTGACCAATCCATTTGAATTTCTCGTCCGCATCCTTACGTGAAGTTCCTACTCAACAACATGTCGTATGAAGGAGGGATATCAACTACCAGAATAGTAGCTAAAACCTTTTTCTCGGGTAAGGCAAGAAAAGCTACATGTGCATCTTTAATTCTTCCAACCAAGGGCACCTCCTCGCTCTCCATGAAATAACAAAACCCACACGTGTGTGTGAGAGTAAGGCCTAGAGCATGGGCCACTTTAGCGGGCATTACATAATCCGATGCTCCTGAGTTTATGACACAGTTACTAAGTCTATGGCTTGCTATAAGGAGGGTCACATAAAATGGTTTGATTTTCTCATTAGGTGAGGTGACTGCAGCCACAAGGTTTGGTTGGGGTGTGGAAGATGGAGTAGGCAAAATACCTTTAGAAGTATTGGGCGAAGTTTTGGAATGGGAATTGACAAAGTGGACCATTTTGGCAAAGGCTTTTGGATGAGTTTGATAGTACTCAACCTTTGAAATTTGGATTTTTTTCTTCTTAAGGTGATCGATGATATCAAAAGATCCAGAGGTGGATGGGCTATCATCACTAGGAATCCTAGGCTTATCAGGTTTAGGAACTGGAGAAAAAGAAGTTTTAACAGTAGGATTAGGAAAAGAAGAATTAGCAGAACTCACCTTCTGTGTGGATGTAGTGGGAATAGGAGATCCTCTTTTTGCAATTATGGGGATAGTCGTGGGATGCTCCTTGGACCTCTTAGTGGGCTGCATCACTTTCTCCTTCTTATTTGTGTCTGCCCAAGTCATAACAGCATATGACTCACTGTTCATCTCTGCTACTACTTCATCATAATCATCTTCTTCATCAACACCTTCAGTGGTGAAGAAATTAACCCGAGACCCCTCAAGTTCTTCCAGCTCTTCATCAGCCTCTTCTTCAGGTTCTTCAAAATCTTCATTAACCTCTTCATCATCAGGTTCTTTAACCTCACAAGTTGCATTAACAGGGACCTTGATGGGTGGTCCCTCAATTGCCAGCCTTGTCTGAGAGGAAGGCAAACGATTTCTAGGCTGAAAATTCCTCCTTGGAACATCTGTATAAGGAGCATGTTGAGCCAATTGTTTCTTGATGGTAATAAGGTCATTAGCAAGCTTTTGTACTAATTGATTTGCATTAGCTCTAGGAGTAGAGGAAGAGGAAGAAGAAGCTTTAGATTTGGAAGGATCTCTTTTCAACTTACCAGACATGATCAAGTCATCTTCAACACTAATAAACGACTAATCTTTGGTCCTCATCCAATGTTGCAAGGTTGGCTCTCCTCAACGCATAGCTTACTTCGAGCAATTGAGCATTCAAGAAGAAACATTTTGAATTTGATCTACAGGCTGGGTATCTGGTGGGATTTTGTTAATCAGCTTATTGAACCTGGCCACAAATTCTCTCATGGGCTCCTGTGGTTCTTTCTTTATTTGAGAAATCTGAGCTAGCAAAGCATGCACATCTTCTGCAGGTTTGAAACGGTTCTCAAATCTTGTTCTCATCGTGGTCCAACTAGTAATGGCCCCAGTAGGAAGATGATAGAACCAATCTGCCGCATTATCTTGCAAAGTCTCTACAAAAAGCCTCACCGAGACATCTTCATGCTCAACTCCGAGGACTCCACATGCAACTATGAAAGCTGCAATATGCTCATCAGGATGCACCTTGCCATCACCTCTGAACTTGGGAAAGTTCTTCTGTTACCCCTGGGTAACTCATGCAAAGGTTGAGGGAGGGCAAGAGGCCCAACACGATGGCCCCAAGGTAATGGAACTGCCATCCTTGGAAAAAATGCTTGAAGAGGAACTAAAACACCAACAAGAATCAAAGCATGGAGATTAGAGTTGAGTTTCTCTTGAGGGATACCACTCCCAAGGGTTCTGTTTTCAACAAGGGGTGTGCTTGTAGAATGAGTTCTTCTATTTCTCCCTGTTGAAGGAAGAGGAAAACCTTGTTGCTCCAAGAGTTGAAACTGAGAATCTTCGATTCCAAGAGCCCTCCTACCGCGGGTAAATCTTAGAGTCGCAGATCAGAAAATGATCAAGAAATTGTTCTTAAAACTGGAATCCGTCAAAAATGAATCCCAAAAGAGAGTTGTCAAAAACTATTGGTTGTCAAATAAGGACTTTAATGAAAGCAATAGTCAAGGGACAGAAAGTCCCTCCTCTTTAATGGGAGAGGTTCCCTTATTTAAAGGCAAAAACTTATTTACAAATGTACAACGTTTAGTTTTAAAGAGGAACTCTGATATCATGAAAGTGTTTCAAATGACCGATTATCAATACAAAAGGACAGAAGAACTAAGGAATGGGAAAAGGTAGAATAGCATTCTCGGGAAATATAGATAGCAAAATAATTCCTTATAAATGCCGAACTGGGATCATATAGAACAAAATCATTTGTGTTAAAACCATAAGATGTTATTTCACAGACACAAAGTTCCAGAGATGACATCCACAAGAATACAAAGCTTCTTGATGTAAAATAGATTAATGATTCAATAATTTTAACAGATAGGAAAGAATGAATAAGCACAAATAGAAACAGAAAGGGAAATCTTCTTGTATTGATAGCTTTTGACTCTTTTACACTTTCAAAAATAATCAGAGTTCTAGCCCCTTAGAATGGCGTGGAGAGCTCATTATATATCTTACAAATTGGTTACATTTGGTAACCATTTCTTTTAACTAAAAGATTAATTAAGGAAATGCACAAAACAATGTCCTTAATTAATTTACAAGGAGCTCAGCACTAAGAATAGAAGAAGAAAAAGAGAAGCTAGAAGAGAAAACATCCGTTTATGGCTGAGGAGGGCCCACTGATTTGAGAATCCGATGCCTGAATTTTTTTAATGCCTCAGCTATCTCCATACCTCGTGGGATTGTTGTGTTAGTAGTGGCGTGAGACCAAGTGCCTAGACATTTCTCCATATCTTTATCGAACTCGGTATGCTCCATGTATTCTTTATTGGCCTCATCAATGGCAGATTGAAGAGAGCAAATATCCTTTATCTTCTCTTTGGTAATTAATTCTTCTTTGAACAAGTCTTCTTTGACAAATGTTCTGAACTGAGCTTTGATCTCTTGAAGAGAGAAAGGAACACCTGAAGTTTCATCATGAAGATGGCAATGAATATCTTTAAAGGCAGAGGAAACACAAGTTTTGAAAGACTCTCCTTTCTGCCAACTGTTCCTCAATTCTCCCAATGCTTCCTCCAGAACCTTTATCTTCCATTCAACACTAAAAATCCATGTCTTTGATAAGTTGTTCTTGGCATCATCAAAGACTTTACTAGCCAATAATATCTTCTCATCAGTCTGACCCATCAGGTGAAGATTTGTAATACAACTACTCCAAACCTTCAACTCTTTGTCCATAGCTCTAATTGAGGAGGAGAGTTTCTGCTACAAGTTGGCCACCTTTTCATTGGTTTTGAAGGCCTCCATAATGAAGTTCAAACCTCGTTATAGTCATGTCATCAACCATAGCCTCCATGGCCTTTCCATAAGTGGAATACCTATGTATGTCCTTGATACTCTGAACTTCATCCTGACTGAGAATCATGGGAGGTGGAAGGGCAGCCAATGGGGCAGGATCCAAAACCTTATCCTTGGCCAACAATGACTTGATAAAGCTGGAAAGAACTTGGTTCTGTTCTTCCAACTGTTCTATGGTCTGCTTGCCCTTCTCAACTCGTTCAATAACCCTTGTTACCGTTTCCTGAAGGTTATGAACCTCACTCTCAGGAGTGGATTCTCCCATTGGGATCCTTGAAAGCTCTAAATTAGAGACCAAAAGATCCTGCTCTGCCTTATCAACCTTGGGCTTTGCAACCTCCAGGAACTACTGGCCTTGAGCATTAGTTACTATCCTTGAAGTGGTCTTGGCTTTCTTTCTTTGGAGGGGAGGGGCAGTACACAACAGAGCTGCCACAACATCAAAATTTGGCCCTGTTAGACAAGAAGAAGATTTCCTCTTCTGTTGTCAACCATGGGTTGCACCCAAGCAAAGGTAGAAGAAGAAGAGGAAGGAACAAGGGCCCAAGAGCAAGTGAACTCATGGCACTTAGAGTATTAACCATTGTTGCCTCTAGCAAAGAAGTGGATGGAGCATCAGGAGCTTCCTTTGCAGAGGAGTTTATGGTATTAGGAGGTTCAATACTAGACATTTCCTTTTCTTCTTCAACAGTGACTTCAAGAGCTCCCGTAGGATTTGGCACTTCACCGTCATCACTCTCACTAAGAACAATAATGTTCTCTGGTCCTGAAGGTAATTCGAATGCTCAAGAAGAGGTTCTTCCTCAATTGGTTCTTGTTTAACCTCTTTGATCTTCTTTTGATATACTTGAGTAGAAGGAGTAGATGACTCAGGCTCTTTCATTGAGGAAGAATGAGGGGTTTGCTCAAGTACCTCGGTACTGGTTGTATGTGCTTCCTTCCCTGGTGTAGAGGTATCTCTGGAAGAAGATCCACCCTGATTCTTCTTGAGCTCATGAACCTTCCTGTCAAACCAAACTTTAGTTCTTACAAGAACAGGGGCAATAATCTCAACCAAATCATCTCTCTCTTTTTTGTACCAATCCAGATCTTCTAAAGGAGTGTGTTTGATTGATGTTTCATATTCAAAGGACTATAAGTCCTCATCATCATCCTTAAATCCTTCAGGAACTTGGTAGAGATTGAGATATCTAATTTGTTGTAGAGAGAGTCTGCCATAGTGCCTCCATCTAGCTTCAAAATCATCTGCACAATTAGCCCAGTAATCCTCAGTATCTAGCTTGTGATGATAGATTATCCTGAGGTTCTGATCAATAAACTTCTTCAGATCAAAACAAGTTCTAGGTCGAAGAAATGGACAAGTGAGAGGAGCGATAGCCCTTTCTACATTTTGGGCATCCAAAGTTGTTTTACATGTATAGTTTCCTAAGGAGATAGGGAATTGCAGACCAATGATCTTCTTGTCACTGCAGTTCTATGGAGTTTATCAAGTTGCTGCACACTTCAACCGAGAACCATTTTATCATTGCAAAACATGGGGAGCTTGAGGGTGTATTTTCATACCACTAACTCCGATGTATGAAAGCCTATTGAATTAGATGAAGAAAGCCCCATACTTGGCTATTAGGTTCATAGCTTCATCAGAAAATCTCCTAGCAGTATCACCTTCCAAGAGTCTTACAATATACATGGTGAAAGCATCATTGACTCTTCTGAAATTGTGATTGCTAGCTTCAAGGGTAAACTAAGGGAAGTATGCATAAATAGGCTCATTCTTCTGGCCCTCCATGTATGTGTGGTGTCACCCAGATTTCATCCCGAAATCTGTGACTACCATATACGAAAAATTTCATACTTTTAAAATAATGGTTTGTTTTGTGTTTTTATTGCTCGAAAGTTCTTGTATTGTGTCGGGATATTCCCAAAGAGCCATATTAGCCTTTTTCGCCAAATACCTAGATGCCTAAAATTGTTAAATTTTGTCGTCAAGATTTGTTTGCGGGAAATTTGTATTTAATTATTTTTAGCCCCGTATGAGGCTATTTGCGCTCCGTTTTAACTCTGTTATGATCGAACATATCATTATTCCTATATACCGTAAAGGTTTTAACTAAAAATAAGTTTTGGGCTTCATTTGTGACTTTTGGCAATTTTTCGTGTTTTTGTGTTTTTCCGTTTCGCTTTTCGTGAAATTCTCTAGAACAATTCCTTTGTCGGTGTAAGCTCGATTCTTGGCCTACACAAGAATGGAGAACATATACGCACATTATCCCCGTGAGGAAGTCACCATCGGAGGTCTGGATCACTGGAAAAAACAAAGTCGTGCACAGAAAAGCCCCTGCGGGGTTGGACACATTTTTAGAAAACAAAGGATTCAAGCTGCAATGGGAAAAATAGAAGCAGCAGACAAGTGGGATTTTATTGCCTGCCTTGCAGGGTACTTTTTCCCGTGATAGAAAATTCACTTAAGCTGCAGTGGGAAAATTAGAGGCAACAAGCAGACGAGAATTTATTGCCTGCCTTGCAGGGTAAAAATTCCCATGGTAAAATAAAAGAAAAGTGACTTAAGTGAAATCATTGGATTTTATTGCCTGCCTTGCAGGGTAAATAATTCCATTGTCAAAGTCAAATCACTTAAGTGGATCATGAGATTTCCGGGGCTGCCTTGCAGGGTAAAGAATCCCATTGTGAATTTTTAAAAAAATATAATTCTATTATGCAAAAAAGTGCGACCCACCTTGGGTGAATAATAATGCATTAAATAAATATTTGTTAATATTTATTCACCCAATTTGGCACCTGTGCTTGTGGAAAAGTCAACAAAGGGAAGTGGACATAAGGAATTTAAAAATAGAAGTCCAAAATTAAATAAATTTAATTTATTTAATGCAACCCCTTATGAGAAGGAATTAATATTTTTTTAAGTATTAAATGATTATATTAATTCCTATTTTAAGTGGCTATGGTCAAAGCACACCGTGAAGCTTAAGTGAAGTGAAGTGCGAGATGATTAAATTGAATTAATTTAATTTATTGGATGGTTATCCTTAAACATGCTATTTTTAAAGAAATAAGCATGATTTTTAATTAATTAATTACCAGAATAGGAAAGACAATTATTAATTTAGAATTATGAGAGTTATATAAGTATGGGCTGCCATATGGGTGAATTATTTAATTCACAGTGAAGAATCGCAGCCAAGAGGAAAAGTGCATCCGATTTAAAGAAGGATTTTGCTCAGGCAAGGTGGAAACAAGGTATTTGAAGAAGGATTTTGCTCAGGCAAGGTGGCAACAAGGCTAAAAGCTTCCAAATTTGGTGCATGCTTTGAAGGAGGTTGATCTTTGTCTGCATAATTGTTTGCATAAGTGTTACAGGTGCTAAGGAATTCATTACAGGTGTTTTTCAAAAGAAAAAGAACTTTAATCAATGTCCAATACATTGAATATTTCCTCCGAATTTGAAGGATTATCCAGATCTACACCAGTTTTGAAGAATTTCAGTCAAATAAGAAGAAAAAGAATTGTTTAGACAAAGATAGACAAAGCTATGGCGAAGAAAGATGAAAAAGAAAGCACAACGGAGTCATGCATCACTTCTAAATTTGCAGATATTGGAGACACGGATCAAGGCTCGGAACCTCTTGCTGAATTGATAGACAGATCTAGAGCAAGAAAGACTTCACTCATGCCTACTACAGAAAACTTCACTCATGCGTGCAGATTAAAAGCAATGGAATTATTAGAGTTGCGGCTTTTCCATCCACAAACCCAAATTGTCGAGTTTGTTATGCAGTGCGAGATCAGATCCAGATCTCATAGTTACGCAAAAGCTTAGGAACAAAGGCTTCATCCTCTTATTTCAAATGCAGCCCGTGAAGAAGTCAACATGCGTGGAAAAGTCCTTCCAAGATCTTGTGTAAATGCTCCCATCTTCCAGTTGAAGCCTTCATTGAATTTTCATTCATCCGAAGTGTTTTCAGGAAGTTTTAATTGCTCATATGCAATTAAAAATAAGAAAGATGAGTTATCTACGACAAACATTGCATTGATGCATGTACATGAGAAGAACTGCAAAAGTTTCAAGGATAAAAGAGAAGACAAGACAAAGGAAAAGTTCCATCCGCTTCCAATTCCAGCTTGCTTCCAAATCCACTACCCCAGATCGAGTTTGGTGAGAATCAAAGGCAAAAGAATCACCGTGACGCAGACATGAAAAAGGACAAGACTGCAGCTTTCCTCTTCCTTCTTCTTTCCTCCGACAAAGTAATTGAGCGATCAATTAAATTATACAACTTAAGTGATTGGTTTAAAAGCCATTACTTGAAGAAGTCAACTACTTGGAGATAGGTGGCGGACATGCAAAATAGAAGGTTCTATTTTCAGTTGCAAATCATACATGTCATGCAAAGAGGAATTCCAGGAGGGAGATTGCCAGTTGTTTCTTTTCCGACTTCCACATGTGTCAGTTCAACTAAAAGCTTCCGACTTGTAATTGCCCCTCTACATTCTATAAGTAGAAGAAGAACCTACGGGTTAAATAATCAGAATTTGTAAGCAACAACCTTGTGTTCCAGACTTTGTCTTTGAAACTCTTGAGAGCCACTTAAGCAAAGGAATATATAGGAGTAGATTTTGGAGAACTTTGTGTCACGGCGTATTGTGTTTCTTGCTTTTTATCTTAGATCTTTAAATAAAGCGTGTTATTTCGAGATCTAGATCCGGAGCTACCTTTGCTTATGATTCTGTGTTTATATCTATTGGATTCTTCTATGTGCATGTAATCAACTCTATCATCTACCGATTGAGATGCACATCTTCCCCATTTCTTCGTGTTTATGTAATTACCTTCTTCTATAACTTTTCCTTTCTTTAAATAAAGCGCTTATTTGCTACGTGAAGCTGTTCAATTATGGTTCATGAACTGAGTAGTTAAAGTAAAACCCTATTTAGATATTAGCAAACTTTAATTGACAAATCTGACACGGGAGCCTCACTGGTAAATGAGGGAGATTTATCTCATGACTGCCTAGGTTTTGTGCTATGTAGAAAATCTAGCCAACAATGTGAAACCAAACCACCACGGATGCGGCCAGGGGTATACATGAGATAAGAAGTCATATAGAACTTCTTAGTCTCTTTGAACACTAGACAATTGCTCAGTCAAATTCATGCAAACAATTTCAGCCCAATTAATGTTATGCTTGTCCTCAGATGATATTTATAAAGGGGCACATCAGAAGTGAAATTCATTTATGGAAGGCAACCCCATGATACGGGCAAGCAAAATTATAAAATCGCAGACAACTCATTAAAATCAACCCTAAATAATGCCTTAGAGTCGGGACGCTCCTTCTTAGGGTTCTTTAACCATGATTTTGCTATTCGGGCCTTATAATTCTCCTTTGTCTTGATCGAACAAGGTTTGAGCTTGAGCACGAGTGAGAACTATGGAATCTTCAGTCTCTGGAATGCGTAGGGCAGCAACAATGGCGACAACATCCAATTTAACAATTAATTCCCCATGCACATTAGTAAGTTCCTTGGTATCTAGGGTTAAAATGGGCTCTGCAAGCAAGCACGGTGTCGGCACATTGTACAAAGATAGGAAAACCAGCCGCATATGCAATTCCACATCTGATCATTTGTGCCATGGGAGCAGGATTAGAGCATGTTAGTCTGCCCCAAAAATCTCCAAAATCTAAGTGTCGAACCTCACTATCTCCAATATCAGGTACAGAGGTCTCAAGAGGTGACACATGTTCTTGACCTTGAAACTTGATCTTCATTTTGCAACGTGCGGGGAATAGCCTTCCAAGATCAAAATCGCGATGAAAATGCAAAGGGATACAGGGGCACGAGCAAACGACTTTAATGGCAAGGATTCGAGCAAGAGATGGCAAGTGAGCAATGTGACAAATGCATAGGGGATAGTCCCATTAAATAGTCGTTCAGGAGAGAGAAGGTCATTAAATGCACATTAAATTCACCTTGCACCGACTCAAAAAGATGAAAAGCAGAAAAGCGGAGAAAACTGGCCCAGACGGTCTTTGGTACATTTGGGACATGAGGGACACGAAGACGTGATCCGCCGACACAAAGCGATGCAGGAATGCGGGCCAAATGAGAACGAGCAATCCAGGACTCGAAACGTGAAGGACGTGAGGAACGCGAAAACACTATTCGGTCAATGCGCCCGGCAAGTGGGAATTCGAGAACATAAAGCATGACGCATTTGGGACAGATGGGACAAAAGTATGCGCAGAACTTGATGCGGGCGATCGAGGAAAAGGAAGTCTGGGTGAACTTGGGACAAACGGACCAAAAAGTTTCGATAAAGCCATCAATCAAGGATTCATGGGAAAGCGGCTGATCGGCGAACAAAAGGCCTCGGCAAGATTGGGACATGAGGGACAAAAATGTCTGACAGACCCACAAATCACCAAAATGACTCCAATAAATGCGAATTTTCACTATCTCCTCCAATTTTACTTCACTAGAACATTACTAAAGGGTGCCAACTCAAAAATTTTCAAATTTCCAACTTTCAAAAGAGGGGAAATTTTGAGAGGACAACACGCAATTGGGAGGTAAAAATTTACAACAATTCTTTCCAAGCCTACTAGCAAAGATCCTCGACTCGCCAAATGCAAACATAACACAAGGATTGCTCAAAATGTGGGTAAACAACCAAGGTGATCACTCAAAGACAATTTCGCGTAAAGGGGAAGCGAAGCGACAGGAGGTCGCAATAGGAGGAATTTAACGCAAAGAGGGAGGTTGGAAATCAAAAAAGCAAGGGGATTATAACCCCATATCAACACCTCTAACATGGTCATCAAAGTTGTGTGTTAATGAGTTTAAAGAGAAAGGTGGCTTGCATAGAGATGAAGGAGCAAATGAAAGATACTAAGTTTCATGAGATTGCCAAATCTAGCCGAAAATTTGAACAAGAAAATAAAATGCTCAAAGACCAAATAAATAATTTGCAACACATCTTGGAAACAGGCAACAAGAGATAATATCATTAAAGCTTGAGCTAAAACAAAGTAGGAAAAGTAGCATAGCTTCAACAGTGGAGAAAGAGATACTCTGCAGATCAAAGAGATACAATCGACAATGGCAAACATGGAAATCAAGGAAAATAAAATGTTAGAAAAATTAGAAGAGGTCAAGTCATGAGCACGGGTAGTAAGAGAACCAATAGAAACACAAAAATAGATAATAAATAAGCGAGATCAAGCTACAAATGTCTTAGTTGAAACTCATGAGCATGAGGGCCGCAAAGTGCCAAAATTTGAAGCTTATGTAAAAGGCTCGGTTTGGAATGAATTGGTGGATAATGGAAAAGGGCTTGGAGGGGTAACGATTAAGTTAGGGCAACATGGGAAGGAGTCATAAAGGAGGGAATAGAGGATCAATACATATAAATGAAATTAAAAGACAAGGAAGATACAATTTATATAATGAACTGCTACTTTTCTCCCTAAGGTTCTAAAACATACAAGAAAAGGAACCTGGATAGAGAAAATACTTTGCAAACATTGAAAAAAGATATTGTAGAATTTTGTGCCACAGGCTAGGACATTTTACTAGGGGACTTTAATGCAAGAACATCAAATAATTAGGCTCTTTTCCTTTGTATGAAAGATGGGTGGAACAACAACCCTTTGTGGTTAGATGAAGATGAGCAACAAAAGTGGGAAAGGGTCTCACAAGACAAAAAGGTGGTATCTCTCATTTTGGAGCTGAATTATTGGGGATATGCAGTTTACATAATTTGATCATTTGTAATGGGGTAAAATCATGGCCGAAGTCAGGAAGCATCACACGTCATACTCACAATGGACGAAGCGTTGTGGATTATGCTATCCGTTCACAAAGCATTATGTCACGAGTATCGAGGTAGAGATAGGAAGCTGCCCAATTGAAATGAAATCAGATCACAACACTTGTTCTTATGAAGATTAATTTTAAAAAATACGATCAACAAAGGACTAATCTTCAAATGAAATAAGAAAAAGATGTTCAAAGCAGAATTCTTTTGACTCAGGAGAATCAAGACACTTTTAAAGCTATGATTACAAAACAGATTCAAGAAATTCAAGATTTTGATAGTTTCAAAGGGAACAAGAGATTTATGAACATCGAGAATTTGATGGTTATAATTCACACAACACTCCTAGAGTGCAAGCATTGTAGAGCTAGAAGAAGTACCAAAAATAGTTTCCCAGCTAATATGTGGTTTGATGATGATTGCAAGGCTGCAAAGAAAATGGTGAATATCTTGGGAAAGGATAAAACATATATAAAAGCGTACAAAAATCTAGTGAGAGATAAAAAGGAAGAATTCATGAAGATAAGGAGGAAGGAGCTGATTTCTATGGGAAAAATAATCTGGGAGGCTTTTGGAGAGCTTCAACAGACTAGAACAAATGTGGAGAACAATATCACAGATATCCAATGGTTAGAATATGCAAAAATGTTGTATCAAAACAAAGATCCTCTCCCTCCTGTAATTGAAAATAAGGACAAAAATTTAGTGAGTAATAAAAAGGAAGAATTCATGAAGATGAGTAAGGAGCTGATTTCTATGGGGAAGAATAATTTGGGAGGTTTTGGAGAGAGCTTCAGCAGACTAGAACAAATGTGGAGAACAATATCATAGATATCCAATGGTTAGAATATGCAAAAATATTGTATCAAAACAAATATCCTCCTCCTCCTCCTGTAATTGAAAATAAGGACAAACTCTTTTCTACAAAGGACATCAAGGAAGGAATCAAAAAGTTAGCAAGCAGCAAAGCTCAAGATATTGATGGGCTACAAGTAGAATTTTTAAAATGGAGTATGGATGACATTGCGCCATACATAAAAGAGATTTTGAACAGATTAATTTGGTACGGTTTTTGGAAACTAGACAAGCAACATTGTCCTTCCTATTCACAAAAGTGGTGATGTCAACAATCCATCAAACTACCGCACTATTATGATTAATCCTATTTTCATAAAACTCTTTGGTAGTATGGTGGAACGTAGAATTAGTATTTGGGCTGAAAAGGAAGGTAAAAGGGAAAAAGACAGGTTGGTTTTAGACCAAAACATTCTACTATTGATCATTGTGTCACCCTCAGACACATGATTGAAAAGGTTTGGTACAATCAAGGGGAAGAAGTCTATTGCTTTTTTGTTGACTTCAAAAATACATTTGACACGGTGTCTAGAAGCAAACTTTGGGCCAGAATGAAAGAATTGGGTATACCAGAAAAGTATAGGGCGGTGTTTCATAGGCTTTATGATCAAGTTCAAGCAAAAATAATAATGAAGTATGGCATATCTGAGTGCTTTGGGAATGACATCGGGGTCAAGTAGGGATGTCCTCTGTCTCTCATTCTGTTTGGGCTATACATAGACATGTTAGAGGAGTGGATTGACACGATGGGTGGGAGTGGAGTCCACCTAGCTTCTTATGTGGTAAAATTGTTGCTTTATGTTGATGACCTTATCCTAATGGCTAAAATAGCGCATGGATTGCAAGAACACTTGAGAGCTCTGGAATTATTCTATAAAGAGGTGGGGATGCAGAGTGAACACGAGTAAAACCAAAATAATGATTTTTACTTTAAGAAGAAAACCAAGGCAAATAAATTTTGAGTTTGAAGGTGGTCCCTTGCAAGTGGTAAATGACTACAAGTATTTGGGTCTTGACTTTCACAAAGTAATCTCGGTTGGGAGGTTTGTAGAGCTAAGAGGATACAAGGGGATGGAAAACTTTACATATGCTGCAAAAAAATGCAGATCAGCAGAATTGTGGGATTAGAAAACTAAGTTGACTCTTTTTGGGTTGCTTGTTACTCTAGTGGTTTTATATGGTTGTGAAGTTTGGGGCAGCAACACGTCGACAGTGAAGTGGAGACAAATATAAAGGTTACAATTTTTTTTTATCACAAATAGCTTCAAAATAAAATCCATGGTTCCTTACGAGATCATTCTTGCTGAAGACAGGGCCTTCTCGATTCAGCTTTTGGGGTACTTGAAGAAAGTGTAAAGCATGGACGGTCTCTGGTGGCCCAAGATAGCATTGGAAGAAACATTGAATAGAAGGAAGTGCACTTGGATGAAGCAGAATGAAAAGTGGATGAAGAATTGGGGAATTAGCATGCAGGAATGTCCTAACACTAATGGGGATATCAAAAAGTATGTGAGAGAGAAAGTCAAAACTGCCATGTGGATGAAACAACTGGGAAGAAAAAGAGAATATTATGTCAAGAACTTTAACCCCACATGTGATCATGAGAAAAAGCACTATATGGAGGCGGAAATAAAGTGGAAAGCTAAAATGTTAATTGCCACTGAAATAGGAAGATGGACAATGCCGAAAGAGGAATGGTCTAAAAGAGTTTACCAGTTTTGCAGGTCAGGTTCGTGGAAACGGAATGGCATTTCCTAATGGAGTGTGTAGCATATGAGGACATTCAGAGTAGCTATGCTGATTTTTTAAAAACGGAAGCTCTCACAACCCTGTTTGAAGAGGATAAGATTGCAAAAACAGTAGATTACTTGACTAAAATCCATAATAGAAGGCTCAAGATTAGCAAAGAAATCGAGAAAAAGCAGAAGTAGCAGATTTTGGCCGGTTTCTTTGGTGTATTTGGCTGGCTTGTTTTTGTTTTTTTCGGGTCCCATAGGCTGCTTGGCCTCGTGGACATCATTAAAATCTTTCATTCATTCATTCAACCTGGATCTATATCCTCATCTCTCCATCGCCCACCACTTGACTAAGGTACACCAATAAGGTGTACACCAATAAGGTTTTGGCATACTCACATTTTTTACCATTCAACAACTCAATTTTTGTTTAAAATCTTGAACAATTTTACGGTGAGCTAATTGCTCTTCATAGACCTCCCGAAAACCAATATGTTAGCTAGATAAACAATATCACGAGTCAATTTATTGTCTCAATACCTCATTCACGAAGCGCACAAAGATGGCTTGTGCATTGACAACCCAAACAAAGTGAAACCAACCACTCGAAGAGTCCTTGGTGTTTCTTAAAAACTATCTTCCAAATGTCCTCTTGCTTGACCCTCACTTGAAGATATCCGATTTATGGTCCAACTTCATAAAGTACTTGGCATGTTGTCACCGATCCAATAAATCATCTACCCTAGGCAAATGGATACCAGTTCTTCATAGATATCTTATTCAATCCACTCGATAGTCCATGCACATCCGCCACGCACAATCTTCTTTCAGCATTACAACAATAGACGATCCATTTGGAGAGGTACTTGGTGTAAGTTTTCTGCGCGCCAACAACTTGTGGGGCTACTCTTTAACATCTGCGTTGCAATAACACATTGTCTATATTGCTCGAATTGGGCAATAGACATTCGGTACCAAATGGATCTCATGTTCTATGGTCCATGAACATCCACCACGTCAATCTTCTTTCAAAGCATTACGACGGTAGAGCGATCCATTTGGAGAGGTACTTGGTGTAAGTTTTCCTCCTCCAACAACTTGTGGAGTTGCTCTTTAACATCCCGCACCGCAACAACATATTGTCTATATTGCCTCGAGTTGGGCAAAGGACATTCCGGTACAATTGGATCTCATGTTCTATGGTTCTTTTTGGGGCATCTCTTTAGGTTCTATTAAAAATTACGAAAAAGTGTCCGCCTTCGATTGTTGGGCTTATTGACTTCATCCAATTTTTGTAGCTTTATACAATCTTTGCAACATTAGCTCTTAAGCATGGTGATAAATTAACACTATAGATTACTTAGAGTCTTGTTCACCCCAAAATGTCCAACAATACGTGATGTAGGTGCCTCCCACATCAGCAAAACCCTATGCTCTCTTGGCACATAAAGTTTACTTGCTTTATATAGGAGCTCTTCTTTGGATATAGTAGTCTCTATGGGGCTCATACCCAACATATTTATCGCTGCACACAGTCTAATAAACTTGGTTGAAATTGACATCATGTTCATAATTCGCTCAATACAATTCAACAAGAAAAGGCTCCTACTTCAATAATCTACGTACTACAAAGACGAGATGTTTTATATAGCATATTGGCCACCGTGTTAGTTACTTCAATAATCATGATCTTTGCAACTTTGTTTGTGCTAGTAGGTTTTGCAAGAGTTTATAATTGGTGTGCACCACTCTCTTTCCCCATGAGGTAATGCTTCCACTTCTTCACTTTGCCAAAACAAGAGTATACAAATCCTTATTATAGGTGCCGTAATTCAACACCGCCATCCGAACATTTCAAAATGGTAATAAATGTGAGCTGCGCTTGTAGCAAACACCACACCCATAGCAGAATCACATACGATTGTCTCTACCTTGAAAGTAGCTTGTAAATTGGGTAAGGCAAGGAAGGGCCATGTACTTATGTTTTTTTTTCTCCCCTAAAATGCTTGTTGCTGTCTATTATCCCATTAGAACTTCCTTCCTTTGCTATAACTTCATCTAGCATGGTAGTGATGTATGAGAAGTTCTTTACAAGTTAACAAAGGCATTAGGCTGCACCTACAAAACTCCATGTCTTGCTCATGATAGTGGGCTTTGGCCAATCGACAATCACTTCAACCTTAATGGATCTATCATTAACTTATCATCACCCACCATGTGACTAAGGTACACCAATGAGGTTTGGCATACTTGGGCTTCTTACCATTCAACAATTTATTCTCCTTGAAAATCTCGAACCCTTTTTCAAGGTTAGTTAAATGCTCTTCATACGACCTATTGAAAACCAATATGTCATCTAGATAAATAATAATACAAGAGTCAATTAATGACCTCAATACCTCATTCATGAGAAATGAAGGTATTTCGGTGCATCACACAACCCAAATGGTACATCCATCCTATCAAGAGTCCTTTGCATGCTTTGAATGCTTTATTGCAAACGTTCTCTAACTTGACCCTCGATGATATTGAGATTTAAGGTCCCGCTTTGTAAGTAGTTGGGATCTGCTATTAATCCAATAAATCATCTATTTGGGAGAACGGATATTAGTTCTTCATAGTAATCTTATTTACTTGCCAATAGTCTATGCACATCCGCATGTACCATCTTTCCTTAACACTATAATAGGCAACTGTCTGATGAAAGGCGGTTTGGTCTAATTATCCTTGCTACAACAACTTGAGTGCTCTTTAACTTCTTGCGATTGAAAAACTCTCTGTCGATAGGGCCCTAACTTGGGCAAAGGTCATTCCAGTACAATTGGATCCCATATTCTATGGCTCTTATTTGGGGGCAGCCCCTTAGGTTGTACAAACGATTATGAAAAATTGCTCTCTAAATTAGTCACACTTTGTGTTGTTTTAGGTAAAAATAATGTTCATGTTTTCCTTGAGCTCAATCCCTTTTTGCTCTTCTTTTCGAGTCAATATCAACAAAACAAACATACCATTGACATTGATCAATGGTTTGGCTTGCTTTGTTTATCATGGCGACTTGTCTATTTTTATCAACTGTGCATAAAGTTTATGGTTTTCCATCCAAATCAAACTATACTTGATTAGGCTCTCGAAATATTTAGCATCCGTGAGGTATGGGTATGGTCTACCAAAGATTACACCACAAACATCCAAAGGAACCAACACTTTGTCCTTGTAATCGAACCTCTCGCTACATTGCTACTTCACCTTATTTTCTTCACCATCCTTCAACCAACCATTTTTCCTTTTTGCGAATTTTGATATGAAAAAGCTTCTTTATTTCTTCTTCATGTTTCTCTTTGGAGCTTTCACCCACCATATGCATCTCTTTACACATAACAACGGATCATATCATGCGAAGTCAGAATCACCTCAAATATTTTCCAATGTTCCACCAAGTTTTCGGGACGGGCGGCGTGTTTCAGGACGGATTTTTTGGAGGCCTTTTTAGGGGATGACAAAGGACGACTATTAAAAATATGGATTTTTTTAAAAATATAGGAAATTTCAAACATTCATATAATAACTTTGCTAAAGCATTCATCACACACATTATAGACCCTTAATACATAAAATTAGAGTTGAATTGAGATTTCACATAAGATTTAACCTTAAAAATATAGCTAATTTCAAATATTCATATGATAACATTTTGATAAACTTAAAGTTAAACTTAAAGCATTCATCACACACATCATAAAACTTTAATACATAAAACTAGAGTTGAATTGAGATTTCACATAAGATTCAATTTTCAATTACAATGAAATGCCCAAGGGCTACAAAATGTCTGAAACATAGAAAATCAAAATGAAAATATATTGTTGCCCCTAATCAAACTCTGCTAAAGTGGCATCAAAATCAGACCTTTAGTCTGAGTCAATGGAACTATGAGGGGCTGCCTCATGCAATGGAAACCCAATCAATCCCACCTATGCCTCCTCATCAATTTGCGTAGCATCTTCGGGATCAACATCCCAATGTGTGGTTGGAGTCTAACGATACTTAGGAGTTGCATCTTCGGGATCAACATCCCAACGTGTGGTGGAGTCTGACGATACTTAGGAGTCTGTCGATCCTGAAGTCTCAAGGCACTATGCACAACTACTAACTTCTTTGCTCGTCGAGAGGTAAGTTGGTTCCTCTTAACTGTGTGGATGAGGCCATATGTGGACCAATACCTCTTGTAGCAGAGGAACTAACAACTTGTGAAAAGAGGCGAGTGGCAAGAATCCTCAAGTCTGGTGCATCCTTGTCATGCCATGTCCACCATCCAATAGGGTCTACTTGAGCTAATGTAGCTCTATCTGTCCTCGCCTTTAGTTTGCTAAATGTTGGTCCACGGAGATTGACAAAGGATAGCCATTGGGTCCGCAATAAAGTGGACTCCTCATCAGTGTACATCTTTTAAAAGGCCTTCATGAGCCCTTCTTTCACCTCTTCATCATCAGATGGAGGCACTCTCCTAGGTCGTGTTGCATACCATTTGGGATTTAGAGCATAGGTTGCCATATAAAGCGGGGTGTTCATTGTGTTACACCGCCATGTCGAATGGGCCTGATATGCACCTCATAAAATCCCAAAGTAGGATCCTTTCTATGAATGGCTTGCTTCATTTGTTCGAGCATGTTGTCAAATGTCTCATAAATCTCTCCAAAACTAGGAGAGTCTGTATCAGCATATCTTATGACCCCCACTACAGGTGAGATGATGGAGCAAACATATCTGCAAACAAGTTACAAAAAAATTAGAAAATATTAAGAATGAAAAACTAAACTAATTTACAAGTTATAAACATGGATAAAAATATTTAAAAATTAAAAACTAAACTTAAATATATAAAATCAGCAATAGCTTACCTCATTGTGGGCCACCAATCATCGTCGAGGATATTTTTTTCACACATTTTCCTTCAGAAGTGTTTGCCTCTGGCCATCTACCCCACTCTTGATTAACCATCATTAATTGTAAAGCCTCCTGCACCTCAAGCATCCTCTCTAACAAAATGAAATAGCTGGCATATCTAGTGTGCACGGGTTTGAGGAATTCCTTCCTCGAAAAAGACCTGAATAGAACAAGTGAGGTGTGATAGTTGAAAATGAACATCTATATGTGTCTAGCCTTTGCCACCACTGTCTTCACCCAATCTATCTTTCCAATGTCTTTCAATGTGTTGTTCAACGCATGAACACAACATGAAGTCCAGAAAATGTGCTTGTAAGCAACCTCAACCATCATGCCAACTAACTTACATACGCAAGCTAAATCAGTCACCACTTGTACAACATTAGAGGGCCCAATATCCTCTATGGGATCCTTCAAAATTTGAAATTGGAAGGTTGCATTCTTTCTCTTCCCTATACAATCAATAGCTCTAAGAAAATAAGGGCCAGCAGGATATGTGACAATGATATTGATGAGTGGCCATTGTTTAATATCGGTCCACCCATCCATGATGATAGAGCATCCCACCTATATCGAAGTTTGCCTCATCTCCTCCATCAATACACTCACATTAGAATATTCTTTATCAAGGAGGTTGGTTCGTAGTTTGTGTTCTCCAAGAGGGACATATGAGGAACCAACAAACATTACATCTTTGAACATTTGTTTGAAGAAAGGGGAACATGACACATGAAATGGTATAGGATTGGCAAAGAAGAATTTGGCAATAGAAGAGTCAACTACTTCCCTTGATTGCACATTAAATATCTCTGTAACAGTAGAAGTCTTTCTCTTTCCCTTGGCAAAATCCTCTCCCCTTTGACTTTCAACATCCATGGATTGGGTAGGCAATTGTGTACTATGCGTAGTCTCCAATGGCATCCCTTTTTCGTTGCCTCACCCTCCATGTGCAACCTAGTCACTTCGGCCTTCTCAGCTAATGTTATTCTTTCACAACCTCTTACCCCTTGTCCAACTATGCCCAAAAGATGTGAATAAACCCGCGTGTAGTTGCCCCTAAATTCTTTGTTGCAAATATGGCACAACCACACTCTACTCCCCCCTGATTTTTTTTTTGTCAATGGTTGTTGCAAATTGTGAAAGAGGATTTTTAGGATTGAATGGCCCCTTTGCATAGATTTTGAGGAGTTGAGAAGGGCAATCAAACGGATTATTTGAACCCATAGTTGCTGCAACACTCTCACTCCTTGAAGAAACCCTATTTCTAGTTCTACCTCTATGTTGCATTGCCATTTGAATCTCTTCACCCTCACTACCCTCACTGTTGCTCATTGTTTTTTATTGGAAATGCAACACTCAACTACTACTGCAAGAAAAAAAAATCTCTACGTTTTTTAAGTTTGAACTTTGAAAAAAAAATGAAAAAATAGTTTGTGCAAATTTGTAAAATGAACAAAGGATGATAAACATACCTCTAATGGAGTAGAATATTGCTCTCTTTCCTTCTTCTCATTGTTGCTCTCTTTTCTTCTCTATGCTCTTTTCTTTCTTTGTCTTCTCCTTCACAAAATGAGAAATAACGAAAATGAGCTTCTTTTTTTGTTTTGATGGTTGTTTTAGGTTTAGGGTACTTAGAAATGAAAGTGGGGGTCCTTGTGGGCCCCACATTGATTTATTTTTTTATTAAATTTGTGTTTAAAAAAACGCTTTTAAAGCCTTTGACGCAGGGGCGCCCTGAGTACGGTTGAGGGACTTCTAGAAGTCCCCAGCCATCCCTTGTTGTTTCCTTGATATTTTTTGATGTCCTTGGGACGTTTCCTAAAATTTGTAGAGTTTGGGGATAGGAAGGGGACGTTTCCTACCCGTCCCCGAGGTTCCGAAACATCCTTGGTATGGGGACGAGAAAAAAAATCGGGGGCGCGCCCCCGTAGTGAAGTATCCTTGAAAATCCGACCTTGTTTTGGTGATTTGAGCTCCAAGGAATATTGTCAAACACTTGGCTTGCAAGTCTGTACTTGTTGTAGTTTCTTCATTTGGTGTTTTGGTTTGTTTTGATGATTGCAAAGGACTTGCAAGAAGTAATTTAAATGACTGAAATAAAGGGAACGCAATGCTACAACTATATGCAATCAATATATGACTGAAATGACATGAGAAATGCACCTACAACTTAGTGGACATTATTACAAACATTTGCCATGTAAACTATTGATTGAATATGAACTGAAATAAGTAACTACAACAATGACATATTGACAAACATTTGTTGTGCAACCTTATTTCTCCTTTATTGAATGCATAGACTTATTTCAATCTTATCAAATGTTGTTTACAATCTGAGTGCAATGCCAAGACTCTTGGCTTACATCGAATCATGAATGAATGTCGCTACAATGTCCTATACCAAATATTCATGCAACTACAGCCACTATATGGCAAAGAACTAATACAATGCAATGTAGCCTATAAAAATGATATGAAATAGAAGAACCTGATATGCAGACAAATGATCGACCTCCTCTTAGCTGATAGACCTGCTTGGATGCCACGATTTTGAGATGATGCTGCACAAATTTCCTTCTGTTTATTGCTCACACACTCTGATCATCAGATCGTCCCCCATGACTAAATTGATACTCAATATTGCCCACAAAAACAACTGAAAATATCTTCAATACTTCCTTCGATTGAATCACAACAATACATCAGCTGTCGTGCCAAAAGAAATGATATTTGCAACAATACCTCAGTTGTTGCAACTCAACAATCTTCTCAATAAGATGCAATAATACATCAGCTATTGCACCCAATTAGCTAGCTCTCAGAATTGCAATAATACAACAGCTATTGCAATTGATTGAATCCTTCAATGAAGCACAAATGGAAATCCTGAATGAATCTCCCACAATATGAATTGGGTTTTCGTCCAATCCACAATCCTCCAAGGGGTTTCGTCCTCGAGAAAATAATAAGCATGAGCTGCTCTGAAATTGTCTTTGAAAATGATAGATGATCCTCCCCAAATGAAAGAATGAACCCTTTTATAAAAACCCAAACCCTGGAATCCAAACCACCTTTAATTTTATTTTATTTGCCTTTCAATTCCAAAGGGGGCCAAGTGTGGAATTATACTAATTCCACTTTATAAAAATAAAATTCCACTTAACGTCATAATTAAATATTATAAAGTCACTTTTTCCGACTTAATAATATGACGTTATAAAGTAACTTTGTAACCCCACTTAATAAAGTCACTTTAATTAAAATAATATAATTTGCTCATTAAATAAACCATTTTGGTGCCCGACTCAAGTGCGGAAAAACATCTCATGCCACGGGAATCATCTCCTATCCACTGAATTTACCTACGGAGATGGATAATAGGCAAATCTCATCATCTGAGTGATCGACTAGGAAGCTGTGGACATGAAGGCAATGTTTCCTACCCGTCCCTGAGGTTCCAAACATCCCGGTATGGGGACGAGCTAAAAAAGTCGGGGACGCGTCCCCAGAAGAGCATAGTATTTTTCCCTTTTTTCATCAATAAAGTGTTGCCATCCTTCATTTGATTTCTCAAGATGGCATCAAATACGGGTGTAACTTTCAACATTTCTCTTCGACGTGAATTACTTTTCCATAGTTGGCACAATGTGTTTTTATCTTACTCTTGCCTTTGTTCTTTTGGACTATTGTAATAATATTCTTTTTCATTTTTCCATTGTCTTTCTCCCTATTCTTATGAACTCCTTACTTTTGTAACTTCTCTTTATTTTAACTTTTGAATGAAGACACCTTTTTCTTATCCAATCCACATAATGTGCCTCAACACACGCTAAGTCTTGAGGTTTTGTCATGAGTATTGGTGTTTTGGTGTCCAAACAACTCACCTATATACTTCATCATCATGTTTGTTTCAATGACATCTCCGCCTAGACGAACTGCCCTCTTACAAAACTCACTGGTATACTCTTGTACACTATTGTTGATGTTCTTAGAAGTTATGCCATTGTATAACTCTTTTCTTTTTATAACACCCGAGATAAAATTGCTTTTCAAAAGACTTTTCAATTCTTTTGACTTTGAGATAGAAGGATGTTGGCTAGATTTTTGCATAGCATAAAACCTAGGCAGTCATGAGATAAATCTCCCTCATTTACCGGTGAGGCTCCCGTGTCATTTTTGTCAATTAAAATATGCTAGTATCTATATGGGGTTTTACTTTAACTATTCAGCTCATGAACCATAGTCAGTATAGTTTCTCAGAAGTTAGTAAGTTTGTTTAAAAAGGAAATTTTTAAAGAAGAAGGGAATTACATTAACACAAAGAAGAAATGGGGAAGATGTGCATCCCAATCAATAGATATCAGAGTTGATTGCATGCACATAAAAGAAACCAATAGATATAAACACATAATTATAAGCAAAGGCAGCTCTAGATCTAGATCTAAAATAACACAAAGTTTATTCAAAGATCTAAGATAGAAAGCTAGAAACAAAATACACCATGACACAAAGTTGTCAGGAAATATGCTTTTGTATATTCATTTGCTTCAAGTGGCTTTCAAGGGTTTCAAGACAAAGTCCGGAACACAAGGATGCTTGCTACAAATTCTCCCATCATTAACCCTTGGGAGGTTCTTCTTCTACTTATAGAATGTAGAAGGAAAAGTACAAATGGGAAACTCAATCGAATGAAACATAAACAAGAAGTAAATATGACATCTGACAATCATCTTCCTCAAACTTCTCCTCAAGTGACACATCTATCACTTAACTAATAGAATCGTTCCACATAACTTTAAGCAATGATTTCAAAACCAATAACTTTAAAGTTTTACAATTTCATCCGAAGGAGCGTGGAAAATAAAAGAAGAAAGAATAGAAGAAGAAGTCAAGCCAATTCTGTAACATTTATATCTTCTTCTTGTTTCGATACTAAATATACTTTTCGAACATGTAATTCAAAGCATCTTCCCATCTGTCTTAGCCACTGACTTCCTTTTCTGTCTTCAATCGCAACAATCTTTCGTTCAACACCTTGACACATGCTTCCACATCCTCCAAGCTTGGCCCGAACCTCATGATATCCGATTGCGGTGCCACCCGATCTGCTAATAGAATTCATCGTGAAAGGCTTAGTAGATCCATCAATTCTCCTTGTACCATCGAAGAGACCCTTCAGGGGAATAAGACACTTTGCTAGGAATGATCTGTATGCATGAGTAACATTTCGACTACTTACTCCTTAGTGAAAGCGATGATCTGTCTGCGGTAAAGACGATGTCATACTCTCAAGTGCCTGCATCCTCTTTAGCAAAATTTACAGATCTCCAAATGGAAAGGTACTGCAAACTCCAGCTGCTTCCCCTTCTCAACTGATCCATCCAAGCATAACTGTTCCACGACCAACACTTCTCCCGACTGACTTATTGATTTCGGCCAAAGTACTCAAAGTTACTCTTAAGAATCTGTATTCATATCTACTATGCTCCTCACCGATTGCTTGGTGATCTATCGCAACATTCATAACCTTCAAGCGGGTTGGCACCTCTTCGAGTTGTCTGAAGCTTGACAAATAATCGATTCTTCCATTCGTCGATAGCTTTCACTGATTGTTTGCATCTTCCATCTCCACAACCACTTCTCCGGTAGCTTATTGATTTTAGCCAAAGTACTGAGTTACTCTCAGAATCGTATTCATATTCATAC
Source organism: Taxus wallichiana var. yunnanensis (assembly GCA_018340775.1). Classification (NCBI taxonomy): domain Eukaryota; kingdom Viridiplantae; phylum Streptophyta; class Pinopsida; order Cupressales; family Taxaceae; genus Taxus; species Taxus wallichiana. The sequence continues at coordinate 392,661,425 of CM031243.1, forward strand.
TTATGCTCGTCGCCGATTGCTTGGTGATCTGCACGCATCATTCATAACCTTCAAAGCGGTGGCACCTCTCCGAGTTATACAGAAACTTGATGAATAATCAAATTCTTCCATTTGTCGATAGCTTTCACCTGATTGCTTGCATCTTCCATCTCTTGCATCAAATGATCAGTCACCTGCTCTTGAGCTGAAATGGGTTGAGTAGAAGATTTAGCAACCTTGGCTATGATCTCGCATGGTGAGATACCTACTCTCAAGTTCATCTTTCAACACCTTTTCTCTGTCAATCCTAAGGAATAGAGCATCTATCAATGTCTGTGTATCCTGCTTCAATCCTTCTGTGGTGGCTTGACCGATAGGTACTCTAGTTACTGTTATGTCTTCTGTCGTGAGCTCATCCTCTTTCTTTCCTTCCGTCGGAACTGACATCTCAGCAAACTTCTGCCCCGACTCCTCGATGATCAACCTTGAAGTCACCTTAGCAACTTTAGGTTTTCTATCTTTTCTAGACCATGGAGTAGCTGCAAGTCATGTTCCTCCAAGTTCATTTCCACTCTAGCCTCTGGAACCAACTACGAAGTCAACCATTCTGAGAAATTACTTCTTGGAGAATGAGAAGTTGTTGAGTGTACTACTATCTCCCGCTCTGTTTCCTCTCCATCAGAAACTGCTATTGTGTTGTGGCTGCCATCCTCTGAATCATCAAAAGACAAAGCTCTTTCAAACTCTGTCATCTGCAGCTTCAAGCGTTTCTACGCAGAACAAGTCTTGAAGCGGAGTGGCTAAGGAGAGAAGATGAATGTTATCGGATTCAACTAAGGGATGCCGGTGTCTGTTGATGTGCAACACGATCGGTGAAGTCTTGGATGTTAGAGAAGTCGGACCTAACGTCATGGTTGTGGAAATGATCTTCTCCTTTGAAGGAGATCTTCTATGCACTTTCATCTTGTTGGGTCTCCTGCTGCTTTCTCCTTCGTGCTTCCTCTTGAGGGAATCTCTCTGCGCCGAAGTTGCCCGTGACTTAATTCATCAATGCTTCATCAAGGTAGTATCCCTTCGTCAGTAACCAATTTAAAGTATTCACAAGAACAGCGGCAGACCTTTCCTCAATCATATGGCAGCCCCCTATGTTATCCTAAAGTATGGCTCTATCTCCTCCCATTTGATGGTAAGTGTCAAGTAACACATTCCCATCATCTTTAAGATCCGCAGGTATCCGTGCTAGTTCAAAGTCGAACACTTGCCGTGATGATAGCTTGTTGAAATCCTTCTTTCTAACATCTTATTCACTTTTGCACTTCATCCAGAAATCCTCTAATGAAGGCACATGTGCGTACTCCTGGGAGATCGTCTTCCTGGCTACTCCAAATGGATCAAAGTTCAGCCGTGTTGGGAAGAACTCTTGCTCGTACTCAGATAACATTTCCGCTTCCAATCCTTAGGCTTTATGAATGCTCGACCTATAATGTCCCACAGTGATCGAGAAGAAGCCCATAGACTTGTGCCATTTTGACTAAAGGTCATGTATCTCCACAAGTTGTCTGCTCAGCTCCATGGTGATCAATCTATCATTCGGATATCTGGGCAGCTTAACCGGTTCTCCAGAAAAGCCAATTACCCGGAGGTATGTGAAATCTGCAAACTGAATGAATAGACTATCAATTCTGGATACAACTTCACACGCTTCCTTGCTCACCCTGTTGGCCTTTAGATCATTGTCCAACCTGCAAATGAATTCGTAGAAAAATCCATCATTGACCACTTTGAAATCTTTCTTGCATGCAAATACAGTAAGTTGTGGGTAGCACTCAAAAATGGGGTTCTTAGAAAGAACGCCACATCTATCCAACTTGGAGAAGATGCCTTGTGATCTTTGCAGGGTACACCAAATAGGAAGTCATTTTGAAGTGAAAGTACGCTTCACATTCCGAGTTGCTCACTAATGTTGTCATTAATGATTTTCGGCCAATTGATTATGGAGTCAACCTTGTTGACTTGATGGTCTTGATGAAAGCATATATCCATGTACGGAAAGTGTGAGCGTTCGCCGTCATTTATCCCTGCATAACAATTTGGCAATATCATCTACCTCTTTGCAGATTGGACCGCAGAAGAGTTCTTGGGAACTTAGAAGATCCGGGCTTCTTCTATATATCATTGTTCATTATGTTCACGCGATCGATTCTATGCTTCTCCCACCTGGCGCGGCATCACGAATGCTAATAGAAGTCACCACCTTTCGAGTAGGAATCTTCAAACAATAATTGATGAGCTGCATCTAATCGAATTATTGTTTTCCCTGTAGCATCTTGCACTGATCTAGATGATGGATGGTAAGACCTGGCACACTCCATAACGAACTTTGGCAACTGGGCTATGTATGGAAACGCTACAACTCGAATAATTCCTTGCTTTTAACTACACGCATGAGGGAAGTCTTTCTGCTCTGGACTTATCAATCAATTCGGAAAAAGGTTCGGACCTAGATCGTGTCTCCAATGTCTGTGAATTTGGAAGTGAGGCATGATTCCGTTGTGCTCTCTTTTTCATTCTTCTTTGCCATGGTTGTGTCCATCTTTGTGCGAACAATTCATTTTCTTCTTACTTGGCGGAATTCTTCAAAACTAGTGCGAGATCTGGATAATTCTTCGAGTTCGGAGGATATATTCAATGTATTGGACATTGATTTAAGCTCCATTTCTTTTGTAAAGCACCTGTAACGAATTCTTGCAATTAATTTAGACAAAGATGGCAACCGAAACATGAATAATGGATTTTAATCTTAAAAATCTACATAATTCAAGTCTGCTGCGCCCCTAACTTTAATGTTCTATTTGCATGCAAAGTAAGCATGAATTTTACCAACTTCACCGAGTATCACTTATGCAAACAATTATCCAGACACAAATCAACCTCCTTGAGTTGTGCGCCAATTTTGGAAGCTTTTAGCATTAATTTCACCTTTTTCTGAGCAATTTTTTTTTCAAATGGGGCGCACTTTTCCTTTTGGTTGCACTTTTCGCTTGTGAATTAATTAATTCATCCTTATAACAGCCCATTTCGCTTATATAATCCTTATGATTCTATAATTAATTAATGTCTTTCCTATTCCGGCAATTAATTAATTAATTAATAAGCTTCACTCTTCAAATGGGGCGCCTATTTTGTGCATGCTTATGGCTGCCATTAAATAAATTAAATTTAATTAATTTTAGACTTTTGCTTCTAGAGAACTCAAGCCTCGCGAGTATGCTTTGACCTTAACCACTGAAAATAGGATTTAATTTAATCATTTAATACTTAAAGTATTATGTATCTCCCAAAAGGCGCACTTTTTGACATAAAGGTGTATTAAATAAATATTATTTATTTAATTTTAGAAGCAGATCTATTTTCAACCTTTTTGTCTATTTACCTCTGTTGACTTTTCCACAAGCTTGGGCACCAAAATTGGGTGAATAAATATTAACAAATATTTATTTAATGCATTTATTATTCACCCAAGGTGGGTCGCACTTTTTGGAATAAAGAATTTCTATTTTTAAAAGTCAGATGTCAATGGGATTTTTACCTGCAAGGCAGCGCTAAAAATCCTATGATTCACTTAAGTCGTTTGACTTTCATAATGGGATTATTTACCCTACAAGGCAGGCAATAAAATCACATGATTCACTTAAGTGATTTTTCTTTTATTCCACAATGGCAATTTTTACCCCGCAAGACGGTAAGAAATTCCCTTTTGCTGCCGCCTCTAATTTTTCCATTGTAACTTAAGTGACGTTGCTTCCATGGGAAAAAGTACCTTAATAGGTGTACAAAATTCCCACCTACCCGTTGCTTCCGAAAATCCCATGATTCACTTAAAACCCTCTTTTTCAAAAATGCGGTCGACCCAAAAGAGGCTTTTTTGGTGCACGACTTTGTCTTTTCCCAGATAACCAAACCTCGATGGCGAATTCCTTACGGCACAACATGCGTATGTGATCTCTAGATACTCTAGGCCAATTATCGAGTCAAACCGCAAAGGAATTGATCCACGAAATTTCACAAAAACGAATCGGGAAAACACAAAAAAACACAAAACGTTGCGAAGTAAAAATAAAGTGCGAATGCATTCTGGTTAAAACCTTCTTGGTATATGGGAATAATGATATGTATGATTACAACAAGATTAAAGGAGCACAAATTGCCTCAAACGGGGCTCAAAATAATTAAATACAAATTTCCATGCAAATCCTGACAAATGAATATAACGATTTTGGGCATCCGGGTATTTGGCGAAAATGATTTATATGGCTCCTTGGAAATATCTTGACATATTATAGGAACTTTTTGGCAATAAAAACCCAAAATGACCCATTATTTTAAAAGTACGATTTTTTTTGGATAGGGTAGTCTCAAATTTCAGGATGAAATCACGGGGACACCAGTTAGCTCCGTCTGTGGACATCTTTTTTCTCTCGCCGAATGACAAGGGAAAAGATGAGATCACAGATCATCTCGGTTTCGTATCTTGTCTTTTGGGCATGGGGTCAAGGAAAGAAAAACAACACAACATAGAAACAAAACAAGGAAAAACAAAGTTTTATTTATGTACATATGAGTTTTACCCCGCTCTTCATGTAAGGAACAACTTCAAGTGTTGCCCATTGAAAGGAAATGGTAATTCAACTCCATCTGGATGAGTAAGAATGAAGCTATCTGCTTCAACGATCTTTTTCATAACAAAAAGCCCTTTCCATAGTGAATCGAATTTTCCATGCATGTCTTTTGCTTATCTTCTTTTGTCCCATAAAAGGACCCAGTCATTGACTTCAAACTTTCTTTCCCTGGCCTTTTTATCGATGATGACTTTCACCTTCCTTTGATGCTCTATCAACCTATCTGCAACTTGAGTTTGTACCTCCCTCAATTCAGTCAGGTACATTATTTTTTATCAATAGCATTAGTGAATGTAGAATCCTCCAGGGCTCTAGAAAGTTGTAGGGCAGGTAGTTCCAAGGTAAGAGGCAGCTCCGTGTCTCTACCATATAATAGCTAAAATGGGGACATGCCTATAGCCCTTTTTGGTGTAATTCTATCGGCCCATAATGCATCAAACAACTTCTTATGCCAAGTCCTTTGATTCTCTGTTACTAGCTTTCGCACGATAGTCACCAAGTTTTTGTTACTTGATTCAGCTTGGCCATTCCCTTGTGGATAGTAGTTAGAGGAATGTACCAAGCTGGATCCCATGAGTATAGCATAAATCAACCAGCTCCTCAGAAGACAGATTCAGAGCGTTGTCTACTACTATTTTACTGGGCACGCCAAACCTAACAACAATATTTTCCTTTAGGAAATTACACACTTCCACGGAAGTGGCATTCTTCACTAGAATGGCTTCTACCCACTTACTGAAATAATCGTGCAGTTGTCAAAATATAGTGATGGCGAGCACCTTTGGAAGTCGGAGTTGAGCATACCAATAAAATCCATTTCCCACTGTTGGAAAGGTTCTTCAATTACAATTGGTTTTAAAGGTAATGCAGACAATTTGACACGCCCAACAAAGTATTGGCACGCTTGGCACTTAGCTACCCACTCTGCAAAGAAGTATCTTGAAAAAGTGTGGGCGATGTAATACCTTACTCGAGGATCTTGTGTGCGGTGACTCGGACCGAGAAATGACCACCGCAAGCCATGTCATGAAAGCTGTTGTAAGAGATGATCCTGCTGAGCTTTACCCATGCATCGGAAAAATACGTTATCAATCCCTCTTTTGTATAAACCATTATCCCATAGAACAAAGTCTTTGGATTTTAGTTTAATAGTTCATTTCTCTTTTCGAGAAAGTTGATCCGAGCATTCTCCATACGTCAGAAAATAGGCAATGTTACTGTACCACTCCTCCACTAGATCTATAAAAAGTACCATAGGCAAATCTTCATCCATCTCTTTTTGATCCATCTCTGGTGTTGTTGCTTTCATCTCTGTCATCAGTTCGCACAGACCTCTTCCTCGAACCAACTTTGTAGGTTTGATATCCAGGTCATATTCTTGAACTTTCGTCACCCATGTGCCTCTTAACAATCCTAACTCTTGTTGAGTGAGGATAGATTTCACTGCAGTATCTGGAACCAAGACCACAATATGTGAGGAAATAATATAATACCTGAATGCTTTACACGCCTTCACCACTGCATATGCATGATTTTCAATTGGAGTATATTTCAACTCATAAGATTTTACATCCTCCTGATTTTTCTACATCAATATTGCTGACATGGTGTGTTCAGAGGAATAACAGTAAAGAATAAATTCTTTACTGAAGTCAGGTGAAACCAAAACTGGGGCTTTTGACAGGGCCTCTTTAATCTTCTCAAAAGCTTCCTTCCCTTCACTACTCCATTCGAAATCTTGTGTCTTATTCATCATATTTGAGATATGACGGGTTAGTTGAGCAAAGTCAGGGATGAATCTCCTGAGAAAATTAACTTTTCCAAAGAAAGAGTGAACTCCTTTTTTGGATGTTGGTAATGGCAATGTCTGAATGGATTTGACACGTTAGATCTATCTTGGTTCCTTCCTTGGAGACAATGTGCCCTAGTAGCTTTCCTTCTATTATAACAAAGATAGATTTCTTAGGGTTCAGAGAAATACCATGTTTGCGGCATTGTATGAAAACCTCTTCCAGATTTGAAATGTGTGTGCTTCTATCCTTGGAAAAGACTGTCAGATCATCAAGGTACACCACTATGCTTATATCCTTGAGATGAGCAAAAGCTAAATCCATAGCTCTTTGAAATGTAGCTCCAGCATTGATCAAACCAAACGACATTTTCTGATAAGCAAAGGTTCCCCAAGGTGTAATGAATGTCGTTTTGTATTGATCTTCTTCAGCCACCTTGACCTGATTGTAGCCTGAGAAACCATCAAGTATGGAAAGCATCTCAGATCCAGTGACCACCTGCAAAGTGTGATCCATGATGGGTATGGGGTAGTTATCTTTCAATGAGGCTTGATTGATGTTACGAAAATCTACGCACAATCTAATCTCGCCACTCTTCTTTCTCACATGAACTATGTTAGCTAACCATTTGGAGTGATGTATGGGATAAATTATCTTTGCATCTAACAACTTCCACGGATTTTTGCAAAGATAGTTCGAAAATAGTAGGGTTATGTCGCGCAACTTACGCTTGAAAGGCTTTTGTTCTGGTTTTAATGGGATGTAGTGTTGAACTTCTGTAGGCTGATATGTTTTTAGATCCTAGTAAGGCCAGGCAAAAACATCCATATATTTCTTAAGAAGCTCTATAAAAGCTTCTCTTTCTGCCTCTAAACAACACTTACCCAGATTTACTAATTTGGGGTCATTGCTGGCTCCCAAATTTAGTAACTGTGTATCGGAGGAAGAACCTTCCCCACTTTCTTCATTCTTTTCAAGCATCTGATCATACTTGTCGAACATTTCCTCAAGAGATACCAAGCCTTTGGGAATTTTATTTCCTTTATTTGGATAATCTCCGACTTCTGAGACATCTGCATCCATTTCTCCCATGTAGTTTGCCCAGAAGGTGAATTGCTTCCCTCATAGTAGATCTCTTGAAGTTGTCCTTTTGTTGGAGAAATGCAACAATCTCGATTGTCATTGTTAAAAACTTGCCATTCTTTGGACATTATCAAGAACTTTGGGCGAAGAAGACCATCTCAACTTTGTAATACCCTATCTAAAAAACGTGGAAGGCTGATTTGGATTTAACAAAGTTGCAGTCACTGCAAGTGAATCAGGTCTTGAATTTTGTTCTCTCGGAATGTAAGATACCGAGAAAGCTAAAAAATCTAGGATAGCAAAGTAGACTCGATCTCTATAATGCCAAAGTTTGTCCTTTTTACTTGATAGAGACCTCTTATCTACTTAACAATCAGCTCAACATCTCCCTTTGCGTGTAAGAGCTTAATTCCCATTGTTCTTGCCTGCTCCATGCCTAACAACAATGCTTCATACTCTGTTGTGTTAGTATTTTGAACATCAATTTGAAGGAATGTGCATGCACCTTCCCTTCAGGAGAGATAAGAACAACGCCTGCACCGGATCCAAATGAATAGCAGTTGCCATCAAATTCCTAGAGACCAAACCTTGTTGTCAAGTTGATGTGGTTCTTGAATCACATGTTGAACTTCTTCTTTATCCATTTCAGATAATAGACTCCATGATCAGATTCTTGAAACAAGATCTGAGATCTAGGATCTTCAGACTTTGATACTGTGTACTTGGATTTCTTCTCGGGTTCTAACCCGATTAATTCATTTGATTGGTATGTGCGCACAAGACCAATCCATCTTGACTTCTTCGCCCAACTCTTTACAGAAATTTCTACTCAATAGCATGCCATAAGAGACTAGGATGTCTGCTACAAGGATAGTCATTTTCAATCTTTTTGTCGGAAAAGAAACAAGTCACGCTGCACATCTTTGATTTGCCCCACAAAAGGAACTTGCCTTTCCATTGAATAGCATCTTCGATGGTTTTTGTCAATGTGAGACCCAAGGCATCAACGACTTTGACAGGCATGACATTGTCAGAAGCTCCAGAGTCCAAAATGCAATTGCTCAATTTATATCCGTTGATAAGCAATGACACATAAAATGGCTCGATCCTTTCGATGTAGCAGGAGAAGAAGTAGAAGGAGAAGAACTTGCAGCCGCATTATTTGAAGGAGTAATCTTTGGACTTGACAAGATACCCCGTGAAGTATTATTTGTAGGGTTGGGACCATTACTTTGCACATACTTGACCAATCTATTTAGCTGATCAGGAAATGCCCTCAAATACTCAGCTTCTGACATTTGGACCTTGGTCTTCTTGATGTGGTCAATGATGTCGAAAGCTTGACTTGCTTCAGCCGGATGTGCGTTGGCCCTCTGCTGCGAATTGAAAGAATTTGAATATTTATCCTTGGGCGCTAATGAAGAAGGAAGAGGGCTGCCTCTTTTCAAGATAGTAACATCCGGCCCAAGATCTTCTCTTTCTCTTCTTTGGCCGCTTGTGGATGCTTCGGCATTTTGGCGTGTCTGAGACCTTGTGAACACTGCAAATGTGTGACCATCAGAATCTTCAAAAGATTCATAATAGCCATCGTCATATTCATAGTCCAGGTAACCAATTATGGAGTCGCGAGTGGGATCTACAAAGTCTTCTCATTGAAGGATTCGTCAATCTTTGAGATCTTCTTAATTAGTTTCAAGTTATTCCTTGAGCGCTTGATTGCCAACCATTGTGGTGCAGCCAACAAGTCTGTTTCGATTTTGATTTTGATTTTGATTTTGTCCATTAAAGGTCCGAAGCGGGCTATTCTTGAAGGGGTCGCATTCCCTACTTAAGAGATCTACTTCTTGATTTGCGGCATGTCATTAGCCAACCTTTGCAACAAAGGATCGAAGTACTTGAAGAAGCACCATCATCTTCATCTTCCGCTATGCAGCATTTTGTGCTTCAAGTAGATTCACGGGTCTTGCCTTTCTCAGTTGATATCCAACTTGAGCAACAAAGCGTTTTATAAAAATGTCTTTTGATTTTCATTGCTCAATGCGGCAAAAATGGGGGTTTTATATAAAATCTCACGGAACCTTGCAATAAAGTCCCACATGTTCTCACTTGGCTCTTTCTTGGTGAGTCGGTTGAGTGATCAACGTCTTTAGCATCCTCTGCGAGGCTTGAATCTTTTCGAGAAATTGCTCACGCATAGTCGCCCGATTGGTTATGGTGCGGGAGCTAGCCGATAGAACCATTCGCGGCCAAGTCGTGTAGAGTCTCAATGAAGAGTCGAGTGAGACATCTTCATGCTCCACCTAAGCACACCACAAGATATGAAGAAGGCTGCCAAATGATCATCCGAGTTTTGCTCTCCATCTCCAATTTTTTGGAAAATTCTTTTTGGATCCTTTTGACAGATCGTGCATAGGTGGAGCCAAGTTCAGTGGCCCAAAAGCTGCTCCCCATAGGACAGGGGACAATCTGGTTCTAATTTTCCATGACGAAACGAGCACGTCTTCTCCTTGTGTAGACTTGGTGAATGATTCCGGCCCATTTGGATTATCTTTGAAGACGACGACGGATGCGGATGGGTGTGCGAGTCTCCATCTGGTGAGAGACTAGATTTGCGGCTTCTAACTTGAGGAGGATGATTGAAATTGAATTGTGCCTTCACGGATCGGGTGAATGGATGTTTAGCGAGGTTGAGATTTGTATGGAAAACACTCGATCTTCAAGAGATAAGCTTTGATCGTAAAGATAGTTGTTCCCAGTAGAGTCGCAAAAGCTGTTGGCTATGCATAAAATCTAGCGGTCATGAGATAAATCTCTCTCATTTACCGGTGAGGCTCCCTTGTTAGATTTGTCAATTAAAATATGTTAGTATCTATATGGGGTTTTACTTTAAGCTGTTCAACTCATGAACCATAGTTGTTATGAGTTTTGCGATAAATAAGCAATTTGTTTAAGAAAGGAAATTTTAAAGAAGAAGGGGATTATATTAACACAGAGAAGAAATGGAGAAGATGTGCATCTCAATCAATAGATAGCAGAGTTGATTGCATGCACATAGAAGAAATCAATAGATATAAACACAAAATTATAAGCAAATGCGAGTTTTAGATCTAACTCTAAAATAACACGAGTTTATTCAAAGATCTAAGATAGAAAGCTAGAAACAAAATCCACCGTGACACAAAGTTCTCAGGAAATCTGCTCTTGTATATTCCTTTGCTTCAAGTGGCTCTCAAGGGTTTCAGCACAAAGTCAGGAACACAAGGATGTTGCTTACAAATTCTTCCATCATTAACCCGGAGGTTCTTCTTCTACTTATAGAATGTAGAAGGAAAAGTACAAATGGGAAACTCAACTGAACTGAAACATAAACAAGAAGTAAAAATGATATCGCGATCATCTTCCTCTAACTTTTCCTCAAGTGACACATCTATCACTTAACTAATAGAATCGTTCCATATAACTTTAAAGTTTTACAATTTCATCCGAGAACGTGGAAAATAAAAGAAGAAAGAATAGAAGAAGAAGTTAAGCCATTTGTAACATTTATATCTTCTTCTTGTTCGATCTTGAATATACTTGTTGAACATGTAATTCAAAGCATCTTCCCATCTGTCTTAGCCTGACTTCCTTTTGTCTTCAAGCTGCAGCAATCCTTCGTTCAACACCACGATACATGCTTCCACATCCTCTAAGCTTGGCCCGAACCGCATGATATCATTGCAGTACCACCATCCGCTAATGGAATTCATCGTGAAAAGCTCGGTAGCTCCATCAATTCTCCTTGTACCATCGAAGAGACCCTTCTAGGAAATAAGGCACTTTGCTTTAGAATGATCCGTATGTATAAAGTAACATTTCGACCAGTTCCTCCTCGGTGAAAGTGATGATAATGTACGGTAAAGACGATGTCATACTCTCAAGTGCCTACATCCTCTTTGTTGAGCACAAAATAATACCGAGAGGGGGTGAATCAATATCATGATATTATTTCAAACTTCAATACTTAAACTTAGATCTATAATCACGAGAAATGTGAATATATCAAATCAATCAAAGAACACAAAACTTAATGCAAGTAGACACGAGATATACGTGGAAACCCTTTGGGAGAAAACCATGGAGAAAATTCTTTCTTTATATATATTTCTCAAAAATTTGTTTGGCACTGACCTCTGGAGACACCAATCCCCAAATTACAAGTTTTGTAGGCACCAACCTACGGGAGCACCCACCCCTTTTGCTAAGCACCAACTCAAAGCAAGAGACACCGATCTCTTCGAATATGAAAGCACCAACCTTCCTTACAAAATTTGCTTTCCACTTTTGAACTTGTTGTTTCCTCAACGAATAATGGAATCTTCTTCTTCTTACTTTCAGATTTGTTGTTCTAAAATTCTGCCCTTACGCTTCCTCTTCTTTTTTTTTTTCCTTAAAATATTCAACTTGAATCCATGCTTTATAAGTCTCATATGAATCTTCTTATATAGCCTTTCGTACCTTTTCGAAAAGACACATCATTCCAACCGACACAACCTTTCTATTAACACAACTTAATTAAGTGCATTAGTTAGCTAAAACCAAAAAATAATTAATGACCCATAATTATTAAATGCACATTAATCAATGCAATTAACCACTTGATAGGAGCGTTGCCCCTCCTTAGACAAATCTTTGTTATTAAATCATTTGTCGACCATCATTAAATATTCTTTTCACCATAAAACATTGCATACGAACACCTTAAAATGCGAATATCTCTCTATGATGTATATTGTGTATATCTCACTTATACCATGATAATCCTCATGCAAAAACGCTTCTTTTCATGTATTTAAACTTTCGTTTTCTGCCCTTCTATAATGCTGGTTATTTCCATTACTTTATACCATTTCCGTCAATAATTTCGTTACTTTCTGACTGATTTCCGTTTACCAGTTCAGCACCTCTTTTGACATCAATGACAATATTTCCAACAATCTCCCCCTTTGTCATTGATGGCAACCCCAAAAATAATCTCCTCTTCTGCAGCTTCCTCTTGCCGTAGCTCCCCCTTACTACCATTCTCCCCCTTTGACATCAATGGCAAAGGGTCATCTAGGAGCTAAAAAATTGCAAAGTTTTAGCTCCCCCTTAACTGATCTTACCCTTGACTCTTAGCTGTAAAGATGTAAAAGAAATTACTCCCAGCGTATGTCGTAGATATTCAAATGTCTCCTTTGGAAGTGGCTTAGTGAAAATATTTGCTATCTGTTCGGATGTAGCGACATACTCCAACTTTATCTGTTTCTCTGCCCCCTGCTCTCTTAAGAAGTGATATCTTATGGGAATGTGCTTTGTTACGGAATGCATAACCCGATTCTTTGAAATACTTATTGCATTGGTATTATCACATAATATGGAGATGGGATTATCATACTCTACTTTGATATCCTTGAGTCTGCTTCATACATAAAATTTGCGTGCAACATAGTACCACTGCTATATACTTTGCTTCTGTTGTGGATAGGGATCTTTGAATTTTGCTTCTTCCTTAGCCAAGATACCATGTTGTTTCCAAGAAAAAATGCTCCTCCGCTTGTACTTTTTATGTCATCTACACATCTTGCCCAATGTGAATCTGTATAATTTATCGATGTGAAATCTTTTCCTTTTGGATACCATAACCCGTATTCCATAATTCCCTTTAGATATCGAATATGCATTTTACAACTTTCACATGTTTCTTTCGCCCGCTTGAAAACATGCCACCATACCCACTGCTTGCATGATATTTGGTCTGGATGTTGTCACATATAATAAACTCCCAATCATTGATCTATAGAGAAATTGATCGAGGCATCTGGAGATCTGTCATCTTTTCTTAACTTGGTTCAGGTGATCATCGGTGTGCTGACAGGTGCACACTCCTCCATACCAAACTTTTTCAACATTTCCTTCACATACTTGGTTTGGGATATAAATATTCCTTTATTAGATTGAGAAATTTGCAATCCAAGGAAAAAGGATAACTCACCCAACATAGACATTTCAAATTCCATTTGCATGTCTTTTGCAAATTTTCTAGACATTTCTTCATTGTCTCCTCCAAAGATTATGTCATCCACATATATAACCACAATTAACTAGTGTTCATCTTCGTTTTTATGTAAAGATTATCATCGCATGTCCTCTCTTGAATCCTTGGTCTGTAAATGTTGATCAAGCCTTGAGTACCATGCTCTGGGGGCTTGTTTTAATCCATACAATGCCTTGTTCAACCTACACACATAATCTTCATTTTCGATAATAGGAACCCTTCGAGGTGTTCTATGTAAACTTCCTCTTCTAAATTCCCATTTAAAATGGCTGATTTGACATCCATTTGGTAGACTTTGAAATTTTTAAACACTCACTGAAAGCAAGGAACATTCGATTGCTTCTAGTCGCAATCGGGCAAAAGTCTCTTCAAAATCAACACCTTCCACTTGAGCATACCCTTTGCATACCAATCTTGCCTTATTTCGAGTGACTTGACCATCTTCATTTAGTTTGTTCCGAAATACCCACTTAGTGCCAATCACATTCTGACTCTTTGGTCTGGGAACTAGTTCCCAAGTTTCATTTTTCTCAATTTGATCTAATTCTTCTTCCATCGCCTTCAACCAATGTTTATCATGTCTTGCTTCTAAAAATTTCTTAGGTTCTACCTTAGATAGCAGAGAAAAATACCCTTGCTCAGAAGCATTTGTAATTCTTCTTCTGGTTTGAACCCCGGTATCAAGTTCTCCAATAATCTGACTTTCATCATGATTTTTTTGAACGAAGCAAGATGGCGTCTTGGTATCTTGCCTTTCTGATTTAATCCACTCTTCAATATCTTCTTCTTCCTCTTGTTCTTCTTTCACAAGACTTGGTGTTTCTAAAGACTCTTCTAAATTTTCTTTTGTCTTTAGATCCAGACCCTCATCCACTCTGACACTTGCACTTTCTATGATAGTCCGCAACCTCTTGTTATAACATCTGAAGGCTTTACTTTTAGTGGAGTACCCAAGAAAAATCCCTTCATTGGATCTTAAATCAAATTTGCCTAAGTCCTCTTCGATTCTTTTAATGAAACATTTGCTCCCAAATACCTTAAAATATTTGACCGAGGCTGGTCTTCCTTTCCATAATTCATATGGAGTTTTGTCATGATTAACTCGATTTGCACTCTATCCAAAATATAAACGGCAAGATTTACCGCTTCTTTCTAGAATCTATCGATAGCTTAGATTCATTCAAGCATTGTTCGGGCCATCTCTTGAGCGGTTATGTTCTTCCTTTCTACTACTCCATTTTGTTGTGGAGTTCTTGCAGTGAGGATTGTCTTTTAATTCCATGGTCTTCACAATATTCAATAAATTCATTTGACATGAATTCACCTCCACGATCGACCTTAGACATTTTATCTTCAACCCTATTTGATTTTCTACTAATGCCTTGAAAGCTTTGAACTTTCCAAATGCTTGATTTTTCTTTCAAAAATGCTACCCATGTCATTCTAGTATAGTCATCGATGAGTAACATAAAATAAATCTCACCTTGAATACTTTTCGTTCGGTAGGTCCACACAAATCCGTGTGAATTAGCTCCAATGGTTTGGTGGATGAATACTCCTTTGTTTTGAATCTTGTTTAAGTCCGCTTCCCAGCACTGCTTGCATAGAGTACTCGAAGGCTTTGTTAGTTTAGGCATGTCCGTACATGTACCGCTTATTGCTTACCTTCACAAGATTATCAAAATTTATATGTCCCATCCTTCTACATGCCATAGCCAACTCTCCTCAACTTGACTTAGGCAACATTTTTCTTCTTTTATTTCTCCGAGCATATATAGATTATTTGCAGTTCGGTGGCAATCTGCAATTAGTTCTCCTATATCTGCTTTCCTTATTTCACATCCTTCGGCATAGAACTTAAGAGTGTGTCCCTAATCACACATTTGACTCACACTCAAGAGGTTATGTTTTAATCCTTCAACATACAAAACATTCTCTATTTTTGTTTTTCCATTATCCAGACTCAACGTACCTTTGCCAACGATCTTCACTATAGCATTATCACCAAATTTTATTGTACCTTCATTTACTTTCTTTAAGGAGAGAAACTTACTTTTATCACCAGTCATATGTCTTGAACATCTATTATCGATGTACCACTGCTGTCCTTCATCTCGAGCATGAAAAGTTGTTTGAATGAGCATGGATTTTTCTTTGTCTATCCCATCTTTCTCCTGCTTCCTTGTCCAGGATTTCGTAGCCTCCTTTTCTTTGTATCTAAAGGCTTTGTCTTTTGATCTTGTCTCGAGTCAAACACACTTCTACAAAAGCATGCTATATGTCCATAATTATTGCACTTGTAGCAGATAATGGCTTCCTCGTTATAATAGGATAGTGGAGCAAACAAATTATAGTTCATATTCAACACTCTATGAGCATATTTTGGTTTGTTCCAAGCTTCATTATCTCTCACTCGCTTTCTACACTCTATCTTTTTATGCCCATATATATTGCAATAAAAACAATAACCATGAAAGGAACTTTCGAACCTGTTCATATTCCTATGTCGTGGAGTAAATGGTCTTTTGATGTCGTTCTCTTTAACACCTTCCTTGTGGATGGAACTGGTCTTCGTAGTTTCCTCTTCCTTTTTGATTTTATTCTTCGTAGGTGCATTTAGAATTTCTGCATAACTTTTTGCCTTTTCTAAACCTTTCTTCTCCGGAATCTCAATGGAATTTGAAGCTTTCTCTAGTTTTTCTTCATATCCGAGTCCTGATTTGTTGGATGGTGATCTTTGATTTTCTAGAATCTCATCTAGAACCTTAGTACTTTTTTCAAATTTCAAGTTGTTCATTAGTTTGGTATTTACCTTTTCTAAGTCTTTCTCATCACAACAATCTACGACTCATGCTTGTCACATTCTTCTTGTTTCACCTTGAGTGACTTCTCAACCCTTCCTCAATTCTCTTTGCTTCTTCAACGGGTCTTGTGTCAATGATTAGATTCTTTGATTATTCAAGACTCTGTGCTAACTTAGCTTCGAAAGATTGATTTTGTTCTTCATATTTCTGGAGCTGAAGTCTTTGCTTCTGATTCCTCTTTTTGAGTGCTTTTATTTCACCCAACGCACAAATGAGTTCTTCTTCGAGGTTTACCTCACCTTCTTCTTCTATGTCCTCGATTCCTTCCAAATCAACTTTGTTAGTTGATGAACCTTCTTCTATAGCCATAAACAATGTTTCTTCATCATCACTATCTGAATCACTTATTCCACTTTCTTCGGATGAGCTGCTACCTCTTTTTGAATATAGACTCTTCTTTTGCTTTTCAAATCTTTTCTTGCCTCTGCTTTGCTTGAATTCTCTTTTGAACTTGGGCTTGCTTTCTTCATCTTCGCTATCTTCCTTCTCTGGGCATTTAGCTGCAAAATGACCAATTTTACCACAGTTAAAACATTTAAATGGTAACTTACCTTTGTATCTCCGGATCCTTTCTTTAGCTTTCGAATGAATAAAGCTTCCTTTTCATCTTTTTCTTCGAGACTTTGAATGCAGCTTCCTTCTTTGCTGGTTTATTAGACTCGGTCCTCATTTCATAAGCCATCAGTATTCCATGTAGTTTGTCCATGCTTAGCTTGTCAAGATCCTTCATTTCTTCGATGGCCAGACACCTTAGCATCAAATCTTAATGGTAAAGATCTTAAGACCTTCTGGACGATCACATGTTCCTCAATCTTTTCTCCAAGCCCTCTTATGGCGTTGACAACTTTATCCACCGCGAGAAGATAAGCTGCAACATCTTCATCATCCTTCATTTTTAGGCTCTCAAATTTTCTCATATGGGTTTGAAGCTTAGCTTTTCTGACCTTATCATCACCTTCATATATTGTTCGAAGTTTATCCCATATTTCCTTTACCGTGTCACATTGCATTACCTTGACAAATTCGGACTCTGACAGACCACACAAGATTGCATTCATCGCCTTGGCATTGTTTTCAAAAGCCTTCTTACTGCTTGGTCTATTGGCGGAGTTGATGGAATGATATATCCGACCTACCACTTGATTGCAAATATCAAACCCTAGTGCCATCGAGATAGGTTCTCATTCTTACGCTCCAAAATGCATAGTTTGTTATGTCGAACAACGGAGCCTTGTTTGAGGAAAAACCTTCTTGTACTTGACTAGCCATATGTGCTCTCGAGATCTACCTTCCAACTATTAGATTGTTCTGAAGGAACCTACTACAGTACCAATTGTCGAGCACAAGATAATACCGAGAGGGGGTGAATCAAGTATTATGATATTATTTCAAACTTTAATACTTAAACTTAGATCTATAATTAGGAGTAATGTGAATATGTCAAATCAATCAAAGAACACAAAACTTAATGCAAGTAGACACATATATACGTGAAACCCTTTCGGGAGAAAACCACAGAGAAACTTCTTTCTTTATATATATTTCTCAAAAATTTGTAGGCACTGACCTACCTGGAGACACCAATCCCCAAATTACGGTTTGTAGGCACCGACCTACAAGAGCACCCACCCCTTTGGCTAAGCACCAACTTGGCAAGAGAGACACCAATCTCTTTGAATATGAAGGCACCAACCTTCCTTACAAAATTTGCTTTCCACTTTTGAACTTGTTGCTTCCTCGATGAATAATGGAAAATTCTTCTTCTTACTTTTGATTCTTTGTTCTAAAATTCTGCCCTTACGATTCCTCTTCTTCTTTTTTTTCTTAAAATATTCAACTTGAATCCATGCTTTATAAGTCTCATATGAATCTTCTTATATAGCCTTTCGTATCTTTTCGAAAAGACACATCATTCAACCGACACAACCTTTCCATTAACACAACTTAATCAAGTGCATTAGTCGACTAAAACCAAAAAATAATTAATGCAGCCCATAATTATTAAATGCACATTAATCAATGCAATTAACCACTTGATATGAGCACTTTGCCCTCCTCGGACAAATCAACATTATCATTAAATCGCATTTGTCACCATCATTAAATCTTCTTTTTCACCATAAAACATTGCATATGAGCACCTTAAAATGTGGATATCTCTCTTATGTATAGCTGTGTATATCTTGCTTATACCATGATAATCCTCATGCAAAAACACTTCTTTTCATGTATTTAAACTTTCGTTTTCTACCCTTCTATACTGTTGGTTATTTTCGTTACTTTCTACCATTTCCGTCAATAATTCCATTACTTTACAATGATTTCCGTTTACCAGTTCAACACCTCTTTTGACATCAATGACAATATTTCCAACACTCTTTAGCTAAATTTTACAGATCTCCAAACAGAAAATCTTTACCAAACTCCATTTGCTTCCCCTTCTCAACTTATCCGTCCTACAAATGCATCATTTCCACGACCAACACTTCTCTCGGCAACTTATTGATTTTGGCCAAAGTACTCGGGTTACTCTCAAAGGCTTGTAATCATATCTACTATGCTCGTCACCGGTTGCTTCACTGATTTGCTGCAACATTCATAACCTTGGTGGTGGCACCTCTTCAAGTTGTATAGAAGCTTGACAAATAATCAGATTCTTCCATTCGTCGATAGCTTTCACCTGATTGCTTGCATCTTCCATCTCCACCAACACTTCTCTCGGCAGCTTATTGATTTCAACCAAAGTACTCAGGTTACTCTCAACAACTATTTTCATATCCATTATGCTCGTCACCGCGGTTTCTTGACTAATCTGCTGCATCATTCATAACAGGGGGTGACACCTCTCCGAGTTATACAGAAGCTTGACGAATAATCAGATTCTTCCATTCGTTGATAACTTTCATCTGATTTCTTGCATCTTCCATCTCTTGCATCAAATGATCACTCACCTGCTCTTGAGCTGAAATGGGTTGAGTAGAAGATTTAGTAACCTTGGCTATGATCTAGCACAATTTGAGATACTTGCTTCAAGTTCGTGTTTCTCCGCCTTTTCTCTGTCGTCAAGCCTAAGGAATAGAGAATCTATTAATGTCTATGTATCCTGCTTGATCCTTCTCTAGTGGCTTGACCAATAGGTACTTTGGTTCTTGTTATGTCTTACATGTCGTGAGCTCATCCTCTTTCTTTCCTTCTGCCGGAATCGACATCTCAAGCAAACTTTTGTCCCAACTCCTCGATGATCAACTTTGAAGTCACCTTAGAAACTTTAGGTTTTCTATCTTTTCAGACTCTGGAGCAGCTGCAAGTCGTGTTCCTCCAAGTTCATTTCCACTCTAACCTCTGGAACTAACTACGAAGTCAACCATTCTGAGAAATTACTTCTTGGAGAATGAGAAGTTGTTGAGTGTACTACTATCTCTCGCTCTATTTCCTCTCCATCGAAATCACATTGTGTTGTGGCTGCCATCCTCTGAATCATCCAAAGACAAACCTCTTTCAAACTCTATCATCTACGACTTTAACGCGTTTCTTGAGCAGCAGTCTTTGAGCGAAGTGGCTAAGGAGAGAAGATGAATGTTGTCGAGATTCAACTAAGGGATGTCGGTGTCTATTGATGTGCTGCGATCGGTGAAATCTTGGATCTTTGGAGAAGTCGGACCTAACGTCATGGTCGTGGAAATGATCTTCTCCTTTGAAGGATATATTTTATGCACTTTCATCTTCTCGAGCCTCCGATGCTTTCTCCTCCGTGCTTCCTCTTGAGGGAATCTCCTGCGCCGAAGTTGCCCGTGACTTGATTCATCAATGCTTTATCAAGGTAGTATCCCTTCGTCGTGACCAATTTGAAGTATTCACAAGAACAGTGGCGAGACCTTTCCTCAATCGTATGGTAGCCCCTACATTATTCGAAGTACGGCTCTATCTCCTCCCATTTGAAGGTAAGTGTCAAGTAACACATTCCCATCATCTTTAAGATCTGCGCAGTATCCGTGCTAGTCAAAGTCGAACACTTGCCATGCCGATAGCCTGTTGAAATCCTTTTTTCTAACCTCGTACTCACTTTTGCACTTCATCCAGAAATCCTCTAATGAAGGCGGATGTGCATACTACTCTAGGAGATTGTCTTCTGGCTACTCCGAATGAATCAAAATTCAATCGTCTTTGGAAGAACTCTTGCTCGTACTTAGATAATATTTTTGTTTCCGATCCTCGAGATTTATGAATGCTTGGAAGCCATAATATCCCACAGTGATCGGGAAGAATCCCGTAGACTTGTGCCGTTTCGACCAAATGTCGTGTATCTCCACAAGTTGTCTGCTTAGCTCCATGGTGATCAATCTATCATTCGGATATTTGGGCAACTTAACCGGTTCTCCAAAAAATCCAGTAACCCTGAGGTAGGTGAAATCTATAAACTGAATGAATAGACTGTCAATTCTGGATACAACTTCCCTCGCTTTCTTGCTCACCCTGTTGGCCTTTAGATCCTTGTCCAGCCTCCAAATTTATTCGTAGAAGAATCCATCATTGACCACTTTGAAATATTTCTTGCACACAGGTACAGTAAGTTGTGGGTAGCACTCGAAAATGTGGTCCTTAGAAGAACGCCACATCTATCCAGCTTGGAGAAGATGCCTTGTGAAGTTGCTGTATATACCAAATAAGAAGTCATTTTGAAGATGAAAGTACGCTTCACATTCCGAAGTTTCTCACCAATGTTGTCGCTAATGACTTCCGACCAATTGATTATTGAATCCACTTTGTTGACTTCAATAGTCTTGATGAAAGCATACATCCATGTACGGAAAGTGTGAGCGTTCACTTTGTTATTTATCTTGCATAACAATTTGACAATATCATCTACCTCTTGTACCAGATTGGACCGTGGAAGAGTTCTTGGGAACTTAGAAGGAGATCTGGGCTTCTTCATGTATCTATTGTTCATTATGTTCACGTGATCAACTTTATACTTCTCCCACATCTTTGCCTTGGCATCCTGAATGCTAATAGAAGTCACCACCTTTCGAGCTAGAATTTTCAAATAATAATCGATGGCTGTGCGTCTAATCGAATTATTGTTTTCCTGTAGCATCTTGCACCTTTGATATAGATGATGGATGGTAAGACTGGCACACACTCCATAACGAACTTTGGCAATCGGGCCCAGTTTGTGTATGGAAACGCTTACAACTCGAATAATTCCTTGCTTTTAACTACACGCATGAGGAAGTCTTTCTGCTCTGGACTTATCAATCAATTCGGAAAAGGTTACGGACCTAGATCGTGTCTCGATGTCTGTGAATTTGGAAGTGAGACATGATTCCGTTGTGCTCTCTTTTTCATCCCTCTTTTCCATGGTTGTGTCATCTTTGTCGAACAATTTATTTTCTTCTTACTTGGCGGAATTCTTCAAAACTAGTGCGAGATCTAGATAATTCTTGATTCGGAGGATATATTCAATGTATTAGACATTGATTTAAGCTCCCTTTCTTTTATAAAGCACCTGTAATGAATTCCTGCAATTAATTTAGACAAAGATGGCAACCGGAACATGAACATTGGATTTTAATCATAAAAATCTGCATAATTCAAGTATCTTTACCCCAAATTTAATGTTTATTTGCATGCAAAGCAAGTATGAATTTTACCAACTTCACCGAGCACATGTATCACTTATGCAAACAATTATCCAGGCACAAATCAACCTCCTTCACGTTGTGCGCCAATTTTGAAAGCTTTTAGCATTAATTGCACCTTCTTACGAGCAAAAACCTCTTCAAAGCGGGGCACACTTTTTCTATGGGTTGCACTTCTCTACTTGTGAATTAATTAATTCATCCTTATGGCAGCCCCTGCTTATATAATCCTTATGATTCTATAATTAATTAATGTCTTTCCTATTCCTGGCAATTAATTAATTAATTAATAAGCTTCACTCTTCAAATGGGGCCTATTTTGTGCATGCTTATGGCTGCCATTAAATAAATTAAATTTATTTAATTTTAGACTTTTGCTTCTAGTTAACTCAAGCCTCGCGAGTATGCTTTGACCTTAACCACTTTGAAAATAGATTTAATTTAATCATTTAATACTTAAAGTATTATGTATCTCCCAAAAGGGGCACTTTTTGACATAAAGAATTGTATTAAATAAATATTATTTATTTAATTTTAGAACGATCTATTTTCAACCTCCTTTTTTGTCTATTTACCTCTGTTGACTTTTCCACTGCTTGGGCGCCAAAATTGGGTTAATAAATATTAACAAATATTTATTTAATGCATTTATTATTCACCCAAGGTGGGTCGCACTTTTTGAATAAAGAATTTCTATTTTTAAAAGTCGGATGTCAATGAGATTTTTACCTGCAAGGCAGCCACGAAAATCCCATGATTCACTTAAGTCGTTTGACTTTCATAATGTGATTATTTACCCTACAAGAAGAAGGCAAGCAATAAAATCCCATGATTCACTTAAGTGATTTTTCTTTTATTCCACAATGACAATTTTTACCCGTAAGACAGGGGAAGAAATTTTCCTTACGCCTGTTGCCTCTAATTTTTTCATTGTGACTTAAGTGACGTTGCTTCCATGGGAAAAGTACCGTGCTTGGCAGAACAAAATTCCCACCTACTGCTGCTTCCAAAATATCATGATTCACTTAAAACCCTTTTTTCCAAAAATGCGGCCAGCCAAGAAGAGACTTTTTAGTGTATGACTTTGTCTTTTCCCGAGAGAACCGGACCTCGATGTCGAATTCCTTCGGCACAACATGCGTATGTGATCTCTAGATACTCGGGCCAGATTATCGGGCCAAACCGTGCAAAGGAATTAATCAAAGAAATTTCACAAAAAAAACGAATCGAGAAAACACAAAAGCGTTGCGAAGTCAAAAATAAAGTCCAGAATGCATTCTGGTTAAAACCTTACTTGGTATATGGGAATAATGATATATACAATTACAACAGAATTAGACCGAGCACAAATTGCCTCAAACGGGCTCAAAATAATTAAATACAAATTTCCCATGAGCAAATCCCGACGACAGAATATAACGATTTTGGGCATCTGGGTATTTGGCGAAAATGGCTTATATGGCTCCTTGGGAATATCTTGACACATTACAGGAACTTTCTGGCAATAAAAACACAAAACAACTCATTATTTTAAAAGTACGAAATTTTTTCAGATAGAGTAGTCTCAGATTTCAGGATGAAATCTGGGGACACAAAGGAACTTTGCAACATTCAAGGGTATAATGGATAATTTTCATACCAAGTGAGAGCATGGGAAAAAAACATGAGCCGAGTAGATAAGTTGAGCATGGCGAAAAGAATTGTTGATGAGGAGGCAACTTATGAATACACCTCCATGTGAGATATTAATTAATTCCACTTCTTAATTTGGTCTCTCCATCATACGGTTGTATACCAAGCTTCTCTTCACCTTGAATACACTCGTGTGGACAATCCACCCCTAGTTCAGTTATGATCGGTTCTTCTTTTGCCTTAGGTTTAGGTATCATTACGATTTTAGTAGCCAATTCTTATATAAAGTTCTCAATTTGGTCTATCTTCCTGCCAAGTTGGAGATTCTAGCCACATCTTCGAGCCTCTTGAAACAAATTTTACTTTCCTCCCCTATCCTCTTTTCATAGCTCTTACATCCCTATCTGCAACACCTTGTTCCGATCTTGGGTTCGTAAGGAACTACGTTTTCACTACCTCGTGAGCTTGTGGATGGCATAAAATATCCAAACCCTACTCAATAGGAATAATCTTAAGGAGCTAATGCCACTTGATTCATAAATCTTTGGATTTTAAACCCGATAACTCACCAACTCCTAATGACTCACCAACTATGGATTTATAAGTTAGTGCTTTCACAATACTCTTCAAACATCCCATCACTATGATGTGTCATTGTAATGTCCCCTTTTTCGAGACATTATTAATATTTATTTTTCATTTGCATTGTAACCTCTTGGCATGCTGCGCTACAAGTGGGAGTCTCTTTAGTTAGTTTAATGTGCACATAGGTTAGTTACTTTTATTTAATTAATTAAAAAATAAATAAAGTGCACATAGCCTTAGTATTAAATATTTTAATGAGAGTTTATATTTTCCCTCTAAAAGGGAATGGTTGATCTTTATTAGATATTGCACATCTTAATTCTATAAAAAGGAGGTCACATTTTCCTTAGAGGGGCATGTTGATGAATTATTGATTTCACTCTATGCTTGGAGAATTGGGATGTATGCCCTAGTTCTTGCATTGATCTCTCTCTTATTTGGATCCATTATTGAAGACTCCATTGTTCTTTCCATTTTGCTCTCTTGTGTTGAAGGTGTTTGTGCATGATATTTTCTCTCTAGCTTTGGCGACTTGTCTAGGGTATTGGCACATTTTATTGAGGGTAAAATCTGCATGTTATTGAGTATTTTGAAGGGTTCTAAGTGTTGGAAATTATTTATGCAATTTACCCTAACCCTAGCGACTGGGTTTGGGATTTCGGGGCTGATTTGAGTGGTTTCTAGTGCATGCAAAGATTTGATATTTATTTTGATGAGAAGCTCATAATTTTCCCTTTCTACTGCATTTGGTTTCAAGTTAAAAGAGTTAGTATTTTGGGAGTTATTAATTTCCAAAGTTTGCTAATTTTCAACATTTATTATTTATTATTTTTACATCTCGCAAATTGTATTGGATAAAGGAGTGTAAATACCAATTAGATTGTCCATCAAACCCTCACCTTAGCTCACTCCAACCCTATTTGGGTTGTATTGAAGTGACACTAGTGTTCGTTGAGGTAAACCTAGGAAGGTTTATGTTCTAAGTGTTTATTTTTGCAAGTATTTAGTAATAATCGGTTAACATCCTACAAGGGTATATTACGGTCATAACATGGAGTAGATTGGCATCAGAATAGTATATTAGAATTTACAATTTGAATTTCATATTTCCCTTCCTTCATGTTGTTCATGCAAGCACAAGAACTATGGTATGCCTTTCTCAATTCAATATTTTGCAAATGAGAGTCTATACATGAGCAACCCACCCTAAAAAATGACAAAGTCTTCCTCTTATTCCTTCTTTGGATGCCCAACATAAGGGGAAGATGAGCAATCTCCTAGAAATGGGAACAGTCACACATTTGCAACTATCCAATTGCACATTTAGTCACATCTTCACCCATATGATCATCCTTTCAAGCCCAGCAGTCACCAACAATGATTAGAAGTGCGGTGTGCCCAACAATCGTGGCCTTGGTGTCCCCAGATTTCACCTTGAAATCTGGGACTACCCATTTGAAAAAAAATCTTTTTTTTAAAATAACGGGTCTTTTTGTGTTTTATTTCCAAAAGATATCGTATTATGTTAGGATATTCCCAGTGAATCATATGAGCCAATTTCAACAAATACCCAGATGTCCAAACTTATTTTATCCCTACACCAAGTTTTGTTTGTGGGAAATTTTTATTTAATTATTTATTGAATAAATAATGCCCCATTTGAAGTAAATTATGCTCCGGTTGAATCCTGTTGAAGTTTTACATGCCAGTATTCACTTATCTCAATAGGGATTTCACCAGGGATGAATTCAGGGCATTGTCTGCAACTTCTGCCAACGTTATTCACTTTTATTTATTTCTTTTACGTTTTTCTCCAATTTTCTCTATGAAATTCCCCTAGGTCAATTCCTTCGCCAGTATAGTCTATTTAATTCCCTGAAGCATCTAAAGATTATCGACCAACACAACACCAAAAAGAATCAGCCTCAAAATGTAAACTTCTGACCAAAAAAGATGAAGTCATGCACAAAAAGTCTCTCCAAGGTAAGTCGCATTTATTGGAATTAATGATTGTAAGCTGCAATGGAATTTTTAGTAGTGGCAGGCGGGGAATTTCGATCCGCCTGCAGGATACTTTTACCATGAAGTCAAAGTCACTTAAGCTATGATGGGAAAATAAGAGGCAGCAGGTAGACGCGAATTTCTTACCTGCCTTGCAGGGTAAAAATTCTCATTATAAAATAAAGAAAAATCACTTAAAGCACCGATGGGAATTTTCTGTCCTGCTGGCAGGATAACTTTTCCCACCAAAGAGATTTATTCACCCATGCAAGTTGCACTTTATCAAAGGAGGCCAATTTTAATGCAAGTCACACTTTTTGGAAGGAAGACTTTAAGCTGCCAGTGGGAATTTTGCGGTGGCGGGGAAGACGAAAATTTCTTACTGCGTTGCAGGAAAATTTTCCCATGAAGTCAAAGTCACTTAAGCTACAATGGGAATATTAGAGGTGGCAGGAAGGCGGGAATTTCTTACCTGCCTTGCAAGGTAAAAATTCCATTATAAAAGAAAAATCACTTAAAGCACCGACGGGAATTTCTTACCTGCCTTGTAGGGTAAAAATTCTCATGATGAAAGTCAAATCACTTAAGTGGAAGAGGGGATTTTTGGAGCTGCAGTGTAGGGTGGAAATTCCCATCAAGCTGACTTCTTATTTTTAGCAATTCCTCTTGCCAAAAAGTGCTGACCCACCTTGGGTGAATACAATGCATTTAATAATATTTATTAATGGTTTATTCACCCAATTTTGGCGCCATAAATAGAAGGAAAGTCAATGCAAGTGGAAGAGCTAAGGAGAAGTCAAGGATGCATGCTATAAATAAATAAAATAATTTTTTAAAAAAGCAACCAGTAGCATGCTTAATTGGGTGCCCAATTTGGGTGAATAAACATGATTGTTTATTAATTAAATTGCCAGAAATATGAAGGGCAATTATTAAAAATAGAATGTTGACGGTTATATAAGCATGGGCTGCCATAATAAAGAAGCAATTAATTCTTTTTGCAAATGATTGCAACCCGGACATGTTTTGGCGCCTAGGGTTGGAATAGCCTAATTTTGGTCATTTTGAACATCTACATGTTGGTATAAGTGCTCTAGTGAATTAAATAATATTTTTGCTTGCTTTACATGCAAGCAAAATCTCAAATTTTAGGGCAACAAACTTTATATGTAGATTTTGGTGATAAAAATCAAGTATTCATGCCATGGACTCCATCTTTGTCGAATAAAATTGCGGTATCCATCACAGTGCTCAAATCAATGCCAAGTACATTGAATATATCTTCTAAATTTGAAGAAGTTGTCGAGATCTACCCAAATTGATCCAATTGCGTAAGGGATTTCAAAAGAATTAAAAGAAAAAGAGCTCGAGACAAAGATTATTCCGGCCATGATGAAGCATGATGAAATAAAAAGATCAACGAGAATCATGCATAGCTTTCAGATTTTTGAAGTCAATGATACTGAGACATTGGCCCTAAACCTATCACCGATTTAATTGACATATCTAGATTTCATAATTACAAAGGCTTCCAAAGCAAAAATTCATCCTCTTATTTCGACACACCCCATGTAGAAGTCGGTGCATGGGAAATTTCTTCCAAGATCTTGTGCATGTGCTCCCAATCTTCTGTTGAAGCCTTCATCGAATTTTTGCATGCATCTTAATGAAGAAGAATTGCAAAATCTTCAAGGATAGAAGGGAAGACAATTCAAAGGCAATACTCTCAAGAAAATCATAGTCACCTGCTTCCAGATCCAGCTTGGTGAGAATCAAAGACAAAAGTGTCAACCGCATGCAAAATATGAAAATAAAACAAGACTAGAAGTGTTACAAACTTTCTTCTAATTTATTTTCCTCTTTCTTCTAATTTATTTTCCTCTTATTTTCTCCAACAAAGTAATTGGGCAACTAATTAAATTATAAAACTTAAGTGATTGGTTTAAAAGTCGTTACTTGAAGAAGTCAATTACTTGGAAATAGGTGGCAGACATACAAAATAGAAGGTTTTTATTTTTCAGTTATAAATCATGCATGTCATGCAAAGAGGAATTCGGGAGGAAAATTGTCAGTTGTTTCCCTTTCCATATCTTTTGCATGCGAGAATTCATTTAAAGTTTCCTATTTGTAATTGCCCTTTATACACTATAAATAGAGGAAGAAACTATGGGTTAAAGGAAGAGAATTTATAAGTAGCATTATTGTGTTTAGGACTTTGAGCTGAAACCCTTGATAAATTTTTGAAAGCGGAGGAATAGAAATGAGACATATTTCCAGAGAACTTTGTGTCAACGGTGCATATTGTTTCTGATTTCTTTCTAAGACCTATTCATAAACTTTGTGTTATTCTAGATTTAGATCTGAAAGTTTTCTTTGCTTCTAATTATATATGTCAAGATCTATTTGTTCTATCTATGTACATACGATCAACTCTGTAAACTATCAATTGAGTTGCACATCTTCTCTCTTTTCTTCCTGTTTTTCATTATTTTCCTCTTCTACAAATATTTCATTTCTCTTATAGCTTCTTACTTGCTACAAAACTGTATAGCTATGGTTCATGAGTTACATAGTTAAAGTAATACCAACAAATAGATATTAGGAAATACAACTGAAAAAATCTTACACGGAAACCTCACCGGTAAATGAGGGAGATTTATCTCATGACTACCTAGGTTTTTAGCTGTACAAAAATCTAGCCAATGAGGCCTTAATTAGTTACATAGTCAACAAGTCCATATAATAGTTCATTGTCATAAAATGACTCCATGCGAGATTATAACATGACCGAGTATAGTATAATGGCCTTCAATAAGAGACAAAACTCTTGTTTAAAATCTTCTACCTCAATGTCCTACAACATATAGAATCGGCCGTTTTTACTTATAGCAAGCATATTCACCTCATAGACTTCGTGGTACTCTTCCGAACCCCACCAAGAGGTCTACTGAGATACAAACTCTAACCACACATTCACTTGCCACATTTTTAGCATTCAAACCATTGCTAAAAGCAATATAGATTGCTTAGAATAAACAACATTAGCATAAGATTTAAGTCCACATGACTTACAACATGTTACTAAGTCAAGTGCAACAATGTTAAAGAGATTCTCCATTGTTGCGATTCTGATTCAACGCAACAATGCAAAATGCACTTCATGTTATGCAGTGACATTTCTTTTGTTGATGCTACACTTGCATTAATTGTCAAACTCTAGAACCTGACCTGATCTCGAACATCCGGACAAATTTTGGATTATGCCTCCTAACAAGGGGATTTGGTCCACTAAAGACAAGGTGTGAATATGGGAACATCTTTCCCATGTCCTCACAAAACATCCATTTAGGCTTATTTGGAAACTATCCCTTTTCACTAATCAACCATATCTTCTATTCTCCCTGCCTTGTCTTCCTCACTTTCTTGTCAACAACAACATACCACTCCAACTCATCCATCTCCTAATGTGCAAAATTATCCCAGGAAGGAAGTATACCATCCTATTGCTCTTTAAACAAGTGTAATTAGTCAACATTAATAACTAAAAATCTCTCAATATATTCAGCAATAACCACCAAAATCATTTTGCCCTACTTGCTCCATGATCGAAATGGATTAAGCTTCCATGAAGGCCCTTTTTGGTCTCTCCTTACCCAAATACACCCAAACTAAGTCACCCACATGAAACTTATACTCTATGTAGTGCTAAACATGACGGTTCTTATACTTGAGTCAATACTTTTACGTCTCTTAGACCCAAAGGCGTATCTGTCTCACTTATTCAATGAACTTTTGATCCTTTTCAACCACGGTGTATCTATTTTCCAACCCTCTACTTGAGTATCGAAAACTAATCTTAAGCAAGTGGGTGGCATAAAAACAAAACATGCCTCACGAAGGTGAAATATTTCTTGAAGAACAAATAGCTTGTTTGTATGAGTGTCGTATATACATTGAGCAGTCATCCCAACCCTTAGGATACTTATGGTTATAACCCCTTAATGATTGCACCAATGTTTAGTTCACAATTCCACTGTCCATCTGTTTGTGGATGGAAGGCGAGATCGTTAAATTTGCATATCCATTTTTTCCTAGATTGTGCACCAACACCAAAACTTGTTCAAGAATATGGAATCTTTATGTGATATGATGCTCTAGATACCAAAATGTTTCCACACATTATTAAATAAAATCCCTACTGACACTCATTGTCATTGTCTTTTTACAAGCAACCAACACACATCTTACTACAACAATCCACAATGACAAAAATATAATTATTATCCCCTTTTCCTTTTTGCCTTGGGGGAGACTCCAACAAGGTCTAGAGAAATGCTTTCCCAATGCCTTTTAGGCACGGGCAAGGGCTGTCTGTACAACCCAAACTTCCGATTGTTGTTCTTTCACACAATTCACAATTGACAAATTCATATATTGCAACATGAACTGTTAAATAAAAATTGACATTGTAGATTATTCATTCTTGTTCACCCCAAAATGTCCAAAGAATACATGTGTCTCTGCATCACCAAAACTCTTTTTTCTTTTGGCTCACAACATTTCTTCCAAATCTCCTTTTTCTGCAATTTCTTCTTCTATAAAGAAAAAAGTCTATTATGTTCAAAGGGCTTTCTAACCTTGTGGCATATTCACCCTTAGTCTATTAGCAGTTTCTTTGTCTCCCCAAAATTCATTTGAATTCTCACTTTTGTGATGTCTTAGCATTTGTATGGGCAATTGTAATGCATCCATGGCCTCTTTCACGATTCAATACAAATTGTATATATTGGAGCAATCAATATGTTGTTGTGCCTTATATCTTCCCTACTCTTGTCTTTTCTCTTTGATCTCGCAAATTATGTTATCCGTTGTATGAACCATGATAAATGTGTGTGTGCATCATATTTTCAATTGTTTGATATATTGTGTTATTCCCAACACAAATTGGAGAAAGATTCCTATTATTCATTTGGCACATCACCCTTCTTTTACCTTTTTTTCTCTCCCTTTTCACCCCGCAAATGTTATATTAGTTAGTTGATATAGCATTATGAGTACAAGTATATGAGAAGCCACTCTCTCTAGAAGTTTTCTTCACCACGCAAGTCCCACACTTGTGAAGCAATCCCATGTTGCTTTGAAAGTGAACTCATGTTCACAAAACAAATGCTTTCAATCTCGAACAATAACAAACAATCCTACCTCCTTGTAGCAATACACATACCATAATCATTGCAACCTGTCTCTATGTCGAATGTATCTTCTTTTCAGCTCATCAAATTCTCGTTGTTGTCTATTACCCTAGTGGAACTTCCTTCCCTTTCCTATAACTTCATGTAGTAGGTCAGTGATGTAAGAGAAGTCCTTTACAAACTTTAGGAAGTATTGAGATCTTTAAACACTATCCCTTTGAATGTTTCAAAATAGTAACAATCAAGGCTATGTTCTTGTAGTAGTATCACAACCTTACCATAATCATGGTAATTGTCTCTACCATGAATGTAGAGTGTGAAATTGGGTAAAGCAAGGGCTGGTGCTATACTTATCTTCTATTTTAGTTCCTCAAATGCTTTTTGTTGTCTACTAAACCAATGGAACTTCCATCCCTTTCCTATTAATTCATGCGGCAAGAAACCGATATGATAAGTCCTTTACAAACTTATAGATGTATTGAGCTGCACCTACAAAGCTTTGTGTCCCGCTCATGGTAGTGGGCTTTGACCAAGTGACGATTGCTTCAACCTTAGATAGATCTATCCCCATGTCTACGCAACCCACCACATGACTAAGGTACACCAATGAGGGTTTAACATACTCAAACTTCTTACCTTTTGACAACAACTTTTTCCCCTTCAAAAGTGCGAACACTTTTTCAAGGTGAGCTAAATGTTCTTCATAAACCTGTTGAAAACCAATATGTCATTTAGATAAACAATAAAACACGTGTCATTTAATGGTCTAAGTACCTCATTCATGAGACAGATGATGGTGGCTAGTGCATTGCACAACCTAAACGATAAAAGCAAATTTACTCGAAGAGACTTTGGCGTGTCTTGAATGCTATTTTCCAAACATCCTCTTCCTTGACTCTCACTCAATGATATCTAGATTTAATGTCAAGCTTCATAAAGTACATGGCATGTTGCAATTGATTCCAATAAATCATCTATTTGGGCGCAGAGGATACTGGTTCTTCATGGTCATCTTATTCAGCTCCAAATATTCTATGCACATCCGCCACGTATCATCTTTCTTTGGCACTATGAAAATAGGCAATCCACATGGAGAGGTAATCATTCTAATTACCCGTCACTCCGACAACTTCTTGAGTTGTTCTTTAACTTTGTATACTTCAACAACACTTTTTTATACAGCCCCAAGTTGGGTAAAAGAACATTCGGTACCTATTGGATTTCATGGTCTCTGACTCTTTTTTTGTGGGGGGCGGGGGAGGGGGAGATGGGGGAACCCATTAAGTTCTACAAACAATTCTTAAAAAGTTTCACCAAAGCGGTCACACCTTGCTATTTTTGGTGAGAATATTGTCCATGCATCCCCTTGAGCTTAGGCCCTTTTGGATTTCCTTTGCCTCTCAACATTGGCAAAGCAAATTTACCACTAGCATCGATCAACCATTTCACTTTGGCTGCACTTATCATGGTGACTTGTATTTTATTCTCAGCTGCCCCTAAAGTGTATAATTTTTTGTCTTAAGTCAGCCTATATTGATTAGCCCTTTTGAAATATGTAACATCCTTGAGGTATAGGAATGTTGAATGGGCCACAAAAGATTACTATGCAAACATCCAACACAACCACATCCACCAACACTTCATCCTTGTAATCACCATCTACATAGAAAACTTAACTCAACATTGCGTCTTCACCTTAACTTCTACACTAAGCCAACCCAATGCATAAGGATGCGGGTGATCAACTACTTGTAATTCCATTTCATTCACTTGATTTTGAGAGTTTACATTATTCTGCAATCATGTATCAAAAAGAGAGTCCACCTTTTTGTCTTTGATATGAAAGAGCATCATTATCTCTTCTTCCTCTTTTGCTTTAGATCTCTCACCAACCATTCATGTCTCTTTACGCACAACACGAGATCATATCGTTTGTGTCAAAATCACCTCAATCTCTCTCTTTATTCATCACTATAATGTTGGCATCCTTCTTTTTATTTCTCCAAGGCAATGCCAAATCTAGATGTAACTTCCAACATTTCTCTTCCACATGCACTTCTTTGTCACAATGGGCACATTTTGAGTTGATCTTACTCTTGCCTTTGTCCTTTTGGATTGTTGTATTAGTATTATTTTTCATGTTCCAGTTGTCTTTCTCCTTATTCTTTTGACCTCCTCCTTGTTGCCCTATCTCTTTGTTTTTATTTGTGAATGAAGACACTTTTTTCCGATCCAATTCCATGTAACGGGCTTGATCACATGCTTCATCTATGTCTCAAGTATTTGTCATGAGTATTGGTGTTTTAGGCATCCAAACAACCCACCCATATACTTCATAAACATATTGATTTCCATAACATCTTTGTGTAGCTTAACCGACCTTTTACTCACTAGTATATTTGTGTACACTTTATCCCTAACGTTGCAGTAAGTAATGTCATTGAATAACTCTGTCTCTATTCATATCGAATGGGATGAAATTGCTATGTCATAAGCTTCTTAAAGGCTTCTGACTTGGAGTTGGGAGGCACCTTACACCATTCAAGGGATAATACATAACTCTCATAGCATGTGAGAGTATGGGCGGATAACTTGAGCCCAACGAACAAAAATTTTTGATGAGAAGACAATTTATGAAGAGTGGGGGTGGGGGAGGAGGAGGGGAGGGAGGCGCTGCCTCCCGAACTCTATATCTCTCGGCTCGGCCCCCACCGATCTAACTTATCAATACTTTTCTCTCCATCATATGGTTGTAAACTTGTATGTATCTTTTTTCAGCCTTAAATGCTACTTTTCTCTCCATCATATTGTTGGCTAGATTTTTGCATGCCTAAAAACATAGGCAATCATGAGATAAATCTCCATCATTTACCGATAAGGCTCTCGTGTAAGATTTTTGTCAATAATGGATCCTAATAACTATCGTGGGTTGTACTTTAATTGTATAGCTAAGCAATTTCGCAACAAGTAAACAATTGTTTATAAAGTATTTTCAATCGGGGGAAATAATGGAATTTGGGAAAGAAGATAAGAAGATGTGTAATCCAACCAATAGTTTACAAAGTTGGTCTCATACATAGATAAAAATCTCACAATATAGAAGTAAAGGAAAAACTTCTAATCTAAATCTTAGATAACACAAAGTTTATTTTAAAATCCACACAGAAGTAAAAAGCAATGCGTCGTTGACACAAAGTTCTCCTAAAATCTATCTTTATTCAATTCCCCAGCTTTCACAAAAATGACATCAAGGGCTATAGCACAAAGTCTAAAACTCAAGAATGTTGATTTACCAATTGTGATTATTCTTTAACCCGTAGGCTATTCCTTTATTTATAGTGTATAGAGGGCAATTACAAATAGGAAATTTTTAATGAATTGTCACATGTGGAAGCTATGTAAAAGGGAAGTAGTTGGCAATCTTCCTCCTGATATTCCTCTTTGCATGACATGCATGATTTATAACTAAAAATAAAACCTTCTATTTTGCATGTCTACCACCTATTTCCAAGTAATTGACTTCTTCCAATAACTTGAAGTAACGACTTTTTAAAGCCAATTACCTAAGTTTTACAATTTAATTGATTACTCAATTACTTTGTCAAAGAAAATAAGAGAAAAAAAAGTTATTCCAGCTACAACACTCTTTGTTTATCCTTCCTCCATACTTTGTATTTTGATCCAATATGCATTGTACTTTTGCTTCACCTATTTTAGCAATGAATGATCTGGATGGTATCTCTGCCTTGAATCTAAGATGCTTTTTCTCCCATATGTTGTTGAATTTTTTCCTTTGATTCTCACCAAACTAGATCTAGAAGCAATGGCTGTAATTTTCTTACAGGTGTTGCCTCTGACTTGTCTTCTCCTCTTATCCTTGAAGCTTTTGCAATTCTTCTCTAGCACGTGTAGTTTTTCTCTAGTACATGCACTAATAAGATGTTTGTCGTAAACAATTCAGACAAAACTCATCACCTTTTATTTTTAATTGCATATGAGCAATTTTAAATTCTGGAAAGTACTCCGAGTGAAGAAAAATACAAGTAAATTCAATGAAGGATTCAACTGGAAGATTGGGAGCACATACACAAGCTCCTGAAAGGAATTTTCCATGTAATGACTTCTACATGGGCTGCATTAGAAACAAGAGAATGAATTTTTGTTGGAAGTCTTTGCAATTATGAGAGCTGGATCTATTTCTTCCTCTAATTCTAAAGATATATTCAATGTATCAGACATTGACTTCTACTTTCTTCACCAATATGGGCATAAATGAAGTATTCTTGCAAATAATTCAGACAAGTATGCATTCCATAGCATGAATATCTAATTTCTTCACCGAGATCTAATTATAAAGTCTGTTGCCCTCTATTTTTAGACTTTGCTTGCATGTCAAGCAAGCTAAAAATATTATTTTATTCACTTGTGCACTCACATCAACATGCAGATAGCCAAAATAGTAAAAAAAAAGCACTTCCAACCTTGGGCGCCAAAACTAGTTGCTTCCGCAATTAAAAATATTTATTTACTGCTCACACCTCTAACCTTGGGTGCCAAAATCCTCCGAGTAGCATGCTCCACCTAAAAGAATTAATTTCCCTTTCCTTATGACATCCATTGTTTATATAAGCAACTGCATGCTAATTTTACCAATTACCTTTTCTTATTTTTAGCAATTCCTAATAATAGGATGTTCTTTTCTCCTTATTTGGGTGCCCAAGTTTGCCTAATTTAGCTTGCTTTTCTATGCAATTCTTTCCTTTATTTTTAGCAAGCTTCTTTGTCTTATTTTTAGCCTTCTGTTTACTTTGACTTTCCTCCTATTTTTGGCACCAACCTTAGCTAGAAATAAATAAATAAAAACAACTTTTAGGCAATTGATAATGCAAGGATGGGTCAAATTTTTTGGCTATAAGCCAAGGGAAAAGTACAAGGAGCAAGCAGGTAAGATTTTACCCTGCCTGCTAGGGTGCACTTTTCCACTTTTCACTTAAGTTGTCATGTTAAATTTTAGCCTGCTAGGACTTCCAAAAATGCGACTTGTATGGGTGAATTTGACTTGCTTTAAGGGAAAAACATGGGGGCAAGCAGGTAAAATTTTAACCTGCCTGTTGGGGTACACTTTTCCGCTTTTCACTTAAGTCATTATGCCAAATTTTAACCCGCTCTGGGGTACACTTTTTCTCTTTTCACTTAAGTTGCTTTTGAGGGAAAAACATAAGCAGAAGGAAGGTAAAATTTTACCCTACCTACTAGGGTCCAATTTTCCACTTTTCACTTTAAGTTATTTTTGAGGGAAAAACATAAGCAAAGAGCGAGGTAAAATTTTAGCCTGCCTGCTAGGGTCCAATTTTTCGCTTTTCACTTAAGTTGCTTTACGCTAAACGCTGACCCAGCAGGCAGGTAAAAAGTGTGACTTGTTTTGGATTTGACTTTCCATATTTGATGTGGACATTCAAGCTGAAGGGCAGTTTTGAAAATTGTGGTGACATGAAGATCGCATTTCTTTCCATTTTGGAAAGGGCCCGGGAAGATCTAGTAGCAAAAACTTGCAAGTGCCATAACTTTCACTCCGTGGCTCCATTTTAGGTGTCATTTTTTCTAAAAGTGAATATTTTCTCGAGCTTTACACAACCTCTTTCAATCTCATGAAGGAATCCTGAGCTCTTGTAATTAAAAACATTAGAAAGATTTTCAAAATCCTATGCTCGGGAAAAGGTCGACGGGGAAGAATGAGCATAAAGCTAGGAATTGCCAAACGGAAAAATAGAGAAAACCAAAACACAGAAGAAATAAAAATGAAAAACCCCACTGGAAGTTGCAAACAATTGCTTTGAAAATAACCTGCCAATTAGTTGGTCAGTAAAAACTCTTCCCTGGTGAACACTCCATTGAGAGGCAGAAGCAATAATGGCATGAAAATCCTCAATAGGGTTCAACTGCAACATAATTTATTTTTAAACAAAACTTTATTTATTTAATAAATAAATAAAATTCTCTCAGACAAAACCAGACAAAGGGATAAAATGAGTTTTAGCATGTGGGTATTTGTCAAAATTGGCTTATATGATTCTCTGGGATACCTTAGAGCAATGCAAACAACTACAGGAAAAACAAACACAAAATGACCCGTTACTTTGAAAAGAACGAATTTTTTTAAAAGGGGTAGTCCAGATTTCAGGGTGAAATCTCGGGGACACCACATATGGTTGTAAACTTGTATCTTTTTTCATCCTTAAATGTCTTTGCGTGTGGATGATTCTCCCACCCTTGATTTAGTCGATTCTTCATTTGTGGGTTTAGGTATCATTCCCATTGTCTTAGTCGAGGCTTGCATAAAACTCTCATTTTGGTGTACATCACCCACCTAGCTGGAGATCCTGTTCACATCTTCTTGAACTCTCTTGAAATAGATTTTACCTTCCTCCTCTCCTCTTTGCAAAGCTCTTACAACCTTATTCCAATGCATTGTTCCCATATCGAGTTCGTAAGGAAATATGTTTTCATTGCCTCCTAACCTTGTGGATGGTATACACTATCCAAACCCTAATTGACAATTGAAATCGTAAGGCTTTGATTCCACATGATCCATAAAGCATTGCATGTCAACTATGGATTTCTAAGTTAATTGTTTTCCCAATACTCTAAACAATTTGGAATGTGAACAATAAGAAGGAAAACACGAATTAACAAAGCACATACACAAAAATTAGTTCACTTGACACAAAATTTCTTTTGGAGAAAACACAAGAAGGGTTAAAATATGTTTTCATTTCCTCCCGACCTTGTGGATGGTATACACTATCGAAACCCTAATTGAAAATCGAAATCGTAAGGTTCTGATTCCACATGATCCATAAATCATTACATGCCAACTATGGATTTCTAAGTTAACTATTTTCCCAATACTCTCAACAATTTGGAATGTGAACAATAAGAAGGAAAACACTAACTAACAAAGCATATACACAAAAACTTAGTTCACATGAGACAAAATTTCCTTTGGAGAAAACACAAGAAGGGTTAAAATATGTTTTCATTCGCGCCTAACCTTGTGGATGGTATACACTATCCAAACCCTAATTGACAATCGAAATCGTAAGGTTTCGATTCCACATGATCCATAAATCGAGTACATGCCAACTATGGATTTCTAAGTTAAATGTTTACCCAATACTCTCAACAATTTGGAATGTGAACAATGAGAAGGAAAATGCTAACTAACAAAGCACATACACAAAAAATTAGTTCACATGACACAAAATTTCTTTTAAAGAAAACACAAGAAGGGTTAAAAACTTCGGGAAGGGTATGCATTCACCATCCCATCACTATCATGTGTCAATCCATGGATTATTGTAATGTCACCCTTTTCAAATAAAAATTAAAAATAAGAGAGTCGATTTACCTGATAAATTTCAAAAATCAAAATATATTTTTATTTTTGTGCAAATAGAAAAAGAGAAACGGAATCGATTTTCTTTGGGATAATTAATTATTTTTGAATAAATTAAGGCAAGTCAAATTCCTTTGGAATATTTAATAATTAATATTTGAATAATAAGAATTATCTTGAGCATGGGTCGATTCATATAGACATCATTTAATTTCCCCATGCATTTAATATTTGTTTTGAGTGTGATTTCTAGGAATTTTTAAATGAAGAAAACTTTCCTAGAACATGGCGTCAAAATAAGAAAAATCATTGAAGAATGAGCAAATGAGATCTATAAAGGAAGATGAGGGGCACCCCTTTTTGCATGTTGACGGTTATTATAACTTATCTTCATGCTTGAAGAGGGATGTATGCCCACTAGTGATAAAAAAATAAAAGGTGTTCATCAACACCACCCATTGTGAAGTGTGTGCACCCTTGAGAACTTGAATTAATAAGTTATTTACATTTTTATTCAATATATGTGAAGTTGCCATTATTGAGGGAGTGTGAGAGCTTATTTGGAGAGTTTTTGAGCTATCTTTTGATCAATAAATTCTAAAAATTGTTGTTGGTTTTTCATGGTATAAATCGACTTGTTTGAAGGGGATTTATGGTGTTTTTGAATGGTTTTAACAAGAATAAAATCTGAATTATTCTTACTCATTATTCTATTGCAAATGCATATTATTTCATGATATTTGGAGTTCGCTTAACCTTGCTGGAATTTATTCTCAATAAATCGATTTGGATTAGGGGAATTTCCATCATATTTTGGAAGGGTTTGAAGGGTTTTTCAATCTGCTGTCATAATTTCATTATTACAGATCCGAAACAACATTTATTGGGTGAGAAGTGAAAGACGAAAAGCTGGAATAAATTTAATTGTTTTTTCCTAATCCTAGTGACTTGTTCTATAGATTCGAGGGCTGATTTGAGTGGGTTTTCGTGGGTGAAAAATTATAATTATTGGTTCTTTTGAAAGATCCTAATTTTATCTTCCATCTACAATTTTTTTCATGCAAAAAGAGTTATTATTAAGGAAGATATTAATTTTCAAAGTTTTTAACTATTTTTTGACATTATTAATTTATTTTCTCTTACTGTAATTTTATTACTTAATGAAGTGTTAATTCCGACTAGATAGCACATATGAACCCTTACTTTGGCTCACTCTAACCCCATTTGGGTTGTATTGAAGCCGACTCTAGATTAGTTGAGGTGAACCTAGAAGGGTTTCTCTTATAAGTTTACTTTCATTGCAAGTAGATTAATAAAATGTAATTAATATCCCAAAAAGGGATATTACAAAGTGGTATCGAGCCTACTTTCCTATTTTCATGTGGGTGATTTTTTTGGATGCGGGGGATAAAGATTTTTAGTACTATAAGAGGAGAAATAAGGGAAACATGGATGAAGGGGCATTCACACCAAACCAAGTAATATTTCTACAAGAGCTAATGCAAGGGTGTGGTTTGGAGCTTCAAAAACCATGAGTGAACAAATGACCAAGCTCATCACGGAAGCTTTGGAAAATGGCAAGATGTCAAACTCCAATGGGGAAGGGAGTTCCCATAGTGGGGAAAAGAATTCAACACAACCCCCTCCTAAGTTCTTCAAGGGCACCTTCCTTCCTAAGGAGAGTCATAGAGAATTTGAAGAACCATCAATGGTAGAGACCATTGAGGCATGTAACAAGGAATATGGTACTTTGCATCCGGCCACAAGGGCCATACTCACTTTTGATGAGTTTTGTGCTTTGAAGATGGGAAACAAGACCGAGAGAGCCCACAAGCAACCCCATATCGATATCCAACAAAGATTGGGTAGGTCTCTCTCCCAAACTTTGATGGAAGCAACAAGATAACGAGTAAGAGCTTGGTTGCAAAAGATGGAGACCTATTTCTCCCTCAACCCCATGCAAGAAGAAGAGGCCCTTAAGTTTGTTACTCTTCACCTTGAAGGCATGACACATGAGTGGTGGTTTCATGGTATGCACACCCAAGGACATGACTTGATCCATACAATGGAAGAATTTAGTCAAAGGATCATGGAGAGGTTTGATAGAAAGGATCCGGAGATTCATTTTCAAGAGTTGGCCTAATTGAAACAATTAAGTAGTGTTGAGGAGTATGTGGCAGATTTTCAAAGGATTGCAGTGATGGTATCGGATGTTAGTGAAAAAAGGTTGATAGTCCTCTTTACTGAAGGTTTGATGGAACCTCTAAAAGGTTTGGTAAGAGCTTTTAACCCTATGTCTTTGCAAGATTGTATTACTAAATCTCTAGATTTAGAATGTGCAACTTATAGAGGGGATTATGGGCCTAAAGGGCAGCATTCTAATGTTTCACAATCGTTGTCCAAAAGTGGATTTAGAGGGCAACCAAGGTATGATTTACAGAAGCCCACAAAAGTACAAGGAGGGCAGCCCCTTGGATCATCAAAAGAGGCCCCAAAAAGGCCAAATCAACCCTATGTACCACCACATAGGAATCAACTCCAAAATGGCACACAAAAAGATGAAAGAGATGAGTTAAGAAGAAGAGGATTGTGTTTTGATTGTAAGGCCCCATAGGTAAGAGGTCATAATTGCAAAGGTAAATGACAAATCTATTTCATTGAAGTGGTAGATTCAGATTTTGATTTAATTTCATATTCTAATGATACTAATGAATTGGTAAATGAGGTGGATGATGAGCATGTGCAAGAAGAAGATGAAGAAGAAGTTGAAGGAACATTGGCAGCCCTTTCCGGCACTCCTAAGTATCTCTCTTTCGGGTGGAAGGTATGTTATGCAAACAAAAGGTAATCATCCTAATTGATAGTGGAGCCACTCATAATTTTATTAGTGAAAGATTGGTAACAAGGCTTGGTCTATGTGATGAGGTTTTTCAAGGTTTTAATGTTACCATAGCTGATGGGTATATTTTATAATGCTCTAGACGAATTTCCAGGCTATCCATCACCATAGGGAATTATGAGCTTATTGATGATTTCTATATGATTAATATGGATGATATGGATCTTGTGTTAGGAGTGCAATGGTTGCATTCTTTGGGGATTTCACCCTCAATTATAAGGACTTGTTGCTCAAATTTATGGTGGGAGAAAAGAACATCCTTTTCCAAGGTATGACAAGATTCTCTACTCTTTGCAACTATCCTCCAGGAAGTAGAAATTTGTTCTATATCTTTTATATCAGCTGATTGGAAAGACTTAATCACCCTTGAGTATGTAAAAAATCAGTTTTCTAATGATATGGTTGAAGGGTTGATTGTTGATGAAAGGTACAAGGTGGTAGATGGTCTTATTCTTTACAAAGGAAGGGTGTATTTAACCCCAAAATCAGAAGTTAAAAATCTGATTTTAAAATCAGCACATGATGCCCCTACAAGTGGACATCAAGGATACTTCAAGACCTACAAGTTGGTAAGGGAAAGATTTACTTGGAAAGGTATGAAAGGAGATGTTCTTAAGTATGTTAGAGAATGTGTTGTATGCCAAAGAAATAAGAATGAACATACTTTTCCAGCTGGTCTTTTGCAGCCCCTACCTATTCCCTCTCAAAAGTGGGAGAGTGTCCATGGATTTTGTTACCGGATTGCCCAATGTTAATGGTAAGACTTGCATGTATGTAGTAGTGGATAGACTCACTAAGTATGCTCATTTTTATCCACTTCCTACTAAATTTGATGGTCCTATGATTGTTGATTTGTATTTCAAAGAAGTTTTTAAATTGCATGGTGTGCCTAAGAACATTGTGAGTGATAGGGACAACAGGTTTATGAGTCTCTTTTGGCAAGAATTATTCCGGTTAGTTGGGACTGAACTCACTCCAAGTACTAGTTATCACCCACAAACAGATGGGCAAACTGAAATAGTGAATAAATGGGCAGAGGGATATTTGAGATATTATGTTTCAGGCAGCAGTTTGCTTGGGTAAAATGGTTGCATCTAGCTGAGTTTTGCTATAATACTACACATCATATGTCCATTGGAATGTCCCCTTTTAAGGCTTTGTATGGTT
The DNA here is from genome assembly GCA_018340775.1 of Taxus wallichiana var. yunnanensis. Lineage (NCBI taxonomy): Eukaryota > Viridiplantae > Streptophyta > Pinopsida > Cupressales > Taxaceae > Taxus > Taxus wallichiana. The sequence goes on from CM031243.1 coordinate 392,704,407, forward strand.
ATGATGCTAACTCTTTCATGGATGTAATGATGACAGATAGTAGAGTGCCTAGTGCACAAGAGTTGGTGCAACAAAGTATGGACATTATGAAAGCTCTCAAAGAAAATTTGCACCAAGCCCAAAATAGACAAAAATTGTATGCAGATAAGCACAGGAGTGAGAGAACTTTTGAAGTGGATGATTGGGTGTTTCTTAGATTGCAGCCCTATAGGCAATCTACACTCAAGCAAAGTGGCAAGGAAAAGTTGAAGCCACGTTTTTATGGGCCCTACAAGGTTACTAAAAGAATTGGTGAGATGGCTTATGAATTGGACCTACCCGGAAATGGTAAGATTCATAATGTTTTTCATGTTTCTTGCATTAAAAAGGCACTTGGGCAAAATGTTGTTCCTTCTTTAGAGTTACCCCCTTTAGATGAAGAAGGAAAATTGATTTTAATTCTGGAATCCATCATTGATACAAGGGAAAGAAATTTAAGGAGACGTGTTATCAAGGAGTATTTGGTGAAGTGGAAAGATTTACCAATAGAGGATGCTACATGGGAAAATGCTTCAATTTTAGAGCATCCAAATTTACAATTGCTTGAGGGCAAGCAATTTTGGGAAGGGAGGACTGTAATGTCTTCTTTTTCAAATAAAAATAAAAATTAAGATAAAGTCGATTTGCATAATAAATTTCATAAATCAAAATATATTTTTATTTTTGTGCAATTCGAAAAAGGAGAAAGGGAATCGATTTTCCTTGGGATAGTTAATTATTTTGAAGAAATTAAGGCAAGTCGAATTCTTTGAAATATTTAATAATTATTATTTGAATAAATCGATTTATCTTGAGCATGGGTTGATTCATATGGGCATCATTTAATTTTCCAATGCATTTAATATTTTTTTATTGTGATTTCAGGCAATTTTTAAATAAAGAAACTCTCTTAGAAGATGGCGCGAAAGGAAGAAAAACTTTGGAGAATGAGAAAATGAGATCTATAAAGGAAGATGAGGGGCACCCCTTTTTGTATATTGACGGTTATTATAATTTATCTACATGCTTGAAGAGGATGTATGCCCATTAGTGATAAAAAATAAAAAGGTATTCATCAACACCACTCATTGTGAAGTGTGTGTGCCCTTGAGAGCTTGAATTGATAAGTTATTTACATTTTTATTCAATATATATGAAGTCGTCATTATTGAGGGAGTGTGAGAGCTTATTTGGAGAGTTTGTAAGCTATCTTTTAATCAATAAATTATGGAAATTCTTGTTGGTTTTGTCATAGAACAAATTGACTTGTTTAAAAGGGATTTATGGTGTTTTTCAATTGTTTTTAGCAAGAATAAAATCTGAACTGTTTTTGCTCATTATTCTTTTGTAAATGCACTTTATTTCATGATATTTGGAGCTAATAACCTTGTTGGAATTTATTCTTAATAAATCGACTAGGTTAGGGTAATTTCCATTATATTTTGAAAGGGTTTGAAATGTTTTTCGATCTGCTTTGGCATAACTTCATTATTATAGATACGAAACAACATTTATTAGGCTAAGTGAAGGACAAAGAGCTAGAATAAATTTAATTGTTTTTCCTAACCCAAGCGACTTGTTCTGTAGATTCGGGGCTGATTTGAGTGGGTTTCAGTAGGTGAAAAATTATGATTGTTGGTTCTTTTGAAAGCTCCTAATTTTATCTTCCATCTGCAATTTGTTTCATGCAAAAATAGTTAATATTAAGGAAGATATTAATTTTCAAATTTTTCATCTATTTTCCAAAGCATTATAATTTATTTTTCTACTTTAGCAATTTTATTGGTTGAATAAGTGTTAATTTTGACTACATAGTCCATCTAAACCTTTACCTTGGCTCATTCCAACCCCATTTGGGTTGTATTGAAGTGACTTTGGGTTAGTCGAGGTGAACCTAGAAGGGTTTCTATTATAAGTCTATTTCTATTAGAAGTAGATTAATAAAATTTAATTAATATTCCAAAAGAGAATATTATAGTGGTATCAAAGCCTACTTTCCTCTTTTCGTGTGGGTATTTTTGGATGCAAGGTGATAAGGAGTTTCGGTCTTATAAGAGGAGAAATAAGGGAAACATGGATGAAGGGGCATTCACACCGGATCAAGTAAGATTTCTACAAGAGCTAATGCAAGGGTGTGGTTTGGAACTTCAAAAAACCATGAGTGATCAAATGACCAAGCTCATCACGGAAGCTTTGGGAAATGGCAAGACACCAAACTCTAATGGAGAAGGGAGTTCCCATAGTGGGGAAATGAATTCAACACAACCCCTCCTAAGTTCTTCAAAGGCACCTTCCTTCCTAAGGAGAGTCATAGAGCATTTGAAGAACCATCAATGGTAGAGACCATTGAGACATGTAACATTGAATATGGTACTTTGCATCCGGCCACAAGGGCCATACTTACTTTTGATGAGTTTTGTGCTTTGAAGATGGAAAACAAGACCAAAAGAGCCCATAAGCAACCCCATGCGGATGTCCAACAAAGATTGGGCAAAGTCTCTCTCCCAAGCTTTGATGGAACCAACAAGATCACGGTAAGAGCTTGGTTACAAAAGATGGAGACCTATTTCTCCCTCAACCCCATGCAAGAAGAAGAAGCCCTCAAGTTTGTTACTCTTCACCTAGAAGGCATGGCACATGAGTGGTGGTTTCATGGTATGCACACCCAAGGACATGACTTGATCCATACAATGGAAGGATTTAGTCAAAGGATCATGGAGAGGTTTGATAGAAAAGATCCAGAGATTCATTTTGAGAGTTTCCTCAATTGAAGCAATTAAGTAATGTTGAAGAGTATGTGGCAGATTTTCAAAGGATTGCGGTGATGGTATCTGATGTTAGTGAAAAAATTTTGATAGTCCTCTTTACTAAAGGTTTGATGGAACCTCTAAAAGGTTTGGTACTTTAACCCTATGTCTTTTAAGATTGTATTACTAAATCTCTAGATTTAGAATATGCAACTTATAGAGGGGATGATGGGCCTAAAAGGCAACGTTTCACAATCGTTGTCCAAAAGTGGATTTAGAGGGCAACCAAGGTCTGATTTACAACAGCCCACAAAAGTGCATGGAGGGCAGCCCCTTGGATCATCAAAAGAGGCCCCAAAAAGGCCAACCCAGCCCTATGTACCACCACATAGGAATCAACTCCAAAATGGCACACAAAAAGATGAAAGAGATGAGTTAAGAAGAAGAGGATTGTGTTTTGATTGTAAGGCCCCATGGGTAAGAGGTCATAATTGCAAAGGTAAAGGACAAATCTATTTCATTGAAGTGGTAGATTCAGATTTTGATTTAATTTCAGATTCTAATGATACTAATGAAGTGGTAAATGAGGTGGATGATGAGCATGTGCAAGAAGAAGATGAGGAAGAAGTTGAAGGAACATTGGCAGCCCTTTCCGGCACTCCCAAGCATCTCCTTTCCAAGTGAAGGGTATGTTATGCAAACAAAAGGTAATCATCCTAATTGATAGTGGGGCCACTCATAATTTTATTAGTGAAAGATTGGTAACAAGGCTTGGTCTATGTGATGAGGTTTTTCAAGGTTTCAATGTTACCATAGCTGATGGGTATATTTTATCATGCTCTAGACGAATTTCCAGGCTATCCATCACCATAGGGAATTATGAGCTTATTGATGATTTCTATATGATTAACATGGAAGATATGGATCTTGTGTTAGGAGTGCAATGGTTGCATTCTTTGGGGGATTTCACCCTCAATTATAAGGACTTGTTGCTCAAATTCATGGTGGGGGAAAAGAACATCACTTTCCAAGGTATGACAAGATACTCTACTCTTTGCAACCATCCTCCAAGGGAAGTAGAAATTTGTTCCATATCTTTTATATCAGTTGATTGGAAGGATTTAATCACTCTTAAATATGTAAAAAATCAGTTTTCTAATGATATGATTGAAGGGTTGATTGTTGATGAAAGGTACAAGGTGGTAGATGGTCTTATTCTTTACAAAGGAAGGGTGTATTTAACCCCAAAATCAGAAGTTAAAAATCTGATTTTAAAATCAGCACATAACGCTCCTACAAGTGGACACCAAGGATATTTCAAGACCTACAAATTGGTAAGGGAAAGGTTTACTTGGAAAGGTATGAAAGGAGATGTTCTTAAGTATGTTAGAGAATGTGTTGTGTGCCAAAGAAATAAGAATGAACATACTTTTTCAGCTGGTCTTTTGTAACCCCTACCTTTTCCCTCTCAAAAGTGGGAGAGTGTGTCCATGGATTTTGTTACCGGATTGCCAAATGTTAATGGCAAGACTTGCATGTATGTAGTAGTGGATAGACTCACTAAGTATGCTCATTTTCATCCACTTCCTACTAAATTTGATGGCCCTATGATTGTTGATTTGTATTTCAAATAAATTTTTAAATTGCAAGGTGTGCCTAAGAATATTGTGAGTGATAATGACAACAAGTTTATGAGTCTCTTTTGGCAAGAATTATTCCGATTAGTTGGGACTAAACTCACTCCAAGTACTAGCTATCACCCACAAATAGATGGGCAAACTGAAATAGTGAATAAATGGGCTGAGGGATATTTGAGATATTATGTTTCAGGACAACAGTTTGCTTGGGTAAAATGGTTGCATCTAGCTAAGTTTTGCTATAATACTACACATCATATGACCATTGGAGTGTCTCCTTTTAAGGCTTTGTATGGTTATGATGCTAATTCTTTCATGGATGTAATGATGACAGATAGTAGAGTGCCTAGTGCACAAGAGTTGGTGCAACAAAGTATGGACATTATGAAGGCTCTCAAAGAAAATTTGCACAAAGCCCAAAATAGACAAAAATTGTATGCAGATAAACACAGGAGTGAGAGAACTTTTAATTGGATGATTGGGTGTTTCTTAGATTGCATTCCTATAGGCCATCTACAATCAAGCAAAGTGGCAAGAAAAAGTTAAAGCCACATTTTTATGGGTCTTACAAGTTTATTAAAATAATTGGTGAGATGGCCTATGAGTTGGACCTACCAGGAAATGGTAAGATTCATAATGTTTTTCATGTTTCTTGCATTAAAAAAACACTTGGGCAAAATGTTGTTCCTTCCTCGAGTTACCCCCTTTAGATGAAGAAGGAAAATTGATTTTAATTCAGAATCCATCATTGATACAAGGGAAAGAAATTTAAGGAGACGTATCATCAAGGAGTATTTGGTAAAGTGGAAGGATTTACCAATTAAGGATTCCATATGGGAAAATGCTTGATTTTAGAGCATCCAAATTTGTAATTGCTTGAGGGGAACAATTTTGGGAAGGGAGGATTGTAATGTCCTCCTTTTCAAATACAAATTAAAAATAAGAGAAAGTCGATTTGCACTGATAAATTTCAAAAATGAAAATATATTTTTGTTTTTGTGCAATTCGAAAAAAGGAGAAAGGGAATCGATTTTTGTTAGGATAGTTAATTATCTTTGAATAAATTAAGGCAAGTCGAATTCTTTGAAATATTTAATAATTATTATTTGAATAAATCGATTTATCTTGAGCATGGGTTGATTCATATGGGCATCATTTAATTTTCCAATGTATTTAATATTTTTTTTATTGTGATTTCAGGCAATTTTTAAATAAAGAAACTCTCTTAGAAGATGGCGCAAAGGAAGAAAAACTTTGGAGAATGAGCAAATAAGATCTATAAAGGAAGATGAGGGGCACCACTTTTTGTATATTGACGATTATTATAATTTATTTGCATGCTTGAAGAGGGATGTATGCCCATTAGTGATAAAAAAATAAAAGTATTCATCAACACCACTCATTGTGAAGTGTGTGTGCCCTTGAGAGCTTGAATTGATAAGTTATTTACATTTTTATTCAATATATTTGAAGTCGTCATTATTGAGGGAGTGTGAGAGCTTATTTGGAGAGTTTTTGAGCTATCTTTTAATCAATAAATTATAGAAATTATTGTTAGTTTTGTCGAATAAATTGACTTGTTTAAAGGGGATTTATGGTGTTTTTCAATTATTTTTAGCAAGAATAAAATATGAACTATTTTTGCTCGTTATTCTTTTGCAAATGCACTTTATTTCATGATATTTGGAGCTAATAACCTTGTTGGAATTTATTTTTAATAAATCAAGTGGGTTAGGGGAATTTCCATCATATTTTGAAAGGGTTTGAAATGTTTTTCGATCTCTTTGGCATAACTTCATTATTGCAGATCGAAACAACATTTATTAGGTTGGGGAGTGAAGGACAAAGAGCTAGAATAAATTTAATTGTTTTTCCTAACCCAAACAACTTGTTCGCAGATTATGCTCGCTAATTTGAGTGGATTTCAGTGGGTGAAAAATCATGATTGTTGGTTCTTTTGAAAGATCCTAATTTTATCATCCATTTGCAATTTGTTTCATGCAAAAAGAGTCAATATTAAGGAAGATATTAATTTTCGAAGTTTTCAGCGATTTTCCGGCATTATAATTTATTTTTTTACTTCAACAATTTTATTGGTTTAAAAAGTGCTAATTTCGATTAGATAGCCCATCTTAACCTTTACCTTAGCTCATTCCAACCCCATTTGGGTTGTATTGAAGCCGACGCTAGGTTAGTCGAGGTGAACCTAGAAGGGTTTTTATTATAAGTCTACTTTTATTACAAGTAGATTAATAAAATTTAATTATTATCCCAAAAGGGGATATTACAATTACATTGATATTACAATGGTCATTGGAGTAATTAAATTTCAATTTCACATTCCGCTACCTCTACATTGCTCTTGCGACCACAAGAACTTTGATACACCTTTTTCCACTTAAAGATTCTATGAATGAGAATCTCTATTTGAGCCAACCCAGTTTAGAAAATGACTCAAAATCTTCCATTTATCCCTTCTTTGGCCACCCAACAAAAGGGGAAGATGATTAATTTGTTTGGAATGGGGACAATCATTCATTCACATCTTCATCACCGGTCGGATCCTTCTCTTGAGCCCAATGGTCATCTACAAGGATTGGAAGTGTAACTGTCATAGGAAATCCATCACCATAGCCTCAACCTCGAATGGTTACATAATACATTAGTCCATAAAATTGTTCGTTGTCCTAAAATGACTTTATGTAATCTTATAACATGGCCGAGTAATGTCAAATGACTTCCTATAAGAAACGTAATGGTCTCGTTATTATTTTTCCTCAACATCCTCCAACATGTAGAGTTGGATAGATTTGACTTGTAACAAACATATGAATGGAATATTCACCTCCCCGACTCTGTGATATTGTTGTGGACCACCACCAAAATGTCTACAGATCCAAAATCTAACCACATATTCACTGACCACATTTCCAACATTCAAACAATTGCTAAAAGAAATATAGATCACTTATGGCAAATAACCTTAGCATAAGATTAAGCCCACGCGACATACAACATGTTACCAATTCAAATTTAGCAGTGTTAAAGAGATTCTCCTTTGTTGGAGGTACAATTGCAACAATGCAAAATACTCTTCAATTCATCCAAGTGACTTTTCACTTTTTTGTAAGTACACTTGCAACATGTGTTCAATGTAGAACCAACGTGATCCAAACATTTAGATCAATTTTGCATCATGCCTTCCTAACAAAGGGCTTTTTGTCCCCTAATGCTTGAGGACACAATAAAATGCATGAACCTATCTTCCATGTCCTCATAAAAATCCATTTAGCCTTATTTGGAAATTACTACTCTTCAATCAGCCATCTCTCTTGTTGACTCCATTTGAGCTACTTCATGTTCTTGTCATGAAGGAGATCTTCCTCTAACTCATCCATCTACTCAGTGCAAACTTATCTAAGGAAAAATAACCTCCTCTTTCTCTTCAAACAAGAGTACTTGATCAACATCAATCACTGAGAATATCTTCATATATTTAGGTAATTTCAACTAAAAATCATTATGCTCTACTGTTTCATTGTCTAAAATAGACCATACGAAAAGTTTTTGCGCTTGTATGGAGGCCTTTTGTGTCTCTCCTTACCCATGTACACCAAACCATGTCGCTCACATGAAACTTATGTTTTGTGTGTTGTTGATAATGAAGCTTGTTTTACTTGAGTTGAGACTCTTTTAGTCTCTCTTAGACCCATAGGTGTATCTGTCTCACCTTCTCCATGAACTTGTGGGCTTATCAATCTAGGAATCTCTATTTTCCAGCTTTCTACCCGACTATCCAAAACTAATATCAAGTGAACTTGGTGGCGTAAAACCAAAAGAAAGGTGAAGGATTTAATGAAGAATGAACTCTATTGTATGAGTGATGTATATATACCAAATGTTCATCCAAGCCCTTAGGATACTTTGGTTAATACCGCTTAATATTTGTAATGACACTATGTTCATAACCTCCATTTGTCCATCTATTTATATAGATGGAACACATTAGACTATTTTAAATTTCGTATCCATTCTTTCACACCATTTGCACCAAAACTCACTTAAGAATATGGAATTCCTATTGGATGTGATTGTCTTTGGGACACCGAAATGTATCTACACATGATTAAAGAAAAGCATCATTGTCTTGTTACGAAAGTTATATAATGTTGCATGACATTTTGGATGGTCCACCAACTATGTGCAACATAAGTCATCAAATGGATTTGATCCTAGTGTCTTGTTTACCAAACAAGGCCACATATCGGTTGACATGTATGGAAAGTGAGATGAGAAAGCAAGTGCAAGAATTTCTTGAGAAAGGGTTAATCAATGAAACCCTTAGCCCACACACAATACTTGCAGTATTCTCATTGAAGAAAGGAGGTGTGTAGAGGATGTGCATTGATTCCATAGCCATCAACAAGATAACCATCAAGTACAAATTTCCATTCACATGCATGGATGATTTGATGAACCTTTTGTGTTGGGTGAGAGACTTTACGAAGATTGATCTAAAGAGTGGATACCAGTAGATTAGTAAAAGAAGAGGATGATTGGAAGACAACTTTCAAGATGGGGGATGGGTTGTATGAGTGGTTGGTCATGCCATTTGGGTTAACCAATGCACCAAGCACATTTGTGCGACATGATGAAGTGTTAAATCCCTTTTAGGCAAGTTTGTCATTGTATACTTAGATGAAATTCTAATTTTCAGCAAAACACGGAGGAACTTGAGGAACTCTAGGTCCATTTGAAGGTGTTTGAGCATTTGCATGAGGAGAAGCTAGTTGTGAACTTGAAGAGATGTAGTTTTATGCTCAAAGATTCGAGTGTACTTGAGATTTATGATATCTCAATAAGGATTGGAGATGTATCGGAAAATGTGTGAGCTATAATTGAATGGTTGTCCGGAGAATGTTATGGAAGCATGAAGCTTGCATGGTTTGATGAGCTTCTAAAAGAAGCTCTTAAGAGTATTTAGTAAAATTTGTGCATCAATCACATAAGTGATGCGAAGACATTAGAGATTTTTCATGGACCGTTGATGTATAATAGGGATTTCAAAATTGAAAAAGGTCACAAAGCGATCGATGTTGGACTTTCTTGATTTCAAGAAATTATTTTAGGTTGATTGCAATTCAAGTGGAATAGCCATTCAAGGTGTGATGAGTCCAAAAGGAAGATTCATCACACATTTTAGCGAGAAACCAAATGACACCAAAAGAAAGTGAGTTGATGATCAATATTTTTATGCCTTAGTGCAAACTTTGAAGAAGTGGAGGCACTATTTGTTGCCCAAGGAGTTGGTGTTATGAACAAACATCCAAGCATTGCAATTCATAAAGAGCTAGGGAAGTTGAATCAAAGACACATTAAATGGGTTGAATTTTTGTAGAGTTAGTGATTTGTCTTAAAGCACATAAGTGGGAAGTCATAGAGTTACGAGATATTGAGTAGAAGATGTGTCTTCGTGAATGAGATATAAATGTTAGTTGTAGAGTTTTAGGCTATGAAGGAACTCTACTTGGAAGATGAAGATTTTGGAAAAGCATGCATAAAAGCAACGGGGGTTATGATTTTATCCTTGTTATTGAGTATATAGCTAACTTGTTTTTAAGAGATGTTATGAGATTGCATGGATTGGCGCACAATATTGTATGTAACAAAGACACTAAGTTTTTGGCCACTTTAGTGCGAATTGTGGAAGGTGGACACAAAGTTGCGATTATGTTTTGTGTATCACAAGCAAACAAATGGCCAAAAAAGTTATCAACAAGAGTCTTGACAATTTGTTGCAATGTTTGATTGGAGAGAAGGCACAAATGTGGGATTTAGTCCTTGTGCATGCAGAGGTTAGATATAACAACTATATAAATAGGAGTATGTGGAATTCACTTTTCTATCATCCACACCTTTGAGTTGGAGAACCTACCCACATCTTTTTTTGAGTATCTTGAAATAGACTTCACGTTCCTCCTCTCATGCTCTTTCCATGGCTCTTATAACCCTATTTCAATGCTTAGTTTCAATCTCGGGTTCATACATAATTAGGTTTTCACTACCTCCTAACCTCATGGATGGTATAAAGCTGTCAAACCCTAATCAGCAGTGTTGCAACATGATCATGTACAACATTGGTTACATTTTTTTTGAGTTGTGTGTTTGCTTTCCATTGTGGTGTGCTTCATATTTAGAGTTCCTATTTTGTTTTGTAGTGAATGAGAACAAAAGCATTTTTCTTGTTTACATTTGTAATAAATGAGCTTCATTTTCTTATGTAAAACCCTAATGTAAAGATGTAGTGGAGAACACAAGAACTTCTCAGAGCTGTAATGCAAAGCATGGATCTTGAAAAGATTCATGGTAATCCGAGAAAACCATACGAGGTGAGCAGTCAAGTGTGTTCTTGTTCATGTCCAAGTCTGTGGTAAAAACTGTGGAAAACTATGGAAGGAGATGTCTTATTGTTTGGATCAAAATCATGAGCCATAAGATTTAGGTATTCCACTAAAATTACGCACATTGCAATTAAAAGTGTGAACGTTTTTCTACCATGTTCACACTATTCATGGATATTATTCACATTATTAAGCTTGAGTTAGTATTAGATTAAAATAATAATATATTTGTGTATGTAAAATGAGTTGCCATAACAACTCATAGTGATAGGTTGTTGAGAGTGATCCTAGGAAATAGTAGAGAAATTAAAGGGATCATGATTAGAAACATCTCCTTATCTATAGGAGAATTCAAGTTCTATATATGTATTAATCTCTACATTAATACCACCCCGGGTTTTGATAGGTTAATTTCGATGGAGCTTCCAAAGGAAATCTAGGTTTGTCATAGGCGAGTGTTTAGTTCACAATGAGAAAGGGGAATTGATCTGCGCTAATTCAATTCACTGCAAGTCGGGACTTGCATTACCGAAGCTCAAGCCCTTCTCTTTGGTGTGAAGTTAGCAGTGGAAAATTGAAGTTCTCACCTTTTCGTTGAAGGTGATTCCCAAGTCATAGTCCAGGTAATTAAGAATGGAAAATCTTCGCATTGGGCTTTAGATGATCTTATTTCTAATATAATGTTTTGGTCAGATAAGTTGGAAGAGGCATATTTGCTAAATCTTTAGAGAGGCTAACATGGTTGTTGACCTGTTTGCTAATGTTGGAGTGTAACCTGTGAGAAGGCCATATATCTTATAATGAAGCAAATAAATTGCGAGGGGGGCGGCGATTATTAATGAGGAGTCCCTCCATAATCATTCTGCGGCACTCCCGATTGAACGCATATGAGCTCTCTTTTAGGTGTGGGGGATCGGTTATTTTCAATCCAACATAGCCTCCTCTCTTTGCTCGAAACACTTCGCAGGTCTATGTTTTTAGAGTTGTTTTCATGGTGGTTCCTCCAGTTCCATGCATTTTTCAATAGGGGAAAGTAAAGAAATGGATTTTTATTGCCCCATATCACTTTCCCACCTCAAAAGGTGTTTCGAGAGAGGCTTAGGCTCATGTCTGCAATGCAGTCGAGTGAATAATCAGGGAGAAGTATTTACGAGTGCAGCGAGCGCAGTCAATGTCGAGATAGTTGCGGCCTTTGTCACCAATTTGCTTGCAATATGTAGAAACAAGGAAGAGGCGTTGTTGATTGCCCACCATATCATCATCCAGAAGCACGCGGTAGGGCTTGATGAAGTAGTTGTTAATATTTTCATGGATTCAATTTAGGGGGAATAGCTTGGACCAAAGGGTTCGTGCAGCGAGAACTAGAAAGGAGGAATGCGATCCTGCTTTGGAATTTGCGATTACTATCCACAATATTTGTAGGTCGAAAGATTCAGGGCCAATGAATGTTAATCCCCTAGACCTAAATGCTCTGTCTTCCCCTATCGGTCTGGCTCCTCCCATTCAGTCTAATCTTCTGGCAAAGAGTAAATCAACTTATGCTTTCTGTTTAAAGCTACCAAGGCGGGAGATGTAGGGCGCAGGGTTGGATAGTGAGAAGAATCCAGCTGAACCCCAGTTTCCCATGTCAAAGTTGAAGTTATAGATGTATCTGATTAGTATGTTTATAGTAGTCTGTTACTTTCGGTATATAGTATAGACGTTTTTGGAGTTTTGTTTTCAGGGTGGCAGTTTATAATGTCCAATGTTTTTCCACCCTGTCATAAGATTGAAAAAACTATATGGGTGGGGTCCCTTTAACCCCCCGGTTCATAAGTCCGATAAAAAGTGTTTTCCTTATAAAAAAATCTCTACATTAATATAATATCCCATATGAATGTGTGAATTTTTATTGTGAGTTTATTTGAGAAAATTATTATATTGTTGAATAATAAAATTTGACCAAATTCATTTTTGGAATGGAAAGGCCACATTTTGTAGGCTGGTATTATGTCATCATTTTGAGTTTTCACGGGTTAGAAGTTAAAAAGAAACAAGAACTAAATACAAGGTTTGATGAACATATTTTCGCAAAAGGAAGTTGAACTTACATTAATTAAAAAAATCGATAAGATATTGAAACTAATAACTAAAAGCAACTTAAATGCAAGAAAACATTAATGTCAAATATTTTCTAGTAATGACAACTATTACTTGTGCCATGTGAATATAAAGTTTTGAGAAATAAATAATGGAATACAAACCACCTTATATCACGAATAAGAGCCTCCCCTTTCTTCTATCATTGGATATTTTTTCATTGCATCAAATTCATCTTTTTTTTTTGCTCAAAGTAATATCGGTCGGACAAATATTTTCCCTTGAGTATGTGATTCTTTGAGAACTTTAATGATAATATATGAATGTTCAAACAAGCACAAATTAAAATACCAAAACAAGTAGAAAGAAAGGATATATCTAGTTAAACTTTCAAATTCAACTATATGTCTTGAAGTTTTTGTATGCACATTACTGAGATCTGTGCGGATGGTAGATTTCAAATAAAATTTGCAAGTAGAATGTAACATAGAAACTTCATCATGTCTAAAACATCAATAACATACCCATTCATTGTTTCATTTCATTCCATTATATATATATACTAGATGTGATCTTTTCCTTACAAAACTAAGCTCTTGGAAAATAGCAAATTGAAAAATTGAAGCAAATAATTCTACAAGTACTCTTTCAAAATGCATAATAGAGAAAAAGTTCTCTACATAATATTAAAGAGCATCTACATTAGGTGATAAGAAAATGTTTTTAATTACCTTTTGACAAGAGGCTCATCTAAGAAAATATCAAATTGTTGTTATTAATGCTAAGAATTGAAGCTAGTATTTTCTATGACCCAAAATTCCTAAGACTACTAGATGGACTATACATTATAATATATATTCGAAGATCTTTTCAATGATATAAGAAATGATTGTTCCTTGTGGACCTAGTGCACCACCTTGTGAAGCCAAAATATCACATTAAGACCATGATACAAAGCCAAAAATCAAGGAAATTAAAACACCATTATAGCATGAGGGTTGTGCCATGGAAAACTACATTTTGTGGGTTTCTTGGCAAACACATAACAAGCTAGTTTTGAATTTCCCAAATATGTCGACATATCATTGAGTTAGCAAATGATCTAACAATAAACTATAACCATAATCCAAACTATACACACACTACCAACATTCAAGCTAAGACCTCTCTGATGGATCCAATTACAAACTAGAACAAATATTTGAACATTTGTAAATACTAGTTATGAAAATTGCATGTTTTGTCACTAATCCTCATTCTAAGAGGTTTGTATAGATTACTTATGGCTTAACATATATATTATATACATACCGAAGCACTAAACGTAAGTGCAGGATAAATACAACCATCTCGAGAATAAAGACAAATGAATACATATATAAATCAGCTCCAACAATGCACATGCAGAGGTTGTGTACTTACGAACTTACAATTATTCTATCTAAAATGTATGGTAATATATTCTTTTTATTTGGTTAAAGAAATTGTAGTTCCTTTGTAGTTACATTGTCCACCCTGTAGATCGCAATGCACAAAATAGACCGCATTGGGTCTTAGGGATGGAATATGTGCCTCGAGTAAATAAAGAGGTCATTTTCAATATGTGGCTCGTGAATAGGAGCACCTACTTTCTATAACTCAACCACTATTTGTCTGTATTATGTATGATCAATTGATAGTGTAGAAATCTTACCAACATGACTAAAAGAAGTGGGTGTTTCTTACTAGCATGAACCAACCAAGAGAATAAACACCAACTTGAAAAAACGTCGATGTGAGGCATCGAGAATAGGCCTCAGGAAATGACCAAAAGTTGAAGATAAACAACAGTTTTCAGATTTTTAGTGAGTTGTTAGAGACTAAAATAAATGTATAAAAATCTTTAATCGCTTCTAGCCAACACCCTTCTAGGGCAGCGACTTGTATTGGGGTTTCACACCGACTTTTATGCCTTCAAAACCCTACCAATCAACTTCACTTGAGCCTTTAAAATTATGATATATCAACAACAATCATATAATGCAAGAAATCTAATTTTTAGTGCCTTAGATATGCAGATATGAATTTTAACAAACCCTTGTTTGCAACGTTATTTTAAAAATTCACAACTCAACTTAGGAAGCACCAAAAATCATGGAACTCGGAATTTTGGCTTTATAAAATATAGAGAATAAGATGATAATTTTAGATTTTCCAAAATGTCACCACACATACCAAATTACCACCTTAGTATAGGTCGCTCCACTTGAAATAAAATATAATTTGCACCAAAGAGACAACACATGCAAGAGAAAGATACTTTATTTCCTTTCAAACCAACTTGCACACCAAAAACCTCATGAAGGGTTTTCGTCCTTCACAAGTTTCCCAACCAAGGGTTTTTGTCTTTAGAAGAGATCCTCAACCCAAGGGGTTTTGTTCTTGAGAGAGAGAGAGAGAGAGAGAGAGTAAAAGGGCTACACTAGCCAACTTTCACCAAAATAAGAATAATCTCCAAAACATAAATCATTAATGCCCAAGCGACCTCCTTAAATAGGCATAAGGAGTGCTTAAAACAATCATTACATCATGGCCGACCCCTTAAGTAAGTGCATTTTAAATATTAAAAGGGTAATTGGAGCCTACATGCTCACAATACCATTATTACTAAACTACTAAAAGGTTCACTATTGGAGCATATTGCTTCCAATAGGATAAATAATAATAAATGAAGACAACTATCTAAGCAACAATAATAATATAATTCAGATTTCCCCTAGCTTTTCTCTTTAGACCCACATGGAAAGAATGGGTTAAGGTCTTCAAAAATTAGCCTCCAAAAAGGGACATGAGATCAAATCATTGATCAAAGGCAGCTAGGGCAAAAGAAGAGAAAGACGTCTAAGTATGGATGTGCACATAAGAGAACATCAACCTGAAGTTGATGCATGAGCACATCTCTAGTTGAGTGCGAGAAAACCGAGACGTCACTAAGAGGAAGGAAGATGCCAACATGAAGCTGAAAAGAACGTGATTGATATAGCAAAAATTAAAAGAAGTCTAAGGAGGAGGAATAAACATAGAGAGGAAGGAGGCAACATGACTATTGTGCCAAAAACATGAGGCAAGAAACAAGAAATCAGCCTAATGAAGTGGAAATCAACTTGAAGCTAATACAAACACACAATTTAGGTTGTGTTTAGTAACACTTAGAAGGCATGAGTATTATGCCAAAAAGATGAGGCAAGAAAGAAAAAATCAACCTAAAGAAGCGAAAATCAACTTGAAGCTAATACAAACACACAATTTAGGTTGTTTTTAGTAAAACTCGAAGGCATGAAGTATCAAATTGATGCTAAGGAGCATAGAGGGGAAAACAAGTGTGTCTTCATGCATCAAGGTTGGGTAGTAATCCTAGAGATGAATTGAAGGGGGTTGAGAGCATATCAAGTTGATGTTAAAGAGCATAAGGGGGAAGGCAAGTGTCTCTTCATGCATCGAGGTTGGGTAAGGTGGGAAGGAGGCAACATGAGTATTGTGCTAAAAAGATGAGGCAAGAAAGAAAAAATTGGCCTAAAGAAGCGTAAATCAACTTGAAGCTAATACAAACACACAATTTAGGTTGTGTTTAGTAACACTCAGAAGGCATGAAGTATCAAATTGATGTTAAGGAACATAGAGGGGAAAACAAGTGTGTCTTCATGCATCAAGGTTGGGTATTCATCCTAAATATGACTTAAAAGGGGTTGAGAGCATACCAACTTGATGCTAAGGAGCATAAAGGGGAAGGCAAGTGTCTCTTCATGCATCAAGGTTGGGTAGTCATACTAAAGATGGCTTGAAGGGGGTTGAGAGTGTATCAACTTGATGTTAAGGAGCATAAAGGGAAGGCAAGTGTCTCTTCATGCATCGGGGTTGGGTAGTCGGACTAAAGATGGTTTAAAGGGGGTGA
Source organism: Taxus wallichiana var. yunnanensis (assembly GCA_018340775.1). Lineage (NCBI taxonomy): Eukaryota > Viridiplantae > Streptophyta > Pinopsida > Cupressales > Taxaceae > Taxus > Taxus wallichiana. Next base: position 392,721,220 of record CM031243.1, read on the forward strand.
GAGAATTAATTTGAATGTGATATATGAGGTGCACAAAAGAAGAGAAAAGATGATAGGGCGGCAAGCTTGTTGTGTCAAAGAGTCTCTTAGTAAATAAAGTGATTCGGAGATTAATTTAGTGGATAGAGTTTCCCTAAATCTCCCAAAATCATGTGTAACAGTAGAAGACTCTTAGAGATTTTCGTCGTGTTAGGTAATAAGGGATAAAATATGCGGAATAATCCCTCACATAATCGCAACAATAGAAACTAATATGCAGAAAATTATTACAGACCTCAAATAAAAGTGCAGAATAAAATAATACAACACAAAGAGACAGTATTTAACATGGTTCACCCAATTTGGGCTATATCCACAAAATATCACTTGCTCATATTTTATTACAAGCCACCACTCTCTCAATATAATACCCAGATCTGTTTGGAGCTATGCTCAACAAACTCTACAGAATTCACACCCGAATTCAAAGCACATTTACAATGTTTTTCATACACCTATCATATGCATAAAACCATATAAATGACAAATGCTTAAGCAGTTTTACAAAGTCGTGGTACCAAAATCATGGGCAAAAACCGCCCCATAAACCTATGGGTCGAAATCCCGCCCATATGAGAAAATCACGTTTCGATATATCGGCACGTTTTAACACCCGAAAAAAAAAAAAATTGAGGGCTACGCCCCGGACCCTGGCCCGGCCCCGAACCCCGGCGAGGATACATGAAAAGTGTATAGTACTCTTAGTGGACAGTCTTCAACACTTTCACACATGAAAACAGCTCCACAACCTAACACGTTTGCCTATTTGAATGCAAAAAATGGACTCCGTTTGAGCAAGATACCATTTGTAGAAGATCCTAGTTGGAGGAGCAAAAATAGGAGTAGCTAACCAACTCGACCTGTGACATGTGGCGGGCAAAAATGATAAAAATGGTAAAAGGGTGTTTTTGGTTTTCACTTCCAGTCTTTGACACTCGAGTCCAAAAAGTGGGCCCCACTATTTTTTGGTCAGGGCACTCACCAAGGTCAACACACTCTTTTTGCGAAGGGTTGCCCTTGCCTCTGTAGCTTTATATTACCATTGTCACAATTTCGTATTTAAATGTCGTAGATTGTCATTTTGTGATGCATGAAGGATCAAAGCTCATTGTAACTTTAAACTATTACTATGCATTTTTACCATGCACCGACTTGCCAAGTCTTGATGCCACCTCACCTAGCTATCTTAACTAACTCAACCTCCAGCTCAACTCCTAATACCACCAACTCACTCACCAACCGGTCTAACTCTCCAACATCTCACCAAACCAACCGAGCAAACATGCCATACTTGGTACGAGCGAGCCAACACACAACCCGCCAACACACTTTGGTCACATAATGTCCTTTTCACATCCCACCATGAATGGTTAAACAAAACAAAAGGTGAATGTGTGATCCAAGCCACGAATAAAGTGGGGCAACAAAGGCCTAATAAAGCCTTATGCTTTGTTTTCCCCATGAAATGTGGGATTAATACTCCCAAAAAGGAAGTTACATTGGTTAGCCCCTAATCCCACCACCTTCTCAAAAAATAAGCTTTGGTCACCGCACCACAACATTGACTCAAGCCCATAAATGGGCGAGTTACATTTTATTGAAGGTTAACTCTGTGTGGATTGTGTTTTTGGGATAATAGGGCAATTTTGTAAAAGTGAAATTTTGAGCAACTTAGGAGCATTTTTAGCAGTTGGTGTAAACTAGCAAGTTGTCCAAAATTCCAAGACGCTCCTTGTCCATATATTACTTTCCCTGAATTAGAGTTATTTTGATGTCTTTTGTTGACATAGAATGAAGGGGAGAGGTTTTGCAAGTTCTTTGATAAGGTGGATGACAACACCGAGCATCATCGAGTCTTGTGAAGGTCCAAGGCACGAATTTACGGAGTTTTGGATCTATTATTATAAATTGTAAGTTTGATTAAACTTGCAGGTTTGACAATTTTAATGGATCAACTTAAATGAACTCGAGACATAGCGCAATTGCGAAATCAATAAACATTTTCGTGTCGTCTATTTTTTTATTTTTGCATTTTGCATTTTGATTTATTTCCTCATTTAATCGGTAATATTTTAATTCAAAAATGTTTATTCAAATCGAGTTCACGACATTTACAAAGAATCGATAAAAGTAAAATTTTGATAGTTTGATCAAGATGTGAATAAAATATATTTTGGTAATCATTAAAATCAGTTACGGATAAGTCTATAATAGTTTAAAAATCATATTTTAATTAGTTTTGGATTCACATAAATCACAAAAAGTTTGATAAATTAAAGGATTTGTTGAAAAACAAAAAAACAATACGAGGTCTATTCTTGTTTATAGATCAAGTTTTTGTATTAGATTTGGTTGAATTCAATGGTTTGCTTTTGATATCAATTCGGTTTTTTTATTCAATCAGATTTGCAGACCTTGTTGGCTTGATCTTCCATTTACAATTTGCATTATTTGGAAATTACAAGTTGTTTACTGAGGTAGATATGGGGAAAACCTTAAAAAGAGAAAGGATGGAAGAAATTGAAAGCATCACCGAGAAAGATTCGGGATGAGAATGTTATCCTAAGATGCATACAAGCTTTATTCCCTTGAAGCGCAGATTGAACATTTGAAATCAGAGTTAGATTCCAAGGATGAACTCTTGATCAAATTATAGTGTGGTGAGCTGAAGAAAGATTTTTGTTCCACTTCAGATGCAGAAACCATGACACATGAGTGCATTGTAAGTTTTTCACCATGTAGTTCTTCCTCCTTTTAAGATTCGGATTCAAGTAATGTTTTTGGTGATTTTGAAAAACACACTAAGGGCATTAGATCTAAGTTATTGTTTAAAATGGGATTTGATGGAAGAGGCCTTGGTAAGAATGGCCAAGGTATTTCTAACCCAATATAGGTAGAGGATCGTCCTCATTTTACAGTTTGGGTTATTCTAGTGCGGGAATGGAAATTAGAGAGTGCTCCAAGAACGTTGAAGGGAGACAAGCTTCTGATAGCCAAGTGATTACCCCACTAGTCCTGCATGAAGACTCTTTGTAGGTGTTGTCATGCTAAATGTATAGCGTAAAAATTTGAAATTTTGGCCATGAAAATCAAGAACACACTCAAAAATCCCGAAACAGGTAATGTGAACTCGCCCTCCGGCCAATCTCTTACCATGTACACCCCATCATGGTGAGAGGGATGTGTTGACTATAAGGAAAATTATAGAAGAAGAAAGTAAAGGAATTACGAGAGAAGAAATGAGGAAGATGTGCATCCCGATTAGTAGATAGCGAGAGCTAATTGCATGCACATAGAAGAAACTTAATAGATTTGACACACAGAATTATAAAGCAAAGGCGGCTCTAGATCCGGATCTAAAATAACACAAAGTTTACTTAAAAGATCTAAGATTTAAAAGCAAGAAACAAAAAAAGTGCGCCGTGACACAAAGTTCTCAGGAAACACTGCTTCTTTGTATTCCTCTCTGCTGAAGTTGCTCTCGGGGTTCAGCACAAAGTCTAAAACACAAGATTGCTGCTTACAAATTCTGATTGATCATTAACCCGGAGGTTCTTCTCCTACTTATAGAATGTAGGAGGGAAAGTACAAATAGAAGACTCAAATTGAACTAAAGTATGAACAACAAGTAAAGATGACATTTGCAATCATCCTCAACTAACTTCTTCTTAAGTGACACATGTATCACTTAACTAATAGAATGGTTCCACATGACTTCAAGTAATGGTTGCAAAACCAATAACTTAGAAGTTTTACAATTTCATCGGGAACATAGAAAATAGAAGAAGAAAGAATAGAAGAAGTCATGCCAGCTGTAATGTTTACATCTTCTTCTTGTTCTGATATCTGATATACTTGTCGAACATATAATTCAGCATCCTTCCATCTGTTTTAGCCACTGCTTCCTTCTCTGTCCTGAACTGCAGCGACCCTTCATTGACACTTTTTGCGTGCTTCCACCTCTTCAAACTCGGCCCAAACCTCATGATATGCTGCTGCGGCGCCACCAATCTATTGATAGAATTCATCGTGAAAGGCTTGGTAGCTTTATCAATTCTCTTTTGCACCATCAGAAGAGAACCTTCCAGGGAATCATGCACCTCGTTAGAAACAATCCGCACGTATGAAGTAACACCTCCATCCACTCTTTCCTCGGTGAAAAAATGATCTTATCACAGTAAATCGATGTTACTACTCTCAGCGCTGCATCCTTTTCAGTGCAAAACTCTGCGAGATCTCAAGCGGAAGATCTGCAAACTCTATTTGCTTCCCCTTCTCATTGATCCATCAAGTACAATTTGTTCTGACTGAATACATCTCTCGTGACTTGTTGATCTCGGCCAAAATACTCGAGGTTACTCTCTGCATTTGTATTCATGCCTTATGCTTTCCATCAGTTGCTTTAGTTGATTTTTGCATCGTTCATAACCTTTAGGCGGGCTGGCACTTCCCCAAGTTGCACAGAAGCTTGACGAATAATCAGATCCTTCCATTCGTCAATAGCCTTTACTTGATTGCTTGCATCTTCCATTTCCTGCATAAGATGATCACTCACCTGCTCTGAAATGAAATTTGAATGGAAGGTTTATGACCTTGGCTATGATCTCACATAATTGAGATATTTGCTTTCTGCGACTCTTCTTTCTCGCCTTTTCACATCGAGCCTAAGGAACAAGCATCCATCGATTTGCGTGTCTGCTTGATCCTTCGGTGGTAGCTTGGCCAAGTGGTATTTTGGTCACCGTCACATCTTCTCTGTAGTGAGCTCCTCTTCTATCTTTCCTTTCCGCGGAATTGATATCTCGGCAAACTTCTCTCCGAATCTTGATGATCAACCTAGAAGTTGCTTTAGCAACTTTAGGCCTTTTGTCTCTTGCTCGGATCTGAAGTAGGCTGCAAGTCATGCTCCTCTAAGTTCATCTCTACTCTTGCTTCGGAACCAGCTGCAAAGCTAACCATCCGAGAAGTTACTTCTCGGGAGTAAGAAGTCATTGAGTGCACTACCATCTCCGCTCTGCATCCTCTCCGTCGAGAAAGTGCCACGGTGTCATGGCTGCCATCTTGAAACATCGAGGACAAAGCTCTTTCGAACTCCGTCATCTGCGGCTTGACATCTCCTCTGGAGCGGGTGATGAGCGAAGTGGCTGGAGAGAAAGCGAGCGTCGCGGATTGATGAAGGCATGGAAGCATCCTGCTGCTTTGCGGTGCGATAGTTGGTGATCTTAAGTCTTGGAGAAGTCGGAGTCAAAGCTATGGTCGTAGAAGTGGTCTTCTCTTTCTCTTGAGATCTTACTATGTGTACTTTTGACTTCTCGGACCTTCTGCTTTGCTTTCTCCTTCATGCTTTCGTTTGAGGGAATCTCTGCGCCGAAGTTGCCGTGATTTGATTCATCGATACTTCATCAAGCGGTATCCCTTCGTCGGCGGCCGATTCGAAGTATTCACCAACACGGCTCGAGATCTTTCTTGATTGAATGGCGACCTCGATGTTATCTGCGGTATAGCTTTATCTCCTCCCATTTGATGGTAAGTGTCAAGTACCACGTTCCCATCATCTTTAAGATCCGCGGTATCGCGCTAGTCAAAGTCGAACACTTGCTTTTTGATAGCTTTGCTGAAATCTTTCTTTCTAACCTCGTACTCATACGCACTTCATCAGAAATCTTCTAACGAAGGCACATGTGCGTACTCTGGGAGATTGTCTTCTGGCTACTCGAATGGATCGAAGTTAAGCCGTGCGAGGAAGAACTCTTGCTCATACTCGGATAACATTTGCGCTTCCATCCCTCGAGCTCTGTGAATCTTGATCTGTTGTAATATCCACGGTGATTGGGAAGAAGCCCGTAGACTTGTGCCGTTTATTTGAAGGTCGTGTAACTCCACGAGTTACTGCTCGGCTCCGTGGCGATCAATCTATCACTTCGGATACAGGCATCTTTATTGGTTCTCTCGAGAAAAGCCCGTAACCACGAGGTATGTGAAATCTGCAAATTGGATGAATAAAGCGCCAATCTTGGACCTTTGCTTCCCGCTTCCTTGCTTACCTGTGAGTCTTCAAGTCTTTGTCTAGCAGCTGCTGCGAGATGAAATCGTAGAAGAAGTCATCGTTGATCACTTTGAAGTCTTTCTGCTTGCAGTAGTCGAGTGGTGTGGGTAGCACTCGAAAATGGGGTCCTTGGAAAGAACACCACATCTATCCGACTTGGAAAAGACACCTGTGAAGCTGCGGCATACACCAAGTATGAAGTCATCTTGAAGTGAAAGTCGCTTCACGTTAGAAGTTGCTCACCGATGTTGCTCTTAATAATTTCCGACCGATTGATTATAGAATCAACCTTGTTGATTTGATGGTCTGATGAAAGCATACATCCATGTATACGGAAAGTGTAGGCATTCGCCGCCATTGACCTGCATATGATTTGTGACATCATCATGCCTCCTGCACCAAATTGGACCGTGGAAGAGTTCTCGGGAACTTTGAAGGGGATCTAGGCTTCTTCATGAACCATTTGTTCATTATGCTCACTGCAATCGGCTCTATATGTTTCTCCCATCTCTTGTCGCATCACGAATGCTAATAGAAGTCACCACCTTTCGCCTTTGGAATCTTGAGACAATAATTGATGAATTCCGCATCGAAGCGAATTATTGTCTTTCCCATGACATCGCTTGATCTGGATGAAGGATGATAAGATCTAGCACACTCCATCACGAACTGCAGCAATTGGGCATGTACATGGGAAAAGCTGCGGCTCGGATAATTCCGCTACTTTTGACCGCACGCATGGTGAAGTCTTTCCGCTCTGGATCTATCAATCAAATCGAGAAAGAGGTTACGGGCCTAGATCAAGTGTCTCCATATCGAAAGTTTGGAAGCAATGCATGAATCCATCGTGCTCTCTTTTTCATCTCCTTTCGCCATGGCTTTATCTATCTTAAATGAATAATTCTTTTTCTTCTAACTTGGCGGATTTCTTCAATCTTGGTGCGAGATCTGGACAATTCTTGATTCGGAGGATATTTGCGATGTATTGGACATTGATAAAAACTCCTTTTCTTTTGTAAAGCACTGTAATGAATTCTGCAATTTATTGAGACAAAAATGGCCCGGAGCATGAATAGTGAATTTAAATTATAAAAATCTGCACTTTTCAAACTGCTTTGCCCCAAAAATTGGTGTTTAATTTGCACATAAAGAGAGCATGAATCCTTTGATCAACACTTTGAGCTCTGTAACACTGTGAAAACAACTATGCGAGACAAAGATCAACCTCCTCCAAGCATGCGCCAAATCTGGAAGCTTTTAGCCTTGTTAGCACTTTATCGAACAAAATCCTTCCTCTAATGGGGGCGCACTTTTCCTCCTGGCTGCAATTCTTTACCTGTGAATTAAATTATTCACCCATATGGCTGCCCATGCTTATATAACCTTCACAATTCTATAATTAATAATTGCCCTAACAATTAAAGGCAATTAATTAATTAAAAATCATGCTTTTCTCTTTTAAAAATAGCATGTTTAAGGACAGACCATCAATAAATTAAATTAATCCAATTTAATCCTTCACTGACACTTCACTCAAGCTTCACAGTGTGCTTTGACCATAGCCACTGAAAATAGAAATTAATTTAATGTTTTAATGCCTTAAAAAACATTAAATAATACCCAAATGGGGCGCACTTTTTGAGAGGAAGAGGGCAGCCATTAAATAAATTAAATTTAATGCATTTAACTCCTTTCTTTTATTCCATCTTTGACTTGTTGACCTCCTCAAGCTTTGGCGCACTTTTTGAGAAGAAAGATTAATAAAAATAATCAAATTTAATCCTTTTAATCTCTCACCAAAGGGGGCGCACTTTTTTGCACATGTAATTCTATTTTTAAGAATTTTTTCATAATGGGATTCTTTACCCTGCCAGGCAGGCACCAAAATCCATGATCCACTTAAGTGATTTGACTTTGTGATGGGATTCTTTACCTGCAGAGCGGGCACTAAAATCCCATGATTTCACTTAAGTCACTTTCCTTTTATTATATCATGGGAATTTTTACCTGCGAGGCGGGACGATAAATTCCCACACTCCTGACCTCTATTTTCCCACTTTGCTGGCTTAAGTGACTTTTATAACACGGGAAAAAGTACCTGCCAGGCGGGTATAAAATTCCCACCACACTGCGGCTTATATTTTCCCATCGCGGCTTAAATCCTTTGTTTTCCAAAAATCGCCCATCCCCGAGAGGGCTTTTGTCATGCGACTTCGCTTTTTCCCGGTGATCCGGACCTCAGATGGCGACTTCCTCGGGCATAATGTGCGTATATGTTTTCCATTTGCTCCGGGCAAAAATCGGGCTTACCGTGAAGGAATTGCTCGAGAGAAATTTCACGAGAAAACAAAAGCAGGACACCACAAAAACACGAAAAATTGCCAAAAGTTACAAATAAAGCCCAAAACTTAAAATAAGTTAAAATCCTTACGGCACATAGGAATAATAACATATTCGCTCATAATAGAGTTAAAAGCAGAGCATGAAATAGCCTCATACGGGGCTCAAAATAATTAAATACAAATTTCCATGAGACAAATCCAGCACGATGAGAATAAAACAATTTTGGGCATCTGGGTATTTGGCGAAAAAAGGCTAATATGGCTCTTTGGGATTATCTTGTGCCAATCTGAGAACTTTTGAGGCAATAAAAACAACAAACGACCCATTATTTTAAAAGTACGAAATTTTTTCGGATAGGGTAGTCGCAGATTTCAGGGTGAAATCTGAGTGACACCAGTTGGCTCCGTCTGTGGACATCTTTTTCTCTTGTCAGAATGACAAAGGGAAAAGATGAGATCCCAGCATCTCTGGTTTCGTATCTTGTCCTTTGGGCACGGGGTCAGGCAAACAAACACAACACAACACAACACCAAAACAAGACAAAACAAGGAAAAACAAACAAAGATTTATTTATGTACATACAGGTTTTACCCTGCTTCTCATGTCCGGAACAGCTTCAAGTGTTGCCCATTGAAAGGCAACGGTAATTCAACTCCATCCTGATGAGCAAGAATGAAGCTATCTGCTCGGTGATCTTTTTGATCACAAAAGGCCCTTTCCATAGTGAATCGAACTTTCCATGCATGCCTTTTGTTTCTCTTCTTTTGTCCCATAGAAGGACCCAGTCATTGACTTCAAACTTCCTTTCCCTGGCTCTTTTTGTCGAAGATGACTTTCACCTTCCTTTGATGCTCTGTCAACCTATCTGCAACTTGAGTTTGTACTTCCCTCAGTTCAGTCAGGTACATGATTCTTTTATCAATAGCATCCGTGAATGTGGAATCCTCCAGGGCTTTAGAAAGTCGTAGGGCAGGCAATTCCAAGGTGAGAGGCAGCTCTGTGTCTCTACCATATAGCAGCTGAAAAGGGGACATGCCTATTGCCCTCTTTGGTGTGATTCTATCGGCCCATAATGCATCAAACAACTTTTTATGCCAAGTCCTTTGATTCTACATTTCTGAGCTTACTTGCATGATAGTTACCAAGTTCTTATTACTAGATTCAGCTTGACCATTCCCTTGTGGATAGTAGTTTGAGGAATGAACAAGTTGAATCCCATAAGTGTAGCAGAATTCCACCAACTCCTCAGAAGAAAGATTCGGAGCGTTGTCTGCTACAATTTTGCTGGGTACGCCAAACCTGACAATAATATTTTCTTTTATAAAATTGCACACTTCGGCGGAAGTGGCGGTCTTCACGAGAATAGCCTACCCACTTCTTGAAATAATCGGTATTTGTTAGAATGTAATGATGGCCGGCTTTGGAAGCGGGTTAAGCATTCGATAAAATCCATCCCCCTTTGTTGGAAAGGTTCTTGATCTGATGGGTTTTAGAGGTAATGCGAGGCAATTTCACGCCCATGACAAAATGTTGGCATGCTTGACATTTAGCTACCCATTCTACGGTATCTTGAAAAAGGGTGGGCGGTAATACCTTGCTCGAGGATCTTGTGTGCGGTGACTCGGGTGAGAAATGACACATGCAAGCCATGTCATGAAACTGTTGTAGTAGCTGATCCTGTTGAGCTTTGTCCACGCATCTGAGAAATACGCCATCAATTCCTTTCTTGTACAAACCATTATCCCAAAGAACAAAATCTTTGGATTTAAGTTTGATAGTTCGTTTCTCTTTTCTGGAAAGTTGATCTGGGCATTCTCCATACGTCAGAAAGTAAGCAATGTTACTGTACCACTCCTCTACCAGATCTATAAAAAGTACTGCAGGTAAATCTTCATCTATCTCATCTTGATCTACTTCAGGCACTGATGTTTTCATCTCTGTCATTAATTCACACAGACCTCTTCCTCGGACTAGCTTTGTTGGTTTAATATCCAGGTCATATTCTTGAACTTTTGTCACCCATGTGCCTCTCAATAATCCTAACTCTTGCTGAGTAAGAATGGATTTAACTGCAGTATCTGGAACCAAAACCACAGTGTGTGAGGAAAGAATATAATACCTGAATGCTTTGCACGCCTTCACCACTGCATATGCGTGCTTTTCCATTGGAGTGTATTTCAACTCATAGGCTTTAAGAGGCGTACTCATGAAAGCAATAGGAGCTTCTGCATCCTCTTGATTTTTCTGCATCAGAATTGCTGACATGGTGTGTTCGGAAGAATAACAATAAAGAATAAATTCTTTACTGAAGTCGGGTGAAACCAAGACTGGAGCTTTCGACAGGGCCTCTTTGATTTTCTCGAAAGCTTCCTTCCCTTCGCTGCTCCATTTAAAATCTTGTGTCTTCTTCATCATATTCGAAATATGACGGGTTAGCTCAGCAAAGTCAGGAATGAATCTTCTGAGAAAATTCACTTTTCCAAAGAAAGAGTGAACTCCTTTTTTGGATGTGGGCAAAGGCAATGTCTGAATGGATTTGACACGCTCTGGATCTATCTTTGTTCCTTCTTTGGAAACAATGTGCCCAAGCAGCTTTCCTTCGGTTACAGACAAAGATGGATTTCTTAGGATTCAAAGAAATACCATGCTTGCGGCATTGTATGAAGACCTCTTCCAAGTTTGAAATATGCGTGCTTCTATCTTTGGAAAAGACTGTCAAATCATCCAGGTACACAACTATGCTTATATCTTTGAGATGAGCAAAGGCTAGATCCATAGCTCTTTGAAATGTAGCACCCGCATTAATTAGGCCAAACGGCATTTTCTGGTATGCGAAGGTTCCCCAAGGTGTGATGAATGCCGTTTTGTATTGATCTTCCTCGGCCACCTTGACTTGATTGTAGCCTGAGAAGCCATCAAGCATGGAAAGCATCTCAGATCCAGTGACCACCTGCAGAGTGTGATCCATGATGGGGATAGGGTAGTTATCCTTTAATGAAGCTTGATTAAGGTTGCGGAAATCCACGCACAGCCTAATCTCGCCACTCTTCTTTCTTACAGGGACTATGTTGGCCAACCATTCGAATGGTGTATGGGATAGATAATCTTTGCATCTCTAACATGACTTACGGATTTCTGCAAAGATGGTTCTGAAATGGTAGGATTGTGCCGCCATGACTTCTGCTTGAAAGGTTTTTGTTCTAGTTTAAGTGGGATGTAGTGTTGAACTTCCATGAGGCTGATATGTTTTTAGATCCTGATAGGACCAGGCAAAAACATCCATGTATTTCTTAAGAAGCTTAGTGAAAGCTTCCTTTTCAGCTTCTGAACAACACTTACCCAGATTTACTAATTTGGGATCATTGCCGGCTCCCAAATTTAGTAATTGTGTGTCGGAGGAAGAGCCTTCCTCATTTTCTTCATTTTTCTTAAGCATCTGATCATGCTTATCAAACATTTCCTCAAGAGATACCAAGCCTTTGGGAATTTTATTTCCCTTTAGCTGGATAATCTCTCGACCTCTGAGCGTCGGCATCCATTTTCTCCGGACAGTGGTAGTGCACTAGGAGGTGAATTGCTTCCCTCATAGTAGATTTCTTCAAAGTTGTCCTTTTGTTGGAGAAACGCAGCAATCTGTGTGTCATCGTTGAAAACCTGCCATTGCTGGACGTTGTCAGGAACCTTTGGGCGAAAAACCATTTCCACCTTGTAGTCTCCCTGTCTAAAGAATGCAGGGGGCTGATCCGGATTCAACAAGGCTGCAGTCACTGCGAGCGAATCAGCTCTTGAATTTTGTTCTCTCGGAATGTAAGATACCGAGAAAGCTGAAAAATCCAGGATAGCAGAGTAGACCCGATCTCTGTAGTGCCGCAGTTTGTCTTTTTTGACTTGGTAGAGGCCCCTTATCTGCTTCACAATCAGCTCAGCATCTCCTCTTGCGTGTAATAATTTGATTCCCATTGTTCTTGCCTGCTCCATGCCTAACAACAATGCTTCATACTCAGCCGTATTGTTAGTATTTTCGAACATCAATTTGAAGGAGTGCGCATGCACCTTCCCTTCAGGAGAGATAAGAACAGCGCCTGCGCCGGATCCGAATGAACAGCAACTACCATCAAATTCCAGAGTCCAAATCTTGTTATCAATTTGATGTGATTCTCGAATCACCGGTTGAATTTCTTCTTTATCCATTTCTAGATAATAGACTCCGTGATCCGATTCCTGAAACAAGATCTGAGATCTAGGATCCTCAGATTTTGATACTGTGTACTTAGATTTCTTCTCAGGTTCCAGCTTCTGATTTACTCCTTTGATTGGTATGTGCGCACAAGACCAATCCATCTTGACTTCTCCACCCAGCTCTTTGCAGAAATTTCTACTCAATGACATGCCATAAGAAGCTGGAATATCTGCTTCTGAGGATAGTCATTTTCGAGTCTTTTATACGGAAAGGAAGCAAATCTTGCTGCGCATCTTTGATTTGCCCCCACAAGAGGACTTGCCTTTCCATGGAATAACATCTTCGATGGTTTTGTCAATGTAAGACCAAGGCATCATGCAACTTTGGCGAGGCATGGCGTTGTCGGAAGCTCGAGAATCAAGATGCAATTGCTTAGCTTATGTAGTTGATGAGCAAAGACACATAGAATGGCTCGATCCTCGATGTAGCGGGAGAAGGGGTGGAAGGAGAAGAACTTGCAGCAACATTATTTGAAGGTAAAGTAATCTTTGGACTTGACAAGATACCCGTGAATTATTGTTTGTTGGTGGGACCATTACTTTGCACATATTTGACCAATCTATTGGTGATCGGGAAATGCCCTCAAATACTCGGCCCGACATTTGGACCTTGTTTCTCTTGATGTGATCAATTATGTCAAAAGCTTGACTTGCTTGGCGAGGATGTGCGTTGGTTCTTTCTTTGTGAATTGAAAGAATTTGAATATTTATCCTTGGGCGCTAATGAAGAAGGAAGAGTGCTACCTCTTTTCAAGATAGTAACATCCGGGCCAGGATCTTCTCTCTCTTTCCGGATGCTTGTGGATGCTTTGGCACATTTTGGCGCGTCTGAGACCTTGTAAACACCGCAAAAGTGTGACCATCAGAATCTTCAAAAGATTCATAATAGCCATCATCAGATTCATAGTCCAGGTAACCAATATTGGAGTCGCCAGCGGGATCTATAAAGTCTTCATCATCGAATGATTCATCAATGCCGAGATCCTCTTCATTAGTTTCCAAGTTATTCCTTGGGAGCGAGCTTCTATTATTGCCAAAGCGTTGTGGTGGTGCAAGTCATTTCGATTTTGATTTTGATTTTGACCATTGAAGGTCCTAGTAGGAGCTAATCTTGAGGGGGTTGCATTCCCTGCTTGAGAGATCTGCTTCTTGATCTGCAGCATGTCATTAGCCAATTTCTGCAACAAAGGATCAGAAGTACTTGCAGAAGCGCCATCACCTTTGTGAGATGGTTGTTTAAGTTTTCCAGCCATGATCAAGTCGTCCTCAACCTCCACGGCAGCATTTTGTGCTTCCAGCAGATTTACAGGTCTTGCCCTTCTTAGCTGATATCCAACTTCAGGCAATAGAGCGTTTATAAAAAACGTCTTTTGATTTTCGTCGCTCAATGCGGCAGAAGTGGGGATTTTATACAAAATCCTTTGGAACCTTGCAATAAAGTCCCGCATGTTCTCGTTTGGCTCTTTCTTCAACTGCGTCAGTTGGGTGATCAACGTGCTAGCGTCCTCTGCAGGCTTGAATCTTTTCAGAAATTGCTCACGCATAGTCGTCCAGTTGGTTATGGTGCGAGAGCGGCCGATAGAACCATTCTCGGCCAAGTCGTGTAGAGTCTCGATGAATAGCTTTGGTGAGACATCTTCATGCTCCACTTACAAGCACACCCAAGATATGAAGAAGGCTGCCAAATGATCATCAGGTTTTGCTTTCCATCTCAAAGAATTTTGGAAAATTCTTTCTGGATCCCTTTGGCGGCTCGTGCATAGGTGGAGCCAAGTTGAGAGGTCAAAAGCCGCTCCCCATGGAGCAGTACAATTTGGTGCGCCATGTTAAGCTTGAGCACGTCTCCTCCTTGTGTAGACTTGATAGACTTGATGGATAATTCCAGCCGCCGGATTATCTTGAATACGATCCGGATCTGGATGGTGTGTACTCTCCTTCTGGTGAGAGACTAGATCTGCGGCTTCTAGCTTGAGGAGGATGATTGAAATTGAATTGCTCTCTGATCGGAAGAAATGATCGAGTCCTTCCTTGCGCCTTCACGGATCGGGTGAATGGACGTTCGGCCGAGTTGAGATTTGTATGGAAAACACTACGATCTTGATAGAAAAGCTTTGATCTGCAAAGATAGTTGTTCCCCAGCTGAGTCGCCAAAAACTGTTGGCTAGATTTTCTGCATAGCATCAAACCTAGGCAGTCATGAGATAAATCTCCCTCATTTAACCGGTGAGGCTCCGTGTCAGATTTGTCAATATAAATGTGTTATTATCTATCGGGGTTTTACTTTAACCACTTAGTTCATGAACCATAACTAAGAAGTTACTGCAGCAAGTATGTTTTGTTTAAGAAAGGAAAATTATAGAAGAAGAAAGTAAAGGAATTACAGAGAAGAAATGAGGAAGATGTGCATCCCGATTAGTAGATAGCAGAGCTAATTGCATGCACATAGAAGAAACTTAATAGATTTGACACACAAGAATTATAAAGCAAAGCGGCTCTAGATCCGGATCTAAAATAACACAAAGTTTACTTAAAAGATCTAAGATTTAAAAGCAAGAAACATAATACACCGTGACACAAAGTTCTCCGGAAACCTGCTTCTTTGTATTCCTCTGCTACAAGTTGCTCTCAGGGGTTCAGCACAAAGTCTAAAACACAAGATTGCTGCTTACAAATTCTGATTGATCATTAACCCGGAGGTTCTTCTCCTACTTATAGAATGTAGGAGGGAAAGTACAAATAGAAGACTCAAACTGAACTAAAGTATGAACAACAAGTAAAGATGACATTTGGCAATCATCCTCAACTAACTTCTTCTTAAGTGACACATGTATCACTTAACTAATAGAATGGTTCCACATGACTTCAAGTAATGGTTGCAAAACCAATAACTTAGAAGTTTTACAATTTCATCCGGGAACATAGAAAATAGAAGAAGAAAGAATAGAAGAAGTCATGCCAGCTGTAATGTTTACATCTTCTTCTTGTTCGATATCTGATATACTTGTCGAACATATAATTCAGCATCCTTCCATCTGTTTTTAGCCACTTGCTTCCTTCTCTGTCTGAACTACAACCCTTCATTGACACTTTCTTTGCGTGCTTCCACCTCTTCCAAACTCGGCCCGAACCTCGCATGATATGCACTGCGGCGCCACCCGATCTATTGATAGAATTCATCGTGAAAGGCTTGGTAGCTTTATCAATTCTCTTTTGCACCATCGAGAAGAGAACCTTCCGAGGAATCATGCACCTCGTTAGAAGCAATCCGCACGTATGAAGTAACACCTCCGTCCACTCTTTCCTCGGTGAAAGAAATGATCTTGTCAGTAAATCGATGTTCTACTCTCAGCGCTGCATCCTTTTCAAGCAAAACTCTGCAGATCTCAAGCGGAAGATCTATGCAAACTCTAGCTACTTCTTCCCCTTCTCGGTGATCCATCAGTACAATTTGTTCTGCTGACGATACATCTCTCCGTGACTTGTTGATCTCGGCCAAAATACTCGAGTTACTCTCTGTTGTATTCATGCCTTTATGCTTTCCATCGATTGCTTTAGTTGATTTGTTGCATCGTTCATAACCTTTAGGCGGTGGCACTTCCCCAAGTTGCACGAAGCTTGCGAATAATCAGATCCTTCCATTAAATCAATAGCCTTTACTTGATTGCTTGCATCTTCCATTTCTGCATAAGATGATCACTCACTGCTCTGAAAATTTGAATGGAAGGTTTAGCATGACCTTGGCTATGATCTCACATAATTGAGATATTTGCTACTGCAGCTCTTCTTTCTCGCCTTTTCACTTTATCGAGCCTAAGGAGCAAGCATCCATCGATTCTGCGTGTCTGCTTGATCCTTCAGTGGTAGCTTGACCGAGTGGTATTTTGGTCACCGTCACATCTTCTGCCGTGAGCTCCTCTTCTATCTTTCCTTCCGCCGGAATTGATATCTCAGCAAACTTCTCTCCCGAATCCTTGATGATCAACCTAGAAGTTGCTTTAGCAACTTTAGGCCTTCTGTCTCTTCTGCTCAGATCCTGAAGTAGCTGCAAGTCATGCTCCTCTAAGTTCATCTCTACTCTTGCTTCCGGAACCAACTGCAAAGCTAACCATTCCGAGAAGTTACTTCTCGGGGAGTGAGAAGTCGTTGAGTGCACTACCATCTCCCGCTCTGCATCCTCTCCGTCAGAAAGTGCCACAGTGTCATGGCTGCCATCTTACGAAACATCGAGGACAAAGCTCTTTCGAACTCCGTCATCTGCGGCTTGACATCTCTCTGGAGCGGGTGATGAGCGAAGTGGCTGCGGAGAGAAAGCGAAGCGTCGCGGATTGATGAAGGCATGGAAGCATCCTGCTGCTGTGGTGCGATAGTTGGTGATCTTAGAGTCTTTGGAGAAGTCGGAGTCAAAGCTATGGTCGTAGAAGTGGTCTTCTTCTCTTTCTCTTGAGATCTTGTGTACTTTGACTTCTCGGACCTCTTTGCTTTCTCCTTCATGCTTTCGTTTGAGGAATCTCTGCGCCGAAGTTGCCGTGATTTGATTCATCAATACTTCATCAAGCGGTATCCCTTCGTCGGCGACCCGGTTCGAAGTATTCAACACACGACTCGAGATCTTTCTTGATTGAATGGCGGCCTCGATGTTATCTGCGGTATAGCTTTATCTCCTCCCATTTGATGGTAAGTGTCAAGTACCACGTTCCCATCATCTTTAAGATCCGTGAGTATCGCGCTAGTCAAAGTCGAACACTTGCTTTCTTGATAGCTGCTGAAATCTTTCTTTCTAACCTCGTACTCATACGCACTTCATCGAGAAATCTTCTAACGAAGGCACATGTGCGTACTCCTGGGAGATTGTCTTCCTGGCTACTCCAAATGGATCGAAGTTAAGCCGTGCAGGGAAGAACTCTTGCTCATACTCGGATAACATTTGCGCTTCCATCCCTCGAGCTCTGTGAATCTTGATCTGTTGTAATATCCACGGTGATTGGGAAGAAGCCCGTAGACTTGTGCCGTTTCGACTGAAGGTCGTGTAACTCCACAAGTTGCCTGCTCAGCTCCATGGCGATCAATCTATCACTCGGATACCTGGGCATCTTTATTGGTTCTCCAGAAAAGCCCGTAACCCTGAGGTATGTGAAATCTGCAAACTGGATGAATAAACTGCCAATCTTGGACACTGCTTCCCACGCTTCCTTGCTTACCCTGTGAGTCTTCAAGTCTTTGTCTAGCCTGCAGATGAAATCGTAGAAGAAGTCATCGTTGATCACTTTGAAGTCCTTCTCGCACGCAGGTACAGTAAGCTGTGGGTAGCACTCGAAAATGGGGTCCTTGGAAAGAACACCACATCTATCCAGCTTGGAAAAGACACCCTGTGAAGCTGCAGCATACACCAAGTATGAAGTCATCTTGAAGCTGAAAGTACGCTTCACGTTCCGAAGTTGCTCACCGATGTTGCTGCTAATAATTTCCGACCAATTGATTATAGAATCAACCTTGTTGATTTGATGGTCTGATGAAAGCATACATCCATGTACGGAAAGTGTAGGCATTCGCCCGCCATTCAACTGCATAGTGATTTGCGACATCATCTGCCTCCTGCACCAAATTGGACCGTGGAAGAGTTCTCGGGAACTTTGAAGGGGATCTAGGCTTCTTCATGAACCGGCTGTTCATTATGCTCACGCAATCAGCTCTATGTTTCTCCCATCTACTGTCAGCATCCTGAATGCTAATAGAAGTCACCACCTTTATGCTTTGGAATCTTGAGACAATAATTGATGAACTCCGCATCAAGCGAATTATTGTCTTTCCCATGACATCACGCGATCTGGATGAAGGATGATAAGATCTAGCACACTCCATCACGAACTCAGCAATTGGGTATATACATGGAAAAGCTGCGGCTCGGATAATTCCGCTACTTTTTGACCGCGCATGGTGAAGTCTTTCCGCTCTGGATCTATCAATCAAATCGAGAAAGAGGTTACGGGCCTAGATCGTGTGTCTCCTATGTCTGCAAGTTTGGAAGCAATGCATGAATCCATCGTGCTCTCTTTTTCATCTCCTTTCGCCATGGCTTTGTCTATCTTTATCGAATAATTCTTTTTCTTCTAACTTGGCGGATTTCTTCAATCTTAGTGCGAGATCTGGACAATTCTTGATTCGGAGGATATTTGCGATGTATTGGACATTGATAAAAACTCCTTTTCTTTTGTAAAGCACTGTAATGAATTCTGCAATTTATTGAGACAAAAATGGCCAGGAGCATGAATAGTGAATTTAAATTATAAAAATCTGCACTTTTCAAACTGCTTTGCCCCAAAAATTGGTGTTTAATTTGCACATAAAGAGAGCATGAATCCTTTGATCAACACTGAGCTCTGTAACACTGTGAAAACAACTATGCGAGACAAAGATCAACCTCCTCCAAGCATGCGCCAAATCGGAAGCTTTTAGCCTTGTTAGCACTTTATCGAACAAAATCCTTCCTCTAATGGGGCGCACTTTTCCTCCTGGCTGCTGCGATTCTTTACCTGTGAATTAAATTATTCACCCATATGGCTGCCCATGCTTATATAACCTTCACAATTCTATAATTAATAATTGCCCTAACAATTAAAGGCAATTAATTAATTAAAAATCATGCTTTTCTCTTTTAAAAATAGCATGTTTAAGGATGACCATCAATAAATTAAATTAATCCAATTTAATCCTTCACACAGCACTTCACTCAAGCTCCACAGTGTGCTTTGACCATAGCCACTGAAAATAGAAATTAATTTAATGTTTTAATGCCTTAAAAAACATTAAATAATACCCAAATGGGGCGCACTTTTTGAGAGGAAGAGGGCAGCCATTAAATAAATTAAATTTAATGCATTTAACTCCTTTCTTTTATTCCATCTTTGACTTGTTGACCTCCTCCGAGCTTGGGCGCACTTTTTGAGAAGAAAGATTAATAAAAATAATCAAATTTAATCCTTTTAATCTCTCACAAAGGGCGCACTTTTTGCACATGTAATTCTATTTTTAAGAATTTTTTTTCACAATGGGATTCTTTACCTGTGAGGCGAGGCACCAAAATCCCATGATCCACTTAAGTGATTTGACTTTGTGATGGGATTCTTTACCTGCAGGCGAGGCACTAAAATCCCATGATTTCACTTAAGTCACTTTCCTTTTATTATATCATGGGAATTTTTACCTGCAAGGCGAGCGATAAATTCCCCACTGCTGCTGCGACCTCTATTTTCCCCTTTGCGACTTAAGTGACTTTTATAACACGGGAAAAAGTACCTGCTTGAGGCGGGTATAAAATTCCCACCTGCACTGTGGCTATATATTTTCCCATCGCGAGCTTAAATCCTTTGTTTTCCAAAAATCGCCCATCCCATGAGGGCTTTTACGTCTGCGACTTCGCTTTTTCCCAGTGATCGGACCTCGATGGCGACTTCCTCGGGCATAATGTGCGTGTATGTTTTTCATTTGCTCAGGCCAAAAATCGGGCTTACCGTGAAGGAATTGCTCGAGAGAAATTTTTCACGAGAAAACAAGCGGGACACCACAAAAACACGAAAAATTGCCAAAAGTTACAAATAAAGCCCAAAACTTAAAATAAGTTAAAATCCTTACGGCACATAGGAATAATAACATATTCGCTCATAATAGAGTTAAAAGCAGAGCTATGAAATAGCCTCATACGGGGCTCAAAATAATTAAATACAAATTTCCATGAGACAAATCCCGGCAATGAGAATAAAACAATTTTGGGCATCTAGGTATTTGGCGAAAAAGGCTAATATGGCTCTTTGGGATTATCTTGTATTCATTTTGATTCACCTAGAAGGAGTTGCTCCCGGAGGCCTAAAAGGCCTATTTTGAGAGTTCGACACCGCATAATACCTCCTGCGATGTACCAAGAAGATATAATGCCTCCAAACAATGTATCTCAAATATATGTGATCATTCGAGGTATTTTAGGAAGGTTCGGAAGAAAATCAAGGTTTAGGAACAAGTTATACAAAATCAGGGTCTTTATGAGCAAGGTATTGGGAAATGCATGTTCTAAAAAAGCTAGTCACCTTGTTTGAAGAGTTTCAAGAGCCCTATAAAGAGTTAGAATCTCATACCCTAGGAATTAGAGAGATAAAAGATCCTACTTCATGTTGGAATCATCAAGGAAATATTTTGGGAATTTTGAGAGGTGGAAAATCATCCGACAGTGCGACACAAAGGCCCTTGTATAAGGTGTAACTTGTCCAAAAGGTTTTAGGAGACTCATGAATATTTTAGAGCCCATCCAAATCTCAAATGAAAGTATATTCAATGCTCTTCACAGCCCATATGATGTGTTATTTCTTGGTGATCATAAACTCTTCCTATCACTCAATTTAGTGGCGCACACCTTGAGGAAAAAGTGAAAATATGGGTAAACAATGATGAAGAACTCATTTTCAGGAATTCTAAATATTCTCATTGGATTCATTTGACCTTTTCCATAAATTTTCATATATTATACGACCAAATTTCGTTAAGTTTTGACCCCAAAACGAAGAAATAAAATTTTGGTCCTATAACACCAATGTGTTACCGGCCGACAACAAGAAAAAAAAGTGTTCTTGGGTGGTAACAAAATGGATGTACTACTGGCCAGAACAAGGTTTTGATGTCAGCTAGGAACAGGAAGATTTTGATGATGTCCGAGAGCAAGATTTTGATGACGGATGGGAATAGAAAGTTTCTAATGACGATGGGAGCAAGTTTGGATGACGGTAGGGAACAAAAACAAATGTGTTGACGTACGGTAATGCAAGGAGGTATTGATGTACGAAAACTAGAACACCAAATGTTAGGAATTTGAAAGTTCACAATGGTGAAGGAACGCCAAAGGTCAGAAGCTGAAAAACCAACGGTCACAAAGGAAGGTGAAAGGTCATGTGGGGGAAATAAAAAGTCGAGTCTTAGCACTAAAAATATGGATGGCGTCATCATTTCGAGGAAGGGGTTGGTACTTGTTTACTAGCTCTCAGTGTCTTTCTAGAAGAAATTTTCTTCATTTCTTCTATTCCTTATCTGCTATTGTTCTATCTCCATCTCAACTTGTAGTCTACAGGAGCCTTGTAAATATACTGACATGATGCGATAAGATTTTTGTTTCTTGTTGATTGTTCCTCTTTCTTTGCAAATGGTTTCTTTTGATTGATGCAAGTGAAATGTTCTGGTTTTAATGCAACAAACTTTGCTATGTTATTTGTTGATTAAAATCCCTTTCTTAGTTTTCTCTCCCATCTCCCTCATTGAATGATTTTCTTCTCTTGTATTGAATGCAAGCAATAGCCACAGGTTTAGGGAAGTATTCCTGTGTGATCCCGGTCTTGACCACCCCGAAAATTAGTTTAGATTGTTTTCATTTCCTTGTTTTCAATAAATGGAGCTTCCCCATTCAAGCAGAGGGACTTAATCCCACACACTGTTGGTGAGAACCTATTAATTTTCCCTCTTGACAAATCATTTCGCTAAGATTTTTGGGTGCCCACCATGGGGCACCTTTAGATATCTCGCACCCAATGTTACTTCCACAAAATCCAAAAATTATATAATCCAAAAATCAAAATATTGGAGTTTGAATAAGTCATTGAGTCTTATGTTTTCATTGATGGCTATCTCGTGGTAATCCCCGGTCCTTAGACACGAGCTTCTATTCCATACCCAAGAGGATATTGCATCGGACTTGAGGGATGCTATTTGGCACAATAGATTGAGCTTCTTCCATTACCACGCTGCTACAAGAATTCTAGATTCTGAAGAAGAATGCATTGAGGCTTTAGAAAGAGTGAGATAAGTTCAGAACTAGCAAAGGAGAGACTAGAAGAATCTTGTTCATTCAAGTGGTGATAAGGTATATTAGATCTTGAGAGCTAGTAATGTGTCGATCCTAACTTCGAAGAATAGTTGCAAGATGATTTCATACTTCCTATCAGTCAAATTGCAAGAAGAACAAGTCGACAATACCCCCCACAATTTGATCATACTTTGTCTTTTGAGACCCCGCTAATGGAGTTGTAGTCGAACCTTTGAACTACGTCCCTCTATAAGAGGAAGTTGTTGAAGAAGATATTGAAAGGATAGAAATTGTTCTTGCGATATTTTAAGAAGAAGAAGCCGAAGAGGAAGAACCACCAATGGCTCAACAAGCACCACTACCATGGGGGAAAAATACAAGTCCTTTAGCTCTCACCCCCTCTGCATGATCTACCTAGAGGGTTGAGAAAGAATTTTCCCAAGTTTCATGGTGATGGGAAGAAACATCTAGATGACCACATTGCAGCCTTCATCACTACTTGTGGAGTGCTAGGAGTTGGATATGAAGATGTATTAGTTCACCTTTTTGTAGAATCTTTGCAAGATGTAGTAGTAGACTGGTTCTACCACTTGCCTACCAGTCTATAACTAACTAGAACGACATGAAGACCAAGTTTGAAATGAGATTCAAACTTGCAGAGGATACTCATGCATTGTTGGTCCAGTGGTCTCAATTGAAGAAAGAACCCTTTGAACCAATGAGGGAGTTCGTGGAAAAATTCAATAGGATACTTTATAAGAGTCTGAAACATTGCCCAACCCATCGAAGACAACAAGCTAAGTTTTTCACAAGTGCCCAACTTCCTAAGGTGAGTTATATGCTAAGAAGAACTCAACCAAGGGATTTGGATGAAGCACAAAAGCTTGCAATTGAAGTGGAAGATGATCTGATCATGTTGGGAAAAATTAAAAAAGGTCTAAGTAAGGAGAAAGGACAAATATCAAATGTAGGTACCATAGATTCATTAGTTCGAAATTGGCTAATGATGTCTTGTCTCTCAAGAAGTAGTTCGCTCAAGTTTCGTGAGTAGAGAGGCACCTAAGAAGAACTTTCCAAATAGACAAAGGATTAGCCCACCACCTTAAATACTTGCTCTAGAGGCTCCCCTTGTCAATGCAGCCTATGATACACAAGGTGATGATGAAGATGATATTGTTGAACAAGATGATGATGATGATGATGAATATGGGCTTGAAATTGAAGAAGTTGATGATGTTGAGATTGGGTATTTCGAATACTCATCCGGAGATGAAAGTGAAGAGAGTGATGCACCAAATTTCTCTTGTAAGGTGTTCACTCATTCTCAATCGAAAAATCAAATTCCTTCCACTTGTTACCCCAAGAAGAAGAAGGATGTAGATTCTCCCTTGGCGACTCCATATAAAAAAATAATTAATAGAGGAGATGCACTTCCATCTTCATGGATTCTCGCAAAAGAAAAACCAGACCTTGTGGTAGCCAAGAAGACCACAGCTGAAACAAGTAAGTCTCCTAAGTCTACATATGTTAAAACATCTTCTTCTAAGGTTTCTAATGTTACTTCCAAAGCAGTAAATGTATCTAGCAAAACTTTTGAGGTACCTAATAATCTGTAGTAGCTTCCAAGTCTACCTCTACTACCAAAGTGATCCATGCTTCCAAAGTAGTGTCTTCTTCCAAATCTTTCACCACCTCAGATACATTTGCTTCATCCTCTTTTGATATCATAGACCATGTCAAAACAATATTATTGATTAGAAACTTTTGTAGAGATTTAGGATGAGAAATTCATATGGACTACTCTTCAACAAATATTCTAGTCAAGGGACAAATGAAAAATGTGTTGCCAACAATAAAAATGGAGTATACAATTGCACAAATTGGAAGATACTAAAGCCGATAATCTTTATCAAGACAATGGACATGGGAACTAATTTATAACATCTGAAGAGGAGGATGAAATTCCTATCCTAATAGGACCAAGAATCACTTTCCAATGGGGTATTGAGTATGAGGGAGAGTGGAGAAATCTTGAGTTGCAGGAGGGTGGCCTCGGTGCGGATGATGTAACCCATGAAAGAGGGAAAGTGATTCTTGATGAATCCCAATCCAAAAAATCATCCAATGTGTTTATCCATGTTGAGGTATTCTCACTCCTATTTGAAGATGAAAATTCTCCTGACTATGTCAAATCTGGAAGAAGAAATATCAACTTGTGTTGAGCCTTTGAAAAGATTGAAAGAAGAATTTTACAAGAACTACTAAGAGAGGCGAAAGAGACAGAAGATCCTCAACTCAGCTTTGAACTCCTAATGTGAGCTAAGGAATTACAAGACAAAGATGAATCTAGTGTTGATTTCTCAACCAATTCAAAATTTGGTCATGATGAATTCTATCAAGGTAAGAAATTTGATTCCCCTCCTGAGATAATTATTGATGGATGTGTTGATGAAAATGAAGTTTCCTCTTTTCCATTTGAAGATAAATATTCTTATCATGAGGAAAATATTGAAACAAAGGTCCTCAAGTCCTTTGATGATGAAGTCTCTCATACTAAAGAAGTAGTGAAGTTCAATGAACCTTGGGATGATGGATCAATTTATCCAAAATATTTCATCGAGTTCAAAATAAAGATTCTTCAAATGAATGTGGTGATGAGATCTCAACAATTTTGAAAAAGGAATCCTTGCAAGAAATTTTGAAATTTGTGGAAGGTACATAAGATCTGATCTAAGTCTTGACCTCTTAACTCATGCTATGGCCATACAAGATAGGTATGAGACTATGTTTTTCCTTCATCCCATATTGAAGTAGAAAAAAAGATGAACTCAATGCTTCTCATGAAAAGTTTACCAATAAGTATGAATATGGGAAAGAGGAGAACTTAGAGCTTTCAAACAATCCAATCAAAAATCAGCCTTGGGGCAAGGATGAGATGCTAAATAAGAAATCAGCAATGTGGGTGAACACAGAAGATGATTTACAATCTAAAATGGATAGACTTTGTGAGAAAATATCCAAGCATCAAAAGGATCATGTAGGATCACTTGTCCCAAACATAAAGGAACTTATGAAAGAAACTGGATTTCATAAGAAGTTGAGAAAAGGAGGCTACTTCTGGAACCTGTCAATGGCTTCGTGGAACATCAATGTTACCCATTCAGAGGTAACTTCCAAAGAGAAAAATTACTTCATTGAAATCGGGTTGTCCCCTACATGTACCATAGGTGAATATAGGTGTGTGTGTGTGTGTGTGTGTTTCCCTTTGTGTTGTGTGTTTCCCTTTCTATCATGTGTTTGTTTTTGTCTTGTGTTGTGTTCAATAAAGAAAGTTTTGTTGTATCCACCCTTATTTTGCAATGACTCCTATAGCCCAATGGATAAGGCATTGGTCCTCTTAGTGTCTTGAGATTCTGGGATTCCTACTTGCCCCATCTTCACTTTGTTCAATCCAAGACAATTCCCAAGCTACAACCAATTGTTGTCATGCTAAATTTCTAGCATAAAAAGTTGAAATTTTAACCATGACAATCAAGCCCACACTTAAAAATCTCTAAACGGGTAATGTGAACCTACCCTCCAACCAATATCTTACTATGTAAACCCCATCATGGTCGAGAGGGATGTGCTAACTATATTTTTAAAGTGTGTTTCATGTGCGAAAATTTGGCAGGAGACAATTCATAGATTCATTTTGATTCACCTAGAAGGAGTTGCTCCGGAGGCCTAAAAAGGCCTATTTTCAGACTTCTAACACTTGTAGAACACCTCTGGGATGTACCAAGAAGATATAATGCCTCAAGTAAAGTATCTCGGAGATATGTGATCATTCAAAGTAGTTTAGGAAGGTTCTAGAAGAAAATCAAGGTTTAGGAACAAGTTATACAAAAATCAGGGTCTTTATGAGCAAGGTATTGGGAAATGCATGTTCTAAAAAATCTAGTCACCTTGTTTTAAGAGTTTCAGAGCCCTATAAATAGTTAGAAGCTCATACCCAAGACATTGGAGAGATAAAAGAGCCTACTTCATGTTGGAATCATCAAGGAAAGATTTTGGGAATTTTGAGAGGTGGAAAATCATCGACAGTGCGACACAAAGGCCCTTGTAACTTGTCTGAAATGTTTCAGGAGACTCATAAAGATTTGAGAGCCCATCTAAAGCTCAAATGAAATTATATTTAGTGCTCTTCACAACCCATATGATGTGTTATTTTTCAATGATCATAAACTCTTCCTATCAGTCAGTTTAGTGGTGCACACCTTGAGGAAAAAGTGAAAATATGGGTAAAAATGTTGAAGAACTCATTTTCAAGACTTCCAAATATGCTCATTAAATTCATTGGACATTTTCCATAATTTTTCATATACTATACAACCAAATTTCGTAAATTTTTGGCCCCGAAACAAAGAAATAAAATTTTGGTCCTATAACACCAATGTATTAGGCCAATAACACAAAGGTGTTACCGGCCAACAACAAGAAAAAGTGTTACCAGCTGGTAACAAAATGGATGTATTACCGGATGGGAACAAGGTTTTGATGCTGGTTGGAGTACGGAAGATTCGATGACGTCAGGGAGCTAGATTTTGATGACGGATGGGAATAGAAAGTTTCGATGACAACGGGAGCAAGTTTTGATGATGACTGGGAACAAAAAAATGTGTTTATGTACGGTAATGCAAGAAGGTATTGACGTACAACAACTAGAACACCAAAGGTCACATTGGCGAAGGAACACCAAAGGTCAGAAGCTAGAAAAGCCAACGGTCATGAAGGAAGGTGAAAGGTCATGTGGGGAGATGAAAAGTTAGTCTTAGCACTATAAATATGAATGGCGCCACCATTTCAAGGAAGGGGTTAGTACTTGTTTACTAGCTCTCATTGTCTTTCTAGAAGCAAGTGCCTTCATTTCTTGTTCCTTATCTGCTATTGTTTTATCTCCATCTCAACTTGTACCCAGGAGCATTGTAAAGGGTGTGCTGACATGATGCAATAAGACTTTGTGTTTCTTATTGATTGCTCCTCTTTCTTTGCAAATGGTTTCTTTTGATTGATATAAGTGAAATGTTCTAGTTTTAATGCAACAAATTCTGCTATGTTATTTTTGATTAAAATCCCTTTCTTAGTTTTCTTTCACATCTCCCTCTTGAATGATTTTCTTCTCTTGTATTGAATGGAAGCAATAGCCACAAGTTTAGGGAAGTATTCCTATGTGATCCTTGGTCTTCCAACCACCCCGAAAATTAGTTTAGATTGTTTTCATTTCTTTGTTTTCAAGAAATGGTGTATCCCCATTCAAGTAGAGGGACTCAGTCCTACACACTTTTGGTGAGAACCTATTAGTTTTCCCACTCAACAAATTATTTCGCCATGTGTAGGAGATTTTGAGTCATTATTACAGGAAATATTGGGTAAGAAAATTTAGAGAAGAGGTAATGAGATTCCACCTCCTCATTCTTACAAAAATCATAATCATAAGCATAAGGGAAATTGTAAAACTTTTGATGATCCACTCTTTCAATTTAAGCAATATGGTTTTGATATACTAGAAAATGATGTATGCTTTTCCATGCACTTTTTGTGGGTTAAGTAATCATTTTGTTGCCTTTTGTTGGAAGAGAAAGTATTTCTTGCAGAAGTGGTTTCTGATGAGCTCAATGCTAAAGACCAATATCGTCGTTCGAGGAGAGAAATGGCAAACAATTTTCCTCTCCCAGGAAGAGGAATTATTACACTCATTGTCGTATGAGTGGACACAAGGATGAAAGATTTTGGAAACTTCATCTAACAAGCATTACGAGAAATGGTAAGAAGAATTTGGTTCATCAGGTAAAACAAAAAGAAGTCAATCAATTAGTGAGAATAAGACAACCTTTGATCTATCCATAGATTGTCCACAAATGAGTCCATTTGTTTTTATATGGATAATGAGAAATTATGTGTATTAATGGATAGATTTATTTAACATTGATGATCTTGATGAATAACATGTTTTTAATTCATTTTAGTTACCTTTTCTTTTGGGATTACGGTTGACTTTGATGAAGAAATTAAACCCATATTCTAAAAAAGTATTAAAAGGGGGAAATGAATTTTGGAGTTATCAGATTCACGAGAGGAAATGAGACAAATTTATCATGCTCAAGTATCTTCTTATATTTGAAAATTTGAAACAAACTCCATTTGAATCTCCCATTTAGCATTTTGAGTTCCTGGTACAACTTGGGTAAAAGGAATTAAACTCATTTTTCAACTTGGAGATTTTTACAATAGTTTACACAGGTTGTTGGGCACATTGGCAGTGTTCAATTTTCCATACTTGCATTTCAGAGTAACTATTGTTTTGGGAATGCATCTATTTTTGGCATGTATATGTTGGATGCATTTTAAGACCCATATTTTGGGAAGTGTTTGTAATTGTAATCACAATGTGAAATCCATTTTTGCCATACTTTTAAATCACATGTTTTATAAGACCCATGTGGGTAATAAATGTGATTTCTAAATATGGTTACAACGTTAGAAAACATTTTGATTACACTGACAAACATATTTCTAGATTGTAGTGTCGACAAATTTACAAGGTCAATGGACATTAACCTAGCAATTGGCATTTGGTCTCTAACTTTCTGATCTATTTTGGGTGAGATTGTATTAGCTAGAGATTGACCATGTCATAGGGAATAAGTTTGACAATTTCCTCTTTTGGCGTTTGATTGTCTATTTTAAGTTGATCAATTTTGTTATGGTCACTTTGTGTTTGATATTTTCTACGGGGATTGATTAGACATTCACTTATTATTGGTGTTGGTTGTCTTTTAAACTGATCTATGTTGTTTGCAAAGATTGGCAAATCACATGAAAATCAGTTGGACTCTAGCCTCTTTTCAAAGCATGTAGGTTTTTCATTTTAAAACTAGTCAATTTTGGTGAAATATATTTCAATAATTTGCAGTAAATTTTTCCTACAATGTTATTTCTATGGATCATGTGTTTGTGAGATGCAAGAAGATGATTGGTAGTTTTAGTGGGTGAAAACATTTTTTGTGGAACAAAAGCCTTCTTAGTGGGGAGGTGTGATCCAAAGATCAATTTAGTGGATAAAGTTTCCTAAATCTCCCAAAATTATGACAGGACAAGTAAAAGACTTCTAGAGTTTTATGTTTCCTATTTGAATGTGAAAATGGACTCTGCTTGAGCAAGATAGCGTTCGCGAAGTTCTCGATTGGAGGAGAAAAAAAAAGGAGCACCCGACCAATCAAAGCGTGACACATGGTAGTGCAAAAATGATAAAAATGGTAAAGGGGCGTTTTTGGTTTTCACCTCCAGTCTTCAACATTCGAGTTGAGACATGTGGACCTTGTTGTATCTTTGGTTGGGGCCCTCAACCATTGTCGACACACTCTTTTTGCGAAGGGGTGCCTTTGCCTCCATAACTTCATATTACTATTGTCACAAATTTGTATTTAAATTCCATAAATTGTCATTGTATGATGCCCTGTGGGATTTAAGCTCATTGTAATTTTAAATTATTACTATGCATTTATTACCATGCACCGAATTGTCAAGTCCGAGTGCCACCTCGTCGAGCTATCTTAACCAGCTCGTCGCCGACTCAACTCCTAAACCCACCAACCGGGCCAACTCTAACAACATTTCGCCAAATCATTCAAAAACATGCCATATTTGGCACCAACCAAGCCACCACACAACCCGCCAACCAACTTTGGTCGCTCAATGTCCTTGCCACATCCCACCATGGATGGTTAAACAAAAAAAAGGTGAATACGTGGCCCAAACGACGAATAAATCGAGGAACCCCCAGTCTCACCTCTCCAAAAATAAGCCTTGGTTATTACTCCACAACATTGACTCAATCCTATAAATGGGTGAGTTTCATTTTATTGAAGGTTAACTTTGTGACTGTGTTTTTTGGGATAACATAACATTATTGTAAAAGTGAAATTTTGAACAACTTAGAAGCATTTTTAGCACTTGGTGTAAACTAGAAAGTTGTCCAGAATTCCAATACGTTCCTTGTGCATATATTACTTTCTTGAATTAGAGTTCTTTTGATGTATTTTTAAGGCGTGAAAGTTGTTTGTTGATAGAGAACGAATGGAAGAGGTTGTGGAAGTGATTCGAGAAGTTGGAGGACAAACATTGAGCATCAGAGTCTTAAAGGATTAAAGGCACAAATTTGTAGGTTTTGGATCTATTATTGTAAATTTTAAGTTTGATTGTGCTTTCAGTTTTGACAATTGTAATGGATCGGTTCAAATAAACTTGGAGACATAGGCAATTGCTGAACTCCGTAAATAATTCTGGTGTCGTCGGTTTTCGATTTTTGCATTCGATTTACGATTTATTTCCTCATTTAATCAATCACATTTTAATTTGAAAATGGTTATTCAAATTAGTTATGATATTTACAAAGAATCGGTAAAAGTGAAATTTGGATTGTTTGATCGATTTGTGAACATAGTATATTTTGAGAATCATTAAAATCAATTTTGGATGAGCCTATAAGAGTTAGAAATTGATATTTTAATTAGTTTTGGGTTTATATAAATCACGAAAGCTAATAAATTAAAGGATATGTTGAAAAACAAGCAAAACAATATGGGGTCTATTGTTGTTTTGCGGTTCATAAAGGGAACAAGGAGGAAGTGGGTAAAAGAATAATGTTTGTAGGGATTAAAGAGCAAGGTGGAATCCAATGTTCAAGGATGGAAACACATGGTAGAGGAGAAAAATGGGCATAGACCCACAAAGTAAAGTAAGTTTAGTGACTCTCAAAAGGTTAAGAGGAGGAGATATTTCTAAGGCATAGAAAGCGCGAGAGGAGTAATGGTTGTTTTTCTCTTATTAAATAACCATTCTAGTACACATGTGAGAAGGGCTCACAAAAATTTAGTTATTTGGGGAGTCGATGTAACGTCTTAGGAGAATCAACCAACTCACGAATTGCATAACTAGAGCATGGTTGAAGGGTGGTGAGATCTCCTCAAAAGGATTGCATAAAAGTAGTGCGAGAAAGGAGTTGGAGGAGAAAGGCAAGAGTCGGCTAAACCATGAAGAATTCCTAACAAGTGACATAGGCGATGGATGCACAAGGAGAAGAGAGCGTAAAAGGGTGAGTACACTAGTATGTGAGGAAGTGAGGGAAGGAGATTTGTGTGGGAATGTAAGTCGGTGGTAACTTCCTAAGAAGCCAAGGAAAGAAGAGTGCACAAAGATTTACAAGAAGGGGTGGAGGACACACAAGCACACGAAGAAAATTGCATAGGAGACAACCAAGAGTGAAAAAGTTCTTGAGGATAAGTTGTGTACAAAACAAGGAGCACAAGCATCCAACGGGAGCTGTCAACCGAGAAGAAAGAAGTATTGCACAAAAGGCACTAGATGGATAAGAGTTGGGGTTGTAGATGGATTGAGGCACAAAGTGCACAAGGAGTGAAGGATCACACACACGAGGTGCAAGGATCAAGAAATTGAGTTGACCATCAGAATTTGAAGAGCTTGTAGCTGACCCAAATAAATAGGGATTAGTGCCCAATGAAACGTGGCATCAAAGATCAGATGCATGGATTACCAAGTTGATAAGGGATGGCGTGAAATTCATGAAAATATATGACTCTAGTAGACGGGAGGATCTTTGAGATAGCAGTAGATGGCAAGATAGTATTGAAACAAGCAACAAACCTTTGATGAAGATCAAATCCCACGAATTGAAAGGAGAAATCTTTCGGAAGATGCAAATAGAAGGAAGAGAAGGAAGAAGGAGAAGACAACTAGAAAAAGGAGTTGGAAAAAGAGTTGAAAGAGAGCCAAATGAGAGTTGAAGGCAACGGGAGAGAAGTAAAAAGGAGAAAGTATCTACATAAATAGCCATATGAAGCTTTGAAACAAAAAAAAAGAGGTTGAGTAGAGAAGAGGCCGACATGTGAGTGAGATAAAGAGGAGACAAGATCAATATGTGAGGGTTGGATGAAAAGTGAGAGAGTTATAAGAGCTCAATTGTATCACATAGGATAGTTAGAAGTGGGTAAACCATAGGATGAGGGCTTCGTAATGGACTATAACCATATCATTCATTCATTAAATCGATAAAAAAGGTATACTACTAAGTATAGATCTGTTGTGTGACTATGATGGTTGCATGGTTGGGCTTCCATTTATTGGGAACCTTGGTTGCGGTTGTAACACATCAATCAAGCTCTTGACTAAATATAGCCACCCTCGACCTCTCGGTTCTCTATCACTCATCCCAACTAGACTATAGATAGAGAATGAGTGCCCCAAATATTCTATATATCTATTGCTCATAGCTAAAGCTATATAATAGGTCATCAAGGGGTACTTATCTGCATATGAGGCATTTCGTTGGGAGAAAACGTAGATGTTAAATGCCCTATAGTCCCTAACATTAGTGTCATTCCCTCAAGTAATTGACAAGAAAAAGGGCCTTTATGCACTCTATCAAGGATGTTGACTAGAACTATATATAGTTGCACTCATTTTTGCAAGGTTGGTTTTCTATAAAGTAAATGCGAGTAGGCAAGGAGGATGGGCATAAATTTCCTCAAAGCTCTAACTGTAATTTTCCCTTTTAGCATGGATGAGAGGAGGCCTTGGTCAAGGTAGAGAGTCCGACCTCAATGGAAGTGACATAAGGCACTTTTCATTAACTATTTGTTACTGGAACTCCCACATACTTGAAGTATGCTTTGGCTTTGCTAATAGATTGTGTATGTTTAAGTATTTATGTATAATTGGTATTGTCGAGTTCATGTTGATGTTGCATTCATGGCATGTAAAATATTTTATGGGCATTGTATCACCATGATTGATGCCACTTTGTGAGGGGGTTAATATGAGATGCTTTTCTATCGAGACAAATCAATAACTCATTCCTTTTACAACTTGTCCTAAATGCACTAATGCACCCTGCATATTTATAGACTTTTTGAATTCAAATTAAGACCATATTGGTGTAAATGTCAACGTCAAGAAACGAGAAAGCCAACACAAAGGAACACACACCATGGGTGCACTTAAACAAACCCATAAAACTAAAGGTGTCGGGAACTACATTATACAATTTTGACATGACCGAGAATTGACCATAATTATTTAGTACAATTATAGGAAAGAATCCAAAAGTTATGAAAACAATGGAAAGACAAAACATGAGGGAGAAAAATGATAGATATGTAAGGGGAAAATATAGGGGAACATGTTTGGAGACGTGTAAAAATGAGGAACACGCACCAATAATAACATAATTTGGACGATAATCATGATCATATAAATACACTAGTACAATGCAAATTGATAATAAATATCTAGTCCCATATCAAAAGCTGAATATCTATAGTGGTTCACCAATGGTGCTTTTTGTGAAGATGGATCATAAATGTCTTATGCCAAGGGCAAGCAATTTGTTGGAAGGCCTATTATATCGTAAAAGGAATTTTTATCACTAAACTAAACACAAAGTTGATATACCATTAAGTAATGGTTGGTAGAGAGTATACACGGAGGCGGTGGCACAACCAACCAAGACTTTTACATGTGTATCCTCACAATTGTCTAGCATAAATAAAGGGAGAAATTTGATGATTTGATTGTCCTACAAGAATGTTTTTACGGAGGTTGAAGGCTTTTCACTAAAATTACCTAAAATAGCATGAGATTATATGTGAATATATGTGTTTACAAAACTTTAATTTTGGAGTTTGATATTAACCAACGAATGCAAGAATTCCTCAATCAAAGTACCACCGATCTAAGTTTGTTGTGATTTCGATCACTAATTGTGCTTATTTTGAACAAGGATTCATAATGTATGTGTGGATTTTTAGTCATTGAATAAGATAACCATCAAGAATTGTTAATCCTTGTCAATCATAGAAAAATTGTACAATCAATAGAAGGCTATATTTTCCACTAAATTAGACCTTTAGATAGGGTTCCATCAACTCATGATTAACATAGAGGTTACTTAAATGACAATAAGAAAGGGTCATAAGAGTATTTAGTGATGTCATTTGCTTTGTGTAGTGCGCAAGTAACATTCATGAGACTATTGACAAAATTCATTGCCATTTTGTGATTATGTACTTGGAATATATACTTGAGTTTAGAAACATGCGGGAAGAGATGATGGATTGTCTATAACGGGTTTCCAAATGATGCTTTCAAATCAGGCTGTAAGTTATTTTAGTAAGTGTGATTTGATGTGCCAATAATTTGTGTATTGTGGATTTATAGTTGTTTGCGAGTTGAAGATAAACCCCACCAAGCCTTGTGGAATTGAATCCTAACCAAGATTTATTAATATGACATGACGTGTAAATTTTCACCAAATAAAATTTTGTCTTCATAAGTCTATTTCAATTTATAAAACATTGCATCACCATTCGATGACTTGTCAAAACAAGTTAGTAACTTTTACAATGAAAAACCTTGAGAAATTACTTTTGCAAACATTAAATCAAAATATTTGCACACTGCGCAAAACAATGGGACCACATAATCTCCAATTTCCATTCATGATTGAATTGGATGCTTCAAATTACACATTAATAGTGGTAGTTTATGAAGCTTGACATCTAACATTTAACTCTAAAAGAACTTTTTGATGAGCGGTGGTGAATTATGACATGTATTATGCATCTTTGTGCCATTAGTTCAAGAAATGAAACATCAATGCCATTATATTTTTAATAAAGGAAAATGTGATGCACACAAATCATAAGCTTCTACAACTCCTTAGATATAGGAGTAAATTTCAATAGAGCCAATAATTTAAATACATGGCATTCCAACAATGGTTTAAGATGTCTTTGTGATTCCTACCCCAAGTAAATTTATAGTTGGGATATAGTATTGATACTTACAAAGACCATTTCAAATAAGATGAGATAACCTCTAATTCCCTCTACGAAAAACCAATCGACAATGCATATCTTGCATATTTAAAGTGTTTAAAAAAATTGTGTCGATTGAAAAATAGATTCCCAAGCTTTGGTTAATTGTCTTGACTTAAGATTTCATGAACTATGCAATAAGTGTGCCTAATCGATGTTGAATTGATCTTGATGTTTGGATCAAATTCGTTCTACATTTGAACGCATGCTTTGCAAGTTTACCTACAACAAAGAGAAAAGTCACTTGGATTACTTGAATATTATTTTGCATTGTTGCAAGTGTTACTACAACAAAGAATAATCTCTTTAACACATGCAATTGAATTAGTAACATCTTTTTGCAGTCGTGTGGAACAATTTTTGTTGAGGTTGTTTGGTGTGAGAAATCTATATTGCTTTCAACAATGGTTTAGGGGATAGAAATGTGGTCAAGGAATTTTTGTTAGAGTTTGAATTTGTAAACATTGTTATGGTGGTCCAAAATAGTATACCATGGAGATTGGGAGCTTAAAATTCCATTAGTCATATGTTAGTTGCAAGTCAAATCTAGCCAATTCTACATGTTTGAGGACATTGAGGTAGAAGATTATCAATAAGACTGTTTTGCCTCTTATTGGAAACCATTTCACTTTACTCGGTAGTGGTATAAGCTCTTAGAGTCATTTAGGAAAGTGAACAATTATATGCATTGGTGGACTATGTAACTTCTAGAGTTCATGATTGTTGAATTTTCCTATGGGAGAAACCACTTCTAATCCTTTCGCAACCATTTGGCTTGAGAGGAGGATCATATGGGTGACGATGTTCAAATGAATGGGTGGTTAGATAGTTGCAAATGTGGATCCATCCCCATTCTAAAGAAATCTCATCTTCCCTTTCTGCTTGGTGGTCATAAAAGGAATAAAAGAAATATTTTGAATCATTATCTAGGGTGGGTTTGGCTTAAGTAGAGACTCTCAATATCGAGAATCTTGAATTGGAGAAAGGTGTATTAGATTTCTAGTGGTTGAAGGAGCAATATGGAGATAGGATAGTCCAAAGTCGAAAGTGTAATATTCCAAATACCATTTAAGGGAAATGTACTCCAAGTAATGACCCATGACAAAGACAAGAATATGAAGGCATACCCTTCCTAGAGTATTTTACCCATCTTGAGTTTATTCTAAAGGAAATTTTGTGTCGTGTGAACTAATTTCTTGTGTATATGCTCTATTCTTTATTATTTTTCTTGTTGTTTTTAACATTTCTACATTGTTGTAAACGATTCGACACGCTCAAAATTAGTTGTTGAGAGTACTATGAAAGCAGTTAACCTAGAAATCCATAGTTGGTAAGTCACAAGTCACTAGGTTTAGGAATCCAATGATTTATGGATCAAGTGGTATTAGAGCCTTAAGTTTTTTTATTGATTAAGGTTTGGACAATTTATACCATTCACAAGGTTATGAGGTAGTGAAAATATAGTTATGTACAAACTTGAGATTGGAACTAAGCATTGAAATAGGGTTATAAGAGCCTTGGAAAGAGGAGGGGAGGAACGTGAAGTATGGGTCAAGATACTCAAAGAAGATGTATCTAGGTTCTCCAACTCAGTGTGGATGATAAAAAAGTGAATTCCCTGTACTCTTATTTATATAGTTATATCAAACCTTTACATGCACAAGGACTAAATCCCACATCTCCGGCTTCTCTCCAATCAAACATTGCAACAAATTGTGAAGGCTCTTGTTGATAACTTTTGTTTGACCATCTGTTTGGTTGTGATAACAAAATAAAACCATGACTTCGTGTCCACCTTTCACAATGCATTCTAAATGTGGCCACCAAACTTAGTATCTATGTCACATAAAATATTTTGCGCCAATCCATGATATCTCGCATCTCTTAAAAACTAGTTAACCATATACTCAATAAAGGGATAGAATCTTGATAACTGTTGATTTTATGCATGCTTTTCCAAAATCTTCATTTTCCAAGTAGAGTTCCTTCATAGCCTCAAACTCTATAACTTACATTTACATATCATTCATGAAGACACATCTTCTACTCAACATCTGTAACTCTATTTGACTTCCCACTTCTATGCTTCAAGACAAATCATTAACTCTTCAAAAATTCAAACCATTTATTGTTGTCTTTGATTCAACCTTCCTAGATATTTATGAATTGCAATAAATATTCATGACTAGGGCAATGATTATGATTGTGAAAAAACACATGAAACTCTGAAAGGAATATGGCATTTGAATAACATATAGCCACACCTATCCCCCATGTTGCTTTAGGTTGATATAACAATATGATTCCAAAATCTCGGGAAAAGTCAACTTTGTATATTTGAAGGTTTAACAATGGTGATGACCATAATGATGTCTAGAAAAGTAGTGATATTAGTTATTTTAATGTTAGACAAATAAGTTATTTTATTTTGTACTAAATGTCGATTTGAAGCCACTTGGGATCACGATAATCAATTAAAATCTTGCAAAACTTTTCTAGCTTGGCCATTTAAGCTATTTTAATAATATCGTTACGATACCTCCTTGATCTTGTTTTGGTCTCCACTTAACTTATGTTCATTACGAGAACAATTGTTTGCATTAAAATGTATTTTTGAAATCTATATGAACTAGTATTGAAAATTAAGTTTTGTGTTAAGAAAATAATGATCTCTCCTCTCTCTATGGAATAAAAATGTGAATAAAATATTGGATGGTTGAAAAAAAAAAATTCTTTCTCTCTTTATATGGAAAACACAATTGCATGTTATCAATGCTTGATAGAAGTGAAATCGTGTCAAGAATATGCTAACTCATGTTGATGCGAGTTGGTGAGACGATGAGGAGGTATTAAATGCAACGTGTG
Organism: Taxus wallichiana var. yunnanensis; assembly: GCA_018340775.1. NCBI lineage: Eukaryota > Viridiplantae > Streptophyta > Pinopsida > Cupressales > Taxaceae > Taxus > Taxus wallichiana. The sequence goes on from CM031243.1 coordinate 392,759,525, forward strand.
CTATGCATTTTATTTTTGTGGAATATGAAGATGTGATGCTACTTCGTGATAAAAAGAAAGAGCTTTGTAAAGTGTTATTTGATGAAAGGAAGTAAAATGTGAATGAATATTCTTTATTTTGTGTTGTATGGTTAATAATACTTATGTTTAAGCTATTTTGAATTCCTTAGAAAATTTAGCTATGAAATGAACCAAACAAATTACACATATTATCATTTGTGTGTAGTGTTAAAACAAAACATGTCATATAGTTGATCAAGAATCTGCAAGTCCCTTTGTTAAAGAGAATCTCTAGAAATTCATAATTGATGAAATAAACAAGCAACATTAGATGCATTTCCATTATGTTGGTAGATCCCCTCAATGGGATCCTTCGTATTGTGTCGGTTATAGTGCGGGGTCCTATTGAAAGGACACACACTACAAGTTTGTTTAGTAACCTCTTTGCACCCTTGTCAAATATGAATAATACAACGAGGGAGTATTTAACTTAAATTTAGTAATGTATGTTCCTCGTACTTATTCATGTTGTAAGTGGTCTTTCATGCTTGTTCCTATTAACTTTATTGAGACAATCTTGTTGTGTTGTTATTTCTAGAACCTTAGCAATTGGGTTCATATTCCTTTGTGTGTCACTAATGGACACTTTTACCCACGGATGGTGGGGATAAATATTTAAGGTTTTACATATTTTGTACATCATTATTTGTTTCTTTCTATCCTTGTGCATAGGTTTATTCTTGTTCTTATCATATTGTGGCTCCTTGCATCTTTTGGGCATAACGTGTCCCCTATTGTGGTAATATGTGAAAGGTGAGTCCTTTAATCAATCTTGTAGAGTGGAAAAGTGAAACATGAGAAATCGGTAGCATGGATGAATCTAAAAATTGATTAGCAATGGAAACAGATTTCAAAAAAACACATACAATGAGATATCCAATTGGATCCTTACTTGTAATAGGATTCACACATACTTTCTCAAGAAGAAACATACAAATTTCTAATTCTCATGTATATGGAGATCTCTTACAACAGATGGCTTTTGCGAGAAGTTGAGAAAGGGGTCTTAATTCATTGAACTAGTCAATGGGTTTACAGAGCAATGACATTTGGTGTTACCCGTACATGGGTAACATCCAAAGAAGAATAAGTAATAAAGTGAAAGTCGTTGTCCCCTGCATGTACATATGTGAGTTTTGTTTTTTTGTTTTTACTTCATTTGGTTCCCTTCTTATGTTGTTTTTGTTGTTGTTGTGTGGTTTTCAATAAATATTCCACAAGAATTTGTTTCACTTTGACTCTATTATGCCCAATGGATAAGACACTCATCTACTAAATGTTGTGACATTATGGTGATCCTGTTTGCCTTGTTCATAATTTTTCTAACCTAAGACAAGTTCCCAAGTTCAATTTAGTTATTAACATGTAAAATGCCTCCACATTTTACTTGACAACTCTACAAAACATTTTTTTCACTTTTCGGTCAAGTGGGTCAAAATTGTCAAATTGTCTCTTTTCAAAAATCAACTTATGTGGAAGGTTTGAGAGCCTCATGTTGTTTCAAGAGCGAGATTACAGTAAATGGAAATGTCTCAGAGGTTTCTTCATTACAATATGGTTTAGGAAAAATTTTGTGAACTTTATAATGGTCTTGAGAAATGGTGTCCCCATATTTCACCCCGAAATCTGAGACTACTGTTGGCTAGATTTTCTGCATAACTGAAAACCTAGGCGATCATGAGATAAATCTCTCTCATTTCTTGGTGAAGCTCTGTGTAAGATTTGTCGATTAAATATGCTAGTATCTATTTGTGGGTATTATTTTAACCATACAGCTCATGAACCATAGATGTATAGTTTACAGCAAGTAAGCAGCTGTTAAAGAAAGGAAATATCTGATGAAGAAGAAAATAGTAGAAAACAGGAAAGAAAGAGGGAAGATGTGCAACCCAATCAATAGATTACAGAGTTGATTGCATGCACATAGATAAACAGATAGATATTAACATACAAAATTATAAGCAAAGGAAACTTTCAGATCTAGATCTAGAATAACGCAAAGTTTATGAATAGATCTAAGACAGAAAGTTAGAAACAAAATGCACCGTTGACACAAAGTTCTCCAGAAATATGCTCCTTTCTATTCCTCTGCTTCAAATAGCTATCAGGGGTTTCAGCACAAAGTTTGGAACACAAGAATGTTGCTTACAAATTCTAATCTTTTAACCCGTAGGTTCTTCCTCTACTTATAGCATGTAGAGGGGAAATTACAAATAGGAAGCCTTTAGTGAACTGGCACATGTGGAAGTTAGAAAGGAAACAACTGGCAATCTCCCTCCTCAAATTCCTCTTTGCATGACATGCATGATTTATAACTGAAAATAGAACCTTCTATTTTGCATGTATGCCACCTATTTCCAAGTAATTGACTTCTTCAAGTAATGGCTTTTAAACCGATCACTTAAGTTTTATAATTTAATTGATCGCTCAATTACTTTGTCGGAGGAAATAAGAGAAAGAAGAAGAAAGAGGAAAAGAGATTAGAAGAAAGCTGAAAATTCCAATCTTGTTCCTTTTCCATATTCTGCATGCAGTTGATTCTTTTGCCTTTGATTCTCACCAAACTGGATCTGGAAGCGGCTGACTATGATTTTTCTTATGGGTGTTGCCTTTGACTTGTCTTCCCTCTTATCCTTGAAGCTTTTGTAGTTATTCTCTAGTACATGCATCAGTGCAATGTTTGTCCGTAAATAATTCAAGCAAAACTCATCACCTTTTATTTTTAATTACATATAAGCAATTAAAAATTGCAGAAAGCACTCGGGTGAAGGAAAGTACAGGTAAATTCAACAATGGCTTCAACTAGAAGATTGGGAGCACATGCAAAATATCATGGAAGGAATTCTCCATGCACTGACTTCTACACGGGTTGCGTCAGAAACAAGAGGATGAATTTTTGTCGAAATTCTTTGTAATTGGATCGATTTGTGTAGATCTGAAAATTAAATCGGTGATAGGTGCATGATCTATGTCTGTATCATTGACTTTAGCAAATTTGGAAGCTATGCATGATTCCGTAGAGCCTACCCTTTCATCCCGCTTTGTAATGGCTAGAGAAATCTTTGTCTGAGTAACTCTTTTTCTTTTTATTATGGTCGGAATTCTTTACTGATTAGTGGTGCAGATCTGGGAATTTCTTGATTCGGAAGATATATTCAATGTATCTAACATTGATTTAAGCTCCCTTTCTCTTACATAAGCACTGTAATGAATACTGCAATTAATTCAAACAAAGCAGACAAAGAACATGAACACTTGATATTTATCATAAAAATCTGCATATAAAGCTCACTTGCCCTAAAATTTGAGGCTTTTGCTTGCATGCAAAAAAGCATAAATATTTTCAACTTCACAGGATTCACTTGGGCACCTATACCAATATGCAGATAATACAAGCATAAAACAAGCTCTTCCAATCCTAGGTGCCAAACTTTGAAGCTTTTAGTAGTGAAAAACATTTTTTTGAGCAAAAATCCTCCTCCTTTGGGCGCCAATTTTTGCAGGCTGCAATATTTTGATAAAAGAATTAAATATTCCATCACTATGGTAGCCCATGCTTATATAACCTTGACATTCTATAATTAATAATTGTCTCTCATATTTCTGGCAATTAATTAATAAATAAACATGTTTTTTCTTTCATTAGGCGCATAAACTTGCATGCTTATGGCATCCTTTAAATAAATAAATTTAATTTATTTTTAGCCTCATTCCTTCAGTTCTCTTTGACTTCACATCATGCATTGACCTTCTATTTCTCCATGGCGCCAAAGTTAGGAATAAAAACTATTAATAAATGCCATAAAAAGCATTATTTATTCACCAAATGGGTTGCACTTTTTAGCATGCTTCGAGGTTGCATTAAATAAATTAATTTAATTTATTTTTAGCCTTCCTCTTGATATTTTTGACTTATCCACATGCATTGACTTTTCCTCATCCCTAGGTGCCAAAATTAGGAAGAAAAACTATTAATAAATCACATTAAAGTTATTATTTAATGCCCAAAGGGGTCGCACTTTTTGAATAAGGTTGATTTCTATATTTAAAAGTCATCTTTGATGGGATTATTCACCCTACATGGCAGCTCCAAAAATCCCTTCATCCACTTAAGTTGTTTGACTTCCATAATGGGAATTTTTACCCTGCAAGGCAGGTAAGAAATTCCCATCAATGCCTTAAGTGATTTTTCTTTATTTTATAATGGGAATTTTCACCCTGCAAGGCAAGTAAGAAATTCCCTGCCTGCTGCCTCTAATTTTCCCATCGTAACTTAAGTGATTTTGCCTTCATGGGAAAAAGTACCCTCTGGCAAGTACAAAATCTCACATACTCTCTGCGACCAAAAATCCCACTCTGACTTAAATCCATCCATTCCCAAAAATGTGACTTGTCGAGAAGAGCGTTGTTTTTGTGCGCGACTTCGTCTTTTAAAGAGAAGTTGACTTCTGAGGTGATTCCTTCTAACATGGCGGCCGTGTAGATGATCTCGGATACTCAGGGTAATAAAGCACTATATTGGCGAAGGAATTGAACTAGGGGAATTTCACAAAGAAAAACACGTAAAAAAATAATAAAAACGAAAAATGTTGCTAGAAGTCACAAACAAAGCCCATGATCCATTCTTGGTGAAAACCCTACTGGTATATGTGAATATTGACATGCAAAACTTCAATAGGGTTAAACCGGAGCACAATTTACTTCAAACAGGGCTTTAAATAATTAAATATAATTTTCCTGTAGACAAAACTTGGTGAGAGGATAAACAAGTTTGAGCATCTAGGTTATTTGTGAAATTGGCTCATATGATTCTTTGGGAATGTCTTAACACAATATAGGCATCTTAAGCAATAAAAACACAAAAGCGACCCGTTATTTTAAAAGTACGAAAATTTTAAACATGGGATAGTCTCATATTTCAAATTGAAATCTGGATATACCGATCGGCTCCATCTGTGGACATCTTTGCCTCTATCAAAATGACAAGGGTAAAGATGAGATCCCAACATCTCTAGTTTTGCATCTTGTCCTTTGGGTTTGGGTTCAGGAAAACAAAACAACACAACACAAAAAATAAGGAAAAAAGCAGACAAAATTTTATTTATATACATACAAGTTTTACCCTGCTCTTTTAATTCCGGAAAGGCTTCAAGTGTTTCCCCTTGAAAGGCAGTGATAACTCAATTCCATCCTGGTAGAAAAGGAAGAAAATATCCATTCAGCAGCTCTTTTGATCACGAAGGGCCCTTTCTAGAGTGAATCAGATTTGTCGTGCATGCCCTTGATTCATGTCTCATGTCCCACCAGAGTACCCAGTCTCTGATCTTGAACTTCCTTTCTCTGGCCTTCTTGTCAAATACTTTGGGCAAGTCCTTATCAACTTCATCTTGTGGTGGCTCATCCTTTCTTCTCTCTGTGGTGAGTAAGTCTTCATCAACTTCCTTCGTACTCAGATTTACCGGTTGCATTCTTGAGGAAGAACTATCACCATATTCTTTGTTCTTCTTCAGGTATTGATCATGCTTGTTAAAAGTCTCCACTAAGGAAACTAAACCCTTGGGGATTTTTTTACCTTTTGGTTGGATTATTCCACTATTATCATCATAACCTGGATCAGTTTTATCGGTGATTGTTTGTCGTGGTGGTGATTTACTCCCTTCAATACACAACCTGTCAAGGTTGTATTGTTCGAACATGCAGATGTTTGTTTAGGGACTTTGGGGTGGTAGACCATCTCCACTTTATAGATTCCTTATATGAATATGGACGGTGGTCTATCTGGATTTAATAGTGCAGTTGTGACCGCCAAAGAGTCTGCCTTGGAGTTCTGATTGGTTGGGATGAAGTCGATAGAGAAGGCTTCAAAATCCAGTGTGGCAGAAAGCACTTTATCTCTGTAATGCTTCAGCTCATCTCTTTTGACTTGATTTTTCCCTCGAACTTGCTTTACTATAAGTTCAACATCTCCTTGGGCTTTGAGGATTCTTACTCCTTTCTTTCTAGCTTGTTCCATTCCTAATAAGCAAGGCTTCATACTCATATGATTGGTGTTCTCGAACATTAGCTTGTGGGAGTATGGGAATATCTCATGATCTGGAGATATTAGTAGAACGCCAGATCCTGATCCAAAAGAACAACAAGTGCCTTTAAACTCCATAGTCCAAACTTTTTCAGCTCCTTCTGGTTTTAGCTCTGGTTGAAGTTCTGGTTCTTGAACGTCTTTATCCATTTCCAAGAAATAGACCCCACGGTCAGATTCCTGAAAAGAATTTGAGATCTAGGATCCTCATATTTTGTAACTATGTACTTGGACTTCTTTTCTGGATCTAACTTCTGATTAATCCCCTTGATAGGAATATGAGCACAGAACCAATCCATCTTTACTTATCCTCCCGACTCTTTGCGAGAAGTTTACTCAAAGAACATCCCTTAGGAAACGGGAATATCTACAACTAGAATTGTCATCTTTAATCTTTTGTGGGAAAAGCTCTTTAGAACGACTTGTGCATCTTTGATTTGTCGATTAAATGGACTTGTCTCTCCATGGAATAACATCTTTATATGGTCTTCGTCAAGGTAAGCCTAAGAGCATCTGACTTTATTTGGCATGACATGTTATCGAAGCACTTTGAATCTAAAATAATTGCTTAAATTGAAACCATTAAGCAACAAGGAGACATAGAAAGGTTCACTCTTTAGGAGATAATGAGGGTTTAACAACTGTAGTTTTTTTCTGGGGAGGAGTATCCTTGGGCTTAGGCAAAAGACATTTTGATGAATTGGATTGTCTGGTGATTGTACATATTTGACTAGCCTATTTAACTTCTCAGGAAAGGCTCTCAAGTATTCAGCTTCTGACATTTGAATCCTAGTTTTCTTGACATGATCAACAATGTCGAAGGAAGGTATAGATTCAGATACCTGAGATACTTTTTGTGGTTGAGATGAAGAACTCACATTCTTATCTCTGGGAGCTAAAGAAGAAGGTAAAGGGCTGCCCCTTCTTTGTTCATCAGCTAATGCCTCAGCTTGCGAGTTTGTGATCTTGTAAATACTACATATGTATGACCATGATCATCTTCATGAAGCTCTCTCATCGTCATGTTCAGATTTGTAGTTTAGGTAATTAATGTTGGAGTCGCCAGTAGGACCTACAAAATCATCATTCTCAAGCTGATCAGTGTCAACTTCTTGGTCTTCTTCATTCATCTCCACATTGTTTCTAGGAGCAGCTTCAATTGCTAATCTTTGGGAACCAGCAATGCGGTTCCGAGTGTTGTTAAAATTCCGAGCAAGAGCAATATTGTTTCCCTGAGCCATTTGAGCCATTTGTTTCTTCATCTACATCATCTCATTTGCTAACTTTTGCAATAGTGAATCAGAGGTAGTAGCAGAGGATGAACTTTCAGCTCTAGAAGTGTTGCTTTTTATCTTTCCAGCCATGATGAGGTCATCTTCAATTTCAACCGCCATGTTTTGGGGCTGCTTAACAAGTCATGGGACGTGCTCTTCTTGAGTTGATATCTTACTTAAGGAAGTAAAGCATTGATGAAGAATACCTTTTTATTCTCGTCATTCAGAGAATCAAAACCTAGAATTTTGTAAAATAATCTTTAGAATTTTCCAATAAAATCTCGCATGTGCTCATGTGGTTCCTTCTCTTGGTGAGTCGGTTGGGTTATCAATGTCTTGGAATCTTCACTGGCTTTAATCTCTTCAAGAATGCATCTCGCATAGTAGCCCATTGGTTATCATGTGGGAGCTAGTCGGTAGAACCATTCTCCAGCTAAGTCATGCAGAGTCTCTATGAAAAGCCATACAGACACATCTTCATGTTCTACGAGAGCACCCCAGGGATATAAAGAACATAGCCAGGTGATCATTTGGATTCTGCTTGCCATCTCCAAAGAATTTTGAAAAATTCTTTCTCGTCCCTTTAGGTAGATAATGCATAGGAGGGCAGTTCGAGAGGTCAAAGGTTGCACCCATGAAATAGGTGTTGCATGGGTTCGGTTTAGCATGATGAGCGGGGCATGTCTTCTCGAGAGTAGACTTGATGAATAATTCCAGCTCTACCGGATTATCTTTGAAGATGATCCGATCTCACAGTTAAGTTTGCACTCTTCTTCTTGTGTCAAAAGGCTAGATCTGTGGCTTCTAACTTGAGGAGGATGATTGAAATTGAATTGACTCCTACAATCGGTAGAAATGATCAGTCCTTCCTTGTGTCTTCATAGATCGGGTGAATGGATGTTCATCCAGGTTGAGAGTTGAATGGGAATAAACTCTACTCGTAAAAAGACAAGCTCTGATCTACAGAGATAGTTATTCCCCAGCAAAGTTGCCAAAAACTATTGGCTAGATTTTCTACATAGCTGAAAACCTAGGCATTCATGAGATAAATCTCCCTCATTTACCGGTGAGGCTCTTGTGTAAGATTTTTCAGTTAAATATACTAGTATCTATTTGTGGGTATTACTTTAACCATGCAGCTCATGAACCATAGTTGTATAGTTTTGCAGCAAGTAAGAAGTTGTTAAAGAAAGAAAATATCTGATGAAAAAGAAAATAGCAGAAAACTAGGAAATAAAGAGGGAAGATGTACAACACAATTAATAGATTACATAGTTGATTATATGCACATAGATAGAAGCAAGATAGATATTAACATACGAATTATAAGCAAAGGGAACTTTCAGATCTAGATCTAGAATAACGTAAATTTTATGAATATATCTAAGACATAAAGTTAGAAACAAAATGCACCGTTGACACAAAGTTCTCTAGAAATATGTTCCTTTCTATTCCTCTACTTCAAATAGTTATCAGAGATTGAAAGCACAAAGTTTGGAACACAAGAATGTTGCTTACAAAATCTTTTAACCCGTATGTTCTTCCTCTACTTATAGCATGTAGAGGGGAAATTACAAATAGGAAGCCTTTAGTGAACTGGCACATGTGGAAGTCGGAAAGGAAACAACTGGCAATCTCCCTCCTCGAATTCCTCTTTGCATGACATGCATAATATATAAATGAAAATAAAACCTTGTATTTTGCATGTATGCCACCTATTTCCAAGTAATTGACTTCTTCAAGTAATGGCTTTTAAACCGATCACTTAAGTTTTATAATTTAATTGATCGCTCAATTACTTTGTCAAAGGAAATAAGAGAAAGAAGAAGAAAGAGGAAAAGATATTAGAAGAAAGTTAAACACTTCCAATCTTGTTCCTTTTTCCATATTCTACATGTAGTTGATTCTTTTGTCTTTAATTCTCACCAAATTGGATGAAGAGAAGCAGTTGATTTGTGATTTTTTCTTACGGGTGTTGCTTTTGACTTGTCTTCCTCTTATCCTTGAAGATTTTACATTTATTCTCTAGTACATGCATCGGTGCAATGTTTGCCGTAAATAAACGGGAAAAACTCATCACCTTTTATTTTTTTAATTGCATATGAGCAATTAAAAATTTAGAAAAGCACTCGAGTGAAGGAAAGTATAGGTAAATTTAATGGAGGCTTCAACTAGAAGATTGGGAGCACATGCACAAGATCCTGGAAGGAATTCTCCATGCACCGACTTTGTATGGTGCGTCGAAATAAGAGGATGAATTTTTGTCGGAAGCCTCTTTCGCAATTGGATCGATTTGTGCAGATCTAACAATTAAATCAGTGATAGGTGCATGGCATGTGTCTCGTATCATTGTCTTCAGCAAATCTGGAAGCTATGCATGATTCCGTAGAGCCTACGCTTTCATTTCGCTTTGCCCATTGGAGCAATCTTTGTCGAGCAACTCTTTTTCTTTTTATTCGGTCAGAATTCTTTACAATTGGTGCGAGATCTGGGGATTTCTTCATATTTGGAAGATATATTCAATGTATTTGATATTGATTTAAGCTCCCTTTCTCTTACATAAGCACCTGTAATGAATACCTGCGATTAATTCGAGACATAAAGGCAAAGAGCGGAACATGAACACTTGATTTTTATCATAAAAATCTGCATATAAAGCTCATTTGCCCTAAAATTTGAGGCTTTGCTTACATGCAAAGCAAGCATAAATATTTTCAGCTTTCAGGCTTCACTTGGGCACATGTACCAATATGCAGATAATTACACAGGCATAAAACAAGCTCTTCCAATCCTAGGTGTCAAACTTTGAAGCTTTACAGTGATGAAAAAACACTTTTTTGAGCAAAAATCCTCCTCCTTTGGGCGCCAAATTTGTCCGGGCTGCAATCCTTTGATAAAATAATTAACTATTCCATCACTATGGCAGCCCATGCTTATATAACCTTCAACATTCTATAATTAATAATTGTCTCTCCTATTCTTGGTAATTAATTAATAAATAAACATGCTTTTTCTTTCAACTTGGGCGCCTAAACTTGCATGCTAATGCCAACCTTTAAATAAATTAATTTAATTTATTTTTAGCCTTCCTCTTCCAGTCTTCTTTGACTTCTCCTCATGCATTGACTTTTCCTCATCCATGGGTGCCAAAATTAGGAAGAAAAACTATTATTAAATCACATTAAAGTTAGTTATTATTTAATGCCCAAAGGGGTCACACTTTTTGAATAAGGTTGATTTCTATATTTAAAAACCATCTTTGATAAGATTATTCACCCTGCATGACAGCTCCAAAAATCCCTTCATCCACTTAAGTTGTTTGACTTCCATAATGGGAATTTTTACCCTGTAAGGCAAGTAAGAAATTCTCATCGATGTCTTACATGATTTTTCTTTATTTTATAATGAAAATTTTCACCCTCAAGTAGGTAAGAAATTTCCTTTGTCCTGCCTCTAATTTTCCCATCGTAACTTAAGTGACTTTGCCTTCATGGGAAAAATTACCCTGTAGGAGGTAAGGTGTGGTACAAAAAATCTCACGGATCTGTTGTAAGACCAAAAATCCCACTGCAACTTAAATCCATCCATTCCCAAAAATGTGACTTGTCCAGAAGAGGTTGTTTTTGTGCACGACTTCATCTTTTTAAAGAGAAGCTGACTTCCTGAGGCTGATTCCTTCTGACATGGCAGCCATAGATGATCTCCAGATACTCCAGGCAATAAAATAGATTGTACTGGCGAAGGAATTGACCTAGGGGAATTTCACAGAGAAAAAACACAAAAAAAAAAAAAAAAAAAAATGTTGCCAAAAGTCACAGACAAAGTCTAGAATCCATTCTGGCCATGTAAAAAAATTGTACTTTTAAAATAACGGGTCGTTTTGTGTTTTTATTGCCAGAAGATGCTTGTATTGTGTCAAGATATTCCCAGTGAATCATAGGAGCCAATTTCAACAAATACCCAGATGCCGAAAATTGTTTTATCCCTTCATCAAGTTTTGTCTGCGGGAAAATTTTATTTAATTATTTTGAGCCCGTTTGAAGTAAATTGTGCTCTGGTTTAGCCCTGTTGAAATTTTGCATGTCAATATTCACATATACCAGTAGGGTTTTCACCAGGAATGGATCTGGGCTTTATCTGTGACTTCTGGCAACATTTTTCGTTTTTTTTATTTTTCTCGTATTTTTTCTCTGTGAAATTCCCCTAGGTCAATTCCTTCACCAGTACAGTCTGTTTTCTTGCCTGGAGTATCTGGAGATCATCTACGGCCGCCATGCTAGAAGGAATCAACCTCAGAAGTCAGTTCTCTTTAAAAAGATGAAGTCATGCACAAAAAAGCCTCTTCTGGACAAGTCACATTTTTGGGAATGGATGGATTTAAGCTGCAGTGGGATTTTTGGTCGTAGCAGGTAGGTGGGATTTTTGTACCTACTTGCCTTGCAGGGTACTTTTTCCCATGAAGGCAAAGTCACTTAAGTTATGATGGGAAAATTAGAGAGGCAGGCAGGCAACGGGAATTTCTTACCTGCCTTGCAGGTGAAAATTCCCATTATAAAATAAAGAAAAATCACTTAAGGCATTGATGGGAATTTCTTACCTGCCTTGCAAGGTAAAAATCTCATTATGGAAGTCAAACAACTTAAGTGGATGATGGGATTTTTGGAGCTGCCATGCAGGGTGAATAATCCCATCAAAATTGACTTTTAAATATAGAAATCAGCCTTTGCCAAAAAGTGCGACCCCTTTGGAGCATTAATTAATTTATTTAATGGCATTTATTAATAGTCTCCCTTCCTAATTTTGGCGCCCAGGGATGAGGAAAAGTCAATGCATAAAGAGAAGTCAAAGAAGACTGGAAGTGGAAGGCTAAAAATAAATTAAATTTATTTATTTAATGCAGCCCTAAAGCATGCTAAAAAGTGTGACCCATTTGGAGGATAAATAATGCTTTTTGAAGTATTTATTAATGGTTTTTATTCCTAATTTTGGCGCATGGAGAAATAGAAGGTCAAAGCATGATGTTAAGTGAAAGTAGAGGGCTAAAAATAAATTAAATTTATTTATTTAATGGCAGCCATGAGCATGCAAAAATAGGCGCCCAAATTAAAGAGAAAAAGCATGCTTATTAATTAATTAATTGCCAGGAATAGGAGAGGCAATTATTAATTATAGAATGATGAAGGTTATATAAGCATGGGCTGCCATAATGATGAATTAATTAATTCTTCTAGCAAAGGAGTGCAGCCGGACAGTTTTGGCGCCCAAAGGAGGAGGATTTTTGCTCAAAGAAGTGTTTTTCATTTCGGAAAGCTTCAAAGTTTGGCGCTAGGATTGGAGGAGCTTGTTTTAAGCTTGGTTAATTATCTACATATTGGTACAGGTGCCAGGTGAAGTTGAAAATATTTATGCTTGCTTTGCATGCAAGCAAAGCCTCAAATTTTAGGGCAGCGGGCTTTATATGCAGATTTTTATGATAAAAATCAAGTGTTCATGTTCGGTTGCCGTCTTTGTCTGAATTAATTGCAGGTATTCATTACAGGTGCTTATATAATTGAAAGGGAGCTTAAATCAATGTCAGATACATTGAATATATCCTCGAATCTGAAGAAATTCCCAGATCTGCACCAGTTGTAAAGAATTCCGGCCGAATAAAAAGAAAAAGAATTGCTCAGACAAAGATAGCTCCGGCCATGGCAAAGCGGGATGAAAGAGAAAGCTCAGCGGAATCATGCATTACTTCAGATTTGCTGACATCGGAGACACAGATCTAGGCCCAGAACCTCTTTCGAATTGATTGACAGATCCAGAGCTGGAAAGACTTCTCTCATGCGGGCAGTCAAAAGCAGTGGAATCATTCGAGCTTCACATTCCCATTCACAGCTCAGTTGCCAGAATTCGTCATGGAGTGTGCAAGGTCATACCATCCACTATCCAGATCAATCGGGATGCTGCGGGGAAGACAATAATAATTTGGATGGACACGATTTCATCAATTATTGTCTAAAGATTCCAACACGACAGGTGGTGACTACTATCAGCATGTTGATGACGTTGGCAGCAGATGGGAGAAGCATAAAGTCGACTGTGTGGGCATAATGAACAACAGGTATATGAAGAAGCCCAGATCTCCATCAAAGTTCCCGAGGACTCTTCCACGATCCAATCTAGTGTAGGAGGTGGATGACATTACCAAATTGCTATGCAGGATAAATGGTGAAGCTAACGCTCACAACTTCCGCTCATGGATGTATGCCTTCATCAGGACCATTGAGATCAACAAAGCAGATTCTATAATCAATTGGTCGGAAATCATCAGTGACAACATCGGTGAGCAGCTCCGAAGTGTGAGGTGGACTTACAACTTCAAGATGACTTCATATTTGGTATATGCAGCAGCCTCAGGGTATCTTCTCCAAGTTGGATAGATGGGGTGTACTCTCCAAGGATCCTATTTTTGAGTGCTATCCGCAACTTACTGTGCTGCATGCAATAAAGATTACAAGGTGGTCAACGATGGATTCTTCTATGGATTCATTTGCAGGTTGAATGGTGATCTAAAGACCAACAGGGTAAGCAAGGAAGCTTGGGAAGTTGTATCCCAGATTGGTAGTATCTTCATCCAGTTTGCGGACTTTACATACCTCAGGGTCACCGGATTTTCGGGAGAACCAGTCAAGTTGCCCAGATATCCAAGTGACAGATTGGTCATCATGGAGTTGAGCAGACAACTCGTGGAGATGCATGACCTACAGTCGAAATGACACAAGTCTACAGGCTTCTTCCGATCACAGTGGGCTATTACAGCTGCCAGAGCATTCACAAAGCCAGAGGAATTGAAGCGGAGATGTTCTCTGAGTATGAGCATGAGTTCTTCCCAGCATGGCTGAACTTTGATCCATATGGGGTGGCAAGAAAGACAATCTCCCAGGAATACGTGCATGTGCCTTCGTTAGAAGATTTCTGGATGAAGTGCAGAAGCGAGTACGAAGTTAGGAAGAAAGACTTCAGCAGGTTATCAGCGCGACAAGTGTTTGATTATGGATTAGCACGGATACCTGCGGATCTTACAGATGATGGGCCTGTGTTACTTGACACATACCATCAGATGGGAGGGATAGAGTTGTACTTCAAGAGAACATTGGTGGCTGCCACACGATCGAGGAGAGGTCATTGTGTTCTAGTCAACACTTCAAACTGGTTGCTGACAAAGGGGTATTGCCTTGATGAAGCTTTGATGAATCAGATCACAGGAAACCTCAGCACAGGAGATTCCATCAAAAGGAAGCACGAGGGAGAAAGCAGTACAGAAGGCCTGAAAAGATTAAAGTGCACAAGAAGTCTCATTCGAGGGAAAAGGTCACTTCTATGGCTATGGTGCTAGTTCGACTTCTCCAAGCGTCAAGTACTTCACCAACTTTTGCACCTCAACAAGATACTGTTGTTCCTCCGTTGAATCGGAAACATTTGTGTTTTTCTCTCCCTCTCGATCAAGCACCTCTTCCTGAAGAAATGCTAAAGTTGCAGATGGAAGAATTTGAAAGAGCTTTGTCTTTGGACAATACAGAGGATGGTAGCCATGACACTGTAGTAGTTTTGGATGGAGAGGAACCAGAGCACGAGATGGTGGTACATTCGGCAACTTCTCATTCTCTCGAGAAGTAATTTCTCAAAGTGGTTGGCTTCTCATCGGTCCCAGAGGCTAGAGAGGAGATCAACTTGGAGGAACATGACTTGCAGTTGCTCTTGAGTTTGGGTGGAAAAGACAGAAAACCTAAAGTTGCTAAGGTGACTTCGAGGTTGATTATTGAGGAGTCGGGGCAGAAGTTCATTGAGGTATCAGTTCCAGTAGAAGGAAAGAAGAAGGATGAGCTCACGGCAGTGGATATAATAGTGACCAAAGTACCCATAGGTCAAACCACTACTGAAGGATTGAAGCAAGACATGCAGACATTGATAAATGCTTTATTCCTTAGGCTTGACAAAGAAAAGGTGGAAAAAGTTGAACTTCAAAAGTAGGTGTCTCAGTTGTGCGAGATTATTGCCAAAGTTGCCAAATCTTCCACTCAGCCAATTTCAGCACATAAGTAGGTGAGTGATCATCTGATGCAGGAAGTGGAAGATGCAGGTAACCAAGTTAAAGCTATCGATGAATGGAAGAATCTAATCATTCGCCAAGCTTTTGTACAACTCAGGGAGGTGTCGGCCCGTCTAAAGGTTATGAAGGATGCATCGGTTCAGCTGAAACAACTAGTGATGAGCACGATGGACATGAACACAGTAGCTGAAAGTAACTTGAGTACTTTGGTTGAGATAAATAAGCTGCCGAGGGAGGTTTTGATTATGAGAATGAATTGTGCCCGATGGATCGGTTGAAAAGGGGAAGCAACTTGAGTTTGTAGTTTCTTTCCACTTGGAGATCTTCAGAATCATGCTGAAAAGAATGTGGGCGCTTGAGAGTATGGCATCATCACTATCAGACAATGTCATTGCTTTCACCAATGAGGAAGTGGTCGGGAACGTTTCTTCATACAAAAGGACCATTCCTAACAAAGTGCCTGATTCCCTGGAAGGATCTCTTTTGATGGTGCAAGAGAGGATTGATGGAGTTGTTAGGCCTTTCACGATGGATTCCATCAGTAAGCTAGTAATGTTGTAGTCAAGATATTAAGAAGTTCGGGCCTAGCTTGAAGGATGTGGAAGCGTGCATCGAGGTTTTGAATGAAGGCTTGCAATTCAGAGACGAGAAAAAGAAGTTGTGGCTAAAACAGATGGGAAGTTGTTGAATTACATGTTCGACAAGTATATTCAGTATCAAAACAAAAAGAAGATGTAGATGTTACAGCTGATAGATCTTTCTTCTTCTACTTTTTCTTCTTCTATTTCTACGTTCCCGGATGTAATTGTAAAACTTTAAAGTTATTGGTTTGAAAACCATTACTTTAAGTTGTGTGGAACGATTCTATAAGTTAAGTGACAGATGTGTATAATTTTGACTATAGATCCCGATGCATGTCACTTAGAGAGGAATTAAAGGAAGATGATTTCCAGATGTTATCTTTACTTCTTGTTTATGTTCTAGTTCAGTTAAGTTTCCCATTTGTAATTTCCCTTCTACATTCTATAAGTAGAGGAAGAACCTTCGGGTTAATGATCAGAATTTGTAAGCAACATTCTTGTGTTCCAGACTTTGTGCTGAAACCCCGATAGCTATTTGAAGCAAAGGAATAGAAAGGAGCATATTTCCGGAGAACTTTGTGTCACGGTGCATTTTGTTTCTAACTTTTTGTCTTAGATCTACTTATAAACTTTGTGTTATTCTAGATCTAGATCTGAAAGTTCCTTTGCTTATAATTATGTGTGTTAATATCTATTGGTTCTATCTATGTGCATGCAATCAAACTGTAATCTATTGATTGGGTTGCACATCTTCCCTCTTTCTTTCTTGTGTTTTTATTATTTTCTTCTTCATCAGATATTTCCTTTCTTTAATAGTTACTTACTTTGCAAAACTATACAGCTATGGTTCATGAGCTGCATGGTTAAAGTAATACCCACAAATAGATACTAGCATATTTAATTGAAAAATCTTACATGGGAGCCTCACCGGTAAATGAGGGAGATTTATCTCATGATTGCTAGGTTTTCAGCTATGCAGAAAATCTAGCCAATAGTTTTTGGCGACTCACGTTGGGGAACAACTATCTTTGTAGATCAAAGCTTATCTCTTGCAGATCAGAGTGTTTCCCATTCAACTTTCAACCTGGTTGAACGTCCATTCACCCGATCTGTGAAGGCACAAGGAAGGACTGATCATTTCTTAGATTGCAGGAGCAATTCAATTTCAATCATCCTCCTCAAGTTAGAAGCCGCAGATCTAGTCTCTCACCAGGAAGAAGAGTACACACTCATCCAGATCGGATCATCTTTGCATAATCCGGTAGCTGGAATTATTCATCAAGTCTACACAAGGAGAAGACGTGCCCCATTCATCATGTAGAATCAAGAATCAGAACCAGATAGTACCTGTCCCATGGGGAGCAGCTTTTGGGCCACTGAACTTGACTCCACCTATGCACGATCTGCCTAAAGGATCCAGAAAGAATTTCTGAAATTCTTTGGAGATGGTAAGAAAAATCGGATGATCATTTGGAAAGCATTCTTCATATCTTGTGGTGTGCTTGTAGTGGAGCATGAAGATGTCTCGGTCAGAATTTTCATTGAGACTCTACATGACTTGGCTGGAGAATGGTTCTATCGGTTAGCCCCTGGAACTATAACAAATTGGGCATCCATGCGAGAGCAATTTCTAAAAAGATTCAAGCCTGCAAGTAGAAGATGCTACACTGTTGATCACTCAACTTACACAATTAAAGAAGGAGCCAAATGAGAACATGTGGGACTTTATTGCAAGGTTCCAAAGGATTTTATATAAAATCCCCACTTCTCGCATGTTAAGTGATGAAAATCAAAAGACGTTTTTATAAATGCTTTGTTTGCCCGAAGTTGGATATCAGCTACGAAGGGAAAGACCTGTGAATCTACTAGAAGCACAAAATGTTGTCGTGGAGGTTGAAGATGACTTGATCATGGCTGGAAAAATCAGACAATCACCCCACAAAGGTGATGGAGCTTCTTCAAGTACTTTAGATCCTTTGTTGCAAAGGTTGGCTAACGATATGCTGTAAATCAAGAAGTAGATATCTCAAGAGGAAATGAAATGTGACCCCTTCAAGAATAGCTCCTACTCGGACCTTTAATGGTCAAAATCAAAATCAAAATAGACTTACTGTTGCACCACAGTGGTTGGAAATTGAAGTTGCTCCAAGGAACAACTTGGAAACTAATGAAGAAGATCTTGGCATTGATGAATCATTTGATGATGAGGACTTTGTAGATCCCGTTGGTGACTCCAACATTGGTTACCTGGACTATGAATCTGACGAGGGCTATTATGAATCTTTTGAAGATTTTGATGGTCACACATTTGCGGTGTTCACAAGGTCCCAAACATGCCAAAATGCTGAAGCATCCACAAGTGGCCAAAGAAGAGAAAGAGAAGATCTGGGCTAGATGTTACTATCCTAAAAAGAGAGTATACGCTACCTTCTTCATTAGCTCCCAAAGATAAGCATGCAAATTCTTTCAATTCATAGCAAGAGGGCCAATGTGCATCCATTGAGAAGTAAGTCAAGCTTTGACATTATTGATCACATTAAAAAGACCAAGGTCTAGATGTCAAAAGCTGAGTATTTGAGGGCATTTCCTGATCAACTAAATAGGTTGGTCAAGTATGTGCAAAGTAATGGTCCCAATACTCCAACAAATAATGTTTCACGGGGTATCTTGTCTAGTCCATGAAGATTACTCCTCCTTCAAACAATGTGGCTGCAAGCTCTTCTCCTTCTACTTCTTCTCCTGCTACATCGGAAAGGATCGAGCCATTCTATGTGTCATTGCTTATTAATGGATACAAATTGAGCAATTGCATTTTGGACTCTGGAGCTTCTGACAATGTCATGCCTACCAAAGTTGTTGATGCCTTGGGTCTCACATTGACAAAAACCATCGGAAGATGTTATTCAATGGAAAGGCAAGTGCCTCTGGTTGGGAAAATCAAAGATGCACAGGCAGTACTTGCTTCATTCCCAGACAAGAGATTAAAGATGACTATCCTTGTAGCAGACATCCCAGTATCTTATGGCATGCTTTTGAGTAGAAATTTTTGTAAAGAATTGGGCGGAGAAGTCAAGATGGATTGGTCTTGTGTGCACATACCAATCAAAGGAGTTAATCAGAAGTTAGAACCTGAGAAGAAATCCAAGTACACAGTATCGAAATCTGAAGATCCTAGATCTCAGATCTTGTTTCAAGAATCTGATCACGGAGTCTATTATCTAGAAATGGATAAAGAAGAAATTCAACCTGTGATCCAAGAACCACATCAACTGGATAATAAGGTTTGGTCTCTGGAATTTGATGGTAGTTGTTGTTCATTTGGATCCAGTGCAGGTGTTGTTCTTATTTCTCTGAGGGAAAGGTGCATGCACATTCCTTCAAGTTAATGTTGAAAATACTAACAACACGACAGAATATGAAGCATTGTTGTTAGGTATGGAGTAGGCAAGAACAATGGGAATCAAGCTCTTACATGCAAAGGGAGATGTTGAGTTGATTGTTAAGTAGATAAGAGGTCTCTACCAAGTCAAAAAGGACAAACTTTGGCATTATAGAGATGGGTCTACTCTGTTATCCTAGATTTTTCAGCTTTCTCAGTATCTATATTCCGAGAGCAAAATTCTAGAGCTGATTCACTTGCAGTGACTGCAGCTTTATTAAATCAGATCAGCCTCCCACATTTTTTAGACAGGGGATTACAAAGTTGAGATGGTCTTCCACCCGAAGGTTCCTGATAACGTCCAACAATGGCAGGTTTTTAATGATGACAAAGATTGTTGCATTTCTCCAACAAAAGGACAACTTCGAAGAGATCTACTATGAGGGAAGCAACTCACCTCCAAGACAAACTACTATGGGAGAAACGGATGCAAAGGTCTCAGGAAGTCAAGAGATTATCAGCTGAAGGAAATAAAATTCCTAAAGGCTTAGTATCTCTTGAGGAAATGTTTGACAAAGCATGATCAGATGCTTAAAAAGAATGAAGAAAGTGGGGAAGGTTCTTCCTCGATACACAATTACTAAATTTGGGAGCAAGCAATGATCCCAAATTAGTAAATCTAGGTAAGTGTTGTTCAGAGGAAAAGAGAAGCTTTTACAAAGCTTCTTAAGAAATATATGGATGTTTTTGCTTGGTCTTACCAGGATCTAAAGACATATCAGCCTGCAGAAGTTCAACACTATATCCCATTAAAACCAGAACAAAAGCCTTTCAAGCAGAAGTTGCGGCGGCATAACCCTACTATTTCGGGGACTATCTTTGTCAGAAATCTAGAAGTTGTTAGATGCAAAGATAATTTATCCCATACATCACTCTGAATGGTTAGCCAACATAGTTCCTGTGAGGAAGAAGAGTGGCGAGATTAGATTGTGCGTTGACTTTCGCAATCTTAATCAAGCCTCATTAAAAGATAACTACCCCATCCCCATCATGGATCACACTCTGCAGGTTGTTACTGGATCTGAAATGCTTTCCATGCTTGATGGTTTCTCAGGCTACAATCAGGTCAAGGTGGCTGAGGAAGATCAATATAAAATGACGTTCATTACACCTTGGGGAACTTTTGCTTATCAGAAAATGCCTTTCGGTTTGATCAATGTTGGAGCTACGTTTCAAAGAGCTATGGATTTAGCATTTGCTCATCTCAAGGATGTAAGCATAGTGGTGTACCTCGATGATCTATGAGTCTTTTCCAAGAATAGAAGCACGCACATTTCAAATCTGGAAGAGGTTTTCATCCAATGCCGCAAACATGGTATTTCTCTTGAACCCTAAGAAATATATTTTTGTAACAGAAGGAAAGCTACTAGGGCATATTGTCTCAAAGGAAGGAACTAAGATAGATCAGAACATGTCAAATCTATTCAGACTTTTGCCATTGCCAACATCCAAAAAAGGGGTTCACTCTTTCTTTGGTAAAGTTAATTTTCTCAGGAGATTCATCCCTGACTTTGTTGAGCTAACTCGTCATATCTCAAATATGATGAAGAAGACACAAGGATTTCAAATGGAGCAGTGAAGGGAAGGAAGCATTTGAGAAAATTAAAGAGGCTTTGTCAAAAGCCCCAGTCTTGGTTTCACCTGACTTTAGTAAAGAATTTATTCTTTATTGTTATTCCTCCGAACACACAATGTCAACAATCTTGATGCAGAAGAATCAGGAGGATGTAGAAGCTCGATTGCTTTCATGAGCATGCCTTTAAAATCTTATGAGTTGAAATATACTCCAATGGAAAAACATGCATACTCAGTGGTAAAGGCATGTAAGGCATTCAAGTACTATATTCTTTCCTCACATATTGTGGTCTGGTTCCAGATACTGCAGTGAAATCTATTCTCACCCAACAAGAGTTAGGGTTGTTAAGAGGCACATGGGTGATGAAAGTTCAAGAATATGACCTGGATATCAAACCCACAAAGCTGGTTTGAGGAAGAGGTTTGTGTGAATTGATGACTGAGATGAAAGCAACAACGCCAGAGGGAGATCAAGATTTTCCTATGGTCCTTTTTATAGATCTGGTGGAAGAGTGGTACAGTAACATTGCCTATTTTCTGACTTATGGAGAATGCCGGATCAACTTTCTCGAAAAGAGAAACGTACTATTAAACTAAAGTCCAAAGATTTTGTTCTTTGGGACAATGGTTTATACAAAAGAGGAATTGATGGTGTGTTTCTCCGATGCGTAGATAAAGCTCAGCAGGATCAGCTCTTAAAACAATTTCATAACATGGCTTGTGGTGGTCATTTCTCAGCCCGAGTCACTGCTCACAAGATCCTCCGAGCAAGGTATTACTGGCCCACACTTTTTCAAGATCTTTGCGAGTGGGTGTCTAAGTGCCAAGCATGCCAACACTTTGTTGGGTGTGTAAAATTGCCGCATTACCTTTAAAACCAGTTGTAATTGAAGAACCCTTCCAGCAATGGGGCATGGATTTTATTGGTATGCTCAACCCGGCCTCTAGTGTCGGTCATCATTATATTCTGACAACTACTTGATTATTTCAGTAAGTGGGTAGAAGCCATTCCTATTAAGAACGCCACTTCCGCGGAGGTGTGTAATTTTATAAAGGAAAATATTGTTATTAGGTTTGGCGTGCCTAATAAAATAGTAGCAGACAATGCTCCAAATCTGTCTTCTGAGGAGCTGGTTGATTTTTGCTACACTCATGGGATCCAGCTGGTACATTCCTCCAATTACTATCCCCAAGGGAATGGCCAAGGCTGAATCAAGTAATAAAAATTTGGTGACTATCGTGTGAAAGCTAGTAACTGAAAATCAAAGAACTTGGCACAAGAAGTTATTTGATGCACTATGGGTAGATAGGATTACACCAAAGAAGGCTATAGGCATGTCCCCTTTTCAGCTATTATATGGAAGAGACACAGAGCTGCCTCTTACCTTGGAATTTCCTGCCTTACAACTTTCTAGAGCCCTGGAGGATTCCACATTCATGATGCTATTGAAAAAAGGATAATGTATCTGACTGAATTACGAGAAGTACAGGCTCAAGTCAGTAGATAGATTGTAGAGCATCAAAAGAAGGTGAAAGTGATCTTCGACAAAAAGGCTAGGGAAAGAAAGTTTGAGATCAATGACTGGGTCCTTTTATGGGACAAAAGAAGAGAAACAAAAGGCATGCACGGGAAATTTGATTCACTATGGAAAGGGCCTTTTGTGATTAAAAAGATGTCGGAGTGATAGCTTCATTCTTGCTCATCAGGATGGAGTTGAATTGTCGTTGCCTTTCAATGGGAAACACTTGAAGTTGTTCGGACATAAAAAGTAGGGTAAAACCTGTATGTATATAAATAAAACTTTGTTTGTTTTTTTCCTTTTTTTTTGTGTTGTGTCGTTTTTGTTTGCCTGACCCCGAGCCCAAAGGACAAGATACGAAACCAGAGATGTTGGGATCTCATCTTTACCCTTGTCATTTTGACAGAGGTAAAGATGTCCATAGATGGAGCTGACTGGTGTCCCCAGATTTCACCCTGAAATCTGAGACTACCCCATGTAAAAAAATTTGTACTTTTAAAATAATGGGTCGTTTGTGTTTTTATTGCCAGAAGATGTCTGTATTGCGTTTAGATATTCCCAGTGAATCATAGGAGCCAATTTGACAAATACCCAGATGCCGAAAATTGTTTTATCCCTTCATCAAGTTTTTTTTGTGGAAAATTTTATTTAATTATTTTGAGCCCCGTTTGAAGTAAATTGTGCTCCGGTTTAGCCCTGTTGAAATTTTGCATGTCAATATTCACATATACCAGTAGGGTTTTCATCGGGGAATGGATCTGGGCTTTATCGTGACTTGGCAACTTTTTTTTTTTTTTTTTATTTTTTCGTATTTTTCTCTGTGAAATTCCCCTAGGTCAATTCCTTCGCTAGTACAGTCTGTTTTCTTGCCTGGAGTATCTGGAGATCATCTACGGCCGCCATGCCAGAAGGAATCAGCCTCAGGAAGTCAAGTTCTCTTTAAAAAGATGAAGTCGTGCACAAAAAAGCCTCTTCTGGACAAGTCACATTTTTGGGAATGGATGGATTTAAGCTGCAGTGGGATTTTTGGTCGCAGCAGGTAGGTGGGATTTTTGTACCTGCCTTGCAGGGTACTTTTTCCCATGAAGGCAAAGTCACTTAAGTCATGATGGGAAAATTAGAGGCAGCAGGCAGGCGGGAATTTCTTACCTGCCTTGCAGGGTGAAAATTCCCATTATGAAATAAAGAAAAATCACTTAAGGCATTGATGGGAATTTCTTACCTGCCTTGTAGGGTAAAAATCCCATTATGGAAGTCAAACAACTTAAGTGGATAATGGGATTTTTGGAGCTGCCATGCAGGGTGAATAATCCCATCAAATTGACTTTTAAATATAGAAATCAGCCTTTGCCAAAAAGTGCGACCCCTTTGGAGCATTAATTA
The DNA here is from genome assembly GCA_018340775.1 of Taxus wallichiana var. yunnanensis. Classification (NCBI taxonomy): domain Eukaryota; kingdom Viridiplantae; phylum Streptophyta; class Pinopsida; order Cupressales; family Taxaceae; genus Taxus; species Taxus wallichiana. The sequence continues at coordinate 392,783,531 of CM031243.1, forward strand.
ATTAATTTATTTAATGGCATTTATTAATAGTCTCTTCTTAATTTTGGCCCAGGGATGAGGAAAAGTCAATGCATAAAGAGAAGTCAAAGAAGACTGGAAGTAGAATGCTAAAAATAAATTAAATTTATTTATTTAATGCAGCCCTAGAGCATGCTAAAAAGTGCGACCCATTTGGAGGATAAATAATACTTTTTGAAGTATTTATTAATGGTTTTTATTCCTATTTTTGGTGCATGGAGAAATAGAAGGTCAAAGCATGATGTTAAGTGAAAGTAGAGGGCTAAAAATAAATTAAATTTATTTATTTAATGGCAGCCATGAGCATGCACAAAATAGGCGCCCAAATTGAAGAGAAAAGCATGTTTATTAATTAATTAATTGCCAAGAATAGGAGAGGCAATTATTAATTATAGAATGATGAAGGTTATATAAGCATGGGCTGCCATAATGATGAATTAATTAATTCTTCTAGCAAAGGAGTGCAGCCCGGACAGTTTTGGCGCCCAAAGGAGGAGGATTTTTGCTCAAAGAAGTGTTTTTCACTGCCGGAAAGCTTCAAGTTTGGCGCCTAGGATTGGAGGAGCTTGTTTTAGGCTTGGTTAATTATCTGCATATTGGTACAGGTGCCCAGGTGAAGTTGAAAATATTTATGCTTGCTTTGCATGCAAGCAAAGCCTCAAATTTTAGGGCAGCGGGCTTTATATGCAGATTTTTATGATAAAAATCAAGTGTTCATGTTCGGTTTTGTCGTTTTTATCGAATTAATTACAGGTATTCATTACAGGTGCTTATATAATTGAAAGGGAGCTTAAATCAATGTCTAGATACATTGAATATATCCTCGAATCTGAAGAAATTCCTAGATCTGCACCAGTTGTAAAGAATTCGGCCGAATAAAAAGAAAAAGAGTTGCTCAGACAAAGATAGATCCGGCCATGGAAAAGCGGGATGAAAGAGAAAGCTCAAGTGAGAATCATGCATTACTTCCAGATTTTTTGACATCGGAGACACAGATCTAGGCCCAGAACCTCTTTCGAATTGATTGATTGAGATCAGAGCTGGAAAGACTTCTCTCATGTGGGCAATCAAAAGAAGTGGAATCATTCGAGCTTCACATTCCCATTCACAGCTCAATTGCAGAATTTCATCATGGAGTGTGCAAGGTCATACCATCCACTATCCAGATCAATTGGGATGTTGCGGGGAAGACAATAATCCGAGTTGGATGCACAGTTCATCAATTATTGTCTGAAGATTCCAACACGACAGGTGGTGACTACTATCAGCATGTTGCATGTTGGACGCCGGCAAACAGATGGGAGAAGCATAAAGTTGATTGTGTGGGCATAATGAACAACAAGGTATATGAAGAAGCCCCAGATCTCCATCCAAGTTCTCGAGGACTCTTCCACGATCAATCAGTGCGAGGAGGTGGATGACATTACCAAATTGCTATGCAGGATAAATGGCAAAGCTAACGCTCACTAACTTCCGCTCATGGATGTATGCCTTCATCAGGACCATTGAGATCAACAAAGTAGATTCTATAATCAATTGGTTGGAAATCATTAGTGACAACATCGGTGAGCAGCTCGGAATGTGAGGTGGACTTACAGACTTCAAGATGACTTCATATTTGGTATATAGCGTGACCTCGGGGTATCTTCTCAAGCTGGATAGACGTGGTGTGCTCTCTCAAAGGATCCTATTTTTGAGTGTTATCCACTAGACTTATTGTGCTGCATGCAATAAAGATTATAAGGTGGTCAATGATGGATTCTTCTATGGATTCATTTGTAGGTTGAATGGTGATCTGAAGACCAACAGGGTAAGCAAGGAAGCTTGGGAAGTTGTATCCCAGATTGGCAGTATCTTCATCTAGTTTGTAGACTTTACATACCTCAGGGTCACCGGATTTTCGGGAGAACCAGTCAAGTTGCCCAGATATCCAAGTGATAGATTGGTCATCATGGAGTTGAGCAGACAACTCGTGGAGATGCATGACCTACAATCGAAATGACACAAGTCTATAGGCTTCTTCCCGATCACAGTGGGCTATTATAGTTGTCAGAGCATTCACAAAGCCAGAGGAATTGAAGCGGAGATGTTCTCTGAGTATGAGCATGAGTTCTTCCCAGCACGGCTGAACTTCGATCCATATGGGGTGGCAAGGAAGACAATCTCCCAGGAATACGTGCATGTGCCTTCGTTAGAAGATTTCTGGATGAAGTGCAGAAGCGAGTATGAAGTTAGGAAGAAAGACTTTCAGCAGGTTATCAACACGACAAGTGTTTGATTATGGATTAGCATGGATACCTGTGGATCTTAAAGATGATGGGCTGTGTTACTTGACGCATACCATCAGATGGGAGGGGATAGAGTTGTACTTCAAGAGAACATTGGTGGTTGCCACACGATCGAGGAGAGGTCTGCCGTTGTTTGGTCAATACTTCGAACTGGTTGTTGACAAAGGGATATTGCCTTGATGAAGCTTTGATGAATCAGATCACAGGAAACCTCAGCACAAGAGATTCCCTCAAAAGGAAGCACGAGGGAGAAAGCAGCAGAAGGCCTGAAAAGATTAAAGTGCACAAGAAGTCTCATTCGAGGAAAAGTCACTTCTACGGCTATGGTGCTAGTTCGACTTCTCCAGCGTCAAGTACTTCACCAACTTTTGCACCTCAGCAAGATACTTGTCGTTCCTCCATTGAATCCGGCAACATTTGTGTTTTCTCCTCAGCCACTCGATCAGCACCTCTTCTGAAGAAACGCTAAAGTTGCAGATGGCAGAATTTGAAAGAGCTTTGTCTTTGGACAATACAGAGGATGGTAGCCATGACACTGTAGCAATTTCGGATGGAGAGGAACCAGAGCACGAGATGGTGGTACATTCGGCAACTTCTCATTCTCGAGAAGTAATTTCTCAAAGTGGTTGGCTTCACAGTCGGTCCCAGAGGCTAGAGAGGAGATCAACTTGGAGGAACATGACTTGCAGTTGCTCCTGAGTTTGGGCGGAAAAGACAGAAAACCTAAAGTTGCTAAGGTGACTTCGAGGTTGATTATTGAGGAGTCAGGGTAGAAGTTTGTTGAGGTATCAGTTCAGTGAAGGAAAGAAGAAGGATGAGCTCACGGCAGTGGATATAATAGTGACCAAAGTACCCATAGGTCAAGCCACTACTGAAGGATTGAAGCAAGACACACAGACATTGATAAATGCTTTATTCCTTAGGCTTGACAAAGAAAAGCGGAAAAAGTTGAACTTCAAAAGTAGGTGTCTCAGTTGTGTGAGATTATTGCCAAAGTTGCCAAATCTTCCACTCAGCCAATTTCAGCACATAAGCAGGTGAGTGATCATCTGATGCAGGAAGTGGAAGATGCAGGTAACCAAGTTAAAGCTATCGATGAATGGAAGAATCTAATCATTCGCAAGCTTCTATACAACTCAGGGAGGTGTCGGCCCGTCTAAAGGTTATGAAGGATGCATCGGTTCAGCTGAAACAACTAGTGATGAGCACGATGGACATGAACACAGTAGTTGAAAGTAACTTGAGTACTTTGGTTGAGATAAATAAGTTGAGGGAGGTTTTGACTGCAGAATGAATTGTGCCGATGGATCAGTTGAAAAGGGGAAGCAACTTGAGTTTGCAGTTTCTTTCCGCTTGGAGATCTTCAGAATCATCTTTGAAAAGATGCGGGCGCTTGAAAGTATGGCATCATCACTATCCAGACAATGTCATTGCTTTCACCAATGAGGAAGTGGTCGGGAACGTTTCTTCATACAAAAGGACCATTCCTAACAAAGTGCTTGATTCCCTGGAAGGATCTCTTCTGATGGTGCAAGAGAGGATTGATGGAGTTGTTAGGCCTTTCACGATGGATTCCATCAGTAAGTTGGTAACGTTGCAGTCAGATATTAAGAAGTTTGGGCCTAGCTTGAAGGATGTGGAAGCGTGCATCGAGGTTTTGAATGAAGGCTTGCTGCAATTCAGGACAGAAAAAGAAGTTGTGGCTAAAATAGATGGGAAGTTGTTGAATTACATGTTCGACAAGTATATTCAGTATCAAAACAAAAAGAAGATGTAGATGTTACAGTTGGTGAGATCTTTCTTCTTCTACTCTTTCTTCTTCTATTTCTACGTTCCGGATGTAATTGTAAAACTTTAAAGTTATTGGTTTGAAAACCATTACTTTAAGTTGTGTGGAACGATTCTATAAGTTAAGTGACAGATGTGTATAATTTTGACTATAGATCCAGATGCATGTCACTTGGAGAGGAATTAAAGGAAGATGATTGCCAGATGTTATCTTTACTTCTTGTTTATGTTCTAGTTCAGTTAAGTTTCCCATTTGTAATTTCCCTTCTACATTCTATAAGTAGAGGAAGAACCTTTGGGTTAATGATCAGAATTTGTAAGCAACATTCTTGTGTTCAGACTTTGTGCTGAAACCCCTGATAGCTATTTGAAGCAAAGGAATAGAAAGGAGCATATTTCGGAGAACTTTGTGTCGGTGCATTTTGTTTCTAACTTTTTGTCTTAGATCTACTTATAAACTTTGTGTTATTCTAGATCTAGATCTGAAAGTTCCTTTGCTTATAATTTTGTGTGTTAATATCTATTGGTTCTGTCTATGTGCATGCAATCAACTCTGTAATCTATTGATTGGGTTGCACATCTTCCCTCTTTCTTTCCTGTGTTTTTATTATTTCCTTCTTCATTAGATATTTCCTTTCTTTTAATTGATGCTTACTTAGCATATTTAATGAAAACTATCTGACTATGGTTGGTGGATTCAAGAACCTAAAAAAGGCCAATTTAAAGCACGGTGACCCCCTTCATGACCCCCAAGTGTTATTTTGGTTCTTACTTGTCTAAAACTCCTACAACAAGTCAACCCACTAGTGCACCTTCCTACACAAAAGTTGTAAGTGACTAAAAATTCAAGAAGAACTCATTTTGAAGTTTCGATTTCTTTCATTGGATTATTTTTATTGTTTCTAGTCAAATTCATATATTATACACCCCAAAAAGGTTAAATTTGGATCCTGGACCAAAAAAAAATCCTCATTTTAATTGTTCGTTGACATGATGATGTCATCAAGTGCATTGGCATGCTTTGGTAGCTTAGCGTCCTTTTTTTGCATTGCACTTTGTAATCTCCATTTTTAAACTCCTCCTTCCAAAATGTGTTCCTCCCATTGGTGGATAAAAAAGGTCAAAAGTAATGAGAAAAAGACAAAATATGAAGCTTTTACATGTGTGTGTGCCACCTCTTCCCTATAGGCACAATTTTCAAGCCCATTTTCACTATGTGCACTTTGGAGGTGTAATTTCACCACCAAAGTGTTCTCAATCCTAATGGAGGCACATTTTTGAGGTGGATATTGCAAAGTGGGTTCACATTCCACTTTGCATTTATAAAACCAAATCTCCACCTCCATGTCAAGTCATATTTGAATCTCCACTTCCCTTCAAAAAAAAAAAAAAAAAGGGTGAATTTCAGCATATGAAACCACCAAAAATCTTGTTTTGAACCTCTCATGTCCTTCAAAACTACTTGTATGCCCTAGCTTGCCCTAGTGGGTGCACATTCCACTTTGCATTTATAAAACCAATCTCCACCTCCATGTCAAGTCATATTTGAATCTCCACTTCCTCCAAAAACACAACTCCGAATAAAAGGTGAAGTTTAGCATATAAAACCACCAAAAATCTTGTTTTTTGAACCTCACATGTCCATCAAAACTACTTGTATGCCCTAGCTTGCTCAAACCTTGTTTTGCTCATATCTCTTGATTCCTTGGTTAAATCCCTCTCAAATTTTGACCACATCATCCTCTCAAAAATGACTTTACATTGATATCAAGAACATAGCATATGGTTGTGTGAATTATTTTCCATGATATATTTTAAACCCTTTTTTAGAAGAAACCACTCATACTTGATTTGATCATTTCTCCAAAACCACACAAAGGAAACCTCTCAAAATTTGTTAATGATATCTCCTCACAAAAACCTTCATTTTGAGATATCGTTCATGTTTTAAGCTGAATAGATTCATGAGTTGCGAGTAAAACCATCTTTTGCTTCCAAAACACTTAAAACCCCTATTTGCACTAAAAATTGTTTTGTTATTTTCTCCAAAACCCCACGAGAGATCTTCCTCAAATTCAAAGTGTTGTTTCCCCTCCACCATACCTCTCCAAAGAATAACAAACAAATTCATGTGTATGTGTATTTCCCCGAAATGAAGAATCGAACTGTTTCCCATGCTCCATTAAAACCCATCTTTTAAATATGTCTCTTAGCTAAAAACTATTTCATCATTTCCCATTGTTTCTAATAAATGATCGCCGCCAAATTTAGAGAATATATTCATCTCGGAAATAGATTTCCAAAAATTGAGTCACATCTAATTTGGAATTTTTTGCCCCCTGTAATTTCCTAAACAAGAATTCAACTTATGCAAAACCATTAAAAATCCTAAATTCCCGTAAAGTGATTGGGAATCCCATTTCATTTGTCCCTATAAAATCCACTATCATTCTCAGGGAGTGATACCAAAAACTCACACAATAAAACTCCATTACTTCAGATACGAACCTAACTTGGTCTTGGTTTCCAAATACCCATATATTGGAGACAATAATGTGGAACACATATTTTGCTAATCAAAGTCAAATTACACAAGAAGATTGTTGAGCATGAAGTATCTAGTTGAATCAATCAAAGGATTTCATGATGGGAAACATGGTCTTGGTGTATTCTCGATCTCCTCGCCATTTTCCATTCACGAGAAATGACAGGGAGTGCTCATAATCTTTAAGAATACATTGTCTATTCATTCATTTTTTGCTTCCATTTCACAAAGAGGAAGTTTTTACATTTCAAATGATTTTTATGTTGTCGCCGAGGATTCTTGTGAATATTTAATACCATAAAAATGCAAGAGAGCTCATCGCTACCAAGTTTGGGGCATGCGTGGTATGGGTACATTCTTCATGATGATCCTAAGATGAGTGTTTGCTCATGTGAGAGATAAGAGATTGTTTTTGTGACAAATATTTGATCCATGCTGACCTATCATTGCTCGCAGAGGTGAAGAGTTAAAAGAGAGATTTCAAGACATGAAAAAATATGATCATTCCAAATAATTTTGGAGCATCATTTATAAGACATGCCCGATTAGAGAAGTAGTTGAGGAAGATATTATTTAGTTGCAGTATTCATCTCCAAAATGAAGTGAGGGAAGAACTTCATCTTGGATCGTCTTCATTTAATCACATTTTATCTCTCTAACATTTTATTTCTATGTTGAGAAACTACTTTTGTATAAGTGACTTAAGTCATTTCAAGTTAATATTTCTTTGTTGAGATTGCACTTTAAGTTGAAAATTCACATGAGAATGTGAAGAGTCACTTGTTTTGGATATAAATTGTAATACTCTCTTCATTCCAAGGGATCAGTTTTTTCCCTCTCTAGCAAGTTGTATTCCTCTATTTCCTATTTAAGCAATTTTTATCAATTCGCATCTTGTCGCAAAGAACATACTAGAATATGCAATATTTGTGCCTTCTTTTTGAAATATATATATTGATTAGGCTTTGTATTTATCTTGTATTATTTGTTTCACTATGATGTTGTGTTGTGTTTGCATGTTTCCTCTAATTGAAACTGAAATCACCTATGAATTATAGTTGATGAAATATGTCTTCATATCATCAATATAATTCCCCTTCTCATTTCTCTCTCCTCACCTATCTACAATTTTCCCTCTCTCTCAAATATTGTTTTAGTCGTAAAAAGGGTGTTTCTACACATTCCCTGACCTCTATCCACCCCGGATATTAGTCTACTATACATAGTTATCCAACTTTAAATAAATGTGAGCCTCCTCATTCCCAAGAGGAGTGACTTTTTCTCGCAAGCGTTGATGAAATTGCATATTTTGTCCCCTAATAAAATATTTTACCAACAAATTATATACACTTATTTTCCCTTGGCATTGTATGTGAAGGTAGAGTAACCAAATATAAATAAAAGCGCAATAATTGGTCTTCTAATTGAATTCTATGAACCATCTACAATAATTGGGCCTACTAAGTGAAGTGTAAAAACCATCTAAAATAATTAGGCCTATTGAGTGAAGCCATGTGTAACCATTTGCAATAATTAGGCCTACTAAATGAAGCCATATAAAATGTGTGATGTAATAGTCATAAAGATATTGTGAGGTAATAAACATGTGTATATCATAATATGGTGTCATTTGAAGCACTCTTTCTGAAATTCACATGAAGATATTAGAAAACCTCATAATATTACACCCTTTTATGATAAGGTATATTGTAAAAGTTAAATTAGCTGAAAAGAGAAAGTGTTAATCATGGAAAAGTGTAGTACCAATATGATCAATGATATAAACCACAATTAGTATATCAACTAACATGGTAAAATGAGTATATTCCATAAGATAAATAATTTTTTAGCATAAGTAATATGTAGAATTTGAGAGATAAAGTAATGTTATATTAAAAATGCATATGAACATAGGGGTAAGCATGTCATATTAGCGTTCATGATAGCTTTTTAAAATCAAGCACAAAAAAATATATTAGAAGATAATATTATTGTAAGATTTATAATATGTATGTATCATCAAATGAATGAATCCTATTATGAAATTTTTCTAGCAATATTCAACAATATGACATAGTAGTGATAGGATAAGTAACATGATAACAATACATGACTCGGCACCTAATGGATCCATATTGACCTAAAATATTGAAATGAAATGACCATTGTAAATAAATATTATTGGCAATATGTAACAGACTTGACCAAAGTGTTAGTAGTGTCCAATGTTATCTTACATGTGTAAGAACAAACATGCAACAAGAAGTGATATAAAGCTAGTCTATATCAAAAAAATGATAAACATCGTATAGTTAGTAATGATAAACATGTTTACGTAACAAAATAAAAAAACAACAAATATGCATGGACCAATGTGTGACACACATTGTCATATTCATGTAATCTACCAAAAATGTGCACATAGTAGTGTGTAACAAGCAATGTTATAATCATGTAATCTAGCAAACAAGTATGTAGTAAAAAGGTGTAACAAGTCACGTCATGATAAATAAATATGCACGGGGAAATGTGTAAGAATATATGATCTCAATCATAGTGTGTAATCATATAAAGTTCAAAGAGTAATGTGTCATAATAGTGGTTTATTAGTCAAGTTGCTAACAAACCAATGTGTAAGAAGAGATCACGCTCGATAAATAATTATTAATGTAAACCAATCACATAACATAGAGATGATAATGCAATCAACTAGCGTGTGTCAAATAAGTATGTGAATAATCCATATATGTCAATCAATGTGTATAAAACACAATGTGTAGCAAAGAAATGTGTTTTGTAAGTTAAGCATGTCATATCAATGTGTGTATAACAAAAATAACTCGATAAAGAAGCAATTATGTAATATTATGGGTGATCCTATCAAGGATGTAGGTGGAACGTAACAACAAATGTATCATAGGATATTTTGTTTTTTCTAAGAATATAATAAGTTTGTGTCATGGGAAGTAGGAGGGGCAGTGTTCCTCTAATGTAGATGAGCATAAAGTGAACAGAAATGGAAAGCATGCACAAACATTTGTGTAAATGATCAAACATGGCATAGAACATACAAGTGTATGAAGAAAACACAACTTATATCATACGAGTGTATAAATAAACCACAAGTAAATATCATAAAAGTAATATTAAGCACAACACATAGCATATAATTACATAGAGTAGACATAGCAATCAATATCATAACTCCAACAAGTGTCTAAAGCAAGAAAGGCGTATAGGATCACATAGTAACCACCTAAGTGTATGGAGTATCCAAAGTAAAAAAATGGAATATATTAATAAGCTTCATACAACATACAAATGCATGAATAATTCAAGACAATTAATGTCACACACCAATCAAAGCATGTAATATGCAAGAACAAAGAGTAGGAAAATCCATCAATGTACTAAAGAAGCCAAGGAATGTAACTTACAAATGAAGAAAACAATCAAGTCAAGCAATGTCATACAACAAGTAATGATGTACATAATTAGTGTAATGTAAGCAATCAATCATGCAATAAAGTAGCATCGTGTGAGCAACAATCATATATACAAGTTGCATTGTGTAAGTAATTAAGTGTGTAAACAAGTAGTGTCATGTGAGAAATCAATCATGTAATTATATAGTTTCGTGTGAGCAATTAAGGATAGACAAAAAGGATCCCATGGTTAATAGTATTGATAATAAACTAAGTATGAATTATAGTCGATTCTATGTTTAAAAGAAAATGATGTGATCATCGGATGAAAATAAGGTGCAACATGTTTCATGAGTACTATTATAATATATTACATGCAATGGACTAGTTCAAAGAGAAGTGATTTTGATAAGCTCATATGTATAGATGTCACGGTGTATGGATTCCCCTAATGTGGTAGGGAAATAAGGATGTAAGAATATGTAATGTGTGAACGATGTTATCAAAGTAAGCTTGGTATGTAAAATATTCCCAACATTAGTATGCCCCGAGTAGTAATGTGCATGTTGTCTATAGGTTTTAACCACTTAATGACGTTTATGAATTGAAAGTACTAGAGCACTTTGTAAAGTGCTAATACAAATGATCAAAAGGATCAAATCTAGGTAAGTATTATGTATGTTGCATGTATGCCCGATTTTGTGTTTTTGTAATGTTATATTGTTTTTTACATTTTTGGAATAATATGTGAGAATGCACGACTAAACATCTTAGGGAAGTGGCTAGAAATAACACAAAAAGACAAGGTGGGGTCATAAGTAGTCTTTTTCCCTCAACAATCACATTAGAGCCAAATGTGTTGCATCATAGGGTAGTGATAGGGTCTTGAGTAAATTTTTCCGTCAACAATCACATCGTACCAATGAGAAAACATAGTACATTATTGGGTAATGATAGGATCCTCGGTAAATTGTTCCCTTAAAATTACATTGGACTATTGAGAAAATGTAGTGCATCGTTGGGTTGTGATGGGTTCTTTGGTAGAATTTTCTCTCAATAATCACATAAGACATGTGAGAAAATGTGATACATCATTGGATCTTTCCCTAGTTAAGAACTCATGGAGAATGTGTGAATCAATGGATTAAAGTGTTTATAACGTGTGTACATTCAAGAGCAATATTTGTAATGATATATATGTGTAGCAAGTGGATGGTTATTGTTCATAGGTGTAAGTATCATATTAGGAGAGATAAAATATAGTATGTCCTTATCGGAATCAAAGAACTAATCTTATGTGTTATAATAGTTAGAATCATCAATAGCTATGTCATTTAGTTGTGGGTCATATATAGTCATGATAACCACAAGATTTTGGTGTAAATTAGAGGGCATCGGTGTCCTATGAGGGTCACACCTACATGGAATTTGCAAAACTATAATATGTCATAGATAAACATCTATTATAGGTTATTGACATCATTGACACAAGGTAAGAGCTAAGATGTCGAGAAGTACGGTCATATGAAGCAAAGGTGGTAAGATAGAACCATTGTCCCTTAGATGGTTGCAATCATAAAGCATAGGAGAAGTAAGGTTTCTTTTATCCATTTTTTGTTTTGAAATTTTTATATAGTTTTACAGAATCAAAACCTTCATTATAATTTATGTAAACAATGATACAAATATATAGGCACTACATCTCATTAGAATAAGGAGTCAAGTGCTAAAATGGTGGAATTATAACTAGTGTTATGTGAGTTGTTATAACTCATATACAAATATACAAATGAATTACATCAATATACAACTAACCAATGTGACTACAAACCATATTATTTCTTATATTCCCCCATTAGGACGAACATAGTAGAAAGTACCACCTTTAACTAAGCGTGAAGTTTCTTTGTAGCTTGCACATGGTCTCAATCATCACCTTGACTGTGGTAGAACTACATCATCCATGAATAGGGACCCATCAAACTATTCTAAGGAATACATGAATTGGGACCCATCAACCAGTTCACATCAAGTGAATTAATCAAGATATCAAGAACACTTCCTTCTTTAGTCTCTACATCATCATACCAAGAGGAGAAAAGTAAAATTCATATAGCACACATGAACAACAATTTACATGAGCAAGAATTATATGTTTTGTTTTTATTTTTAAACACACATAAAGAAATCCAAAAGGTGTCACTAAAATAAAATGTGGCCTCTAAGGTAGTGACTAACTTGAGGACATTGATCGCCCTCCTACCTTTTTTTCCTCCATCCTCTAAGTGGTATGTTATTTACCCAACAAGATGGAATTTGAATCTCAAATTTGCACCTCTTTCATCATCGCATCATCTTCGCCAATTTTTTCTTTGGCTATGAAATTCCAAAGTATGGGTCTGGGGGTAGAATCCCCTGGCGGGATTAAGAGGCAATGCCCCTTGCAAGGTCCTGAGGTAGCACCCTGGGTGCGCTTCCTATCACGGTATAGGGTAATGTCAAGGGGTGGAGCCGCAAAACTAGCAACTTTTTCCTTCTTTATGGTCTTCAAAAAAATCATCAAAAATGAAATAGTCTTCATCTTACCCCCATAATATGGATGTCGGGTTACACTAAAAATGTATCGAGTTCACAAATAACTTATTTCGACACTAACTTGGCTTTGACAAGACAATACAAAAATTTGTAGAAGACACGAAAAATAACATCTCTAAAGAATGACTCTCAATGTTTCAATGATAAACAAGATTTTCCCCATAATTATCACATACCTATGACAAATTATATTTTACCACATGTGATATTATTTTTATTACGGATTATAAAAGTGCATATAATTCACCTTCAAACATTTGGTTGGATGTATGAAATGATGTCACGACACTATAGAAAATGAACAAATTATGTACAAATCATAACAAGCTTTAGCTTGGTAGTCGTGCACATATGGAGCAACCAATATCAAGGAGGTAATGTTGTGAAATGACCCACAACTAAGGTGAATCAACTTGTTGAAGTGTCAAGCACCAATATGGTGTATTCAAAGACTTTTCATGTAATGCCCTGTTCGGCATCGACTTTCGTTGTTACGTCCTTGTCCTATTGCGTGTCATTGAATGCTGAATTGAGCTCCCTTTTCTATCGTTAGGTGACTTTTACCCTGTTTGCGAAGTTATTTTTTTAGCACCCTTTCTTCTTCTTTCGTCTGTCGTGCCTTCGATCTATAGAATGCTTAATGTCGTTTGTTAAAAAGAGTTCTATTGGAATATTAAAATATTTACAAGTTACTTTTAGATGTAATTATTAAAAGATACCTAGCTGTGGAACCTTTTTGTGTTAGAAAATAAAATAAAATAAATAAATAATAGAAATAAAGGGAGGTTCGTCTTCCTCCTAAACTAACTTCTTCAAATCTAAGCTATGATGTTTGCGTGAGATTGGAGGGGGAGGCTTTTGTTGGGGGTTTTTAAATGGCGTTTGGACTCCTCCCAACCACCAACCTGCAGACCGTAATGGCCATTATGTTTCTACCTTGCGTGAGGGAGATGGGAGTCGGTGGAGTCCTAATTTTCTTCACCTTGATCTCATTTTGATTCTTTTATTCAATGCGTATGGGTGGATGAGTGTTGGGCACGTTTTGTGGGAATGAAGGCCACCTACTTCTTTAATTATTTCATTTCTGCTTGGTTTATCCCACGTGCTGTGGGTAAGAAATATCTCTTCCCTTTTTGGTAGTGGGCCGCATACTTTAATTTTAGTTGTTTTAGCAAATCTTTCCCAGATTTTCTTGTTGTTAGCTGCGTGGATGGTTGGTGATTGCGCAGGAATTTTTGTACTCCTTCTTACCTGCTCGCCGCATACCTGGTTGGGTTGGATTTATTCTTTCTACTCTGATTTCTTCTCCTTGCTGCGTGTGTGCGTTGTTTTCTCCTGGCCGCAATATTCTTTTTATCTGGGACTTTTGGTCTGAGTTCTTACCCTGCGCGCATGGTTTTAGATGAAGCTTCAAGCTAGTGAAGTAGGCATGTTACCTCCACTTTCGTTGGGTGCTGCGAGGTGTGTTCTTGTCAGGGATCCACAGCGGCCTGCAATAATAATTTAGCCAGGCAGCAGGCATGTTGTAGTATAGTAGAAACCTTTTCTGAGCGCTTCCAACAAGCGGGTTGTCCAACTATGTTGTTATCTGTTCAGTATCGAATGCATCCTCAAATTCGGGATTCTCCTTCAAGGTATTTTTATCAAAATCGACTATGTGACAGTGAGAGTGTTACCAGGAGACCTGATGAAGTTTATTGCAAAGATTCTCTATTGAGACCTTACTTGTTTTACGATGTAACTCATGGAAGAGAATCTCATAGGCGTGGATCTGTTTCATATCAGAATATTCATGAAGCACAAATTGCCTTGCTGCTTGCTCAAGCCATTCGTGGGTGTTGGCTGTCTGCATGATTGCTATGTGAAGGGAGCAGGTTAGACACCAAGTAGTTACATACAATGAAAACAAAGACTTTATTTTTTTTACTGATCCTTCCTGTGCGTACCCTGCAATCATGGAAATCCCTTTTTGTGGCCTTTGGCAAACAGTTGCATGCCTCACGGGTGGCTCCACACCTGGTGCGAATCCAAGTTTCCCCTTTTTGTGCTTTGGTATGCTTTCATGTTCTGCACTAATGCCCCTTTGGACACGGGCTGGGAGGATGTTGGCTAGATTGTGGAGTCTGGGTGTGCTCCTGGTAAGTGCGTTTAATGGAAGCTTCATAGGATTTTTCATTTAACACATTTTTGTGTTTTTATTTATTTCAATCTAGCCTTTGGGACCTTTCTATCTCAGGCTTTTGTTGTTCGTGGGTTTGATCTCCTGCCCTGGCCGCCCTCTCCCTGACTGTACCAGGCGCTGCCATGAAGCTTGCATGAGAGATCTACGTGCTGAGGAAAATGAATGTTTTTGGAATGTGTTGTAGCTGCTGGAGCCTTGGTTCGACGTGGCTGCATTGAGGAAGCCCCAAACAGGCATGATAAGACTAACCCTCTCTCTTAATGATTTATCCCCTTTAGTATTTGGGTAAATCAATCTTTGCAATTTTGTTCGATTGCTGTAGATGTGGGTTTCTTTTGGAATGTTGATGTGTTTTTGTTTTACTAAATAAATAGCGTTTGGACTCTGGATATTATATAACATGCATTTACATATATTGACTCTTTCTTGAAAGAGATGCCCAGAAAGAGATGGGTTTCAAATGAACTTTAATCATAATTGCATGAACTGATCTCTCTCCCTCCTTTACAGTTTATCTTATTTACTATTTGAGTAGAAGAAATCTCTACATCGATTCTTTCCTACTGATCTTATAATGTTGGTTTATCTTTTTGCCTTGATTCTTCCTTTGAATGATGGTTTCTGTAGAAAATATTATGGAGCGTGAATGAGGTTTATAATTTTTCTTGTATTGTTTATATTATGTAGAACATGGCTTGAAAAAGGGAATTTCCGATATGACTGTATTTGGATTTTACTGTGGATTTATAATAATATAAACTCCCATTAGGATTGGGGGCTTCTATTTGGGAAGAGTCATACTAGTTTAATTGGTCTTTCTAGATAGCTCCATCTGAGTCATTCGATTATCATTTACCTTGGGGATTATTGAAAACCCCTCACCTGGGCCTCTGCTATTCTTATTATTACTATGAGCTTATTATTAGATTGGAACCCTCTGAAGCATGCGTTAATGGGTTTTTTATGACCTTTACGAATATGTTATGCATGCAAGTCATTATCTGTGTGGATAAATATTTGGCTTAATTTTGAGGCACTACTTGGATCTTTGAATCGGTTAAAGTAATATTGGATACATCAAACTCTCATGAATGATGACATTCTTCAAGTTTGATTAATATGTGATGTCCTCATGCATATGAATTGTGCAATGCTTGAAATATGAAATTATAAATTTATCTCATACTTTGACCTTGAAGCTTGTCGAAAGACTTTTGGTAGGAAGACAGATGAATAGGGAAGTTAAGATAACTACCCTAAAATGGAGTCATGCATAGCCTTAAGTAAAGGTGACAATACCATAATGGGATGTGCATACCATGTATGACAATAAGGATATAAGTCCACTGAAATTATTTAACTTCATTTTATAGAACAATAATTAATACCCATAAATTGGGGTATGCAAGTGGAGGTTGAATTATATAACAGGGTATATTATGTTATCAGGTAACCGGTAAGGATAAATATGTTATTTCAATGCTTGGTTAACGAGTGGAATATTTCAGTTATTTACGATGATTATTATGTTTAGCTAAAAATTGATACTCGCATCTTATTAGGAGTTGAGATAATGTTGATACTTGCATTCATAGTGGCTTGGGCTGCGCTTGCATATCTTAGTTAGTCAAATGTATCTTTGGCATATTAGCAAAATATGACAATATTGTTGATCGTAACTCATTCCAATGAGTTGGACCCTTTTACTAGAAGAAATATATAAAGACATGGAATAAGCAACCAAAAGGACACCTAAATAATACATGAACCTGTGGATTGGTGGAATCCTTGTTAATATAAGTATAATCTTAAAATTGTGAGATAAATATCTAAACTATACTTACATACCACTGATTATCTATGAAGGTTTGATACTTGGGTAATATCGATGAATAATATAAGATTGATGCTTGTATTTATTATATAAACTTAATGTCGTTGGTGCTTTTATTTAATTGAAAGATAATCTTTGTTGGATACTTATATATGTGAAGTAGGTCGAGGGTATTAGGTGAGCGTTATTATTATTTCGTAATTTAAGTATGATTGATTGCATGGTTAAGCTTGTATATCTAGTCACTTGGAATTGTGTTCTTATGTAAGCGAGATCTTAAGGAAGTGAACATTAATGAGTATGAAATGTATTATCATGAGATGTGCATTAAATTTTAAATGTACGTTAGAAATTTATTTGATAAGGAGTATTGCAAACTTTCATTTATTTAAATGCTAGATGGCATAAATTATTAGGTGAGGTTTATATCTTATCATGCTCAGTTCTAATAACCGACTCTAGTAAATATTTGTGCGAGATGGATTATGTGAGTAGATTAAAGGAAAAGAGTGTAAAAGTTTCATCGGTTCAAATTATGAAGTTCTTTGTAGAAAGTTCAATGCGTTGTAATTTTGTAACTTTTCTTGCAAGGAGTTAGAAGATCTTTGTCTTGGTATGTTCGGAAAACTACGTGGTGAAGTGTTCTTTCCCTTTTGTTGTTAGACTAGTAACTTACCTTGGTGAGAAATGATATTCAATCATTACATTGGCATAAGTATTGTAAAACCTTGATTTTGAGAATAAAGTGTTAAGTCAAAACTCTCTGACACCTTGTAATGATGTGATATAAGTAAAATTAAATGGAGTGGTTAACCCTTATAGAAGTTAACTAAATATATATATATATATATATTCAGATAAATTAATGTAGAGATGACTTACTTGAGAACAATAGATTCCTGAAATAATCAAAGGTGAAACTATCCTTGTAAAGTAAAATTTTAAAATTTGATATCCCTAGCTAAACTAGTGAACACTACCCCTTTTGGGTGAACTCTTAAACAAGCTTAAGGGAAAACAATGGTTAGTTTCTAATAAGATTTAACAAGTAAGAGAAGAAAATTTAGAAACCACTCAATTTATCTCTCAGCCTATTTAAAAGTAAGTAGTTTCCTTTTGATAAGCTCTTTCGGTGAAGCCTAAGTAAAAGCGTTAATAATTACGTATAAAACCTCAAGCTCCAATTAAACCTCAGTAAAAACTAATGACATCTTAAGGGTGAATTCATTTGACCTTCTTCCTTTAACTTTATCCAAGGTGCCTTGTAATTTTCTCTTAAGTTTGTTGAACGTGAACCGATGTTGTCATAAGGGCATGAACGAGTTCTAGTAACGTAAGTGTGAATAGATGGCCTTGTGGAATTAAATTACCATCTTTATCAAATAAATATATAAAACAAATAAATGTCATAAAGGAGAAGACTTTAAGTGAACTACTCTACAAAGTGTATAAGAAAATAACTCAGTTGGTAAGATGAATTTGTACGAATCATATCTTGAATCTCTCTGAAAACATAAGTCACGAGTTAAAGGGTGTTTTATCAAAATAAATAACCTTCAATCATTTCTTACTGTGGCTTGCCCTAGCTGTGTGAGTGCCATGTGGTTGGACTTCTATGTTGTTCTGTCACAAAAGAGAAGTGTATTATCCTTTTGAGTGTGAACGTTTCCGTGCTGACCTTGTGGTCATCCTCGTAACAAGTGGTTCCCAGAGTTGGTTGTAACCTTGTGACGACATGTTGTGTCATGTTATGTGTCGAAGCAAGTCAAAAAAAAAAAAAAAATTATCCTGTATTTCACTGTGTTGTTTGTGTGTGAAAATTTCGGGTCGTTACATTTAGAATATTCTTCAAACATATAATGAATATTTTAATTTATAGGTTACGGGCAGTGGGTCAACATGCATGTAGAATTACATTATGAATTAGGAATCAATTAAAAAATGTAAATCACATAAAATAAACATGATCCAATAAAATAAATATATGTCAATACAACACAAAACTATGTTGATGTTGTTTAAAACATATCCAACTATAGGGTGTCGTTGTCAATGCAGATTAAAAACTTGTGTAGATATGAGTATGTCCAGTTCAATATATACATGATACAATTATTATAAGCAGAAAGTAATAAAGTGCATGGATTTTTAACAACTAAAAATAATTTGTAATGATATTTGACATAGATATGGATGACCCCAAGTGGGTCTGCCTAAAACAATCATGATGGGATTTTCCAATATAGACATGCACACTTGAAGTTGAATCTGGTGGCATCGTAGTAGCAAGAGACTTTGTGGAGTGGATGAATATTGCATCTACACACATATTGAACTATGTCAGCGTGGAGTGAGATCTCTTACAAAGAATCCATTTATCAATTAAAATTTTGCATTCCCAAATTGATACTGACAAATTCCATGTATAAAGTGAACTTGAGGGGAAAATACACATTTATATGATCTATACATGCTATGATAAATTCATTCCAACCAACACTATGCAAATTCACATTTATTTGAAATGCATCGACCAATCTAAAAGGAACTCCGGCTGGTAGAAATAAAGTAAAAAACGACACAGAAGTGTATAATAGAATTAGGTAGGCAACTCCTTAACTGCAAACAAAATAAGCACGCATGGAATTTTCTTTTTAAAAAAAGACAAATGATGTGATCTTCATATGCTCCAATTTACTAAATTACTCTTCAAATAAATATCTTAAACCAAATAGAAAATTGACATAACTGACTATTCTTGATGGGGACAATAACAAATTGGATCTTCCCTTTAAAAAATCTATTATCCTATTTCACTGGAATAACCTACTCTAATACCAAATGAAATTGATAGAAAGTTTTACATAATCAAAACCAGGATTATAATTTAAACAATGATACATTAAGCACAACATCTTCTTAGAATAAGGATTAAGGTGCTAAAATGGTGGAACTATAATTATTATTATGTGACTTGTTGCAACTCACATAACAATACACAAATGAATTACAACGATATATAACTCACCAATGTGAGTAAAAACTACATTATTTTTAATGTGTGTGACCAATGTAATCATATAAGGAATCATGTTATAGTGGTTATGATATTAATGTGTTCAAAGAGGAGTGATGGGATTGTTGTGAGTGTTAACATGCTATACACCTCAAGAGTAAGATATGTGCATTTTATGCCACTCATGTTATTTTTGTTTATGGGCCAAGGTTAACGTCATTAAAGAAAGGAAATATGGGAATAATGTTTTATAATAAATTCACATGAGTATCATGGATTATCAAATCAAGGATGAGGCAACCAAGGGGTGCCCCTACTAAAGGTGTGATATGAATTAAATGATAAAAAATCAAGAAATTAAGTGTTTAATGCTAATAAGTATTTGTTTGTTGTTATGCATAATGGCGAGGACTCGTGGATATTATGGGTTTTAGTAATGATGCCACGTGGTATAGTGTTTAGTTCCTAAAATTGAATATCTTTGACCATAGATGTGGGGTCAAACACAGAGATAGAATTTGAAAGAAATTTGTCGAAAAAGAGGAATATATGCATATGTATCTTAACTAATAATGGTAGAAGTTTCAATGGGAATGGGTGCAAGATTATGGGATATATATAGGTGCAACTTCCAATACAAGGTTTATAACATCAATGTGATCAATTAAATACGGAGTATAGTCATATGGCATATTGTCGAGGATCAAGAAGGAAAATTTTTATTAAATCAAGTTTATAAATTTATGTTTCTTAGTGAGGATTTTTTTCATTTTCAATGCATAAATTTTAGTAATTATCGAGTGTAGAAGATCAAAGAGAAAATTAGGGATTTAAGAAGCCCTAAAAGGTATATAGAACCTATTAAATCTAAAAACATGAAACCCTAGGGGTAAGGCATGTGTTTACACCCTTTTTAACCTTAAATAAATTTATGTTATGGAAATACACAACACCAAAAAGGAATGTAAGGTTTGGAAACCAGGATCTATTCTAATTAATTACCATACAACATTAATCATGCATTATCATAATAATGTATTGGTTACTTGAAATTAATGTTTACAATATTCTATAACCTTGAAAACATAATGAAGATATACTTAGCTACACCGTATTGTGCAAAGAGATATCTACATTATAGAATGGAAAATCTAGGAGTGCAAAGAGTGAAGATGCTTTTTCGATATTTTGCTTGGCTAACCTTATACGGTGTAGGATTTTACAACTCGGTCAATTTGTAATATACAATCCTATCCGTATGGTATGGTCTTGGATCCTCTTAGAATGAAGCTTTGTAAATTTTTAGGCTCTTTGATGATTTGTAAATGTGTTTCGTTGTCAAACCCTAGTTGTATCACAACTCCAAAACAATTTGTAATTATCGAATCATGCTCAAACCCTAACCATGAGTGAAATACTTTGCAAGAAGTTTAGCGTTTGGGTTGAAGTGTAATTCATGCACCATGTATGTCCACACTACTCGAAGAGGCCTCAAACAACACATAGTTCTCCACCTCGCATGTAACATCTATATAAATCACATATAAATATAACTAGTTGGCAACTTGAAACAAATTTAACATCCTTGAGGTAATTTTTCTCTTGGTGTGCTTGGAAATGAGGGAAGATAGACTCCTTGACCTAGTTGAGTGCTTTAGATTGTAGTAGTGGCTACCCTAATGGATGTGCATCAACTTTGGGAAGATTTAGGGAGCCTTGAATGTCTTTTTTTGAGTATTATAATGAGCATGCCAAAATATTTTCTATAGTTTTCCAAGTTATGTTAGGTGAGTAAAGGAGGTGATATTAACTTGCTTATATGGGGATTCAAAGGTAAATTATCATGATAAATCAGACCCGAGAAGATGAAAATACCCAACAAATATTATTACATCACAAGTACAGTTGGAATAGGTGTCAACTGGGACCGTACTGGTCGGTTAGGACCAAATTTCAATCCTCTCGTACATTTTTGGATGAGGAAAGTGTAGATCAAATTTAAAAGGTGCATTGTGATGGTCGGTGCTTAAGCATTTATTTCATGGATTTGTATGCAAAAATTTCAACACATCGGTGTGTGGGAATAAGAAAATTAGGAAAGAGATACCAATATGCATTGAGTGGGGATAGGATGTGCATATTTGTCTTAGCCAAGAAGCACAACCATAATTAGTAGTCTCAAAGGGTAAATTTCTAAATTTGAGTGTCTACAACATGAATCCCTACATTACATATAATTAAATAAGGGGGTTCAAAATGTAACACCAAATTAGGGTTTAATCTAATCAATATATTAAACAATTATTTATAGATGAAATAAGATCATATTACAATGAAAATAGAAAAAAATCATATCATAAATCATATTAGAGTAAAATATAATAAACTACAAGAACATGGATGATCTAACTAGGGTTATAAAAACTAGGGTTAGATAGAATTACGTCGATTCTAGACTAAGATGTGATGAATTTGTTATGAAAATGTGTAGTAAGGGTGTGCAAACTTTTTTAGACTATTATGAAAATTTAGTGGTTGTACTTATACAAGCGAGGACAAAGTTTTTATCTCAAAAAAATTTATCTAGCAACTTTTCCTCTTTTAATAGATTCATCCTCGGTGGATTGTATATAAATCTTGATTCTAGCACTCTATTCCTCATTATTTATAGTTTCATCTTCTATGGTTGAATTTTTGTGAGCTCACTTGTATAGCTAATTAGGGCTTCTCTTCTTCTTATTTTAATAGGGACATAAAAATGGGTTAGCATTTTTGGGTTGTAGGCACCCACTAGACCTATGTAGAAATAGTCTAAAGAGGCATCAAACCCTCATATTTACCACTTAGTGAAATGTGTGTAAGATGTATATCACAATGTTTTGTGGTAGTGAAGACCATATTATGACCTCTAGCACTTTTAATGATATTTGGCATGTGATGTAGCTTTATAAATGGCCTAAAACAACTTTAAATGACATGTACAAACTTAGAGTTAGCTAAATATATTTGAGATATTGATTAAGCAATTGGTTACTTTGTTGTGATCTCTTAGGTAGCCCAAAAATTTCAGTTGTGAGGCCCTTAGAATGGGTTAGGTAAATGTGCTTGTTTAGATGATTGTTGTGACACAATATCCAGCTCAAATGACACATGATCAACATGGATAAGGTGTGGATATGAAAATGTAAACATTAGGGTTACATGACAAATTTGTTGGTTTTGGAAAAAGTCGAGTGGGTTACTTTTTTGTTTGGACGACTTCATCTAGGCACAATGCATCGCATAGTGCGATGTGTATATTGGAGATGGTGGCTAGAACTTGAAGAGGTGTTGTATATTTTAAGAATGAGTATTTTGGTCAATGATAGATAACAAGTTTGATTGAATGATCAATAGCATTTATTGAGAAAGGCATGTGTGGGAATCGATCAATTAATTACACAATGAGTTTTGGGTTGAGATAAATGTGGAGGATTAATTATCAAATGTTGATAGATCCAAATTAAGGTATCTACATTATAAACAATGTGGGTTTTCCAAAAAGGAAAACACATGGTTTGGACATTTACAACTTTTACTAAAAATGAAAACCTAAATGTTGGGTGTTTGATGCAATTTAGGATCGCGAAAATGTATGTATGGAAAAAATTATTCCCTAATAATTCATATAAAAACCAAACCTAATTACAATTAGGTTTTATCTAATATAAATTAGAAATCAAACCTAGCTACAAAAATATTTGTGTTATCGGAGCATAGAATGAATCTATAAATAATCATAATAAATGAAATACTTAGAAAAGACTAGAGAATTAAGGTTTTAAAGTGATACAAAGTTTTTCACAAATTTGGAGGTATTCATAAAAAGGAAGTGAAAAACAAGTCCAAATAGAAAAAAATACACTTAAAATATCAACAAAATTTGAGAATGTTATATATAGAGTTGTAGCACTTCTTAGGTGCTACAACTAGATGAGTATCATTATAGTTTTAGTAAGTAATATAAGCTACAAAATTTATTTTAATACCCTAATTTTATGTTTTTGAGATCTGAAAATGTTAGCCAATTTTCTAGAATTTTCTACAAGTAGATCAGAAATAATGCTCTTTAATTACAACCTTAATTCTACCATCAACATCTTGCAAAATAATGAAAATTGGGGGTGAACTGAGGGTTCTATCCCAATCAAGCCCGTTAATGGAGCAAGCCTTGAAAATAATACATGATGCACTTTAGTGGATGGTCTATTATAATGCAATTGTATTTATCCTTATTCTTTTAATGGATGTAACAAATAGTAAATTCTACATGCTCTTCATTAAATGCCCAAATTATGATTGTTACTTTAGGGATACTCTTAAAATGATTAATTCGTTATAATGTTAAAGTTGATTGTGTATATTATGATTGCATGTGTGTATCTCTATCTATATTATAAGCACCAATGTACTTATTTATTTATGGACTTCTTAACTACAAATAAGAACCATATTGGTGTGTGATACAATATACAATAGGTAGAGAAAACAAAGAAGAGAGGAGAACAAATCTGGAGGGAAATGAAAAAGGGTCCAAAGGGCCCACCAAAAAGGTGACCAGAGCTATCATGGTATGGTTAGGAAAACCTTAACCATAATGCAATGGTTATCACAAACTAGAATCAAGCACTACTACATTATTAAAAAGCCCATAATAATAACTAATGGGGGAAGAGATATAACACTTGAAAAGAGAGATAAAAGAAGAGGAAGAGTTAGCAAACATGGTCAAACATAGAAAAAAATGGAGTTGATAAGAGGAATGTAGAGTCACAAGAAACAATACAAAGTTGAAAGTGGTGATAGTAGTAAAAATACAAGAAACAAGTGAAATTCAATCAATTCATGAGGAACATGTTCTAATAAGAACCTAATAATGATAAAATAAATCATAAACACACGCATACCATAACATTTAAGTAGTCTTGTAATGAAATTAGGTGTTTATATAAATGTGTATTTTATAGTATTTATATTATTTTAATAAAAATATAAAATCTTTTACAATATTTATTGTATTTTAGTTAAAATTACAAAATCTTTTACAGGGGTAGAATCCCACTCCACGCGAGAGACCTTTAAGGAGGGAATCCTTAGTTGGTAGTGTAGCTACACACACATACATTGTGTGTATGTGTGTAGACAAAAAGGGTTCAAATAGAAGATAAAGAAAATATCTAAAATACCTCTAAACTTTTTTCTTCTATTTTAAAAACGTCTTGTCCCCACACACTATGCAGACATTATTTAGATATAATGTATATATCTATATAATGTATATTATACACACACACACACTAAAATTGTGTGTGCATGCACGCACATGTGTAGACAAGAAGGGTTTAAAATAGAAGATAAAGAAAATATTAGCAGAAATTTTAAAAGTATTTTAGTAATAAAATCATAAAAATAGTATAGCGTTATAAAACTTAAACACTTCAGAGTGCTAATTTCATTAAAATATCTTAAAGGCTAAAACCATTTGTTGCATTTATGAGACAAGTTAACAAATTGGATTATTGTTTCCCTTCCTAGTACAAATTTTGACAAGTTAAAAATACCAAAGTAATAGTTTCTTAACAATTAGAATATGAACCATTTTTCAACTTCCCTGGTGGTTTAACACATACTTTTATACACTAGTTTAATGTCATGGTTTATAGATTAGTTACAGGAGTTGGCTCTATAGAAATTGGATATTTCAATTGAATCTTAAAGATATATAATTATAAAGACTTATATTTAACAAGATCTATGAAGGTTCTAACCAAACTAGAGATTTGTAGAGTCTGCGTAAGTTTGAGTAGAGATGAGATGTAAATAAATTTTGTGGGTTAGTGTAATGTTCCAAATTATAAAGTTTGGTGTTTTATGTTGTGCAAAGAACATTTTTATTCATTTGTTTACATGAGTACTTAGGTTTCATGGTCTAAGGTTATCTTTCATTATATTCCCTAACCATGAATGCATCACATCCTTATAGTAACCATAGACATGAATCTAAGCACATACTCACTAACAATATCATCGGCACCTTATCTAATTGAATTAATAGGTGTGCATGTATGCGTTCATTATAATTTTGATTTTAAAATGTGCAAGAAAGTCAATGAATCATGTGATAAAATCTAATATGAATCCACAACGTAAAGTACAAAACCAATCAAAAAAATCTTTAAACTTCAAAGAAATAACTTAGTTAATAATATATCATCATAATTAAAGTCTAAGTAAGAGGAATGGAATGACCTAAGATGGTGAGATGGATCTCCTTTTCCAATTTATAATTCAAAGTTTAGAGCAAAAAAACTACTAGGAAGGGGTAAGCCAAGGGGTTAAGCAATATATCATTAGAAGTGAACCTATTGCATGGATTTTTAACACTTCATTAAACAATTTAAATTATTTTTTCAACTCATGTATTGTGTTCCTCAAAAAATGATCTTAGAAGAATGAATATTAGTAGTGGAATAAGGTCCATAGAAACATTAGGAAAAAAAGTATTGTGAGAAATATTTTTAAAAATGACAAGCAAGTGAAAGAGTTGGAAAACATAGAGGAAAACTTAAGTAATACAAGAATCAATCAAAGGTGTGTGATAAGTAAGAAAAACATAAACAAAAGGAGAAGCATGAGGAGGAATAATGTTAGAAGAAATATGTAAAATGACTTAATGACAAGTTAAAGAAGGTAATCCCCTAAGATATTGATCATTCACATATCCATGGTTCACCTTACTATTTACGCCTTATGTAAATAAATAAGGGTTTAGTGTGGATTTGTTTCCTTATTTATTAAGAACTATAAGGTTTGTAATTGTAGTATTTTTAAATTAATTAATAAAAATTAACATACAAAACATAATGTATATTTTAATACAATGTGTAATACATAAACACTAGAAATGATTACTTAAAACACAAGGAGGGAAGAGTACTTAGCTAAACAAAGAGGTAAGAAAGTGATCTAGGTGTGCGGACTAGTAAGGATATAGAAGAGATTAATCCCCTAAGATATTGATCATTCACATATCCATGGTTCACCTTACTATTTACGCCTTATGTAAATAAATAAGGGTTTAGTGTGGATTTGTTTCCTTGTTTATTAAGAACTATAAGGTTTGTAATTGTAGTATTTTTAAATTAATTAATAAAAATTAACATACAAAACATAATGTATATTTTAATACAATGTGTAATACATAAACACTAGAAATTATTACTTAAAACACAAGGAGGGAAGAGTACTTAGCTAAGCTAAACAAAGAGGTAAGAAAGTGATCTAGGTGTGCGAGACTAGTAAGGATATAGAATTTCTTCATCTCTCGGAACTATTCTGCAAAGTGAACTGGTACAAAACCATATAGGATCTATTAGGGCATAGTATAATGTGTTCTGGGTTGTATAGTCTCAAATGAAGATCTATTGGGGTTCTATAAATTCTAATATTAGGGTGGCCTGGATATATGCTTTGTTGTCTAATGATAGTGTTCGCGAATGTGTAGCACCTTAGTAACTTTTAATAGATTAAACCTTATAATACCCACACCAACACTTCATGAACGTGATTAGATAACAAAAGAAGAAATACTTGTGTGGTGTATTTATATTGAACCTAAAGATCAATGTAGTGCCCCCTGCTTGTGTTGTTGTCGGTCCCGTGTGTTCTATTAATACAAAAGAAAGAACTACCACGTATGTTCTTAGGTTTTGTTAGCCATTTAGGGGTGATGTTGCAATGGAAGTGGCCTTCTTATTAACACAATGTATGATTAGTTATGCAATGAGTATGCTTGTTATTATTAGCCTAAAAATCATGTTTAAATGTCTCTAAATATATGTCTTACTACCCCAAGTCAAATATGTCTCTTTAGTTGACCTTCGAATCATTCTTCTCTCGTACTAAAAGTTTTCTATAGTGTTTGTGCATGCTTATGGGATATTCGTTCATTTATAGTTTTTATTTTTGTGATTTCTTTTAAGTAAAAATGTCTTAAAGATATTTTATTATTCCAATGATGCAATATGCACAGTAAATTTTTTTGTATGCTACAAGGGTGACTTTTTTATTGGTTTAGTGAATAAATTTTGAGTTCATCATGTTAATTCTTTCATTTATTAACTTTTATAGTGGAGGTAAATAATGTTGTCATGTATATATATATATGACAACATTATTTACCTCCACTATAAAAGTTAATAAATGAAAGAATTAACATAAAAAAATCAAAATTTATACACTAAACATATATATATATATATATATATATATATATATATATATATATATATATATATATATATATATATATATATATATATAACACGTAACCTCCAAATACAGATTAAAGAAGTAGGACTATCATCAAGGCATATTGCAGATACATAGGAAAGCTTCAAGTTACTTTTGATCTCCAATAACTTTTTGATATTCCTTATGATTAAAGGATTTTGGTAATGAGATTCAACAAAACAAACATTTACTTAGTTTTTGTTATACCAATCCATAAAAGGCTTGAACAACAATTGTAGTTAAGAATGATTGTGTAGTATTTCATTAGTTATGTCACAAATCCTTGGAGATAATGGCTTATTCGAGTCCTTATTACTATGAACAGGTTTTTAAATATGGATTATTGCTAAGAAGTAATAATGCAAGTTTATTTTGTTGTATTCAAGTTTGAAATATCAAATTATTTAGTCTAAGATCAAAGTGGTTGTCTTAATAATATATGACCATGTTTGTAAATAATCTTTGAAAGCTTTTACTATGACAATTGAATTGAAGTTATTTCTTTTAATTCTAAAATTAGCATTCCAAACTCGATCTTCGAAATTGAAAGATGAAAATTGCTAATTTATATTATTTTAAGACCAATTTACATTGTAATATTTGATGTCATACGCCTAGGTGGTTGTACTATTTCAACTATCTTTACAATGTTTAAAACTCTGTGTAGTTTAATTTTGAAACTAATATTTAATAAAGTATTTATATGTCTATTGGTGCCATGGGAGATTCTTTTTTTAGAAAAATAATAATATACTTTAAGAAACCATGACTATATAAATTGGAATAATGTTGGCATTTTGGTTAATGCATCAAAACTTGAATGGAAGTCATGGGGAAGGACTTAAAATCAATTTTAAAGGGACAACTTAAATTGACTTGTGTACAACCTATACCTTTGAAAAATATTAGTGTAAAGTTGTTGGGTTGTCCTAGTAGTATTTCCTTTCTCTTTCTAACGTCACAATGGAAATGACCCTCTTATTAACATAATGGTTGACTTATTGCAAAATGATAATATTTACTTGCTTAGCATTCACATGTCCTCTTTTTTTCCCTTTAAACCCCCTCCCCCAAAAAAAAAAAAAAAAAAAAAAATTCAAATAGCCTCTAAATATATGCATTACACCCAAGTTTAATATGCCTCTTTAGTGCATCTACAAATTTCTTAGATATAACTCTAAAAATACTCAATAAAAATTAATCCCACATTGGATGGTTGGCTTGGTTTGCAATAACATATAAACCCCAATATATAATGATCCTTATGCAAATAGAGGTGACACCAGAATGGAAGTGGCCCTCTTACTAACATAATGGTGATATGGTTTGGGATGAGTATGTTTTCTCGCTTGACCTTCCCCCTCTCTTCATATGTGGATTCAAAGATCCACAAAAAAACTTGTAAATTTTCCTCTAAAGACATGTCTTACTATCTATGTTAGATATGCCTCTTTAGTAAATGTATTCCTTCTAAAATTACAAAAATCCTTATTAAAAATTATTCCCACTTTATTTGGTTGAATTGGTCGGTGTAGCATTTAAAATATATTGTATCTTTATACCAATAGAGGTGATGTCACGATGAGAGTGACCCTCTTACTAACATAATGGTTGGTTGCTTATGGGATGAGTATTTTTATTGCTTAGTCTTCCTCCTTGTTCCCAAGTCACTTCAAAAATCTCAAAAATAAATCTTATAAAATTGCCTCTAAATGAATGCCTTAGAACACAAGTCGGACATGTCTCTTCATTGTATCTTGGAATTTCTTCTATAACTCTAAAACTCCTCACTCAATAAAAATTAATCCCAAATTAGTTACTTGACTTACCCCACGATAACATATAAACCCCAATATATCACAATCCTTATGCCAATAGAAGTGATTCCACAATGAAAGTTCCCCTTACTAAGAAAATGGTTGATTGGTTGAAGGATGAGAATGTTTTCTTTCTTGGCCTTTTCCCATCCTCTATGGTATTGAAAATTCTTAAAATAAATCTTGTGAAATTTTCTCTAAATGCATGTTTCTTTAACAAAGTTGGATCCTCCTTTGTGACATTGGAAATTCTAAAAATAAATCCCATGATTTTTCCTCTAAATGTATGCTTCACTAACAAATTCAAATATGCCTCGTTAGTGAATCTTGGAATTACTTCTGCGAATCAAATAATCCTTGCTCGAGAAAAGTTAATCCTTGTTTGGTTTGATGGTTTAGTTTTTGGTAACATAAAACCCCAACACATCATGATCCATATGTCATAGAGGTGACACCACAATGAAAGTGGGCCTCTTACTAGCATAATGGCTAATTCATTGTGGCATGAGAATGTTTTCTATTCATCCTTCCCTTCTCCTACATCATGGCTTCAAAAATCCCAAAAACAATCATGTTAAATTTCCTATAAATACATTCCTTACTACTCGAGTTACAAATTAATTAATTATGCGACTCTTAGAATCCTCTCTTAATAATAATTAATCCCATATTGGTTAGTCGGAGACTTGAAAATATCCTTTTTGTTCTGATGGTAACATGTCTAGTGCTCTTGCAAAGGTAATAGGGAATTGATGATCTAATAAATTTATTTAAAAATCATATTCTAGATAAGGATTAGAGTTCAATACCTTTTGGGAATTACAAATGTGATACCATCGGAACTATTACATACAAAATCACATGTTTTCAAGAAACCAAAGGTTTTTAATAATTATTAGCAATATTAAATGACTAAATTGGGGATTGGAATCAATAAAATAGAGACTAGTTTGTTTGTAGATATATCACATAAAATAAAGGCTTTTATTATTATTATTTAGTGACATAGGAGGAGAGGGAAGGCCAAACATGCAAACATACTTATCCTACAACCAAACGATTGGTATGTTAATAAGAGGGCCACTTCCATTGTTGCATCACCCCTATTGACATATGAATCATGATATATTGGGGTTTATATGTCACAAAAGACCAAGCCAACCAACCAATGTGGAATCAATTTATTTAATTGAATGAGGATTTTTAAAGAATTTTAGAAGTATTTCCAAGATGCACTGAAGAGTCATATCTAACTTGGATAGTAAGGCATGCATTTAAAGGAAATTTCACAAATGGGATTTGATGTCTATTTGAGGGTTTTGCATCTACATCCTTTGTTGTGGGTTTTACAACAACCTCGGCGATCCAAGTGTGACATACGGGCCATCAAAGGTGAATAAGTTCGAACCTCTTGCGACACATTAGAGGAGTTCTTCGAGCATCTACGCAGACCGGGGTGGCCATAATCAAGACCAGGCACCCACGGGCATCCCCATCCCTCTCCAAGTGTCCCATTCCAATCAAATATGTCAGATCTACATTTTTTTAGGCTTCTATGTGACGGTCTTCCATCTCTATTCATTCGGTCACCACTACGACATAGTCCATCAACCTCTGCAAATCAGCTAAACCTCTTCTAACCCTCTCTCGCAATTAGGGCTTCATATTTTATAGGTTATTTGTTTGGGTAGTATTTATGTATTTCATTATTCATTTATTTATTGTTGTTATAGCATCTAGATTAGGCTATAATATTACATTTTAGCATAATCGGCTAGTCGAATAGTTTCAAGAAGTCAATATTATAATATGTAGAGCTAAAGTGTGCAACACACTTCTACTATTTATATTGTATTAGTTATTATAGGGGGACATATAGATCTTGTATTATTCATAATTAAGCTTCCACTAGGTGGGAGAACCACATTCAAGTTTGTTATGTATGTCTTTAAAAAACACCATGATATGTATGTCTTGGAGAAAACACCATGTGATTGCTTCCTAGGAGGGACCAAGAAAGTATGCATCATGAAATAATCTTCACGTATACACTCCAACCACACTCCATTAAAAACTAGTACAATATCACCACAAAATGCTCTTATGCCCCTCCCACCTATGACATGGTTTTCTTATTATAGTTTTTATGTTTGAATTTGTTTTCTTTGGTATTATGGATTTTTTAATGATATTTATTATATAATACATTTCCTTCTATAGTTGACTATCAACACAATGTGTTGTCTAATATTTTTTGTCTTTTCTACCCCTTTGGTTTAATAGTTTCAAGCTTAAGTTTCTTGTTTCGGTGTTATGTCTTTTAAAGGGTTGAAGTCCTTTTTTTGTGTATTATAGTTTAATACATTGGAATGTAAAATTCCTATAATGTTGTTGTTGAGGTAAGACTAAGTTGTTATTGATTTGATGTTCTATTACATTGACCATACTTCTAGCCTTAGGATTTGGCTGGAAAGTAGGGACACCAATTTTGTTCTTGAAATTTCCTTTTCTTGAAATTTTTATCCACTTTGAAATTTATAGTTATTATGACTACTAGTGACCTAGGTGTAGATTCGGTGATAATACAAGTAACACTTTATAATATATGATCTAGTCATCAATTGCATCTTCCACATGCACACTATTCTTGTGGCATCCTTGTGTTTGCTCATAATTTGCAAAAATGGGTAAAAATACTATGAAATTATTTCTACCATATTCACACGAGTTCTCTTAAGAGGAGATAATTATTCTACATGGAAAACAAAGATCATAACTCAACTTGCATTTTAATACATAGAATGTAATTGACAATTCCTTCATTTGAATTGATCATGAGCAACATGATGTTTCCTTTTCTACAACTTCCTAGAGATGATCAAGTTATTAAAGAGTTCATAGAAGATGATGAGTCGAGTTCATGTTGAAATTCACCTTCAAAATATTGTTATAAAGATATTGTCTTCTTCTTAGAGGAAAATGATCATGTGTTTTTGGAAGTTTTGGACCAATGTTGGAGTAGTTGCACAAACAACTGAAAAGTGACACTTGCTTACTAAATAAGACTTGCCCAAAAAATCAAGCCTAGGAACAACGAAATTTTAACTTTTCCTCTCATGAAGAAGAAATCATTGAAGAATTCATCTCAAGTTTGTATGCAAAATGTGAAAGGAATCACATTTTCCATGTTATACAATGATGAAGAATGGAACACTCAAGCATTTCAAGGCCATCCAGGAGACATTTATAAATAACAAAGAAGGTACAAACATGAGGACATTGTTGATAGATATATACGTAATTTGATTCCTAAACAGACACAAAGGAAAGGTGAAGAGCTAGTTTTGGAGCATTCATGCTACAAATGTAGCATTTTTAAACAAAGAATAAGAAATTCAATTTGTTCATAAGATTTCATTTTCCTTATTCAGGTTTTTAATGGAATTATAATCTCCATGTTTCACCTCCAAGGTCACCCTTGCGTACTCAACTAGTTCATATTTTTCATGTCTCATGTTCGTCAGTTGATCCTATTCAACCCATGCCAACTCCATGAATACAATCCACTATTTTGAAAGGGTGTCTACTTCTTTGAGCATCTCTACACATTTTCATTATCCCTAGCCTACTAATGTTGTACCATGTACATAGTTTTATTGGTTCCCTCTCTTGTGTTGTACCATGTACATAGTTTTTTGTACTAATGTTGTTTATTATGTACATAGTATGGAATTCATAGGAATCTAGAACAAAATAGATGGGGAAAACAATGGGGACCAAAGAGGAGTTCATGAAGATAATCAACAAACACACAAATAATGGCTAATTTGGATCAATTGATGACTAAAAAAGTACACAAAAGGTACAATTTTACAACTAACAAATACCAAAGGTGCTTTTTAATTCTTTGGATTACTACAGTTACATTATTATGTGTTTTAATAACAATACAACAAAAACTATAAGCACGATGAAAATATAAAATACCTCACAAAAAAATATTAAGAGTAAATTTCGACACATATTGTAAGAGTCACAAAAATTAGACAAATTTAAATATTATCAATAAAATATAGGTGGGGACATATAAAACGATTCAGAAGGAACAAAATATGTACACATATTCACTACCCAAAGAACTTACATAAATATTATTTTAGACAAGCATAATATGTATTTAACAAGCATAATATTGTTTCAGACTGGTTCGTGGTTGTTTGTGGTTCTTAAATGCCAAAGACCTCTACTTCCTAATTTGTCTCGATCCATAAAATAAAAATTCCAAAAATATTCATTAGTTAAATAAATTATTTGTGAAAGCCATCAACATAATATGTAGGTCATGATTTTTGTATTTTTAAAAATTTTGAACGTTTTTATATTTTTAATATATTTGTATAAAAAGACTAGAGAAAGGGAGATCTATTTGGCATCCGATAATAACTATGTATCGGGATCAAATCCTACAGGTCTTGGATCTAC
This sequence comes from Taxus wallichiana var. yunnanensis, assembly GCA_018340775.1. Classification (NCBI taxonomy): domain Eukaryota; kingdom Viridiplantae; phylum Streptophyta; class Pinopsida; order Cupressales; family Taxaceae; genus Taxus; species Taxus wallichiana. The sequence continues at coordinate 392,817,852 of CM031243.1, forward strand.
CACATGATGTAGCTTACAAAAGAAAGAGTCATTTAACTATCCATTTTCATGAAGTTGGTAGAGTATCATAATATATTCCTCACCAGTGTAAGGTAGTCATGGTTTTGTCATAGTGTGTCTCCGATGTGTTATCATGTTCCTCATGGTGTAACAAAATAGTATGATATATTAAGAGTAAATTTCGACACATATTATAAGGGTAGCAGCAAATTTGATACATTTAAGTATTATTAGTAAAATATAGATGGGGACATGTACATGATCATTCATAAGGAAAAAATATATACAATATTCATTGTGCAAGAACTTACATTATTATTTTAGACAATCATAATATTAATTTAACAAGCTTATCATATTCTTTCTAACCACATTGAGACCCTTTATGGTGCTTAAAGGTTGAAGACATGTGCATCCTAATTTGTTTGAGTCATAATGCTGACCTTGCAAAGTATATAATAGAATTAAGAGCAACATGATACCCAATGGGGTAAGACCAAAGGGTATACAAGGCCTCGTAAGTACTTTTAGGAAATGTAATATGGATTGGAATTGGGCCCCATGAGCATTATAGGTATATGTTATTTGGAGGCGTTACTACAATGCCATCACTTGTCATTGCAAAGGCTCATAGAAGGGAGTTCTCTTAGGTCGTCAATGAGCGGCTCAACTCGAGTTAATGTTGCGACAAGAACACAAGTGGATGTGAGCAACTTGTCGACCAACTAAATTTTTAAGTTAACTTTGCCTCATGCATGTGACTAAATTGCAAACATGTTTGATGTGAGTTATAGTGGGACCATGATGAGAAAGTGGAGTATTGAGAATTATTTTAAATACATTTTGAAGTGTTTAGCATAAGTTATACTATGTGTACAAGATAATTGCATTGTAATAAGGTGAGTGATTGGAATCATAGAACCCAAATTACATATGTTGAAGTATTAATTGAGTTATACGTGTTTAGTTTCGGAGATAGTTGTAATGCATTTTAAGTGTAAAACTACTTTACTCTTCTATAAATTGTATAATAAAATCTCAAAAACAATTTAAAAACATATAATTGAAAATAGTACTTAAATAGATATAAGATATTAAAAATCAACTTTGTTACCATTAATATTAATATTAGGTACAAAATTTAATATTTCAACATATCTTCTACATCTAATAAATTAATATTTTCTAATTATCCTTAAAATCTTGTTCTATTAAGAAGACGCGAAGATAACAAATGTTAGGTAATATTAATGTTTTATATCAAATAAAATTTATATTTAAATTCCCTATCTACATTCCTCCCATAAAATTTATAGAAGCTAAACATAGCAATAGAACTTTGGGGAATAGAGAATAAATTACTTCACTAATATTGGAGGAATGTTTTAAGATTGGAAAAATCTATGTAAACAGAATGTTTATATTCAAAATTAAGTGGCATCAAAACATTGAAAAGTTCCAACCCAGCAAAACAAAAAGAGTAACAGTGAAAAGTTCCAACCCAGTAAAGGCTTTAGAAACTTTCAAGCGATGCAATTTGGAATTTTGTGGGTCTGTTCTGGTCGGTTGAGGGTCGCTACCACCATTTCACCAATTGCCACCAAAGCTTGATGCATGAGTAAGAAATGCGGATTAAATTGGTTTATTTGAAGAAGAAAAGGGCACAATGAATAGATCCTTGCAAGGATAATGCTTCTTGAAAGTCGTCAATCACTCCAAGCTTGGAAAATTGCACAGGTAAATGCAAAGGATGAAGAGCTTGTAAGAAATTGAATTCAAAGCTTACTTCACTGGCAGTTTGGTGGGATTTCGAAGCTATAAGTACATGGGCTGGCATACCTCTTCAGCTAGATGCTCATAATGTATTTTACAGGGAAGGCATCGGGAGTCATTCCCTCATTCATTGAGCTTTTCCACTATCATTTTGTTCTGAAAAATTAATGGCATCCGTTACCTGCCTCTTTGTCACAATTATTTGCTGGCTGATCTGGTTCTTCAAATCTTTACTCCACCTTAGATGCTTCACCACTCTTGCCAAAGTAGTCGTGCTTCACCAACTAATGGAGGGAAAAAAGCAGACTCGAACCTGCGTCGATCTACCACACAGGGACTGAGGTCTTAAATTTATATCTCATGGACTGTTATGGTTACTGGATACGCCCAGAATGGAGATGCCAGTGAAGCCTTCGCATTATCATCAAATGCAACTGCAATACACCACACACTAATGGTCAGCTAAGAGCTCTACAAAATGTTAGGTGTATAATTTTTGTTCGATCCAACACCACTAAACACAAGCTTTATTTCATATAACAATTGTGCTAGCATTCCGTGTTTGGAAGTACGGGCTTCATTAATGTGGATGAATCTCTTAAAATTGATGAATATTGCATAAGTTGAGACGGAGAGCAGAATTAAAGGTTAGGAGCATCCTAGGCAGTAATTTAAGTAGATGCCCTTCTTAAAATTTCAATTAATATTTTTTTCCCATCAAATAAATAAATAAAAGCCATGTACATTATCATTTTTGCATAAGGATCATAATACATCATTAAGTTAGAGAAATTGGTATACAAAAGGATTAAAAATATTCTATAAAATTATCAAATAAGGACAAATAATAATCCATGGAGGGAGAGAATTAGTCACAGGGGGTGCTTAGAATGCAAAAAATACAATTTTGTATACAATCTTGGTTATTTGTCTTATTTACCAATATCAAGTAGGTGATGGGACTTAAAACTAAACGAAGCACCAATTTTTGTAAAAATATATCTTAGGTGGCTCCCATCATTTTGTGAAGAGTGGTATCAAGACCATGCCTACTAATTCTTCCATAAAAAGGAGACATTCCCCCTAAAACATTAGGAATAAATAATTAAATAATTATTACATTAAGTTGTACTTCTTTTTACTAGCTTGTTAGCATATGGATTTGCACGCATGCAAATGACATGCAATAGTGTGGGAACAAAGTCCCTCCTCAATGAAGGTGAGGTTGCCTTTATTGAAAACCAAAACTGTATTTACATTTGTACATTCAAAATTGTATGTGGGGGTGTTTTGGAACATCAATGGAAAGAAAAGTGAATGAGAGAGATGGAATGGAATGAATGAAAGGAATGGAAAGGAATGGATAAAAGGAACATGCAATAATTAGGTAAAAGCATAGCCTAATATTGCATGGAGAAGAACAATAAATAACTAACACAAATAAAACGGAGTTTGCATCAACTAAACGAGAATGAGTAAAAGGGAACACACGTGAGCAAGTAGATAATTAGAGCTTGATCATTGTGAACTAGAACAACATATTAGTAGCGTTGACAATAAGATCCAAGATAATATTTGTATGTAAGATTTAAACATCTAACATCTAATGAACATAAGAACATTAAATGTTACGAGAGATAATTAATGGGACACAAAATTCATATTTCATTAACTTCAAAATGTCTTCACAAAAAAACACAAAGTTTCTTTCCTGAAACAAAGCTTGCACAAAACAGTATTTTCTTCTCCTCTCTCAAAGTCACCCTTACAAATGAGCCCCTGACTTTCTTTTATAACCCAAAAGTTGGTTACAAAGTAGTTAGGGTTTACATGAACATTAAATATGGCATCTTAAATGACCTTGACTTTTTCAACCAACTTTTAAAAAGTAACTTGAAAAATAGAAACCACTTAAGTTATCAAAAATTTGCCAAAAGTGAGTTTAATAACACCACTTTATAACAAAAAGCAATGGGTACATGTGGACCCCACTTAAATGACTTGGACACACACATAGACATCCTAGTCAACAATGCGCCACCTAGATCAAGACACCTAGGATCAATGTCTTATCCATTGGGCTAAGAGTCCGTTTATCCCGACGCACGGGAATGAACTCATTGACCGTGCTCCGCAATCCTACAGATGACAAGAGAGTTGAGCTTAAAACTTGAGTAATTCATCCACCTCTCCATTTGAGCAACATCCTGGTGTGAGCAATTTTGTCTTTATTCGCATTCACATTCACAATTACACACAATTCTCCACATGCTCTGAATACCTTTCCACGGTGAATTCTTCATTTGTTGCGAGACCATAGTCGTTACGCCACCTTGGCTTATCAGAATCCAACTCCTGATCTTTTGCCATTGAGAAGCTCTTACAAGATTCGAGATTGCAATCCACTTCCTGGAGTTATGTCTTTCGTCTTTGTCACCATCCCGAAGTGTTGTCATTCTGATCTGCTCACGATCATCCAATTCGAGAACGCTCCAACTTTAAGAGATCGAGCGATGAAGTATCGTGCCCACTACTAAATGAGAGATGACAAGAACACTTTGGGAAGGCCGCATGACGCGCATGAGAGACCACTTCGGAAGAAGCACCGGAAGATGTTGACTCACTTTCGGTTGATATACGATCACGAAACCGGCTTACGCCGACGTGTCCCAAGTTGGTATCGTTGATGTTCTCATACTCTGAATGGAGTGCAAGGTGGGTAGAATGCCCTGGAACTCATACCGTAACACCGCTTTGTTTGGAGATGACATGATTGTGAAGACGCGACAAAAGCTTGATTTCTAGCTATTACTTCCAAACTTCAAAACGAAAAAAATTGCCTCTGAAACTACCCTAAGAAAAATAACAAATCTTGTTATGAGAAGCTCTCACTGGATGAGGGAGTCTATTAAGGTACCACAAGTTTTCATGTTAAAGGGTTTTTTCCCAATAAAATTCTTCAATCAAATATTAAAGGTCAAAGTTGACTCTTATGAAACTGTTAAGAAAATGCAGGTGTAAAATTGTGAAAATACCATTTGGTTTTAGCCTGGGAAAAATACCAAACATCACCCTGGGAATCTACAACTTGGCAAGGGAGCATATGAATGTGGGAGAATTCAAAAAACCAATTATTTTCTTCTGAAAATTATCCGAGTTCAAAATATCAGCCCTCAAAATCAATCTCCTGTGACAAGCTGAAAATTGTGCGCGCATCAAAATCATGCAAACTACATTTTATTTGACTCCGTAAAAAATATCAAACAAAATGATATGTACATTTGAATTTTCACAAAGAAGTACATGAATGTGGGAATAATTCAATGAACCAAATTTTTCTCTTGATGATCATCTAGACTTGAGATATGGATTCTCAAAGTAGGCCTCCGCTGCTGAAATCTGCAAGTGCACGGTAAAATCGAGTAAAGTGCATTTTATTTGGCTTCATGAAAAATACCAAACAAAGTGTTGTGCACTTGTAAATGAGTATGTAATCACCTTATCATGAGTAAGATCACGAGCAATGACTGGTTTTTCATGAGAATCATCCAACTTCGAGATATCGAACTCCGAAATTAATTACTTCATCGACACAACCAGCGGCACGTTCTTTCCGCATCTTATCATCTTCTTCATTAATTTTTTTTGTGCAAACGTGGTATTGTTTTAGACTGGGTGGGTTCTTCTTTTGGCGTGAGAAATCTTCCTCACGATGATGTGTGGCCCGTATTCTCCTTTCACCTGCCTGGTGAATGCGTGCGAGCTGCAAAAATGCCTAGGAACAACATGGGAGAATTGGAATTTTTTTGTTGAATCCACTTCTCCTTTTCAGCGTGAGTTTGGTCTTTATGAGATTTCTTTCTTGGCTAATGTGTGGGAGATCTCCTTTGGCTGTGTATACGTTGAAATTTGTTTATTTTTGGCTTTTTCCTTCAACGTGAACAATTGGTATATTTTATATGGCATGCGTGATCTTTTCCTTTCCCTAGAGAGCTCCTACATGCTTCTTTCGTATTGCAAACGTGGACAACTTCCTTTCTCTTCCACTCTTTCTTTTGCATGAAAAAATGTTTAAACTCCCGCCAAAGAAAACATGCCTGAAAACTTTTTTTTATTGCATGCATGCGTGGCAGTCTTGTTTTAGCGTGAATTGTTTTCTTTGAATGATTTCTACCTTCTTCACCTTAGCGTGGACCTATTGTGATGTTAGGTGTTGAACTTCTTCTCTTCTTTGGTTGCTTTATTACCTCCCATACGTGGCTTTCTTCTTGGTATTTTGGACTATTCTCTTATTTTGACCAATGCACTAGCAGTAGTATGGTATTTCTTGTGATCAGTCTGCATGGAAAATGTTCCTCTCCCTTTCCCTCTGCAATGTGTGTATCCCATGTTTCTGGGTGATGGATTGTCCAAGTACATGCGTGTGGGTTGTGTTGATTCTTGGATGAGTGTGTGATGAATCTTTTTGCGTCTTCTTTGTATTGAAATGCAAAAAACAGTTTAGCAATAGCACAAGCAGATTAATTAAATCGAGTATGGAAACTTCCTTCATTGAAAACTCAATTACTCTCATTCCCCTAAAAGAAATAAGAAACAAAACTTCTTCCAACTAGTTTCACGGGGAAATGGTTACGGGAATTAAAGAAGCTTCCCGTAACCATTTCCCCCTTCCGTTGAAATAATTGACTCCTCTTCCTTGGGTAGTGGCATTAATTGCCAGGAAAAAGGGAAAAAATATCAGTCATTTGCCAACAGAAATGGCAAGGCAGGCTGACAATCCCCATCCTATTTCCCCATGTGGGAGATCGAGATTTTTTGCCCATTTTCCAACCAGTTGGATTGGCAATCAGTAGAAGAAATCCCACAAGTGGGAAAATAAGAAGAATTTTCCAGGAAAGGGGAAATCTGGGTACGAGAAGCCAATTTGGCATCCCCGGCAATTGGAAGCGGAAGCTTAATTTTCCCCGACAATAAAGAAAAACTTGTCGATTGATTTTAATAAATATTATATTAATATTTATTTAATTAAAAACCCAAAAATAATAAAATTGATTTTATCAAATAAAGGGTAATAAATTAATTAATTATTAATGCAGTTTATGACCTGGTAGGAGGAGTTCTCACCGAAATGAACGAAATGAAGACCGGAACGATCACAAGAACGAGATGATCGCGATGAGGGTGATAAACACAGAAAAGAATACTTTTTAAAAATTCCAAAATTTTCTTGCTTATTAGTTTTGTGAAGTCAAAATTAGCTGATAACATAGCTACACCAATGACATTACAAAAAATACATGAGCTTTTCTAAGAAAAAATTACACACCTCAATTATCTATAGCTATATTAGAGAAAGAATAATAATACCAAGAAAATTGGATGAGCTTAAAAATATGCATATTTATTTTTACTTGCAAAAATATTATAGTATATTTTTATGTGTATGCATGAAATTTATATTACTCTATAATAATATCAATAAAAGGGTCAATTAATATTGACTTTAGGTAAAAAAAATATTAATATTAAATTCTAATAATAGCAAAAAAATGAAAAAAAATATATTTAGGCCCCCTTCATGTTGACGCCTTAGGCACTTGCCTAGTCTACCTAAGGCTTAATTCCCCCTTGTTGAGACGTCGAAGTGGAGGGATGGTATTTTGATCATGGATCTTATCTTGGTTGGCTGGTATGTTGATGTCGTGATGGTGTTAGTGCCTACAGAATAATGTGAGTTTTCCATACAAATTATATGTGTTCCTATTCAAATTGTTAGAGTGATGATGTTTATGTTCGGCACTCCCAAACCGAGATAATGGAAGATCCTGTGAGACTGGTTTCTCAGTTAACCATTAGACATTTAACATAATGCAATTGACTTGGATTCCCTCGTCTCGCTTTGGTTCTCGCATGTGCATGGTCATCTTACTCTATCCTTGCATTATTTTTAAGGTTCTAGTTTTCCTAAAATTTTAATGGAGTTGTTAATCAACTAAATAAGATTCATTTGTTTATGTAAATTAAACGAAACATGTTATTTGATAGCAATGACACCCCTGTTTTGTATGCAACTAGACCAATAATGATGAATGTAAACACTACACTCAATTACCTCATGTGATGGTTGGAAACACTACAATACTAGTTTTGGTTACAGAAACCACGCGGTTGGCGAGTTAAACATGAAACTTAGTGAAAACCACTTCTTGACGACCTTGTTTGATCTTAATAAATATTATTTTTCAATGAGATGCAAAACATCCCTACAAAACCCGAAATGAGAAAATCAAACTTTGGTCGTGTACCTTGTCATGAGGAGTGTTCAACCGAACCCCGGGTTGTTCCTCAAATGTCCGTTTAACCTTGTTTCAGTAATGCGTTTAGGAGCCCAATGGGCTAGTTCGCAATTTTAAACAACTGCTGAAAGTGAAAAATGTAGTTTGGTTTTGACCCGTTGTTTTGGCCCTGGGTGTCGAAACGGATTTTGGCTTCCGCATACCTCTAATATTTATATGAGACAATTGCTACAAACCCTCAGTTTGGAGAAAAACGTAAAAAAAAAAAAAAAAAACTAGTTTTCTAATAGGTTTTGTAGGTCTTGGGTCATTGGACAACTAGGTCGCTTGAGTGCATTTACGATCGATAGCTCTAGAAAGTCGAGCGCCATTTTAATCTTGTTTTCTAGTTTGGGGTTCTTACTGAGTGTTTCCCGTATATAGGGAATATGTAGGAATTTTTCCTTGTGTGTTTGAGTCTCAAAGATGGTTTTTTAATGTTAGTTTTGAACAACTTGTCTAAATTTGACGTTTTTGGAAACTTGTGACTAATTGGTGAAAATTTTCATATGAACTTATCCAAGAAAAATAACGATAAAATAACTTGTAAACATGAATACATGATTGTAGGAAACTATATTTAGACGTTTATTTGTTAAGAAACCGATTGTGGAAAAATTGTATTTTCTCTCTCTCTCTCGACTCTCTCATTGGTTTTGGAAACGAAATGAAATGGCATTGCATCTCTTACTCTCCTTTGAAATTCATTAAATATAGTTTCAATAGTGTTAGAAAACTCGTGAAAATTGTAAAGTTGCATGAATGTAGTTTGATGACATGTCATTTGTTGTGTTGACCATGCGGTGGTTGCAAAGTACGCTGATAAATAAAAGCATATGGTAGCATTGCTTTGGTGTGTTTTTTTGTTATATGGATTATCATAGAAATATACATGTAATGTTAAATAAATGTATCAGTATTATGTTATAATCATGAATGTTAATTATGGATTATGTTGTGATGAGTGAGATCTCGTAGTGTATTGGTATCTTGGGAAAATGGACATTCTATTTTAGGGGTGATTTTGATTATAAGTATATATCTGTTAATGGTGTAGATGTACATTTTAAGTAGAAATGAAATGAAAATGTTATAATTGTGATCTTATGTCAATGAAGTGATTTTGTATTCTTGCACGCGTTACTAAAATGCTTGAAACACTCAGAAGTAATGAAACTACCTTATTTATGAATGGTTATGGTTGACCACTTCTAGGAGGTTATTATTTTAAATGTTACCCAATTTATCCCAATCTATCAACCCTTAAGAAGGTTACCCTTGAGCATTGGGTTATTTGTGTGTCATCCTCCTTGTCAAGTTTAAGAGAAGTTTCGATCTTTATATAGCTCTCAAAAGGACTGTATTGTTGATATGCGTCTTAGTGTTAGAAATCACCTCTCTTCCTCCAAAATATGCCTTGAAACCAATCTTCTCATGTGTTCCTTTAGGATTAGTAGTACTTTTTAGGCATGTGTGTCAAAAAGAATTTCTTATGTTCGTGGAAGTATGTCTTTTATTGTAGTTAAGGGAGCAATACCCCTTTGTCACATGAGTGTCTCTGGGAAGGACCAATCTTTGTACGTGTATGGGATCTTAAGAGTAATAAGGAAGGTAATGTTTATTATTGAAATGTGATCAAGTATACTTTGGCAGACCACAAAGTGAGGGGGTACCTCACTTAGTACCTTTATTAAAATCCTAACTCTCTTACATGCGAGCGATATAAAATGGACACACAAGTGAAACTTAGAATTACCTTTTTACTTAGTTAGGCCTTCTTTTGTTATTGAAAGTTCTTATAAATTACTCTACGAGAGTTTGAGTATTCGAGCATCTTAATCTCTTGTCTAGAAAACAAAACTTATGGCACATAAATTTTTTTGGAATCAACACTAATTGAATATTGAACCATGGCAACTAAAATGGCGAGAAAATGTGATTTTAGGTGAAACAGAAACTCTAGTTTAGAGACCAAGATCTTAGAGACTCTCACATGTGCGATAAAATGTTTTGATCTATTATTGAGTTATGAAAATAATAGTAATAGAGAAAAGAACCAAATAAGTGTATTTGTTATAAGTTAGTTCTAAAATGAAATGAATATTGTGTAGCCATGTGAATGAGATTAAATGTTTGTTTGTTAAGTGCTTTGAAACCTTTAAGGAAAAAAATGGAATATGAATATGGCAAATATTTAACCATAAAAATGTAATATTGTGAAAAGTGCCAATTCGTGAAACTCGTGTTGTGTCATGTCATGGTTTCATTCTTGCTCGTGTATATAAGTGTGGTGTTGGTTTGCATCATGTGTCATCTTGCTAATTGCATGTCCTTCATGTTAGTGTAAACATTGCAAGTGGTGATGTACAATCTCTTGTGAGTCTTCTTGGTGTCGCATAGTTGTATCAAGAAAAATGTATGTCAAAAAACATTAGCCTAGTATTTTGGTCATGTGTTTGGGTCCCACATAATTGGGAGCTACAATCAACCTCTACTAAACCAATCCAAACATTGCACTACATAACCTCACAAGTACGAACAAACTCCAAGAATTTATCGTAGTGCGGGTGTCATTGTGTATGTAAATGCGAGTCAACCCCTTATTGTGCCTTTGTATCTCTTTATGAAAATAAGTACATATAAATAAAGTATGACATACCTTGTATGGTAGTAATACAATGATTTTTGATGCAAGAGCATCACCTTGTGTAAATAATCAAATTTTGGCTTTTCTAGTTATCATAGGTTTTGAAGGTCCATTTGGGTGGTCATGGTATGTGTCAAGTCCATTTGGACTCTTTTAGCATGTAATAAGTGGTATTTGGAAGTTTCCCTCCAAAACCACATTTCAAATATTTGAATTGTCTATAGTGTGTTAGAGGTTTAGGAGTTAGCATAGGTTGAATAAGTTTAATGTAAATGGGGTCATAAAACAATTATGACGCTTTGTACAAGGTCCTCATAAACCTCGCATGATCTTGTCTTACTATGGTTATGCTTACCATGGTGAGTTGGTTGGTTAAGACCCTAACTACCTCTCTTCACCTCATTAGCATGAGAAGTATTCAAATAGAGATGGAAAAGTGAGTTTTAAGAAGGTTTTGGAGAGAAGATAAGAATTTTCTAACATAGCTAAATGGATTAAGAAGCCTTGTATTATCCATGAAATTGATGAATCAAAGGACTTTCTTGAGCATCACTTCATGTCTTAATGAATGCATGTGATTTAATGAATGAATATTGTTTGGATATGACTTGATGAGTGTTATTACATGTGATTGAGGCATGTGCAAGATTATAGAGGATATGAGGGAGTGAGAACAAATAAATGAAGCTTGAGAGTCCATCAACATGGATAAAGCAAAGTGATAGTAAAGTATTTGAGGTAAGAAATTGCTGTTGTATTTAAAAACCCTTACATGAATGAATATAGAGTTAACATTTAAGAGCTATCTAAATTTTTATGATTAAAAGAAATAGACTAAGTACATGTGATTGTTACAAAATTCTAAGATAGTCAAAACATGGTTATACAGATCTTTACAAAACTAAGAAACTCAAGGTTAGATGCATTGAATGTATCACAATGTATTCCCACGTTAAAAGAAGATTCTCGAGAGTTTCACCAGGGTTTGTAGAGGTGTAAGGACCATTATAGAAGTTTTGACATTTGTGGCATAACACAATAAACCTATATTTACCCCCTTGCTCTATAGGCACGAGACCTAGGGTTTATATCAAGAATAAAAATGTATATCTTAAAATATATCCAAAAAACGTTATGATACTTGGAGAGCAAGGACTGACAAGGGTTTTGAAGTGCATGAGAAGTTTCAAGGTGTTTAGATAGGATTTGATAAGTTAAAAATAAAAAACATAGGCCTAACTGTGTATAGAAATCAGTTTGAGGATCTTAAGTGGAAGTTTGGTGAATTTACAAGACTTCTTTTTGTATATTTTATTAAACTTGTGTGATAAGTGTATGAAGACCTTTAGGAAGGAAAAATTGATTGATTAAAGTCTATGGAACGAGTCTAGGGCATTAAATGTGTAAAATACAATCTAGAATGTTTATACCTTGTTTGAGGGTTTGGCCTTGAAGAAGTTGATTGAATAAGTCGTCGATTCATTATCTTAAGTGTACGATATGCCACTATATGTATATGGGATTTTATTGAAGGTATGAAAGTGGTCTAGAAGGAAGCTCAAATTCTCAAAGGATGGAAAGTTCCAAAACTCGGTTCAAACCCTAACTTGTGCACAGTGTATCCCAAATTGAGCAATAAAAGTCTTGAAAGGAGTCTAAGATGTCCATATTAAGAAATGAAATTGGTTGGAACAAGTTAATATATGTTAAAGGATGTGGAAGTAACCCTGAGGAGTTGGTAAACAACAAGAATCTATTGAGTTAGAGAGAAAACTAAAGAAGGAAAGTCTTGGTTTAGTCAAGTAAAGATTTCCAATGTCTTACAATCCATGTCACTAAAGGTGAAGTGAAGAAACTAGTGTGAAAATTTGTAGGAGATAAATGAGGGAAGATCAAATCAATATTAGGAGAGTGGTTAAGGGTATGAAACCATAAGAAATGAGAGAACAAGGTTACAAGGTGTTAGGAAGAAGAAGAACCTAAATGATTAAATTTGTGATTATAGCATTATTAATGACAATAGGGTGAATGATCATTGAAAATAGCTTAAACAAGGAGAATATGAGTGATGTAAGGTGAATCCAAGGTGTAATCTAGTTGGAAAACAATAAAACCATAAGAACTTAATTAAAACCCTAATGAAGACCTAATTAGATCTATCCAAAAAGGAGAAATTGATTTGGAAGAGTTGTGTTAAGAGTTTAAAGATGAAATTCACTATGAAGCAAGAACTCCATAATGGGTATCAAGAAAACTAATTACTTCTTCATGAAAGCTTATGGTTTGTTCTAGACTACAATATTTGTGTGTTGGGAAGGCTACTAAATTAGGCCTAATTGTGAACGGTAAAAGGAGAATAAAAATGGATGGGCTTGGAGATATGAGCTAAAACTTTGGAATAAGCTTAACTATCATAAAGGGTGTTTGAAAAAGTTGACATTGAGAGATAATTCCCAGCAAAGAACTCTAGTCATCAAATTTTGTCATTTGGAAGGGCTACAAGCTTGTATGAAGGTCTAAATGGTGAATGGGAAAAATGATGGTTTGAAACTTTTTGAGGTGACTAATCATGTTTGTTAGATGCATTTGAGTAGGTGGAAAGTATCCTTAGCCATTGTATTAGTTATTTCGGGTATTTTGGGGTTTGATAGCAAATTTGGGCTTCTTAAGTAGTGTACATCTTGCATGGTTTTGGTGATATTGAATTATGATGAAAGCTAACTTTGTTGTGTATCCAAAAATTTGATTTTTTTGTCATCGTTTTGTGCTTCAAGTGCTAGATATTTCCCCTTTGTCCCTTTACAACTTTTCAATGCTTAATGTTAACTTTCTCTTACCGTGACTTGGCTCTAGGACCTTTAGAGGTATGTGGATGGGGAAGCTAGACTCTTAAACCTAGATCGAGTGCTTTATACCTAAGTGGTGGTTACTTTGAAATATTTTTGTTGTTTAAATAGGAAGGTTTAGGATATCCTTAAGTGTTTTAGGAATGCAATATGTAATAGATGTTCTTGAAAATGCTTGGTGAGCTCTTAAGTGCATTAAAATTTCTTATATAGGATTTTGGAGGTTAAATGTTTCATTAAGGCTTACCCACACGATAAAAAACAACCAATAAAACATATTCAAATTAAGGAAATATCCATTGAAGAGCATGAAATATGACCATACGGGTCGAGACCAAACCGTAGAATGGTATAGTCCCACGATTCATGATGTAAGGAATATTTTCATCAAGATGTCCGGGAGTAATGCATTGCTTTGGATAAATGCAACATAGTACATGAAAAACATAGAAATGCGTGTAGTTAAGAAATTCATTCAAGAGAGAGAAGGATATGTATTTTAGGATTAGGATGTATGTGTAAGTCATGGTGTAGGAAGAAATACAAACTTTTCATTTACAAAGGATAAGTTTTCATAGTTATGTGTCTACATTTACCCCCTTTAATTGTGAAATTAAAATTACATACTTAAAGGAAAAGATACATGAGTGTGCACATACACTTTATCTTTACTTATAGTTGTTATTGTGTTGGTGTTGGCATGTGGATGTGTGCGTAAGTTGTGGTGTAGGAACAAAGCCAAACTTGTCATTGCTAAAGGATAAGTTACCAAATTTATGTGTCTAAATTTCCCCCTTTTAAGTGTGAAATGAAAATTGCATACTTAAAGGAAAATATACATGAGTGTATACACACACTTTTTCCTTGCTCATAGTTATTGTTATTACATTTGTGTTGACACATTTCATGATTAAACCTATGACACAAAGTGTAGTCAATTTCTATAAAGAAATTGAAATGTAACTCAAATGTGAATCATATATTTGTAACTTTGAAAATTTTATTTTACATACTAAAGTGAATAGGTAAAGCATGAAAGGAATACACATGTTCACTTTTATGAGCAACAAGATCATGTTCTTATTTATTTGGAAATTTTGATTTATATTGATTTCTTGAAGGATTGGGGGTTTCAATCCCCAACTTTGTTGAATGATAAGCTAGAGTAAGAGAGGACTTGAGTGTGTTTGACCTAACACAAAGAGGATATGACCCATAGGACATTTATCCCAAAGATCCGCAAAATAAAGGAAGAATAATAGATTGTGTAGAAAGTTCGATATTTTCCCATACAAAATGTGAAGAAGGAAAAACAACCTACAATGTATCTAATAAATCTTATATCTTCCCACCACACTAACTACATTGTTGTAAATGGATCTAAGCCCAAGTGTAAAATATTAAAAATTTAAAAGGAATTTATGTGTGTCTCATGTTCCTATCGTTTATTATAATTAATGAATATTATATATGTTAATGTTTAATATAGAAAGAGGATAATGTCCATACCCCCATACCTCGTATCTCAAACTATATCGAATCATGTAGTAAAGGAATGAAATACTCACACCCCTGTATTTTATGGTGTGATGTAGTAAATTATATTTTTAACTATGTCATATGTCTATGAATTTGTACTAAAACCTCTAACTAACCGTGAAGATCTTAAAAATCAGAAAATTCCTATAAATCTTCCCTCATGACAAAAACACCCATATTGGACCATAATGTATGATGGTTTCATCGTTGGTGGAAGGTTCTATATTGTGCCAATTATGTTCCTTTTTGTATATAAAATTGTTTATGAGTATCTATGCCATGTATAAATATGTATCCAAGTCCTAAATTCTATATGTATCATAAATATGTGTGTAATACACCCAACTCAATGCCCCATCTTTTTAAGTATGTGAGATGTGCACATATAGTGCGACTCAAAAGAAATGATATGTACCCATTTCAAATATATATGATTATATGTGTTGGATTACATGGAGGGTTTTCTTTAGTGTCCACCATTGAGATCCTATTCCTAAAATTGGTGTGCATGGTAGAAACCATGGTGCACAAAGATAACAACATACAACAATCACAGTATAAATCATGTATAGTAGTAAAAAGGCTCGGATGAAAACAAGTATACCAATAATTTAACATATAATTAAACAAGCAATTTCATGTAAGATAGTCGGTGTCACAAGATAAGCATAGAAAAGGCCATAGTGAGGCTATATACCACATACATAGAAGCAAGCATACAAGTAATCACATATACAAGAATATAAGTAATGTCACATACATCAAATGCACAAATCCATAAAGTAGGGATGTAATTGTGTCACTAGGCATGGTATAACACCATTGGCCACATACATAGAGTCACACATATGAGCAATGAATCAAGTGAATCCTTCTTCGCTCCATTCTTGGATGCCCATTTTGCCCATTTACACCTTCTTGGTCATATTCCTCCTATAAATCATCTAATTTGGTTAATATCTCTCTTATTAGCTAAACATTCCTCCTTTTGACCATTCAGAATCTCCCTAGTTCTCTCTAGACCACTTCTATTGGCTTCCTAGGCTATCTATCAGTCACAATTGGTTATCCAGACCCCTCCTAACTCTCAATGAGTCTCTAATCACTTGCTAATCAAGTTTAACTAGCCTAAACCAATCTTAACTAAGCCTAAAGCATGTTTATCCTAATCTAATCCTAAAGTGCTTTTTAGACTTTAGTCCCACATGCACCCAAATTCCAAATTCTCCCAAGTGGAAAACTATAAATAGAAGGGTCACCCCTCCCATTCAGACTAACAACTTTACTCTCAAACACTTTGGAAAGGCATTAGAAACCATTTGTGATAGCTTTAAGCTATAGAACATTTGGATCTTGGCCATAATCCATTGTTAAGAGCTCCTCCATCTTGCATCCATCCATTCCAAATATAGTTAGTAAGGGAAGATCTAAATCTTGGCCATGTAGCCAACTTGGAGAGATCTCTTCACTATGTTTGGGAGTAAACAACACATAATTTGATTGCTTAGGATCTAAACTAGGTTCAATTTTAATAAGCTTTCATAGAGTAGAGAGTAGTATACATGTTAGTTTTTGATGTTTTTGTCAAAGTTATAATACTTTTATGTTAGTTTCTCTTGTTTAGCTCTAATCTGATGGTGCATGGTTGAGTTAGCAAAGCTTTGAGGTTCTTTAGCCTCACTCCATAGCTTTTGCAACTTTCCATTGCATACATTTGGCATGCCGGTGGGACACTTATGTCCATCCTCCATTAATGGAGGTCCTTTGAGTTCTTCAAAGTCATTTTCAAGTTTTTTTAGTTTAAATCACTTGTTATTTCCTCATTTCTATTTTAAACCTTGGATTAATGAACTCTATTTACATGCATTTGTGGGTTTAACATAGAAATAGGAAGCTTTGACTAACCAATAACTTGTTTGCTCTTAAAATTTTGAAAATCCATGTTTTTTGCAGGTTTTTACAAGGCACACGTAGGTGTTTTAAGGTGGCGTACACATTTGATAGCACGTGCGTCTCTCATCGGAAAGGCCACGTACCCATTTCGGTGTCCTTTTATGTTTTTTTAAAAATTTTCTCTATTGGACGCATCCATGTCATGTCTTTGTGTCTTGTGTCTGTCCATGTTCTCTGTCTCTCTGGATGCATCTGTGTAATTAATACCACTATGTAAAATTTTTACAGACTTTTTTACTTGGGCCGCATATCCATCGGTAGGAGCGTGTACCCACGTTGAAACCCTAGCGTACCTGTTGGATTAGGGCGTAGGTGTTGGTGACTATTTTGATTTTAATAGACCCACGTAGGTGTTGGTATAGGCGCGTACCCATTGGTTGGGGTGCGTACATGTCGGTTTGGAAAGCGAGGTGTTCTTGAAATCATAAAAAATTTTTACAAAAAAATTATTAGGTAAATATTCATGTTTTAGCATGTTTTTCGACATTTTTTGATGCAAGTTTCTAAAGGTTGATAGGTTTAAAAATAGGGCTAACTCTTTAAAATTTTCAGTTTGCATGATTAAGTGTTTTTCATTCCTTAGCTTAAATTAGGATTTGTAAAACATGCGTATGCTCTCTCCTCGCGCTTTCCAAAGTGATCTTGGAGATCAAAAGCACTTGCACAAAATCTATTTTTATGTTAAAAACACTTGCTTTTTAAAGGATAAAGTAACATTTTTATGTGCTTTTAGTAGGATTTCCACTTTGTGTATGCTCTTCCTTCGCGCCTTTGGGTGATCTTAGGAATCAAAAGCAAGTGTGAGTTCTCTTTTACCTCAATCATCGGCAAAACCAGAAAACTACTAACCAACTTGTTGTCTATAGAACCTAACGTTGGTCAAAGAAAGGTGTTAAGAATGAAGTGAAAACTTCTAATACACGTGTGTTTGCAGATTGCCAAATGGTGTGCCACTTTTGAAACCACATTAAGATTAAAAAAGATAAAAAAACACACCATATTCAACACACTATATTGTAGGTTTTGGAAAAGGGTAAGTCCCTCTCCGCTTAACTGGAACGTAACCCCTTTGGCATAACGCCTTAAGCTATAACAATGGGGGTGGTTCAGGAACCCCAAAGTAGTCCACCAGCTGAGTAACCTCGTGGATGAAATGGGAAGCGCCTCGCTTACCCACTTGACTAGTACGCCTTGTGAGTTAGAGTTACAAGTTGTCCGTATCGTGACCTTAGTAAAAGTACATGATGGATGCATTCATTGCCCACTGTACTTGAAGGGGGACAAAGCCGAGATACTCCCAAACTAGTCATTGTGTGATTTTTGGGTAAATCGCGCCTCGCTCTTAGACAACCTTGTAACACCTAGTTGAGAGAACTTATTAAGGAAACCATTTTGTCTGGAGGCCAACTTTACTAGTCCATTCGCGTCATTTTACCATCACAAAGTGATAACTTGTTTGGATTCAACATCTTGTTTTTTGAACACATGGTAACGAACCCATTCTAAGTTGGATCTAAGTGTTTTCATCACGAATTTAGACAAACGTATTACTTAGCTTAGCTTCCTTCTCATTTTTTAAATGAGGTGAAGCTCTGCCCAAAGTGAAACTAAGTCTATTTTCACATATTCTTGATCTACACCCATGCATTTGTACTTTCCATGTTGGAAGTCAAACAGAGGCATACTTTACGTGTCATGTTAAAGATTGTGCTAGCTACTTTTTGTACGTTTACACTCATCCATGTTTATGGATGGGGTGTTAAATGACTAAAGCGAGTGGGTACATTTTCACGTCTTTGGTAGTCCTACGATCTTGACTTTAGGATCTTCATCATTGTTATGGGTCGGTTTTGTCATTTTGTCTCTCCCTAGTTTGTCGATTTTTTCTTGCATTTTGGTCATTTAGTATTGGTATTTACATTGTCTCCCATTCTTTGGGCACGTAGTATAAATCCCTCTATTGTGGTTACGCACTTGCATTATCATAGACTTCTTGTTATACCTTCTACTTGATTTTAGTTTAGACGTCATCTGGGTCTCTTGATGAGTGTTGATACCACGTTATATATATCGCCATAATGTTGTCTTGATATCGACACCTTGCTTGCTTGGTTGAGATATCTGGATAGCGTTGTTACGATATGTCTAGTTGTGATGTCCACTTTTCAAAACACTTAGCTTTCATCGACACTCGAGTTAGTACTAGGTATACCTTGTGTGGAGGTCATGATTTGCTCCTTGTTGTTACTTACACCTTGTTCATTTCGAACTTGACGTAAGTATTGACATGGTGTGGATCATCTTTGCATTGGGCTGTCATTTTGCACACACATTTTACATAGGGAGTATTTCCTTATTGATTGGATTTGTGTTTCACACTTGCGTGATTGTTCCTTGTGATTATTCATTCAGAAAACTTATTTTCTAGGACAATCCTTTTTGATCTCATCGAGATTTCATCATCATGATGTCTATTTTCCTTAGACCTTCTTTGGAAAATCACACACGCATCTCCGTACATATTGAATGTCTAGTTGGCTGCCATTGTGCTACCCAAATCGGCATGGGGCCTTCTTCACTTTGAAGAAGTTTGATCACACTATCTAGGTCTAGACATTTGTGCTTAAATGACGCCAACAATGACTGACTATCGCGTGGTTCCTCATGCTTACGACAATGCGGAACCTAGGTTTAGGCATTCACATCAAAAGATACCCTTTACGACTAAACCTCGTTTGGTTCTTCGTGCTAGAATTCCCACTGGGTACCCTGTTCCCCACCTTCAGCTCATAGTCGGTGGTATGGTTTGGATGCTTCTGATCCAAATTATTATTCGGGTTCCCCCCACTCTTCTTCCGATTCAGATCCAAACTACCATTGGATTCCCACTCTTCTTCGGAAGATTCGGATCCCAACTATTGTTCGGATACCCATAGATCAAATCTTGAATCACGGTCCTCCCTTCCTTCAGGACCTTTATTCCAACTCACCTCAATGATGTCTTCCTCCTTTGAAGACTCGTGTGACTCCAAGTTCCATCGATCGAACATCTAATTTGGTTCTTGAGTCACGGTCCTCCCTTTCTTCGCAGGACCTCCTTCATCAGTCATCTCAATGACCTCTTCCTCCATCGAAGAGTTCCACGACTCGGGTTACCTCTAGTCACTCATCCAATTTGACTCCTACGTCGCAACTTAATGGATGGCTATGTGATCCTACTTTCCAACCTACATTACGTCGTCTTCTAGAAAAATGACCTAGGTCCAAATCCAAATCATCCATTCATGAAATGCCTGCCTCCAAGCCTACTTCCTCTCTTGAGTCATCTTCTTCTGTCAATCAATCTTCCCCGCTTAGTGGATCCATTTCTTCTAGTCAACCCCCATGGTCGAAGAACAACAACCTCTACTGATTGATTTATCTCAGGATAAAGGACCAATCAGACTACACGAAGATATCCCTTTAGAGGATTGCAAACAAGGTTTCTTTCTTGAACTCGATATATACGCTCGCGTATGGGGAGGAAGAGTTTGATTCCTTTTATCATAACATAGAGGAAGAGCCTAAGGTCATGGAACTTGATTCTTCTTCTGTTATTCCATCTTCACCTTCCTCTGAACATGATGAGATGTTGGGTCTAGCATTGATCCATGGCCTATCTTCTCATTTCCCAATCATTCCTTATCTATCATCATTCCTCAATCAAAATCTTGCCTTGGCTCACCTCCTGGTAGCCCATCGTCTTCTTCTATCTTGGGGCCACATCCTAGTAGCCCTCCATTTTCTACTTGTGGGTCACCTCCTGGTAGCCCATTACCTTCTATTCTTGGGCCACATCCTAGTAGCCCTTCATCTATTCTATCTATGGGACACCTCCGAGTAGCCCCTACTCATCGATACTTGGGCCACACCCTAGTAGTCCCTCACCCTCATCTTCTATTCTTGGACCATGTCCTCGTAGCCCAACTTCTTCCATCTTAGGGCCATATCCTAGCAGCCCTTCATCATCTTCTATCGGTGGCTCACCTCCTGGTAGCCCATCCTCTTCAATTCTTGGACCGTATCCTTTTCATCTATCACATCTTTCTTCTATCAATGTTTGTGGCAAGCCCACTACCATTTCTATCATTCCTTTCATCAATCATAAACGTTCACTTTCTTCTCCTTCTCGGGATCAGACAAGTCATGCGTCAGCTTATAAAAAACCCAAACAGGTTCATTATCAAGCTCAGGTCAAAACTTCCAAGAGCTCTAAAGCTCCCAACAAAGTAAATGATCTTAAGGTTAAAAATCAAACACGATTCAAGAACACACATCAACGTAACCATCAAGTATGGCAAAGTGCATAAACCTCTGGATAGGGAACTCAATCTCCCACATATGAAATCCATGTTTCAGGATAAATCGCAGTCATTTATTGAGTATGAGCTCACCATGATCATCGACATGGGAGATAACATGACTCTTGATAAACAATCACGCTTAGTCTCCCTTATTAAGGAAGTTGCAAACATCGTTGTTGGATCTTACCATGCAGAGTGACTTTTTGGTCCCACCTTTCCAAAAACTATCAAAAATCTAAAAATCAAAACAATGTAAAAATACAAAAACATGAGAAAACATTTCAAAGAAAAATCAAAGGTACAAAGATCAAACATTGCAATCAGGTATTGCGTACACATGGATGTTTTTCTTCCCTTTCTTTCTCTTCTTCTGCAAGTCTTCCTATCATTTTTATCCCTTCGGTGATCTTTTGGTTAGCCTATTCACATGCATTTTGTGACATTTATCTCTATGGTATCCATTTTGACCCTGGTCTTTTATCACCTTGGTAAATTAAAGAACGACTGACCTCTTAGAGATCCTATCACATTCAACATCTAATAAACTTGTTGCGAAGAAATTTTGGACATATTTGTTGACACTAGCCAATGTCATCATCACAATCACTTCCACCTCCTTCCATCAAGCCATTTGTGGTTCTTAACCCCTTGTCAAACAAGAGAGCTGAAATAAGTTTTTCAGAAAGCAAAAGAATCAAAATCAATCAAAATTCAAAAGCTAAAAGCTACAAAGAAAAAGAAAATTGATATATAACTCTCTCTTGGGGTATTTCCAATAATCTCTATCGGGGCTATATGGACACTGATTGGTAGTAGAGAAATGTTGTGATTAGAATCAAATGCATCTCCATCGGGGCTATGGATGCCTGGTGGCAGAGTGGAGCAATGTACGGCTATCCTTCCACCCTCCATTCACAAATCACCTTTCAAAATAAATCATTCCTACACATTGGCTAGGGTGTCTTCACTTGTTGTCTATTAAATCTTCCTTCAAGAGGTAATTTAATTCCACGTTCACACACTGGATCTCTATGAGTATGCAGGATTAGTATGTTACCAAGTGTCTTTTTTTGGACCTTGTTCAGACTCTTACTCTAGTCTATGTATCTTGTCTCACGATTTGTGCCTTTGGCTAATCACTTGTTTCATCGTGAGGCTTCTAAACTACATTCATATCACTCACATCATTCTTTTACTTCGTTCAGAACATCCATGTGTATAAGATTTCCTTTTTTGACATGTTTTACGGACACCTTTTTCCCCTTTCACAAAGACAATCATCTCCTTCCTTTCTATCATGTGCTTTTAGGCCAACTTACGTTGGGGCATCCTTGCTTCTTCCCAAGCAATTCATTGGTTTATGTTCATCATCATGTTGAACCTATCCATAATGGCCTTGGGTCCCACTTCTACACGTGAAGAGTTTTCCTTTGAATACCCCCACCTAATCATTGGGGAAATTTCACATCTTCACCTTCTTGCGCATGCACGTGGCCTTTTGCCCTTGTACATCCCATCTATCGCTAGGGGCATCCATGCTTCTTTGTCTTCCTATACATAGTTTCAGAAAACTTTTTCATTCAAATAAAAAAACATTCAAATAAAAAATCAAAAACATTCAAATATGTTTCAAAAACATTCAAATATGTTTCAAGAAACATCAAAAACAATATAAATCAGCTTACAAAATGTCGCTCTTTGGTTCTCACCTGTTCATGTGCGTGACTCATGGATCATCTTGATCTACCTCCATCAAGAAAAGCTAGGTTGCTTACTTTGTCTATACTCTGGGGCACAATGAGTTTTGGTACTGTTTCGTAGTGCACATTACTTTTCCATTGGACCGAAGTGTCCTCCATTATTCCCCCTCGCATGTATCT
The DNA here is from genome assembly GCA_018340775.1 of Taxus wallichiana var. yunnanensis. NCBI lineage: Eukaryota > Viridiplantae > Streptophyta > Pinopsida > Cupressales > Taxaceae > Taxus > Taxus wallichiana. Next base: position 392,841,168 of record CM031243.1, read on the forward strand.
TTGCTTGGGGCACCATCATTAACCCTTGTCGTTAATTGAATTTAGAATGAAGCTTGATGGAACTAAGCTTGATAACAAAAACATTGCATTATGTTTCTTTGTTAGGTTAGCTTGTTTACTTTCTCGTATTGCATTGCATTTTGTATGTTGCATGGAGTTAGGCATCTTTTACTTTCTCGTATTGCATTGCATTTTGTATGTTGCATGGAGTTAGTGTTTTTTTAGCAATGGACATTTGTTCGTATATGGCTTTTCATGTCATACTACACTTTTGTTCATTCTTTTTAATAAGGACCGATGATGAAGATCTCTAGCAATATGATGAAAAATAAAGTTGTTTAAAAGGCATTGGATGGATGTTAGCTCATTCCCCCTTCCTCATACTCCTTTTCTTCTATATCATGTTTCTTTTCTTCTTCATCACACTATTCTTTCTTTTGTTCTCTTTTTGTCATCTTTTCGATCGTCAATCAAGTTCTTCTATCACCCCATCGACAATCGAGGGGCATCCTTCATTCTACTCATTTTTTCTTCTATCCCTTCAAAATTTTCTACTTGTTTATGCTTGTCTACTTTCTTTGAAGTGACGTCACTTACGCCACCCCAAAGAGGGGCAAATGTAGACACCTAAAATATGCTTACACTTAGCATTTCATCCAATTCAACCGATTAACGATACTACGTTAATTCCCCATTCTTCGCTCCATTCTCGGATGCCCATTTACGACACCTTCTTGGTCGTATTCCTCCTATAAATCATCTAATTTGGTTAATATCTCTCTTATTAGCTAAACATTCCTCCTTTGACCATTCAGAATCTCCCTAGTTCTCTCTAGACCACTTCTATTGGCTTCCTAGGCTATCTATCAGTCACAATTGGTTATCCAGACCCCTCCTAACTCTCAATGAGTCTCTAATCACTTGCTAATCAAGTTTAACTAGCCTAAACCCTAGTTAACTAGCCTAAACCAATCTTAACTAAGCCTAAAGCATGTTTATCCTAATCTAATCCTAAAGTGCTTTTTAGACTTTAGTCCCACATGCACCCAAATTCCAAATTCTCCCAAGTGGAAAACTATAAATAGAAGGGTCACCCCTCCCATTCAGACTTACAACTTTACTCTCAAACACTTTGGAAAGGCATTAGAAACCATTTGTGATAGCTTTAAGCTATAGAACATTTGGATCTTGGCCATAATCCATTGTTAAGAGCTCCTCCATCTTGCATCCATCCATTCCAAATATAGTTAGTAAGGGAAGATCTAAATCTTGGCCATGTAGCCAACTTGGAGAGATCTCTTCACTATGTTTGGGAGTAAACAACACATAATTTGATTGCTTAGGATCTAAACTAGGTTCAATTTTAATAAGCTTTAGTATACATGTTAGTTTTGATGTTTTTGTCAAAGTTATAATACTTTTATGTTAGTTTCTCTTGTTTATCTCTAATACGATGGTGCTAATGGTTGAGTTAGCAAAATAGGTTCTTTAGCCTCACTCCATAGCTTTTACAACTTTCCATTGCATACATTTGGCATTCCATCCTCTCATTTTCTTCTATCCCTTCAAATTTTTCTAAAATCTTACTACTTTCTTTGAAGTCGTCGCATACGCCACCCCAAAGAGGGCAAATGTAGACACCTAAAATATTCTTCACTTAGCATTTCATCAATTCAACCGATTGACGACATTTTGTTAATCAACCCTTCTTCGCTCCATTCTTGGATGCCCATTTACGACACCTTCTTGGTCGTATTCCTCCTATAAATCATCTAATTTGGTTAATATCTCTCTTATTAGCTAAACATTCCTCCTTTCGACCATTCATAATCTTGTTAGTTCTCTAGACCACTTATATTGGCTTCCTAGGCTATCTAGCAGTCACAATTGGTTATCCAGACCCCTCCTAACTCTCAATGAGTCTCTAATCACTTGCTAATCAAGTTTAACTAGCCTAAACCCTAGTTAACTAGCCTAAACCAAGCTTAACTAAGCCTAAAGCATGTTTATCCTAATATAATCCTAAAGTGCTTTTTAGACTTTAGTCCCACATGCACCCAAATCCCAAACTCTCCCAAGTGGAAAACTATAAATAGAAGGCTCACCCCTCCCATTCAAACTAACAACTTTACTCTCAAACACTTTGGAAAGGCATTAGAAACCATTTTTGATAGCTTTAAGCTATAGAACATTTGGATATTGGCCATAATCCATTGTTAAGAGCTCCTCCATCTTGCATCCATCCATTCCAAATATAGTTAGTAAGGGAAGATCTAAATCTTGGCCATGTAGCCAAATTAGAGATATCTCTTCACTATGTTTGGGAGTAAACAACACATAATTTGATTACTTAGGATCTAAATTGTTATGTTTGTGGAGCATGTTTTCATGTTAGAGTTTGGTACACCTTCCATGTGTTACACTCAGATATTTTTATGGCAGTCCCACTCGCCGGTGAACGGGTCAAGGGGTTTAGGGGGTGAAGCCCCCATGGGGGCTCGAGGGTGAAGCCCCCGAAGCAAATTTTCATGGGTAGTTTATTAACCCATGGGTAATGAGTAACCATTATGGGCTATTTTTGGGCCCATGGTTTTTTGGTACCCATTGTTTGTAAAACCGTCTCTTCGGCTACCTATTGATGTACTTATAAATAGATGGACATACAATAGGATTTATATGAGTGTCTTTTGAGAAGGTGAATAGACTGTGAGAATTCGGGAGGGTTTGTTGAGTGTAGCTCCAAACAAGATCTGATTAATGTAATTGTGAAGACTGTTGGCTTGTAATAAAATCTGAGCAAGTGTTCTTGGTGGATGTAGCCCACATTGGGTGAACCATGTTAAATATTGTCTTCGTGTTTTGCATATTTCAATTTTACGTAATTCTATTCATACTTCTTATTATTACGATTCGAGGAATTATTTCGCATTAGATATTATTAATTCCTAACAATTAGTATCGAGATCCCTGGTTTGGTTTCTTTGAAGTGTTGAATCACGGGGAAAGTTTTTAGCTTGAGTGGGAGCTATGGCGAGATGATGGAAAATCTAGGGTTGATAAATTCAACGGGAAGAATTTCAATCTTTGGAAGATACGAAATGGAAGATTACCTTTATCAGAAGGATCTTTATATTCTGCTGTCTGAGAAGGTGAACAAACCCTCGAGCATGACATATGCGGAATGGGATTTGCTGGATAGGAAGGCACTTGGGACAATCCGGTTGTGTCTTACATCTTCGGTATTATTTAATGTTTCAAAGGAAAAGACTACAAAAGATCTAATGGATGCATTAGGGAAGTTATATGAAAAACCCTCTGCCTCTAACAAGATATTTTTAATGAAAAAGTTGTTTAATATGAAGATGTCTGAGAATAGTTCAGTAGCAGATCATTTAAATGATTTCAATACGGTTGTGAATATGCTAGCTTCGGTTACAATAGAATTTGATGAAGTTAGGGATTTATTAATTCTGTGCTCTTTACCTGAAAGTTGGAATAGCCTGGTAATGGCGGTAAGCAACTCGGTTCCAGCTAACTCAAAGTTGAAGTTTAAGGATGTTGTACGGGTGATTCTAAGTGAGGAAATGCGAAGAAAAAGCTCCGGGAATCTTCTACTTCAGGGAATGCTTTGACAGTGGAAACTAGAGGGAGACAGAAGAATAGAGGAAACCGTGGAAAATTGAAAGATCGGGAAAGGTCAAAATCCAAGAGCAAGATTGTATGTTGGAATTATGGAAAGTATGGGCATGCAAAGAAGGATTGTTGAGAGCTTTGGGATAAGAAGAAACAACAGGAAGAAAACAAGGAGGTAAATGTGGCATCGGGTAATGTATGCCAGGATGCTTTGATTCTTTCTTTGCATAATATTATTAAATCTTGGGTTTTAGATTCAGGGGCTTCTTTTCATGCTACTCCACATAGGCATTATTTTGTTGATTATGTTCAAGGGGATTTTGGGCATGTTTTTCTTGGTGATGATGAGCCTTGCAGTATAGTTGGAAAAGGTTCTGTTCAGGTTAAGATGCAGAATGGGAATACATGGCTATTGAAGGATGTCAGACATGTGCCTACATTAAGGAGAAATTTGATATCGACGGGGCAATTGGGAAGTGATGGTTGTACTGTGATATTTATAGCTGACTCTTGGAAGGTTACCAAGGATGCTCTTGTGGTGGTAAGAGGTAAGAAGGTTAGAACCTTGTATTTATCCACTAATAGTACTAATGATTGTAATCTTGTGGCTTTAGATGCAGATACAACATTATGGCACTATAGACTCGGTCATATGAGCCATAAGGGCATGGACATCATAAAGAAGAATTTGCCTGGATATATAGAAACAAGTTTGGATTTATGTGAGAAGCGTATATATGGGAAACAGAAGCGAGTAAGGTTTCTCAAGGTTGGACCTATGAAGAAAGAGAGTAAGTTAGAGCTGGTACATTTCGATGTGTGGGGCCACTGTATCATCTCTTGGGGGTTCAAGTTATTATGTTACTTTTATTGATGATGCAACAAGGAAATTTTAGGTTTATTGTATTAGAAACAAATCTGATGTATTTGATACTTTTGTTAAATGGAAAGCCTTGGTAGAGAATGAAACAGGTCTTAAGTTAAAATGTCTCAGGTCAGATAATGGAGGGGAGTATTGCAGCAATGAATTTGATGATTATTGTTTTAAGAATGGAATCCGCAGGTAAAAGATGGTTCCAAGAACCCCACAACAAAATGGGGTGTCAGAAAGGATGAACAGAACAATAATGGAACGTGCTAGGAGTATGAGGATACATGCAGGACTACCTCTTTATTTTTGGGTAGAAGCGGTGAGCACAGTTGTGTACTTGATAAACAGAGGACCCTCAAGTGCCTTGGATGGAGGCATACCTGAGGAGGCTTGGTATGGTAAGAAAGTCGATTACTCATTTCTTAGAGTCTTTGGATGTGAGGTGTTTGTTCATATTGACAAGGATGATAGGACCAAGTTAGAGGCTAAATTAGAAAAATGTACTTTTATTGGTTATGGTGGTGATGACTTTGGATTTAAATGTTGGAGTATTAAGGACAAGAAAATCATTGGTCTAGGGATGTGGTCTTTAATGAGAAAGTCATGTATAAGCAATAGTTGTAGGAAAACAGGGAAGAATCCAAGAAAGAATATGTAGTGGTAGAGGATCTTCCGGATGGGACATTGACCCATGAATCAGTTTAAGAACCTACTCAACAAGAACCCCAAACTCCTATAGTGATGAGGTCTTCTAGGGTAAGAAAAGAACCTGAACATTTTTCTCCTTCTCTTTATTATTTATTACTCACTGATAGTGGAGAGCCAGAGAGCTTTGATGAGGCAATGCAGGTATATGCCAGTAAGAAGTGGGAGCAAGCCATGGATGAGGAGCAAAAGTCTCTCATAGAGAACCGGACATGGAATTTGGTGAAGCTACAGGAAGACAAAAGAGCATTACGAGAACAAGTGGGTGTACAGAGTTAAAGAAAAGGAGGAAAGAAAATATATAAGGCCCGGTTGGTAGTCACGGGGTTTGCAGAAACAAGGTATAGATTTTGATGATATTTTTTCTCCTGTAGTAAAAATGACTTCTATCAGAACTATTCTTGGAATAGTGGTAGCAGAAGACTTGCACTTAGAACAGTTAGATGTAAAGACTGCATTTCTCCATGGTGATTTGGAGGAGGAGCTATATATGCAGCAGCCAGAAGGATATGAAGTCAAAGGTAAAGAGGAGATGGTGTGTAAACTAAAGAAGAGCTTGTATGGCCTGAAACAAGCTCCACGTCAATGGTATAAGAAGTTTGATAGCTTCATGATGGAGCAAGGTTATATTAGATGTCATTCTGACCATTGTGTGTATATAAAGAAATTTGAGGATGGAAGTTATATTATCCTGTGTTTGTATGTTGATGACATGTTGGTTGCAGGTAAAAACATGCAGGAAATAAAAGTACTCAAGAAATAGCTAAGTGAATCCTTTGATATGAAGGATTTTGGGGTAGCCAGACAAATCCTTGGTATGAGGATAACTCGGGATAGGAAGGAATGGAAGCTGACTTTATCTCAGGAAGAGTACATTAAGAAGGTATTAGATAGGTTTAACATGTAGGATGTTAAACCGGTTGGGACTCCTTTGGCAGGCCATTTTAAGTTATCAAAGGAGTAGTGTCCCAAGACAAAGCAGGAAAGAAACCATATGTCCAAGGTACCTTACTCATTAGCGATTGGCAGTTTGATGTATGCTATGGTGTGCACTAGGCCTGATATTGCCCATGCAGTGGGATATGTGAGTAGATTTATGAGTGATCCAGGTAAAGAGCATGTGACAAGCAAGAAAGTGGATTCTTCGGTATTTGAGAGGGACCATGGGGAAAGTTTTGTGCTACTACGGTGGATCGAGACACCACTTTACATGGTTATGTAGATTCATACATGGTGGAGATGTAGACAGATGTAGGAGGAGCACGATAGGTTATATTTACACTATAGGTGGGACAGCGGAGTGGATTTCATGACTACGAAGCTAATGGCTTTGTCAAACATGGAGGTTGAGTATGTTGCTGCCACAGAGGTAAGCAAAGAGATGATTTGGCTACAACAATTACTTAAGGAGTTGGGGCATAAGCAGGAGGAATGTAAGTTGCATAGTGATAGTCAGAGTGCTATACACCTAGCTAAGAACTTTGCTTTCCACTCTAGGATGAATCATATATAGTTAAGGTACCATTTCATTAGGACAACTTTGGAGGAAGAGAAGTTGAAGTTGGAGAAGATTCATACTAGTGAGAATCCTGCAGACATGATGACCAAGGTGGTCACAAGGGATAAACTAAATCTATGTTCAACTTTAGTTTGCCTTCGCGGATGACATTGAATGGTTGAGAAGCTTGCTCAGTGGAAATCAGTCTCCAAGTGGGAGATTGTTATGTTTGTGGAGCCTGTTTTCATGTTAGAGTTTGGTACACCTTGCATGTGTTACACTCGGATATTTTTACGGCGGTCCCGCTCGCCGGTGAATGGGTTAAGGGGGTTCATGGGGGTGAAGCCCCCCCGATGGGGGCTCGAGGGCGAAGCCCCCGAAGCAAATTTTCATGGGTGGTTTATTAACCCATGGGGTATGGTTTTTCTGCACCCATTGTTTTGTAAATCGCCTCTTTGACTACCTATTGATGTACTTATAAATAGATGGACATACAATATGATTTATATGAGTGTGTTTTGAGAAGGTGAATAGAGTGTGCAAATTCAAGTGCGAATTCGGGAGGGTTTGTTGAACGCAGCTCCAAACAAGATCTGATTATTGTAATTGTGAAGACGGTTGGCTTATAATAAAATCTGAGCAAGTGTTCTTGGTGGATGTAGCCCACATTGGGTGAACCACGTTAAATATTGTCTTCGTGTTTTGTATATTTCAATTTCTATAATTCTATTCATACTTCCTATTATTGTGATTTTGAGGAATTATTCCGCATTAGATATTATTAATTCCTAACATAAACTAGGTTCTATTTTAATAAGCTTTCATAGAGTAGAGAGTAGTATACATGTTAGTTTTTATGTTTTTGTCAAAGTTATAATACTTTTATGTTAGTTTCTCTTGTTTATCTCTAATCGATGGTGCATGGTTGAGTTAGCAAAGCTTTGAGGTTCTTTAGCCTCACTCCATAGCTTTTGCAACTTTCCATTGCATACACCTATCATCGTAAATCAATCTATGAACATCTTACATCAAGCTCAACATACTTGTGAAAACATGTGTGTAATATATATATATATATATATATATATATATATATATATATATATATATATAAACTAAAGGATAAACAATATATGAAAAGTAATAGGCTTGCAAATCAAGTCATACATAGGTCATGATTGTGTATTTTTTCAAATATTTGAATGTTTTCGTATGTCTACAATATATTTGTGTAAAAGGAAAGGTAAAAGTAAAATCTATCTTGTGATACTATCAAAAGGTAAGAAATGTGCAAACGAGATAATTACCCCTCTTTAAGGGGTATTTATTATGGGTAGGTAAAGTACCATGGTAATGGACAATGGGTCACTCCATGTCCCAATGATGCACTATTATAATTAGATCTACTATGAGTAGCTAATTGTTACACATTAGATTACTTGCTCACTAGAAAATTAGGTGGAGTAAATGGTTTCATATAAGATTTAATGCTTTGTGTAGCTTGATGATCTATAACTAAATGTTCAAAAATAAGTATTGTTTTTATTGAAATAATATCATTTGACATATTTAATTACTCATCGTCATTGTCATAGTAATTAGTATTTGATCCATCTTATTCTATGAATTGACTATCAATGTTAAATCAGAAAATCCTCAAAATTTGTCTGTGTATTTTCCCTAATTTGTGATTTTTTTTGCTATAAATATTTTTAGCCATGCATGAGTTTTCTTGGTCGAGCCTTTATTTCTCATCTTACTCTTTGTGTAATGTTTCTGTATTACTTTCTCAAGTGTAATGTATATTGTTTCCTTTTTGTGCAATAATGATGTAGTTCTTGCACCGAGATTGAATTTTCCGAAGGATGTATTACTTTCATATCCTCTTCATGAATAGATGGACTTTGTATGATCAAGTAAAGTTTTATTATTTAGTATTGCATTATCCTCATCGAGATAGATGTGCTAGCTTTAGTACCCATTTAAATTTAGGGACTTGAGATGACCTAATAGGAGAGGATTCACTCGATAGATATCACTTATAGGATGATGAGTAACTATTACATCTATGAAAGGACCCTCATGGGATATCAAAATCTATAAAGTTATGCCTCATAGAAGGATATGGAGATCTATCAAAATATTGTGTATCGAAAGAAATAATTCCCTCATGCTCAAGTTGTTGTATCTTTCCTTATAAAGAATAACAATCATCATTGTCACGATGACAATTGATTCCATGATAATAATAAATTTGTTTACCTTTGATCTTGTTGATATTATGAAGGGGATAATAATAATTAGGTTACAAATTGATTACCCACTTATTGAGAAACTCATATAGAATATCATGTGGTCTATCATTATTTTCAAACTAAAGAGGTGCTTTCTAATGTGGTTGCACTATTATTTGAGATTGATTACTTGGAACATAAAAAATTATTGCTTCTATATATGACTTTCATGCATCTTAGATTAATAGATGTATCGTATATATAATTTGTATCACATTACTTATCTTTAGCCTCGGATTGGATTTATCCTTATGTGTAAAAACATGATTGACATGGGTATGTAGCTGATTTCTTAAGTATGTAATATCATCCTTGAGTGATTTGATCTTGGTAGTCATATCTATAATTTGAATTTGAAAATAATTGGCAATGCTTAAATAGATCGTAGGATAGCCTTATAAAATTTGTCATTGTTATGATCATCTATTAATGAAGGATCCATAAGAGATGACCTAAGAGGGTGTTTTAAAAATTATCGTTGAAATTGTGATTCGCACATGATAAATTCATAAGGAATAAGGAAAGGCTAACATTAAATAGACTATAGCAGATATATCCAAGCATAAGGGGATTAAAGGCAAATAAGAGTAATCCCAAAGTTAAAACAATAGGTAGTTCCAAAAGTGATTTTTAGAAAAGTGATATTTTCCAAATTATTAAAATGAATATTTCTAAAAATTGAATATGAATTTTATGAAACCAAGAGATGTTTTTTAGGATATCAATATGATGAACAAAAATCACTAAGGGTTTTGCAAATAATTAAATATTTTTCCAATTGTGCCCTTATTAATAAAAATAGAGATTTTACGATTCTAAAAATTATGATAAACAAAAAAGGTTTTTGTTTAATTTAAAAACATAAAGAAAAACCTATTAGGGATTTGAAAATAGATTCATTTATTTTTTAGATATGCCACATAAGGTTTCATCAGAACTAGAAACCCTGTAAAGAGGCTCTAAGAGGAGAACCAAGATTGGAACCCTAAGTGGAATTTTGAAAACCAAATGTAGGGCATAAAAGGGTATAAATAAAAAGTATTTTTATTTCAAAACCTATGATATTGATAAATATGAAACTTTGGGGTTCGGGAAGGTTATGAAAGATTAAGCAAGAGTCTGGTTCACTAAATGTTTACACACTAAATAAATATATAAGTGTTTGTTATGGATTTGTTTCCTTATTTATTAAAATGTGTAAGGTTGTTACATGTAGTATATTTTGAATTAATTAATAAACATTAGCATACATAACATAATATAGCTTCTAATACAATGTGTGATATAGAAACGATGCAAAAATTAGTCAAAACATAAGGAGGTAAGAGTACTTAACATAAATAAAGAGGTACAAAGGTGGTTTGGGTGTGCAAATTTGTAATTATTTAGATATACTCCATCTTAGTTGTGTCCACAAAATAAACTAGTACGACATTATATAGGATCTATTGGGGTGTGTTATAGTTTGGTCTTGGGCTATAAGGTCTCATATGGAGATCTCTTAGGGTTATATAACTTCGGTGGTCATTGCTTTCCTAGAGATATTCTTCATTATATGATGTTATGGTTCACTATTTATGTGACACCTCATTACAGTAACCTATGTTAGATTAAAATGTATAGTAACTTTACTAGCACTTCCCGAACACAATTAGTTAACAAAAGGATAAATTCATGTGTGAGCGGAGTTAGATTGACCCTAGAGAGCAACCCCTATTGAACCAATCCATGTGTTGCACTACATCCCCTCATAAGTGGTAGAATACTCCATGTAGTTCTCCTAGTGTAGGTGCAATTGTGTATGCAAATATAAGCCAAACCATATTGTACCCTTGTGTCTCTTAACACAAAGAATAATAAACGTGACTATAGATGAAGTGTGATGTACCCTACATGGTAGAGATATAGTGTGTTATGATTCATATTCTAGATATATTCCCTTTGTCCCTTAAAACTTTAACAATGCTTCGTGTTGACTTTCTCTTTATATGAGTTAGCTCTAGGTTCTCTAGAGGCTTTTGGATGGTGAAAGTATACTCTTGAACTTACTTCTAGTGCTTCAAATTTGAGTGTGGTTGATCTTAAAGATGTGCTACTACTTTAGGATGGTTGAGGAGAGCCTCGAGTGCTTTAGAAATGTAATTTGAAATAGATGATCCTTATAATTTATCCAAATTTTAGGGGTTTTGGGATTAAAGTACATAATAACAATTATGTCATATGTAAATAATAAAACTATCTTTGAAAAGAGATGTATATTGCTTAGAAGACTGTGATTACAATAGTTATCTCTGTAAGGAGATGTGTGTCCTTCCCTTTCGGGTTACATATAATTATATACCTAATTATGGAAATATGAAGAGACATATAGAATAATTTGAATGTCACCAATCTCAAGGGAGACGAGGTGGTTCATCTTCCATGAATTACATATGCAAAAATTTCACATAGCTACTATTTTTAGATAACACTACAAATATTACATTTTGAGGCCTTTAGGAGTGGATTTTGGGGCTCAAAATTTTCCAAATGAAGTGTTGTAACTCTTCACCATATTCTACATGTTCTAATATTTCCAACACATTTTAAATAAAGTCAATCGAGTTACGAGAGAAAAGTTATAACTCTCGGAAGTTGCCTCTACTAGAATTGCTTCCTCGATTGTTGTCTAGATCAATAATACAAGGTGACTTCTTAAGTGTATTAGAATTTCTTATATAGGATTTAAATTTCACATTAAGGTTGACCCATAGGATAATAAATTACAATTAAAATATATTCAAATAGAGAGTAGGAAACAAGATTATACGGGTCAACCTAAACTATAGTATGGGTTTGTCCTCGCTCATATACTCTTTGACATGTAATTTGTGATGTTCAAGAAATATTTTGGGTAATATTTGTGGCAATAATGCAATTGAGCATGTGAATAAAATATATTTGTGTGTGGTTAATAAAGTCAAACAAGAGAGAGAAGGATATGTCAATTAGGATTAGGACATGTGTGCATGTCATAGTGTAGAACAAAGCCAAACTTGTCATTATTAAAGGATAAGTTTCAAAATTCATGTCTCTACTTACATGTCTTATATTATTGTGTAGTTTTCAAGAGGCTACCAATTAGTAGTCTCATAATATTTCTAGTAAAAATTTAATATGTCAACTATTTCATTGTAATTTTTAAAATGCATGTAATATGTCTCTTTATCGATCATCTAAAGTAACTTGTTTCCCTTTATTACATTTACCTTCAATAGTAACTTGAAGGAAATTTTAAAAATCCATCCATACGAGTATCAACATGAGGGTTTGGTACAATTTCAGGAGTAAAATGAGTCCCATCATGAGTAAACATTTTCACTCTTACATAAACTTTGTGATTTATCCAAGGGATTTTCACAAGAACGTCCAAATTATAATTTAACCTAACAGTTCATCTAGTTGGAGTCTTGGATCTATTTGATTTGGATGGCATAAAATATATAACATGTAAACATTAATGAGAAACCAACATCACACACAATAGTTAAGGCTAAAATATTGGAACAAATGAATACCACAAGCCCTTAGACAATCTAATATATTATCAAGAGGTAAGGGAACATCCTTATAAGTTACAAGCAATGCAATTTTACCAAAAGGGAAACCTGAAGTTTGGGTGTTCAAAAATGCATGGTTTTAGCAATAAGGGAAACCATAAATGTCAAATTTTTGATGCAAACCAAGTTCACTAATTTTAAATGTGGAAAATGGTGTTTCCACTAATAATGTAGAAAACTAACCATTTATAATCGCAATTAGGTTTTTACTAATATAGATAATAAATCATACCTAATTACAAATAAGTTATATTTTATGAGCATAAGATAAACCTTGAAATATTTATAACAATTGATATGCCTGGAAGAGACTATACATGGTAAAATGGAGATGAAAAAGGATTGACAAGAGGAATGCAAGTCAGTCGTGAGAAAACAATACTTGCTTCAAAGTGTGGAAAGTTGTACAAAACACAAAAAACCACATGAAAGTCAATAAAGACATGAGGAACATATGTCAATAAGATCCTAGATCTTATAACTAATGGATAAATATATTGGCACCTTAGAAATTAGCTATTCCCATATCCAAATTAGAAATCTACATAAACATAAGTTTTATATATTTCTACTATTTGAGTTAAAACTATAAAATATTTTACAATATTTCGAGTAGTTGAGTTAAATTTACAAAAGTTTGTACAAAACTTCTAATATCTAATTATAGCAATATTTTGATGATAAAGTGTTGAAAATAGAAGCTAAAGAAAACAATAATTAAAAGTTTAGAAATATTTAAACGATAAAATAATTAAGGAAATAGTAAATGTTGTTTTGTTTAAAATAAGAAAAATTAACAATCATCCTTTCTAATTAAACTTCAAAAAATAGACTACAATCATTTCAATAACAATGAAAAATCTGGGACATTTCATAATCTCAATGTCATTTAAATATCCTAAATAATAATGTCTTCCTAATGAAAATTTTTAGTTGAATTTAATGTTATAAATAGAATTGATGCAAGAATAAAAGATAATTTCAACAATAATTTAAAGGTAGGAACTCGGGAATAATGAATAATTTTATAGTTAAATTAACAAGTGGCAATTTAATTATAAACACTTTTAAAGTCAAGTGTTGTTGAGGATGAGCTAGATGCTACTTTTCAAAAGAGTATGAAGTAACAAAGGAGGATATGAGAAGGTGGATCAAGAATAACATACTCATCCCGTAACCAATCAACCATTATGTTAGTAAGAAGGCCACATCCATCATAGTGTCACCTCTATTGACATAATGATCATGATATATTGGGGTTTAGAAGCTATTATCATGATAATCCAAGCCAACCAACCAATGTGAGATTAATTATTTTCAATCATCGAAAATTTTAAAAGTTGTAAATTAATTCCTATATGAACCAAAGAGGCATTTCCAACTTGCAATAGTAAGGTAATTATACATGATAAATATTTTTATGAATGGAACTAAAAATTTATACATAATAATTAAAAGCTCCTAAATGTAGAAGTTTAAATTGACTTTAATTCTACAACAACAAAATAATTTAAAGATAGGACTTCTAGAATGGTTTAGGGAAAAAAACTGATTACATTGAGGGGTGGTGTAAACTTTACAAAAACAAAAAATAAAAAAAATAAAACAAAAAAGGAGTTGGAATTAATTCAAGCATTGAAGGAATATGTAAACACTCAAATTTAGTAATTTGCACTTTGGCAACCCTTGAATTGACTATGAGCTCTTACTATGATAAATAAAACTTCTTCATTCTCTCTTAGCACTCTTTGAGGTCGATTTTTTTACTTTTTTATCCTTGCACACTAACATGTTGATAAACTTTGAAAAAACAATGCACAAAATCCATAGACAAACATCAGTTCACAAGCTCCACACTTCACTAGGCACATTTTTCATTGTCAGTCAGACCGTACAAACTAATCATGACCACATATATGGTCCTTACCTACTTATATGGTCTTGGACCGACATGTCTTCCAACTGCACTTTCAAATTGACATATTTCTTTGGTTATTATACTTTATTTAGGTCCTCCTTTCTTAGATAAATCATCTACAAAACCTTAAATAAGAAATTAAACACTATCTCACTTATTAACCTATACTTCTTAAGGAAATGATCTAGATCACTCACTTCTTAGACTTGTAAAAGACATCCAAATATCCCTAAATCTCATAATTACACATCTATAGTCATTAGGGAATCACTCACAACGGGTCTCGAAGTTAAACAATAGGTCAAGACATCTATGTCTCTCATCTACAAGCACTCAAACATCCTCTCCACAAGTGTTTTAAAAAGAGCAAAGTCAAAGCAGGCATAGTAAAAAAAATTGCCAAATATTATTGATCTATCTAGATATAACATGATAGGTGAAGAATGACATGTGGTTTGAGGCCTCTTTGGGGTAGTTCCAATGTCGGTGGTGCACAAGGGTGCCCAAAACCCTTCTAATGTTTGTTTTGTAGGACTCCTCATCCACGGCTAGGGTTTGACATGATGACGAGTACATTTGGAGAGCCTCGCTACATGTATAACAACTACGATTTGAAAAGGACCAAAAAAAAACAAGAAAGTTTCGACCCAAAAGTTACAGAAGTTGATTAAGAGAAAGTCCAAAACCGTACATAAGAGACTAAACTGTACGATATGATCTTGACCCAGGAAGATGCATAGTTCTATTTTTAGTTACATAAAATATCAGATCTCTACAAAAATTATCAGAAATAATCTAAGTGCTTCTATACATATGTTTCATACATTCAATTGCATATTAGGCTAATTGGTGTATGCATATTTCTTTTTATCTAATTCAAGTCGTAAATCTGAATTAGTATTCATATCATAACATCTTTACAAGTTTTGTAATCAACTATAATCTAATCTACACATAACTAAATCGACCTAAAATTTAATTAAGGGTTAAACATTTTGGTGAACCCAATTTTGATCAAACCCTTCACCTAATCTAGGATATTCTTAGTTCCTTGTGTATTAGGCCTATTGATCTCTAAACCCCGGTTGATTTAGGGATTCTATTTAGATACATGATTATTCTTTTAGGGTTGTGATTTATGTTGTTTATCATTATGCCTACTTTTCGTGCTCACCCTACACTTGTTTTTACCTTGGCTCATAAATATTATGTCGACTTCGATGCATTCACCTCAACCAAAATGATCCCTACAACTTTTAAACCCAACTTGTTTTTAAAATTTGTGCTCCATGAGTTATGTCGCTAAATTAAATTTATTACCACACTCCTCAAGTCAACTAGTGCTAATGATCTAGCAATTGCACCTACTCCTATCCATGCATGTGTTATTTCTTATAATGATGATGATCTTAACACCACCCTTACTAAGAAAGGCCATGACATTTTTCCCCTTCTCTCCTCCTCATGTGGCACCACTTCATGTTGACTCCCTATCATCGTTGATTCTACTCCTAGAACGTTTCGATCATGATGTTTCAATTCCTCTTCGCTCTATTGATCCCACACGTGCTCTATTCATTAATGCCTTCTTCGCTATCATTTTTATCATGTTAAATCCCAAAGCTCAAATTATTACCTTGGCCAACATGATCGTGGTCTCCTTGATGATGATGAACAATAATTTGATCAATTATTGTAAGAACAAGCCCTCCAATATCAATCTTTTGCTCATATGTTTCCGATATAAACTCAAGAATGTTTTTTCATAACACCCCATGACATATATTGTTCCCACATTGATGGTACCTACCCCTTTGGGTGTACCTCATTTTTCAAAGCCAAATGTCTCTATTCTCATTCCTACAACTACAATTGTCACTACACATTCCATATCTACTCCTCATGGGTTGCATGTATCTTCTTCTAGCATGTAAGCTCTTGAATCCCTTGTTCATACTTTACAAGCAAAAATCTTACACATGTAACAAGGTGCATCTCGCTTCTTCTAATGTCACGGAATCCACATAGTTACTTCAAAATTCCCTCACACTTGAAGTGGTTTTATTATCATTACTACTTGGTTTTTGCTCCTAAATTTCCTATATATGATGGCAAAGGGGATCTGTTGAGAATCTTCACTCATTCCATGTTTCTTGCTTCAATTATGCTTCTAATGACATCTTGCTTACTAAGCATTTCCCCGAAGTCTTGAGGACTTCGCATTCACCGTAGTTTTACGCTCTCCCCACTCACTCTATGTATACATTTATTGCGTTATCAAATCTATTTTTGGCCCAATTCTCTATTAATATTGAGGACAAAAATTCTTATGCATAATTGGATCAAATACGATAAGGGTATACTAAACCTTTTAATTCCTATGTGTTGTGCTATAAGACCCTTCTCACTAAGATGAAAAATATCTTAGTTGATAATGAATTGTAAGACCTATTCACACAAAGCTTATTAGCCCCTTTATAAGATTCAATCATGTTTTATAAGTCATGATCTTTTGACCATCTATGTCACACCTTGAAAGAGTGTGAGGCTAAATTGTAACTATGAGAAAACTTAAGTATGTTGTTATCTCTCATACTGCATCTATGCTAAGTTTTCAAACAAATCCACATTTAAAAGCAAGCCCAATAATGTCAATCTTTTTTCTAAAGACGTTTTTAATGTTATCTCAAAGTTTGTTAAGCACCAACCACAAGCCATGTGTCATCAATTTATGTAGTTGTCAAGACCTCCTCACATTGTCTTGAAACAATTGCTTGAGTGCAATCTCATATCTCTCCCTCTAATGTTTGAGGTTGATATGAGTAGACCTCAAGGAAATAAGTTTAATTCTTATTCTCATCATGATTATCATCAATGTATCAGGCACTCTACAAAAAAAAATTTAACGCTTTGTCATGTTACTAAAGATCTTATTGATTGTAAGGGATGGGTCTATTGAACCTCAAATCCAATCAATGATAATTATAAATTAGAAATTTTCAATGATCAACTTCTTAAGCATGACACTACAAAATATTCTTCAGATGTACATAATGCCTATCTTGCAGTACCTCCTCCACCCTCTTATGATCACCCATTGGATGCAATTATTGGAAAAATTAATCTAACACTATCTCCTACTCCAATCATCACTTTCGATGACTCGATATAGATACTATGCTTCTTTTAGAAATGTTTCCTATTCCTATTTTTATCAACCATAAACTCATATGGTGTGTTTTGGTTGATTTGAATAATAAGGAAAATGTTTGTTCTCTCATGTTGCTTCAATCTTTGGGCATTTCCATGCAAAATATTGCACTTTATACCAATCCTCGCTACCTCCACATTATTATACTCATCACCGTTGGTGTTATTATTACATTAATTTCATCCTTGGTTTCATCTACTGTTAGTTTTTGTGCCTTAAGGTTAGGTCTCCCTTGGCTACGTACTCTTAACATCATTGCCTCAGTTATACATCAATGTGTTAAGCTTATCCAAAATCAATGGTTGTCATCATTAGATGTATTCGTTTTGAGGTTGCCCCTAAAGCATACATAGTTCTCCTTCTACATTTCATGTCTTGATCCTATAGATAGCTCTTTGGTTGCACACAATGTCTCTCATGGCCCTAGAACTTCTATGTTACTCCATAGGCCAATACTCATATACTCTATTTATATTTCGTGGATTCTCCTAGACCTTTGTCACACACACTTATTCTCCCATTTTTTATCCTCTTAGGTCTTCTATTAGGCCTTTGATTACACACTCTACATCTCATAACTCTCGGGCTCTTTATAGTATTATTTCTCACTTCTCTCACTCCCCTAGAGTCTTACATCGGTCCTCAAGTGCACATAATACCTCCATAGATTCTTGATACCCTCCCAAGGTGGCTTTCACACTCATTGATCTAGTCCATTGCATCAAACACTTGCTATGTGCATTTTAGACTACATCTACTATGCCTTATTTCAAATATGTTATTATAATAATCCCAATCACATTTACATCACCACCGAGGCCTGAATATCCATCTTCTATAGTATATATTTCACCTCCTTTCAAGGTTTTCATTAGACATCTTTCTTGATACCCATCCATGTTATACATATCTATGCATTATGAAAGTACAAAAGTATTCATATATTTACAAAAATACAAAATCAAGACCTATACACTTTACTTACATTGTTATCACTTTACATTACACATGTTATTGGTTTACTTTGGTTTGATAGATAACATGTCCTATCACACACACACACACACACACATTCACTTAGTATATTGAGATGGATGCATGACACAAAGATCGATATATGCTTATATGAGCACTTGAATGTTTGAATGTTTACATTCTCATCATTTGGGGCAATCCCTCCACATCCTACAAGTGTTATTGTTCCATTATAGTTCATTTACACTTCCTCATTCATACTCAATTATATACATTATGTACTTGTTACATTTCAGACTAATATGACTAACACATGTGTCTTGTGTAGTGTTAGAATCTATTATTTTTCATATTTCACTCATGTTGGCTACTACATCCTATTATCATGTTCTGAAACTCTTGTTTCCTGCATACTTGTTTGTGTGTGTGTGTTATTGCTTGCTTATTTTAATTTCTTGTGGCCTATGTATCTTGATTTTCTTGTGACATCGTGGGTGTCCCATGTTTGTGGCATCATGCCTATCTTGTTTGAAAATTGTTTTCTCTTGTTTGTAGGTCTATGTGCCTTGATTGTCTTGCGACACTTTGGGTGTTCTATGTTTGTAAGCCTAAATCCCCCTTTGTATGATTTTTATGACTTTGATTGTGTTGTCTTACATGTGTCATTTCTCTTGGTTGCTTTAGTTTCTACTATCATTGTTTATCGCTAGCATTATCTTTGTTGTGCACAATGGTTTCCACCATTCGGAAACACCTTTCCATTTGTAGGCATAGGTTCTCCAAGTTGTCCACCTCTTTAGAAGTCTTCATAGCTTCTTGGACATCTCCTTCAACAATACATACCTATTCTTTTTATCCACAAGTTCAAAATGGTTTTCATATATGCCTAAAAAGAGGGGGTGTGTATTCAGATTTATTCTACATTTTTAGCAAATACATACATAATTTTATGGGTAGATGTAGGTAAAGACAAGGTACATGCACCCAAAAATGCAAGCATACACAAAATTTTAGCAAAATAGCACAAGGTCAAAATCCTACACTTTGGTCATAATTGTATGGTACAGTCTTGACCCCCCACACATTTTTTACCATGGGAAATTTTAACAATTTTTTTAGCATTTTCATATTTTCACTGTGTATGCGGGTTTTCTACAAATTTTTACATGTAGATTACTTAGTTCATATCAATACGAGGGGCATGAAAAATTTCATTCATTCTTCGCACCAACACTTAATGTAAAGATCAGTTTTAAGAACCTTGGGGCATGAATATTCTTCTTAGTTCTATGTTTTTAACACACTTTTATCATACTCGGTTATTAAACATATGGGGAGAGTTTGGGAAATTGATTCTCTTTTGTACTATATGTCCTTATTTGCAAAGTTGGGTTTAGACCCATCTACAACAAAGTGTGATCCTTGGGATTATGGAAGGCATCTAAGTAGTTAAGAGATTTGTGGGTAGGCTTTCCTCTCCTATTACACTTAAAGGGGAAGATATCATAGTTGTTGAATAACTTTGGTACACATGAGTATTTTCCTTTGCACAAGTGCATTGGTACATATTTCTTCTTCTCTTGCACATTTTCGTGTTTGGTTGATGCATCTAGAACTCCGGTTTCTCCTCAACATTGATTGGGAACCGATCATTCCCAATCCTCAAAAAATCTAGGTAAATACACATCTCCAAACATAAACAAAACATGAGAAAATAGGTGTACTTTTTCCTTATTTACATATTGTTGGCTAGATTTTTACGCACGAGTTGAAAACCTAGAAAGACATGAGATAAATCTCCCTCATTTACCAAATGAGGCTCCGTGTAATATTTTGTCAATTATATTTCCTAATATCTATCTATTGGTTTTACTCTAATGCGTAGCTCATGTACCATAGCTAGGCAATTTTACAACAAGTAAGCAATCTGTAAGAACTGTATATATGCGTAAGAGGGAAATAATTGAATGTGAGTGGAAAAGAAATAAGATGTGTAACCTAACCAATAGTTGATGAGTTGGTCACATGGACATAGACAAAACAAATAGATCTTGAAATATAGAATTTAAAGAAAAGGAAAGTTTCAGATCCAGATCTAAGATAACACAAAGTTTATGCAAAGATCTGTACAAAAATAAGAAACAAATACACCGTTGACACAAAGTTCTCTGGAAATCTACCTTATTTCAATTCCTTAGCTTTTAGAAAAATATCAAGGGTTTTAGCTCAAAGTCTGGAACACAAGAATGTTGATTACAAATTTTGATCCTTTTACCCGTAGGTTCTTCCTTCATTTATAGTGTGTGAAGGGGAAATTACAAATGGGGAACTACAACTGAACTAGAACATGAAGAAGTAATAAAGGGAACATATGACAATCATTCTCCTAGAATTCCTCTCTAAGTGACATGCATCAGGAGATTAAGCCAAAGTTGTGCACATCTGCCACTTATCATTTTGAATAACTTAAAGTAATGGTTTTTAAACCAATAACTTTAATCTTACAATTTCACCCGGATACATAAGAAATAAGAGAAGGAAGAAGAGAAGAAAGAAGATCTACCAGTTATAACACTTTATGCTTTCTTTTTTGCTCGATATTGAATATACTTGTCAAACATGTAATTCAACATCTTCCCATATGTTTTAACAATAGCCTCTCTCTCGGTCCTGAACCAGAACAACCCTCTAGAAAAAGCAGCAGTGTTAGCCTTTACCTTCTTTAAACCAGGCCCACACTCCTCAACATTTTCCTAAAGCTTTATGAGTTTGCTAATTGAATCTATCGTGAAAGGCATGACGGATTCATCAATATTCTTCTGTACAACCAGAATAAATTCCTCATGGGAATTAGGTAATTCATTTGGAATGCTCTCTGGAACTTCTCCCATCTCATTTTCCAGCAACTGCATCCTTTTCAGCATAAGCTTGAGGATCTCTATGTGGAAGGAAACTAAAATTTCTAACTGCTTCCCCCTTTCTATTAATCCAGTAGGTAAAATTGCTCTACAATTAGCACATCCTCTAGCAATGAATGTATCTTAGCTAAAGTATCCAAATGACTTTCAACAACTATGTTGAATCTTCTATCTTTGTCATTAGTTCCTTTATTTGAGATCTTTCGCCATGTGCATATTCTCCAATTCGGTTGGTATTCTTTTGAACTTGAGAAGCTTGGTGAATTATTTGCTCTTTCTATTGAGCAATAGCTTTGATCACGGTCCCCTACATCTTCCACCTCTTTAATCATATGATTACTCACTGCTCTTGTGCTAAAATTGACCGAGAGAAAGATTTGGCAACCTTAGCAATAATCTCACACAATTGGGAAATCTACTCTTGAAGTTTGGATTTCTCTACCTTCCCTTGTAATTGGATCAATTTGTGCAGATCTAGAAAATTCTTCATATTCAGAAGATATATTTAATGTACATGACATTTATTTGAGCACTTGTGATGAATACCTACAATTTATTCAGACAAAGATGGAGTCCATGGCATGAATACTTAATTTTTATCACAAAACTCGCATATAAAGTCTCTACCCTAAAATTTGAGGTTTTGTTGGCATGTAAAGCAAGTAAAAATATTATTTAATTCACTGGGCACATATACCAATATGCGGAAACTCAGAATGAAAAAATTAGGCTATTCCAACCCTAGGCACCAAAAGCTGGAAGCTTCTGACAAAGTGGAAAATACTTATTAATGCAACATCCCCTTCATTTGGCGCTAAAACTCGTCTGGGACTGCAATCTTCATCAAAAAGAAATAATTGCTTCTCCTTTATGGCATCCCATGCTTATATAGCTTTGTGCTTGCTATTTTTAATAATTGCCTTCTCTATTTCTGGCAATTTAATTAATTAAAAGCCAAGTCTATTCATCCAATTTGGGCGCCCAAGTATGCATGCTTCTGGAGGCTTTTATAAATTTATTTTATTTATTTTTAGCATGCATCCATGACTTATCTTTAGCTCACCCTCTTGCATTGACTTTCCTTCCATTCATGGTGCCAAAATTAGGTAGAGAAGCTATTAATAAATATTATTAAAAGCATTGTTTAATGCCAAAATGGGTCACACTTTTTGGCAAGGGTGAGTGCTAAAAATAAGAAGTCAACTTGATGGGAATTTCCACCCTGCACTGCAGCTCCAAAAATCCCCTCTTCCACTTAAGTGACTTTGACTTCATCATGGGAATTTTCACTGCGTTGCAGTAAGAAATCCCCATCTTCCATCCTCCTCGGAAATTCCCAAAAAGTGCAAACTTAGATCTATTTATCCTAAAAGTACGATTTTCTCAGAGAGGCTTTTATGCTTAAATTCATCTTTTTATGCAACTTAAAGAATTTTTGCACTAACCGAGATTGATTCCTTCCACTTAGATTTGTTGACGATTTTCCTAGGAGGATGATGCTTAAACATCCATATGTTCTCCGAGAGGCAATAAAACATAGGCTATACAAACAGCTATACACATGACGGATCAATGGGAATTATATAGATAGACCATGGAGAAAACCGAAAACAAAAGCAAAATAAATAAATGAAAAATGAAAAATGTTGCTAGAAGTTGTAGAAAAGAACTCGAATTCATTCTGGTGAAAGATCTCTTTGAGATGTGGGGATACGGCATGGAAAACTTCAATGGGGTTCAACCGAGCACAATTTACTTGAAACGGGCTTTATTTATCAAATAAATAATTAAATAAAATTCCATGAGCACAAAACTCGGCAGAGGATAAAATGAGTTTGAACATCTAGGTATTTATCAAAATTGGCTCGTATGATTCACTCGGGAATATCTTAGTGTAATAGAGACATCTTCAAGAATAGAAACACAAAAAGACTCATTATTTTAAAAGAACAAAAATTTTAAACATGGGGTGATTTCATATTTCAGTGGTAAAACTGGAGACACCAGTCGGCTCCATCTGTGGACATCTTTGCCTCTGTCAAAATGACAAGAGTAAAGATGAGATCCCAGCATCTCTGGTTTCATATCTTGTCCATTGGGCTTGGGGTCAGGCAAACAAAAACAACACAACACCGAAAAACAAAGAAAAATAGACAAATTTTTATTTATATACATACAAGTTTTACCCTGCTCTTTTATGTCTGGAAAAGCTTCAAGTGTTGCCCATTGAAGGGCAACAGAAATTCAACTCCATCTTGATGAGCAAGAATGAAGTTATCCGTCCCGGTAATCTTCTTGATCACAAAAGTTCCTTTCCAAAGTGAATCAAATTTCACGTGCATGCCTTTTGTTTCTCGTCTTTTGTCCCATAAAAGGACCCAGTCGCCGATCTCAAACTTTCTTTCCTGGCCTTTTTATCGAAGATCACCTTCACCTTCCTCTGATGTTCTGACAATCTATCGGCCACTTGAACCTGCACTTCTCATAATTCCGTCAGATACATTATCCTTTTTCAATGACATCGGTGAATGTGGCATCCTCCAAAGCTTTAGAAAGTTGTAAAGTAGGCAATTCCAAGGTAAGAGGTAGCTCTGCATCTCTCCCATATAACAACTGAAAGGGGACATGCCTGTAGTTGTCTTTGGTGTGATCCTATCAGCCCATAGTGCATTAAACAACTTTTTGTGCCAAGTTCTTTGATTTTTAGTCACTAATTTCCACATGATAGTCACCAGATTCTTATTGTTTGATTCAACTTGACCATTTCCTTATGGATTGTAATTAGAGGAATGCACTAGCTGGATCCCATGCGTGTATTAAAACTTGACCAGCTCTTCGAAGACAAATTAGGAGCGTTGTCTGCTACTATTTTTGGGCACGCCAAACCTTATGACAATATTTTCTTTTATAAAATTACACACTTCTGCGGAAGTGGAATTTTTACGGGAATGGCTTCTACCCACTTACTGAAATAATCAGTAGCCATTAGGATGTAATGATGGCTAATGGAAGCCGGGTTAAGCATACCAATGAAATCCATGCCCCACTGCTGGAAAGGCTCTTCAATCACAACTGGTTTCAAAGGTAATGCGGAAATTTTACACGTCCAACAAAGTGTTGGCATGCTTGGCATTTAGATACCCATTCTGCAGTATCTTGGAAAAGTGTGGGCCAGTAATACCTTGCTCGAGAGGATCTTGTGAGTAGTGACTCGGGCTGAGAAATGACCACCACAAGCCATATTATGAAATTGTTTTAAAAGTTGATCATGTTGAGCTTTATCCACACATCTAAGAAATACCCTGTCAATTCCTCTCTTATATAGACCATTATCCCAAAGGACAAAGTCCCTAGACTTTAGTTTAACAAAGTACACTTTTCTTTTCAAGAAAGTTGATCGGGCATTCTCCATGAGTCAAGAAAAGGCAATGCTATTGTACACCATTCATCCACTAGATCTATAAAAAGAACCATAGGCAAAATTTCACCTACTTATGGATCTGTTGTCTTCACCTCAATCATTAATTCACACAAACCTCTTCCTTGAACTAGCTTTATGGGATTTATATCCAAGTCATATTCTTGCACCTTATTGACCCACGTGCCTCTTAATATCCCTAGCTCTTATTGAGTAAGGATAGATTTTACCGCAGTATCTGGAACCAAGACCATAGTATGTGAAGCAAGAATATAATACATGAATGCCTTACATGCTTTTACCACTGAATATACATGTTTTCCATGGGAGTGTATTTCAACTCGTAAGCTTTTAAAGGCATGCTCATGAAAGCAATCGAAGCTTCTACATCCTCTTGATTTTTCTGCATCAAGATTGCTGACATTGTGTGTTTGGAGGAATAATAGTAAATAATAAATTCTTTACTAAAGTCAGGTGAAACCAAGATTGGGGCTTTTGACAAGGCCTCTTTAATTTTCTCGAATGCTTCCTTCCCTTCGCTGCTCCATTTGAAATCTTGTGTCTTCTTCATCATATTTGAGATATGATGGGTTAATTCAGCAAAGTTAGGGATGAATCTTCTGAGAAAATTTACTTTACCAAAGAAAGAGTGAACCCCCTTTTTAGATGTTGGCAATGGTAAATTCTGAATAGATTTGACACACTCGGGATCTATCTTGGTTCCTTCCTTTGAGACGATATGCCCTAGTATCTTTCCTTCTGTTACAATAAAGATAGATTTCTTAGGATTTAGAGAAATACCATGTTTGCGGCATTGGATGAAGACCTCCTCAAGATCTAAGATGTGCTTGCTTCTTTCCTTGGAAAAGACTATTAAATCATCAAGGTATACTACTATGCTTTTATCCTTGAGATGAGCAAATGCCAAATCCATAGCTCTTTGAAATGTGGCTCCAGATTGATCAAACCGAAAGGCATTTTTGATAAGCAAAAGTTCCCCAAGGTGTAATGAATGTTGTCTTATATTGATCTTCTTCAGCCACCTTGACTTGGTTATAGCCTGAGAAACCATCAAGCATGGACAACATTTCAGATCCAGTGACAACCTGCAGAGTGTGGTCCATGATGGGGATGGGGTAGTTGTCTTTTAATGAGGCTTGATTGAGATTGTGAAAATCAACGCACAATCTAATCTCACCGCTTTTCTTTCTCATGAGAACTATATTGGCCAACCATTCGAGTCCCAAGTCTCTCCAAAAGTATCTAAGTGCTTCTATACATTCATTTCATGCTTTCAATTGTATATTAGGTTGATTGGTTTGTGCGTATTTCTTTTTATTTAATCCAAGATGTAAATTTGAAATAGTATTCATATTGTAAAATCTTTGCAAGTTCTATAATCAAATTTAATATAATCTAATCCTAATTAGATTAACCTAAAAATAATTATAAGGGTTAAAGAAAATACAAGGATTTGATAAGTATTAAGTGTAGATATTATTAGGGAGTGAACTATGAGATATCGTAAAGCGTATTAGTTATATATGAAAAAAACACCTGGAAACTTGTTGATCTTCCACCAAGGAAAAAGGTTCAGTTATGCGCATACTGAAATGGGTCTACAAGATTAAGTAAAAATATAATTGTAGTTTTGAGAAGTATGAGGCAATACTTGTAGACACCCCAAAATCACTCAATTATTCCCAGTATTTTCCTAGTGCATCATGTTTTTCATCCTTGTCATGATTGATTAATTAAATTGATTAATCATACACATTACACCCTTTGGATTAATTAAATTAATCCTTAGTACCCCTTTAGTTAGTTAATTATCATTTATTAATTAAATGATTAATTAATTAGTGTGCACATCATAGTCATCTGCTACTCATATTCTCGGTTAACAACCACTTGGACTCTACTTCACGAGTCCCGGTAATTCACGGGTTCTGAATCCCATAAAGATGGGGGCAATTCAATTGCACGTACAACCACCCTTCTGGATGCAACTTCTGCAATTAAATCCCTTTACTTGCCCCTAAATGGCATTTAACCTCTCGAAATGTTGCAACTTTAATTCAGATAAAATTTAAAACCAAGCATATAATTGACTATTAAGAGGTTTCAAACCATAACTTATCATTGTCTTTACATAAGAGGGTCATCTATAAGCCTATAATGGCTAAAATTGTTATAAGTTGCTCAATCCTTGTCTAATATGTCAAATATCTCTCAAAATGGCCTTACCAAGCATTTTCCCATATTCACTCTACATATACACCTCATTCTACATCTAATAATCCCTTCAAATGACTCAAAAAGGAAGAAACTATCACTTTGTCTAATTTCACCAATTTGGTCAACCTTTAATTTGTCTAGCTTTTGGCTTTATGATGAACTTCTTGGTCTTTTGGATTCTTAACTCTTCTAACTCCTCTCTCTATGTTCATACACTCACATCATTATTAGATTCAATGAAGAAATGCATTCAAAACTTCAAAACTCCACCCTATTCTTCCTTTTACAAAATTGCCCCTATAAACCCCTTAAGACAAGGTTGTTTGATCAACCATGCATCTAGACTTCCAAAGGTACCTAGAAGGTTCTAAAAGTTTCCTTAGTTTACCCTTGTCTATCTTGAGATGCTCCTAAAATCGCAGAGCTCAACTCAACATATAACTCTGTTAACTCACTTTTCATAAATTTGTCTCCAAACCCTCACTAGAGTCCGCTATAGAGACTGTCATGCATATTTTCATATTAACGAAGTATCAAGACACAAAGTTCATATATCTAAACACCCATTAAGTGTATCATGTTGAGTGGAAAGTTTCATACCTCCTTTCAAAAGATATAATGCAATTCCTTTATTAATCCACTCCTTATATTAGCCTTCAAAGACTATGTACGGTTTCTCAGTTAGACTATAAGGAAAATAAGGAGATTGCACCCTTGGTTTCCCAATTTTCTTTTAAAATATCTTACTTAGGTATCTCACCATCATATCTTAAGAGTTTCAAAGTTAATGAAGTTGATTCAGTGCTTTAGTAATCAAACCCTAGCTCAAACTGTGGAAATTCTCTTTGGGAACCTAGGAAGGGTATTATCTTGCATAACTTCTTCAAAATGTGGATTCAGGGCCTAAAATTTGTTGAGGGAGGATAATTATATGTCCACTCTCATTTATATTCTAGTAGATAAGTGTAATTGATCCAAAATCAACAAGATCCACGTGAAATTGGTTAGCACAAAGCTTAGGAAATCAGGGATTTATGTCAAGGAATGGAGTACTTAAACTTGGTTCTTTGTTTACCTTCCTTTCGAGCTTATACACTGATGATGAACCTCTTATATTCTTCTAATCAAGGTTACAACATACATTCCTTGAAAATAATCATATAATCTCTTCCCAAACTGTGATGCACTATTTCAGGCCCTGGTTTCTCAACAAGGGCTTCATGCATGCAAAAAAGAAACAAAGAAAACATAATCTCTAACCACGAGATAACACCTTCACTACACTATTCCACGTAAGTCAGCCATCAACTTCACCATAATTCTTTGCAAAAGGTTATTATAGGCATATCTTTCCACTGTGACAGTTAAGAAGCCATCATATTACTAGAACAAACATTTCTAAACTGGTAAAGTGCACAAATCTCTCGAGAATAAACATGCATCAATCTTAGAATTCATGGAATATAAGCAAATTTAAGACAATAAACAGATACTTTCACAAACTCAACATCTACCATATGTAATTCACATCCAAACAGAGCTTCCATACATATATAATAGATTATAGTACAAAATTTGCTTCTTATAGTCCTTCTTCCTCCTCCATGAGGAAACCCTTCCTCTCCTTCCTCCTCACTCCTTGAAGAGTAACTAATTCCCTTATTCAAAGTATTCTCCTTTTTATCTCATTTACTCTCATCATTAATCCTAACCAACTTTCCCTACATGACTCTCATGTGCACACCTTGCCAAAGTTGGCATTACACTTCCTTTTTCAAAATTTTATACTTCATATAACCTGTAGGACACATGTTCACACACCTAAATACTTACTCTCCTTTGACAACCCCATATTATCCCATTACATGTTTTTGAATTTTTTAAATATCCCTTTTGGAGGGAAAATGAAAAAGGATGAAAATTTGAATTTCTTAACTCCTTTGCTTGCTTGGATTGACTTGTATGACCCATTAAGACCTCTAGAGATCCTGCACAACACACATTGACTCCAAGTAGCTTGAACTTTTCAAATGAAGGATTTTCATGGATTCTCCTACATCATACTCCCAAGGTGGAGAAAATCATGCATACCCTTTGTCTGATTTCTCTTGTCCTCATCCTCGTAGCTTGTCCTTGATCTCTCTCTTGCTTTCACTATCTTTGCATTCTTCATAACCACGTGGTCCCATGTAATTGCTTTTGGTCTTCCATTTGCCTTTTACTCTTCTCCATTTCTCTTTGATCTTCATCTTCACTCTTATCATCTTCAAGTTGTCATGCTTCATACCTGCACACACAAAGATTAGAACAACACAAATACATGATTCTCTATGTTCCATAATGCTTTCCATCACTGTATACTCCATACCCAACTTGCATTTAACATTTATTTTGTCAAAATCTTCATCTTATTGCTCATTCACTGGTTCATGCTCAATCTTCACCATCTCAAGTTGCCTCAACTCTACCTTTTCTTGTTCGTTGTTGTCATTCTCATCATCACATGCCCAAGGATTCACCTTAGTCTTATATGTACCTACAATTTTCACCTTATCATCCACTTCATCCAACCAATCTTGCAAAACAACATCAATGTCATCCACAAAAGCTTCATCGCATACTTTCTCATCACCATGCTTATCAATTTCAAATGCATAATCGACATCATTTTGGACAATTTCAAGGAATTCACCCACTCCATCTTCAATATCAATCAACAAAAATCAATTGTACTCACCTTGCAAGCTTGTTCTTCTAAGTTTACCTCTGAAATTTGATTGTTTGCCTTGAGTGTTTCTCCTTTGCGTGCTCATGCTCTGCTTGTCTCTTTCTTCTTCCATATCATCTTGGTTCTTTGTGCATTGGTTATGCCTTCATGAGACCTGATTTCTTCCTCTTTCATTGTCCTTATTCACTTAGTTTATTTTCTTCTTTCTCTGTTGTTTGCTTTCTCATCCATATAGGCATCACATAACCATGGTTTCCAACTGGTTTTGAGAGATCTTCATGGATCTTTCCTCCACTCTTCTTCTTGGCATCCTTTTTCTCTTTCTTTTTTTCTTGTCTCAACTTTTCCTCTTCACTCTTAATCTTCTTCTTCAACTAAAATCTCTAGTTTCTTCTCATGATATGCATTATAGGCCATTTTACCTTTTTCTCCATTACAAACTCAATCCCATAGCTTGGTCTCATCAATTCTCTCAACTTCTCTATGTCCTTTCTCAACTTTTTCATCTCTTTCTCTACCCATTCCTCATGCTTCCTCTGTTTTTCTTTCTTCTTGGCTTCATCTCTCTTCTTCTTCTCTAACTCTTCTTGTTTCCTCTTATAGCTAATTTGTTTCCATAACTCTCTAATATCTTCTTCTTGATCCATAGTCTTTCACTTTGATGAGTCTATTTCACCTTTCTCTTTACTACACCTCACCTAAGATTCAAACTGGACTTTTTGTGCTGCGCACACTCTTTTTTCATTCTTCTTTCACTTCTTCTCACTCTTCACTTGTCACTTTCCTCACTACACACACTTACACAACAATGTTAGCCACAAAATGCATTCATTCATATCCCAATAACAAAGCACAATAAGAGCACCATGCTCGATACCACATAATGCAAATAAAATTTAAAACCAAACATATAATTGACTGTCAATAGGTTTCAAACCATAACTTATCATTGTCTGCATAGGAGGATCATCTATAAGCATATAATGGCTAAAACTATTGTAAGTTGCGCAATCCTTATCTAAAATATCTCTCAAGATGGCCTTACCAAGTATTTTCCCATCTTCACTCTACATATACACCTCACTCTACTGCTAATAATCCTGCAAATGACTCAATAAGGAAGAAACTATCACTTTGTTCAATTTCACCAATTTGGTCAACCTTTAGCTTGTCTAGATTTTGTTATAGGATGACCATCTTGGTCTTTTGGATTCTTAACTCCTCCAAGTCTCTCTCTCTCTCTCTTTGTTCATACACTCATAACATTGTTATATTCAATGAAGAAATGCATTCACAAACTTCAAAACTCCACCCTACTCTTCCTTTTACAAAATTGCCCCTATAAACCCCTTAAGACAAGGTTGTTTGGATCAACCATGCATCTACAATTCAAAAGTTACCCGAAGGTTCGAAATTTTCCTTACTTCACCCTTGTCTATCTTTAGATGCTCCTAAAATCTTAGATCTCAACTCAACATACAACTTTTTTAACTCACTTTTTGTAATTTTGTCTCCAAACCCTCTCTAGGTCTACTTATAGAGATTGTCATGCATATTTTCATATTAACGGAGTATCAAGACACAAATTTCATATATCTAAGCACCCATTAAGTGTATCAATTTGATTTGAAAGTTTCAAACCTCGTTTCAAAAGCTACTGATGTAGTTCCTTTATTAATCCACTCCTTATATTAGCCTTCAAAGACTATGTACGGTTTCTTAGTTAGAATGTCAAGAAAATAAGGATATTTCACCCTTGGTTTCCCAATTTTCTTTCAAAATATCCTAATTAGGTATCTCACCATCATATCTTAAGAGTTTTAGAGTTAATGAAGTTGATTTAGTGCTTTAACAATCAAACCCTAGCTCAGACAGTGGAAATCCTCTTGGGGAACCCGAGAAGGGTATTATCTTGCATAACTTCTTCAAAATACGGATTCATGGCCTAAAATTTGTTGTGGAGGATAATTATATGTCCAATCTCATTTATATTCTAGAAGATAAGTGGCATTGATCCAAAATCAACAAGATGCACATGAAATTGGTTATCATCGGCTTAGGAAATCGGGGATTTATGTCAAGAACAGAGTACTTAAACTTGGTTCTTTGTTTACCTTCCTTCCAAAGCTTATACACATGATGATGAACCTCCTACAATATTCTAATCAAGGTTACAACATACATTCCTTGTAAAGAATCTTACAATCTCTCCCCAAACTATCGATGCATTGTTTGGGCCTAATTTGCCAAGGGTTTCATGCATGCAAAAGAAACAAAGATAACACAATCTCTAACCCCTGAGATAACACCTTCACTACACTATTCCATGTAATTCAGCCATAAAATTCACCAAATTCAAAATTATAGGCATATATTTCCATTTAGGAAGCCAAATATTACTTACAGGGCATATAAAGCGCAAAGTGCACAAATTCATAATAAACATCTTATAATTCATGGAATATATGAAAAATTAAGGCAATAAATTGATAATTTCTCAAACTCAACGTCCACCATATGTATTCACATCCAAATAGAGCTTTCATACATATATAATATATTATATTACAAAATTTACTTCTTACAATCCTTCTTCCTCTCCTCCATGAGGAAATCCTTCCTATCCTTCCTATTCACTCCCTTAGAGAGTAACTAACTCCCTCATTTGAAGTCTTCTCCCTTTTATCTCATTTACTCTCACCATTAACCCTAACCAACTTTCCCTACATGACTCATTCATGACTCTCATGTGCACACCTTGCCAAAGTTGGCATTACACTTCCTTTTTCAACATTTTATACTTCATATAACCCGTAGGACACGTGTTCACACACCTAAATATTTACTCACCCTTGACAACCCCATATTAGCCCATTACATGTTTTTGAATTTTTCAAATATCCCTTTTGGAGGGAAAATGTTAAAGGATGACAATTTGAATTTCTCAACTCCTTTGTTTGCTTGGATTGACTTGTATTACCCATTAAGACCTCTAGAGCTCCCACACAACACACATTGACTCCAAGTAGCTTGAACTTTGCAAATGAAGGATTTTCTTCGATGCTCCTGCATCAAAATTCCTTAAGTGTTAAAACTAGCATGTGCATTCATCCGTTTGTAACCAACTTCTAACCAACTTTAGCCTTATAAAATACAAGCTATCTTATCCCAAATCCTCTGGATTGTTTTGCAAGTAAACTTTGTTAATTTACATACTAAATATTTCCAAGCCAAGTGCTCGTAGCAATTTGTATCCCCATTTGGAGGTCATTTAAGAGTACCCAAAAATCTACATCTAACAATCTTCCACAAGGTTCCGAGCTCAAAGCTTTCACAACCTTACTCGAGGTTTGCTCTGAAGACTACGGGGAGGTTTGCAGGTTATTGTTTATCTTTCCATTGTGTTGTTTTTCATTGTATTCATTTTGGCATGCCTAGTGGGACTCACACCCCTCTTTGTTTGTTTTTGTGTTGCGTATGTTATTCAGTTATTTCACTTATTTTGTTTAGTTTGTCTTATACTAAATCTTTGATTTATGTAGCCCTTACGAGTGTTTCAAGTGTTATGGAGAAGCAGGCATTAGTTGTAAAATTCAAATAAAAACTTCATTTTCTTTGTTGTATGGTTTAAGCATTTAATCTTGTTTGCAGGTGTTTGAGGAATCAATCATCTCTTTGCAAAATCACAAAAATACATTCATATTTTGTTATTGTTTTTATAGTATTTATAGGTGTTTCTTCTGCTTTATATCAAGAGTTACCCAAAAAAACATTTTTGCTCTTTGGTCTTTGATTTTGATCTTTTTTTCTCTTTGGTTTTTATCCATAATTTTTGGTTTTCTTGTTAATCCTGTTGTAATCCTGCACAAAAAAACAAAAGTGATCATTAGTATTTTTTAACAAAAAAATTAGCAAACCAATATAATCGGAAAACATAAAAAATATATAAGAAAAATATACCAAAATAATCGACAAAGAAAATCCGCTTTAACCCCCTCCCCCACCTCTCTACTCGCCTAAAGCTCCCTCCCCCTCGACTCGCCTAAACTACCACCCCCAGCCCTGATCGTGACTCGACCGAGCCAACTCCTTAGACCCCCTACAACCTACCCCCGAACTTGCAAAGACCCAACCTATCCTCGGTCTCATTTAAACCTAGCCCAAACTTGACCCCGTCAACTCCCAACCCTCGAGCCATCATATCTTCCTACCCGATCTACCAACATAGACCCTCGGCCTTATGAACATCCTTCCACTCACTCTCACGCTCTACGAACATCCTCCCTCTCTATGCCCACTCTCTAATGCCATACTGCAAGCAACCAAAAACCAAAACACTCGGTCATCGCATTCACATCCTCCATGCACAACACACTCCACACACAAAACACAAAAACAAACCCTAACCCTATTAGTTTCTTAGGTATTTGCATTAGTTTATCACTTTAGGTTTAGATCTTACGTTTTAACTAAGAGTTTTTAAACTTATGTGCGATTTATTTTCTTGTATTTTCATTATATGCCTTTTAATTAATTAGTTAATTAATCTAGTTGATATTTTATTTAAGGTTTACGTAGTTTTAGTTAGTTACTTAGCTTGTTTAGTTAATTAATTGGTTTATTCATTTCGTTAATGTTTTTACTTAGTTATTAATTAAATCATTATATTGTTTCCATTCATTAATTAGCAAAATTAATTATATTACGTCTTTTTTACGTTAACTAGGACCCCTTTTTTTTTTTTGTAACTTTTATCACTTCCTACTAACTTTGAAACTTGCAAATATAGGGTTATGGGATGTTTCATCCACCTTTTTGTCACTTTTTTGCCTTTTCTTTAGTATTTAATCATTTTTGCTCATTTTCGCCACGTCACTAACACTTTGTAACGTGTTTTGTATACATTTTCATTGTCATTTTTTTCATTTTTGTGATGATTAGTCGTAACACACTTCGCGTGTATGCTCTTCTCTCGCACTTGTTACAAGCGATCTTGAGAATCAAAAACATGATTGTGTTGTGTTTCATTATTTTCTTTTTGATCTACCTCGAAACTACTAACAATTGTTTGTAGGACTGCATTCCAAAGACCATTCAAAACTACTAACTTTATTTTGCCTTGATCGTGAGCTTAGTCAAACTACTAATACATTGTGTGCAAGGAATTTTTTAATCAAGATAAAATGAACACTACACATTGTATTTGCAAGTGCGGTTGACAAGGCTATTTCCCAACCACCATAAATGTGGGAAGTGCCTTGGCATAAGCCATAAAACTCACTTAATGAGTACCACAGAACCCCAAAGTAGTTAGCACATTGAGAGAGTTGGCTGATGGAATGGGTACCTTTGTCCCAACCTACTAATAAAACCTTATGAGATTAGAGTCACGGATATCCAGTAGTGGTGACCCTAAAGTGTGATTCATTTTGAGCAAGATCTTTGCTCAAGGTTTCAAAGGGGGTAAAGTAAAGCCAACATACTAGCAATAACACCATGCTTGCTCGAGATATATTACTGACACCTAGTTGAGAGAGCCACCTAGGAATCCAAACATTTTCCAAGCCAAGCTAAGGTAGAGGCCAAAACAAACCAAAACAAAAACTCTCTTTTTTATCTCTTCTTTTTTTTCTTTATTTTCGTAGTAGTGTTCCACACTCTTGTTTTCATCTTTCACATTCATATATTTCCACCATTTTCCAAACACTCCTTGTTTGGATTCATCTTTCACATTCGTACATTTTTGTCATTTCCAAACACTTCTTGTTTGGATTCATCTTTCATCCTCTTTTCATCTTTCCAAGTACTCTTTACTTGGATTCTTTTTCACCTTCTTTTTGATACCCCAAATACTCCTTATTTGGGCATTTTCGATTCTATTCCCAATCTCCAAATTTTATCCTTATTTGGACTTTTCATTCACCTCTTTTCTCTGTCATCCTTTCTCTTCATTTTCAGTCATTCACTACCTTTCTTTTTACTCTCAAAAATCCCCTTTTCGGATATTTTGTCTCTTTTTCATCCTTTCAATATTTTCATTCTCATCACGCTTCCCATTTGATCTTCTTTCATTCCTTTGGAATTCTCATTTACCCATTTGAGTCTTCCTTTTTTGAGATCATCAAATTCCCCTATCTTTTAACTTACCTCATTTTGAGTTTATCTCCCATTTCATCCTTGACTTAAACATTTGGATTACATTTCCCAAAGTTTAAGTTTTCACTTTCTTTTGACATCAAGTCTTGAGTTGTGGATATCCACATCCTCACTCAAGCATTTTCATCTTATGACTCACATCTTGACATTGTTATATCCCACTTTATCATGATCAATTCCATTACATCTTATCTTTCATTAAAGATTTGATACTTTCATCCTTTTCTTACATCCTTTAGTTTGACATCATCATTGTTGAACTATACACATTTATTTTCTTCACATCTCTAATTTGAAAAACCCTTTTGTTAAGTTTTAGACATTTCATCATATATTTTCCCAACATTTACATTGTCGATATTTGAGTCTTATCCTTTCATTATCCTCTTCCTTCTTAACTATTTCTTGTTAAGGGTTGAGCACATCGCATACGATTTTCCTCCTTCATATTCTCTTCCATTCTAACATTTACATTGTTATAGGTTGAGCACAATCAAACCTTAATCACAAAACCCTCTTCCCATCTAGCATTCACTTTTCTAGTGGTAGAGTACATTTGAAATCAATCTATCTTCACTCCTCCATTATAGCATTCACATTGTTAGAGGTTGAGCACATTTGAACCTTACTTGTCAAACCCTCTTCCCATCTAGCATTCACTTTGCTAGTGGTAGAGTACATTTGAAATCAATCTATCTTCTCTCCTCCATTCTAGCATTCACATTGTTAGAGGTTGAACACATTTGAACCTTACTTGCCAAACTCTCTTCCCATATAGCATTCACTTTGCTAGTGGTAGAGTACATTCGAAATCAAGTCTATCTTTGCTCCTCCATTCTAGCATTCACATTGTTAGAGGTTGAGCACGTTTGAACCTTACTTGCCACAAACTCTCTTCCCATATAGCATTCACTTTGCTAGCGGTAGAGTATATTCGACATCGATCTATCCTTGCTCCTCCATTCTAGCATTCACATTGTTAGAGGTTGAGCACATTTGAGATTTCATCACTATAATCCTCCTCCCATCTAGCATTCACTTTGCTAGAGGATGAAAAATTTCACCACATTGGACCCTCTTCCATCTTGGCATTCACTTTTCCAAGGGTTGAGTTTATCATCACTCTCACACACTTCATCTTGACATTCACTTTGTTAAGGGTTGTGTCATTCAAATCTTCCAAACATCTTGTCCATCTTAGCATTCACTTTGTTAAGGG
This sequence comes from Taxus wallichiana var. yunnanensis, assembly GCA_018340775.1. Lineage (NCBI taxonomy): Eukaryota > Viridiplantae > Streptophyta > Pinopsida > Cupressales > Taxaceae > Taxus > Taxus wallichiana. The sequence continues at coordinate 392,878,549 of CM031243.1, forward strand.
ACAAGTTATTATCAAACTTAATCACACAACTCTCTTCCATCGTAGCATTCATGTTGTTATGGGTTGAGTTATCTTTCACATCTCTTTTTGATCCCCCTTTTAAAAATGGTGGGAACATGACAAGAGATTATAGTCCTTTTGGAAGAAACAAAAGACTTTGAAATCCTTTTGGAAATTTCGATAGTGATGATGACCAAAACCCTGAGGATGATCAAAATGACATCTCTCTTAAAGAACAAGCCCACGTTGAAAATATCTTACGTATGAATAAAGACCATTTTTTTGCTTTGTCTCCTTGAGATGGGAGAAAAATTACCTTTGATTTGATGAGGATGTTCTATGAACATTACTTGGAAAACCAAAACCAAAAAGGGTGACCCATTCATTTCAAAAAACAATGATGATGGTTTGCCCTAGCCACTCAAACCATGAGGATAAAGGAAAGTCCACCTCAAACAATGACAATGATGGATCAAACCCAAAAAAATCAAATGCTAGGAACAAGGGAAAATCTACCGACTCATCCATCGATCCCACTAAAGTCCTCATGGATCAAATCAATGAGATGGCTAAAAATTAGCTATCTTATCCTCCAAAGTCACTATCAAACCTCCTAATAAAGATTCTACAAAAACTAGTGATGACTCATCTAAGAGCCATACTACGCCCAACAAAGAGAAAAAACAACCTAAGAATGATGGCTCATCATCATCCATCTTACACAATGACTCACCATTTTCTCATGAATGAAACTTATGAAAGACATTATCTCGGGTATGCAACACCAACGTAAACAATTCAACTTTGATGAGTTGTGTCCTTACCCATTTGATAAGGACATCTTATGCATACCCTTTCTAAATCATTTGAAACCCAAGTTTGATAAATACAAGGAAAAAATGACCCAAGAGAGAAACATCAAGGAATTTTACATGGCTTGCCAAGAAGTGGCATATAGTGACATCTTCTTATTGTGTCTCTTTCCACGTAGTCTAGGAGGACAAGCCTTGGACTAGTTTTTACACCTCCCAAGGGTTCTATCCATACTTTTGTGGACCTCTCAAAGAAGTTTGTTAAACATTTCTCATTCAATCTAGACTCTGAAATAACCATGATGGACTTGTGTAATGCTAAACAACATTCTAACAAAACCTTTACACAATTCTTACAAAGATGGCATGGAATCGCAAGCCGATTCCCATGCTCAATTCCCAAAAACAACTAGTGAGTATTTTCATTCCAAATCTCACTAGTGAACTATCCTTTCACATGCAAATGCACTACCTCAATAATTTTGAGGAAGTTATCGAGAAAGGATCAAAATTGAAAAGGCCCTTGTCGCAAAAAGGTTTGATCAAACCTCACTTCAAAGGACAGTGGGCATCAATAATAATAATCATAGTAGCTCTCATCATGATAAATCCAAAAATGTTAATCGAAATCATAATGTTGTCAATGATGGTATCATAGATAACTAAAATGTGCACAACATTTAGAATAATCAAGCTAATCCTAACAAAGCCAAACAACCTCTCGTTGTTGCAACTAAAGAGGCTTCCTCATCTCATGACTCAAAATGATGTCATTTCACTCCTTTGGGAGAACCTCTCTCAAATTTCCTATGACAACTCGTTAACGCCAACATGGTGACCTATCCCATCACAAGACCTTGGGTTGAAGGAGAACCCAAGCTTGCTTGGTACAAAGTCGACACTTATTGTGAATTTCATCTATATTGGCAATCACACAACCGATCGATGTTTACATTTACGTCACTTTGTCCAAGACCTCATCGACAATAGGGGATATCACCATGTTGAAGAACCTTCATTGAATAAAACACCTAATGAAAATATCAAAGTGTTTTCAAACCCATTTCCTAAACATGGTGTTGATAATAAAAATGCTGACAAAGGTCACTCCGCCAATAATGTTGATTACAATTCAATTATTTTATTTATTGAGGAAGTGCCTCTTATAGTAGCCACCATCAAATTCAAACCTCCAAGTAATGTCATAGCCACACACCAAAAGAAGATATGGGTTCATGGAAAACCAACCATTTACATCTTCTGCAGAGCCTCAAACGTCCAAAACAATGGCTCCCTCAAGTCAAAATTCAACCTCTAATGCCAAATCTTCCACCCTAGTTAGTATGACCTCATCAAATAACTAGTGACCACACCAACACATATCTCTCTGATGGAGCTATTAAAAGAGTCACCTAACCTTCAAGACATCCTCACTCATGCTCTTCATGAATCACGTGTTCCTCCAACCCTTAATGTTCAAATAGTTTCAAGTTATGATTGCAAACCTTTCCTAAAAGTCTTATCCTATCTTTTGGCCCTCAAGATATGTTGAACCCCAATCTTCTTAACAATAACTCTTTGTACATTGAAGCATACATAACAAACCATAAGGTCAAAATAGTTCTTGTAGACAATGGAGAAGCTCTTAACATCTGCTCTATGAAAATGCTTCATTTCCTTGGTCATACAAAAGACTTAGATGATAATGTTATTACCATTTGTGGTTATGATAATACTGAGTGCCAGTCTTTGGTACCATTACTCTACCCATACAAGTGGGCCCAACTCCTCAAAACCATATGTCATGTTGTTGATGTGGAAACATCATATAACCTTCTTTCTGGGTAGACCTTGGATACATGTGATGCAAGCCATGCCCTCCACCTTCCATCAATGCATAAAATTCCCACATAATGGAAAGAGTTCACCTTTCTTGGTGATGCTAACCCCTTTGAGTATTGTAAGTTTTTTCAAAGCAAAGTACCAAAATGTAAATTATTTTCCATCTATTGATCGCCTAGCTGAACCTCATGTCATCCCCCTATTCACTACCACCCATGTTGATCTCAAAATTTTGTCATGCCCTCATGCTTTTGCATCTTCTTTTGAAGCATCTACATCTAAGGCATCACCCGAGATTAAATTCTCCCATAAAGGTTTATAGGTGAGTACATGCTTGAAATGCATTTCTTGTTGGAAAACTCCCATTATCACCTCATAGCTTATGGATGCCCTAACGCTCCCCATCTACGAGAACCTCCAGTTTACTATATGGGAAATACTCTTTGGAGATGATATGGATATCTAGAAGATGAACATATTCAAGGCTCTTGACAGATCTTGGTTATATGAAGACAAGATGGCAGAATGCTACGAATCCACCGACTATACCAAGGCTCATAGAATGATGAAAAACATGAACTAGAAAGGAAGAGGACTTGCCCACAAGGACACAACATTCTTGAACCTATGGAAATCAAATATAACCCTACACACATGGTCTAGGATATGAGACCTTTGAGAAGAGACTAGTCATATTCGATGTATTAACTAGCGATGAGGACTCGGACTCGAAGTTGAGACCGGTTCCACACATAGCCTCTTCGAAGACCTCATTGAAACTACAATTTTCCTCAAAGACCTATCCATTCAAACCCTTGATGTTGTTTACCCTTCCCTCATTGATCAAGACCAATAGTGTCATATTTCCATGGACCTCTTTCAAAATGATGAGGCCATTCAAGAGTTCCTCGGGCTCGAGACCCTTTTCCCTTGTCGGATCACAAGAAGGGTTTCGATATAAACCTTGATGCTACTACCTACTTTGGAAAAGAACTTGAAATATCAGTCCTAAAGAAAAATAAATTAAAAAAAAGAAAGAAAAATCATATCTTGCATAGTGAAAACCTTTCTAAGGCATTATGCGAGTAGCAAAAAATGAAAAAGAAAAAGAAAGAAAAGGATGCATCTCTAGTGAAAACCTTTCGAGAGGTGCTAGAGAGAGGAGATTTAGATCTAGAAATATCAGAAAACCTACATAAACCTATAACATCATTTCAAGATAATGACACTTCTAAGTTGTTGGTGGAAGAAACAAAACTATCAACATTGAGACCGAAGACCAACCAAAACTACTATAACTAGGTGCTAGTTTATCAGAAACTAAAATCAAGGCCTTCACAAAACTTCTAATTGAGTTTCAGGATGTATTTTCTTGGTCCTACAAATATATTCTAGGCCTTGATCCTTCTCTCGTGGTTCATCACCTTGTGGTGTGCCCAAGATGCCAAGCCTATAAAGTAAAATATGCGTAAAATGCACCCCAAGGTCGCATTGTTTATCAAGGTTGAACTACAAAAATTACTAGATGTAAGGATTCATACGGTCCATTGACTACTCATAGTGGATATCTAATATGGTACCATTTGTAAAAAAAGACCCCAAAATCTATATTTATATGATTTTGTGACATTAATAAGGCATGTCCCAAGGATGACTTCCCTTTGCCCAACATCGACATGATCATTGATTCTACTGTGGGCCATGAGATGTTATCTCTTATGGATGGAATTTTTAGGATATAACCAAATTCAAATTATTAAAGAAGACCAACATAAGACAACTTTCACAACCCCATGGGGGACATTTTGTTACAAGGTCATGCCTTTTGGCCTTAAAAACACTAACACAACTTATCAATGTGTCATGACTATTATTTTCCATGACCTTCTTCATGACATAATGGAGGACTATGTCGATGATATTCTTTCCAAATCAAAGACTAGAGTGGATCATCCAAATAGTTCTTAGGCATATCTTTGAGTGATTAAGGGAATACAAGGTTCACCTTAATCCAAAAAATGTGTCTTTGGTGTCACTTTGGGAAAACTTATGGGATTCATCGTCTCATGAAGGGAATGAAGTGGACCCTACCAAGTCAAAGCTATAATGGATATGCCGCCTCCTCATAACCTTTGATAGCTACGGATGGATTAAGGAAAAGATATAGTCTATCCACCATTTCATCTCTCAACTCACAGACAAGTCCATCACTTTAACCAACTTACTTAAGAAGGATGTCTAATTCAAGTGGACACATGAATGTCAAGAATCCTTTGCTAAATTGAAAGAATATTTGTCCTCTCCACTAGTACTTATGCCACCTATACAAGACAAGCCTATGTTTTTGTACACTTCTACAATAAAACATGTCATTGGGGCATTATTGGTGCAACACAATGACAAGGGTCAGGAACAAGTTGTTTATTATTTGAGAAAACTCTCCTTGAGCATGAGACTAAGTACTCAAGTTGAAAAATATTACTTAGCAGTCACTTACACTTTTGGAAAGTTGTGGACACTACTTGTTAAATCATACCACCAAGTTAATTACAAGGGTTGACCCTCTCAAGTACCTACTTTGAGACCAATAATAATAACAAGACGGATGTCCATTTGGATTGCACTCCTCAGTGAATTTGACATTAAATTTTCAATCAAAAGGCTATAAAAGGTCAAGCATTGGAAGATCAACTAGCCACAACACCATTGCCAAGTTCATACCATTAAACTTTGAATTTCTAGATGAAGACTTGTTATACATAGAAGTAATCCCCTCATGGACTTTATTCTTTGATGGATCTTGCAACATCCATGGTTTTGGAGCAAGAATTGTCTTACGTACACTAGATGGGGACCTCATACCTAAATCTTATCATATTGGCTTCCTTGCACAAACAACATATCCAAGTATGAAGCATTGATAAGTAGGCTTAGATTATTTTTATCTCCTGGATGCCTACAAGAATTGACATTTTTGGTGATTCCCTTCTCATCATTAATCAAGTCAATGGTGAATATCAAGTCAAATATGAGAATATTTTACCCTATAAATGCATGGTTGATAGTCTCAAAGGGTATTTCTAGATTATCAATTTTGAACAAGTTCCTCATGTATAAAACAAAGCAGTGGATGCCATGGAAACTATCACATCCCTTCTTTCATTCGACACTAATCAAACTCACAATGAGTTCCTTGTTGAACATATTTTGGTGCCCACATATGAATTTTGGAGTCCACCATGGTTTGTGAGATTTTGGTCCTGATCATCCCTAGTATCATGACATATACACCTTCATTCAAACTAAATCTTACCCTCCGAACATGAATTCAGCCAACAAAATATCCTTGGCACAACATGTTCCTCACGCTACACCATCCTCGCTAACACCCTATATCGAAGAGGCTATGATGGGACTCTCTTAAGATGTCTCAATCAAGATGAAGCTAATCAAATGCTATCCAAAGTACACTTAGGTATTTGTGGTGCACACACTAGTGGAATGGTCCTTGCAAAGAAGATCTTACATGTTAGATACTACTGGCCTACAATGGAAACAAATGCATGTAACTATGTCAAGAAATGTCAAGATTTCTAAAAGCATGGTAATCTAATTCATGCACCTTCCCAAGCCTTGCATCCTATCACCTCACCATGGCCTTTTTCTAAATGGGGGCTCGATCTAATTGGAAAAATAAAGCCCACATCTTTCGATGGCCATACCTTCATTATCACCGCCACTGAATATTTCACCAAGTGGGTCGAGGTTATGCCTCTCACCTACGTTTCTAGGTGTAATATTTCCAAATTCATCTTTAATCATATTATTTTCATTTTTGCATTCCCCATTGCCATTTTCACTGACAATGGTGGTTCCTTCAAAAATAAGAATGTCAAATCCCTTGCTAAAAATATCATATCTACCTAAAATGGGCACACCTTACTACCCACAATGTAATGGCTAGTCTCAAGCTTCAAATAAGACTATCAAATCCATCTTGGAGAAGACAATGATAAGCATGGATGTAACTAGCATACAATTGTATCCTACCCTCTGGGCCTATTGCACATCTTTTCGTACTCCTATAGGAGCTACCCCATTTTCCCTAGTATATGGCTCTGAAGCCATATTACCCATCAAAGTTGAACTTCCTTCACTTCGTGTCTCCCTCAATACCTCATGCATGAAGAGGATTATCATCATGAATGACTTTGAGCTTGAGCTACTAGATGAAAAGATGCATTCATGCTTTGGATCATCTACAAGTATACTAGAATGGTTTACATCATAACTATAAATGAAAATATGACCATGACAGTTGAGATTGGTGACTTGGTCTGAAATAAAATCAGAAGAACACAACCAAGCCACATGAAAAAATGGAAAATTTGAGCCTAATTGGTTGGGTCCTTATGTTATAACTGCTAAATTTGGATCGTGCATACAAACTATCTACTGAGGATGGAAAAGAGTTGAAGGAGCCTATGAATGCCATTCATCTGAAGAATTTCTACTCTTGAGTCTCTAAAGAGTAACCCTTGTGTTGGGGGCATATCAACTTCACTTGCTTTCTTCATTTCACCTTTTCTCCTCATCTCTTTTTGTGTCAATCACCTGCCTTGTGTCACATGTTCTCCTTTTCAGGTCATCATGCCCATTGTCTACCACTCTTGTTTGCCTTTCATCATGCTTCCATCCACCTTGTTCATATGTAATGTGTTGGTTACGACTTGGGAATCCTTTTTCCCTCTTCTTTGGTGTGTGGTTAAAATTCCAAAAAGACCAAAAACATTCACATATGTCTCAAAAAAACCAAAAACAATATAAAATTGTTCAAAAAATCCCCAAAAAAATATAAAATTGTTTAAAAATACAAAAAAATGGAAAACATTTCAGAAAATGTTTAACAAAAAACATTCAAACTATGTAACTTAGTTCACCAATTTCATCATTTGATTGTTATTCCAAATCATCTGCATTCTTCAAATCAATCATGTCATCCTTCGCAATATAACTTTTCTTGGGGACAACACTCGGATTTGGCCTTATACAAATCATGCTTCAATGGGATCTGACAAGAGTATCTTTTGGAGTATCTAAGCATCACTCCACTCTTGACCCAATCCAATCCTCTCACGTTCTAAAGCTATCACTTGGGGAAAATGACATTTTCTATCTATTCATTATGGAACACATTAGGAATGTCTTTAGACATTGTTATTGTGAATTGTGTTATATTGTTGCTTACTTGTTATTTTTAACATTAGTGTGCATTGTTCACTTGCTTGTTTGTAATCCTTACTTTTTTGTTGTTTGTACATGTAAAATGATGTCTTGTATATTCTTAGCTTAGTATCTTATTTCATTAGTTAGAATAACCAGTGCTCTGTGTATCTGGAATGTTGTTGTGATTATAGACCAATTGTAGGAAATTTATTCACATCTTAGTTCACATATAACTTTGGTGTGGATTCTTCTGTTCATATTGGGTTTGTTTACATTGCTTTTTTGTGTCTTTTTTTCACTTGCATGTGTTGTGTTTTCCCTCCTGGTTTATTAACTAAGCCATGGAGTGTTTTCCTTTTTTGTGTATTCATGTTTTTCAATTTTGTTTGCATTTGCATTTGTATTTTTCAAAACTTTTTCAAAACTTGGAAAAATCCAAAAAACATATATATTCAAAATCCAAAAAAATCAAAAAATTAAAAATTTTCAAACAAACATTCACTTATCACAGAAATCCTATAATTGGAAAACCCTTGAAGTGAATTTTTCAACATCTCAACACAATCTTGGTAAAGTCATACTTTTTATCTACTACCCTAATGATCGTTCAATCTTACAACTATCACTTTCTTTCCCTTTGCACGATTTTTGCTTGGGGCAAGTCAAAAATTGTTTTTCCTTCGTGATATAACTTCACCTAGGGAAATTTCAAATTCGATCATTTACACAATGGATCCAACAAGAGTGTCATAAGGATTCATTTTACTCTTCTCTTCTAAGTCTGATCCTATTCCCACTTTGGGAGCATTTGCATCTACTTAATCATCATTGTGGCATGCATTAGGGGCATAGTTGATTGTCTTCTTTTTTGACTTTGTGTTGCATTGTTGATGTTTACTTTTTTGGACCACTTGTAAGTAGTGTGATTACATCTTGGTTCCTTTATAACCCTGATGCTGCACCTACTCTGTATATTGGTTTCATTTTCCTTTTTTATCTTTTCTTTTTGTGTGTGTTTGTTTATGCACATTTGGGTTAACCATCTTGATTCTTTCATAATCATGGTGATAACTCTATTGTGCAATAGCAAAAATAAGGTTTCTCTAAAATTATTCTCCAAATAATGCTCATGCTACGAGCACAATCCTTTCCCATCCTTGTTCAATCCCTTTTTTTTTCCTATCAAGTAGGTCATCCACCTTTGTTGCACATCGCCCACCCTCTTGAGGGGGCATTCCTCTACTAATCTACTTCTTTGGGGCATCCTAATGCTTCATTGCTTTCTGCTCGCTACTCTACATGTATCTACTATCTTTAAAGCACTATTACTTTGCAATAACACTTTAAAGAGGGGAAAATGTAGACACCCCAAAATCACTCACCTATTCCCAAGTATTGTCCTAGTGCATCTTGTTATTCACCCCTTTCATGATTGATTGATTAATCATACACATTACACCCTTTGGATTAATTAAATTAATCCTTAGTACCCATTTAGTTAATTAACTATAATTTATTAATTAATTAGTGTGCACATCCTAAGTTAAAGCGCCAATTAGGAAAATTCTATTTTCTAATAACAACTTGGAATCCACATGGACTCCACTTCACCGATCAGTCGAATCGGGTTCTAGAATCCCATAAAGGTGGGGAAATTCAATTACACGTACAACCACCTTTCTGGATGCAATGTCTACAATTAAATCCCTTTACTACCCCTAAATGGCATTTAACCTCCGAAACTCTTGTAAATTCCTCAAGTGCTAACAATAACATGTGCATTCATCCATTTGAGCCAACTTCTAACCAACTTTAGTCTTATAAAATATAGACTCATCTTATCCCAAATCCTCCTGGATTGTTTGCAAGTAAACTCTGTTAATTTTCATACTAAATATTTCCAAGCCAACTACTCATAGAAATTTGCATCCCCATTTGGAGGTCATTCAAGAAGCACTCGCATGAAATCTGCATCCAACAATCTTCCACATGATTCTACAACTCAAAGCTTTCAAAACCTTACTTGAGGTTTGCATAGTTATTGTTTATCATTCCATTGTGTTGTTTTTCATTGTATTCACTTATAGAAAGGGGCGTGCACAAAAAATAAATTGACTTTGAAGAGTATTTTGCTCCCACTACCAAGATAAAGACTATTAAAATGGTTTTTACTCTAGTTATATAGTTTTTATAGAGAGGTCATCAAATGGGTGTAAAAACACCTTTCTAAAACGAGATATGTAGGAGGAATTCCATGTGACTCAAGGAAAACTTTTTTCACACTTGATAAAGAAGAAGAGGTGTGGAGACTCGTTAGTTCTATGGATGTTCTCAAACAAGATCCTTGAGCACAGTACATAAAAATGTTGAGCATATTGTACAACATGGATTCTAGAGGAGTCCATATGGTTCAAACCTCTACCTCAAATAGAAAGGGGCTATGATGTTGAACTATATATTTCGACAATCTAGTAATCACCGAAATATTATCGAATATGCTTGATGAAATAAATAAAGATCTCAAGTAGTTATTTGACATGATCAATCTTAGGCTATTACACTACCTATCTTGGTTTGGAAATATGGCAAAAGGAGCTCCACATTGAATTTATGTCTCAAATGAAATATACCAAGATAATGATCGATAAATATTGGATGATGGATTGTAAGCTAATTATAAAACCTATATAGATAAGCCTCAATTTTATCATTCGGACCCATCACCACCAATAAATTCAAATCTCTACCAAAATTTGATTGGGAGTCTCATTTACTTGTTCTACACTAGGCTAAAAATCAGCTATGTTATCACCTATCTTTCACATTTCATGCAGAAGCCAAGGGTTTTTCACTAGAAAGCAATAAAGCATGTATTGAGATACATGTGAGGAACTATGGACTTGAATACAAGAAGAATGATCAATTCTTCTTAACAAGCTATATGGATTCAGATCATGCAAGTTCTATTTATGACATGAAATCTACATCTAGATTTATATAATTTTTGGAATTTGGTCATATATCATGGGTTAGTAAGAAGAAAAACTTTGTTTCTCGATCTTCCATTAAAACTAAATATTATACAACACGAGGATTTGTTTATGAAGCCATATGTCTACTTTCTATACTTGTAGGACTAGGAGTACCACAAAAGTAATCGATTTGTCCTACACCGCTAAAATAATAGTGTTCTTCAAATTGTTCATAATCCAAAGTGTTTCATGTGTGCAAAAATCACAACGAGGAACATCTTCATTTCATACATGACTATGTTCGATAACACAACATTTAACTCTATTTTTTTCCATCGATACATCAACATAGAAGTTTCTTCAAAAATTCAAATTCACCTCAAAAAATAAATTTGAGGCATTCTAAGAATCTCTCTCTTATTCCCTTCAAGCTATGATAGATTAAGGGAGGAATGTTAGAATAAGAAATTGTAATAGTTAAATTTTATGTTAATTTACCCTAGCTTAATGTTATAAGTGAAACACAACTCACTTGGATATTATGGGTGCTTTATTATATATATTTGGAGTTTAACAAAACTCCCATAAGTTATTTGGGATGTATTACTCTTTAAATCTTATTTCATTGGGATCGCAGATTGTTACTCTCCCTATTTTGTAGGGACTATTACAAGAATTATATTTTGTACAAATAAACCATGTAATGTTTGATTTTTAATGGTTGAATGTAGTATTGCCTTGGATCTAATTTGAATTACAGTAAAAGCACAAAAGCCTTTAAAATTCAAGGAAATGGATTGGTTAATAATCTAGCATACATGAAAATTATAAGTAAGAGACATATAATGACCTAATATGGTGAGATGGATGTCCTTTCCCATTGTATAATTCAAACCTTGGAGTTAAAAACTATTGGGAAGGGGTAAGAAAGCACTCCATAAGCCAAGGGGTTAGGTGATATATCATTGGAAGTGACCCTATTACATAACTTTTGAGAACATTGGGATAAAAATTAATATCATTTTGCAAACATGCATAGTGTTCATACTATTAGTCATTTGAAAAGAAGGAAGAGAAGTAATAGTGGAATAATTGGGAATAAAAATATTAGGAAATGAAGCATTAAGAGAAATAGGAGGAATTTTAAACTCAAGTGAAGGAGTTAGAGAAAACATTATGGAGGAAGAACTTAGAAATACGAGAATCAATCAATGGAGTGTGAGAAGAAAGAGAAACATTAATAATAGGAGAAGCACGTGAATGCATAACATTAGAGGAAATTTGTGAAATGACTACATGGCTAGGTAAATATGGTGATCCCTAAGTGTTTGATCATCATTACTAGTATTCAAATATCCATGGTTCATCGCATAGGTACTATATTGTATAAAAATATCATTGGTAGCCTCTTGACCTTGATTTTGAGATTAGATTTGTGTATAGACCTTATTTTTACTCTTACCAACTTTTTTCTTTGAAAAGCTGCTATTAGTGCATTTACTTCCCCATAACAATATGCTCATGGATACTACTTGAAGTGGATATTCACATACAAATTTAATAGGTTGACAATATGAAACTAATATCACACACAATAGCTAAGGCTAAAAGAGTGGAACAAATAAATACCACAAGACCTAGGATAATTGGATCCGTTATCATGAGGCAAAATAAAAGCCATAGAAAGTTGTACACAATGAGCTTTTACAAAAGGGAAATCCTAGGGTTGGGTGTTCAATAATGTGTGGCTTTACCAAAAGGAAACCCTAAAAATTGGATGTTCGATGTAAGTTGTGATCAATAGATTGTATTTATGGAAAACATTTTCTCCACTAATAATGCACCAACTAACCATATCTAATTGCAATCAAGTTTTATCTAGTATAAACAAGAATTTATACCTAGTTGTAGAAATTATTATATTATAGGAGCATATGATAGATATGGAGATGATTAGAACAAATAAAGTGCTTGGAAAGACCTAAAGGTTTAGAGTGATACTAGTTTTGTCAAAAAAATGGTAGCAATTATAAAAAAGTAATAAAAAACAATTTTAGAAAATGATGCAAAATAGACCTAGAAAAATTAGTTAAAGCTGGTCATATTCACTAAAATTGAGCACATGTTAAGTAATAGAACTTAAACCATATCAATATAGTTCTACCAACATTTATAAGGTACAAAATTTATTTTACAACCTAATTTTATGTTTAGTTGTCTAAAAATGTAGCCCGCTTTTTCTATAATTTGATACAAGTTATTGGGAAATAAAGATCCTTGTTCTGCAACCCCGATTCAACCATCAACATATTGTAGAATAGTAAAATTAGTGGATTGATTGAGAAGTCTATCTCAATAGGGCCCTTAAGGGTAAAACTCCAAAACAACACATAATGTAATTTAATAGTCGATCCAAAGTGTAATGTAAGTGTCCCAAGTCTTATTCTTTTAATAGATGTAACACACAATAAATGTTAGAAGCTTGTCTCTAAATTATTGAATTATGATTTATAATTTAGCCCGATGTTTTTGAAACAATAAATTCTTTATAATTGGAAGGTCTGATCATTTATGAATACAATTGTATTAATGTAAAGTGTTTAATCATCTATAAACTTCTTGATTATAAATTAAGAACATATTGATGCATAATACAATATAAAATGGATGGGGAAAAAGAGAATGAATTCTAATGCAACTAAAATGAGAGTCAAATGACCCATTAAAAGGTGATCAAAACTATAATTCTACAGTTTTAACAAGTTATACCCTTACTTCAATGGTTATGACAAACCGAAATGGACTACTACATTTATGGAAAAATATTGGAATGACATAACTAGGGAAGAGATAGAAAACCACAAAGAAGAGAGAAAATAAGAGGAAGTGGAAGAGAAATGATAAAATAAAGTAGAACATGGAGTTTACAAGAGGGAGGTAGAGTCTATTGGTGCTCATTTTGATCTCGCACCATTTGCCCTTGAAATCCCTCAGTTTGCGGCCTCTGTCACATTTTCTATCTCCCGAATTGGTGCACAAAAAAAACTTTGTCCTCCATTTGTCGAGTCTAATGCCCCATGCTTGTTTGTTGTATAAGAAAAGATGGCAGACCAAAATCCCAATATCCCGGTAGTGGAAGCCATCGGATCCCATATTAATGGGGAAGAAACGTTTTCCAGGTTCTCACCCACTAAGGCGTGTTAAGAATGATATTATATGTTTTCATGGTGTGGAGGGACCGTGCATGTTTAGGGACCGGCCCCTGAGTTTTATTTTTGGAGATGCACCAGGAAACACATGGACAGTTCGATATAAAGTAGAAAGGGGACAAAATCAACAGTTGTTGTGTAATGCATATTTTGAAACAGGAATTACCAGAGGAGATGGATGCGGGGCAGAATTACAGATGAAAGAGAACAAAAGGGGATGACCTGTCAAGTCCAGCTATGTAGAAACTCCGAAGGATTGCCAAAGGTTTGTGGCATGGCATCCTAGTCATTAGTGGAGAGGCCCAAGAAACATGATCAGTTCACAACTGGTCCACCTGGAAACTTTCGAATATAAATTTGTTAAAGGTCACTTTCTGAGGCAAATGAGTAACAAGCAGGGGTCCCTCGAATATTCTTCTTTTTTGGAGGAAAATTGAGCGAATGAAATGTATAAATGCAATGAGATTACTCTTGCAAATGGTCGGGAGTTCATTTTCACGAGAAAATTTTGAGAAAAGCTCATCCTCTGAGAAACCAGGTTAACTTCCTCTATATTAGATAACCATCAACAAGCTCGAGATTGCTTAAATAAATCTCCTATGCCGATGAATCTGATAAATTTTGAGTTAATTTGTGTTAAATCTCTGACCAATTTTGTGTTTATTTCACTTTCAGAATGTCTGCGAGTAGTTTTTCTTATTCCTATTACAATCTTGTATCAAAATCCCTTTGAATCACACAAACCTCAATCCTTGTGATAGTTTAGTGGCATCTGCAATTTCATTTTTAGAAGAGCTTTCATCTGGGAATGAAATAAATGATTTAAAATCACTTTTCTTTCATCTATTGACAAATATTGTTTGTAAGCCTCTGGGTGTACCTCAAGCGTGACTGATATTAGATTTTGATGTTTTATTGGGTCTTCTAACTCAAGCCTTTGTGCTAAAATCTCAAAGATTGTGTGAAAAGGTGCATGTTTGGGCCTCCATTGATGCACACCTTCTGGTTGAAGGAATGTTTTAACTATTTTGAAGCTTTCTGTTATTGAGTTCTCCATTTGTTGTGAAGTTTCTCAGGGATCTGGCAAAGTCCAATCTATCTTGTTGATCTCCCACCAAAAATTATTCAAATAACCAATCCTACCCCGAACTACCCCTGTTTTGCTCTGTATATCCACAGAAGAACAAAATCCATTTGCTAAAGTATGCAGAATAGATCAGGATTCCAAATGTCTTTAGTAACCTTTGCCTTGTATTGAAAATATCTCCATAATCTAGAAGTGACAACTCGTGAGAGTCAAATTTGGTGTGTTGATCATATTTTCCCAAGGTTTTCTTTATAAAATTTGTGTAAAAGAAAGGTATCTCGCATCTCCTTCAATAATAGAGGTTACAAAATAGGTTCTCTTACCTTGGTTGAAAGGCACAACCTAAAATAGTTAGGATAAGATCAAATCCTTTTAAGGTGCTACCCACTTCTTCAAGGCCTGAGTGCTAAAAAGTCAGATAAATTGCTTCCCTGGCTACAAAACGACATACATAATCATTTATCTACTTTTGAGTGTCCTGTCAAATCCATGATGCTACTCGGTTTGTGAAGAAGAGTAAATCCAGGGTACCAACAGAGTCACATAAAATAATACCAAGTCAAAAGTGTCAAAATTCACACAAAACATAATAAACAATTCAAAGATAAATGAAGACACGTGGAACATGTACTAAAAAGAGCCTAATCTTGTCAATAAACATAGTAACACCATAACAATTAAGTAGTCTTGCATCAAAATTATATGTTTACATAAACGTAACTTTTACAATATTTCTAGTATTTGAGTTAAAATTATAAAATCCTTTATAATACTTAGATATTAGTGAAAATTACAAAATCTTATATAGGTATAGAATCCATCTCTCGCATGAGGAGCCTTGAAGGAGGTCGCGTTAGCTAGTAACTATAGACACAAAATCTATGCACTTGGGTACATTTCTAGGTCCTAAAGCATACTAATGTATACATGATTCCTAAGCAAGAAAACTAGTGGTTAACAACTCCTTTTGGTTTACACATCTTACAATTTTGCTAGCACTTGACTGATTTACCTTTTAATGGACTCGGACACTAACACCTAATAAAGACAAGCACCCAAGCACTCATGTCCTCATGGACGCTTATGTCCCTCTCTTTCTTCTTCTTACTCTTTTGGGTCCTTTTCACTTCTTGGTCACCTTTTAACACTTTGGGTCGGCCTTTCAGTTGTCAATTATGAAATTCAAACAAGGGAATCATATATATACTTAGTTACTTCTTTCAAATAAGGGGCCAAACACTATAAACATTATCTATCACCACCTAATCTTGCACAAAGGCACAAGAGCACTACAAAGCATACATCTAGCACATTCATACAAGGGAAAGGGATGCATTGATCTACATACACTGCATAGGAGGGGAGTTTATTCTATTCCATCACACACATTTTACATATTTGGGATAATCTAGATCTAGCCTTGTAATCGTGCAAATTACACAAGGGCAACCTAGGGCATGGGACACAAATACACACACACACACACAAAACTATATGGAGTCTGAGATGTAGTGCTACAAGTGCTATGTCGTAAGTTCACTCTTCGCGTGACGTGGCCGAGGTCATTCCGAATCCACATTATGCATCTTTTTATTAGATTTGATGTGGTTTATGGGCATGTGCAGGTAGTCATTTGTTTTTCAGGTTACATGTGCGATCAACGACCAAACAACGAATATCTTCCGACTCGAAAAGGCGTGTCCCGAGCATTTTCCCAGAAAAGACACCCAAATCAGTCATTAGCGTCAGGGAACTCTTGTCCTCCCCGGGACGCTTCGTCCTGTACATTCATGGGGTTCTGAACCCTCATCAAGCCTTTAAGACATTGTTTCTAGCATGTTCTGAGATACATAGTCTCGATCATTCCCAAGTTGCATAGAATCAACTAAGTCATCATCCCTCTTTCATTTGCTTAAGGTTTTACATTGTTGAATGCTTAGTGCTTGCACATTCATTCGCATATAATCATATGTATATCATTTGTTATAATAAGTTACTTAGAAACAAGATTTAATTCAAATTAGATTAAATCGGTGACATAGTAGACAAACAATATACACACATGTATATATAGATACACATATATGTATACATATTACATACTTGTGCAAGAAAGTGTTAAATATAGAAGTTAAAAAAAAGGCTAGCAAAAAAGTTTATAAATATTTTAGCAATAAAATCATAAAAAATAGTAAATCATTGCAATTTTTACATAGTTTTTGCAATGTTAATGTTGTTGAAAGCTCTTAAAGGTTATATATATATATATATATATATATATATATATATATATATATATATATATATATATATATATATATATATATATATATATATATATATATATATATATATATATATAGTGACGAGAAAGTGTTAAAAATAGAAGTTAAAGAGAAAACCAACATAAAGTTGAGAAGCATCTTAGCAATAAAATTTTAAAAAATAGTAGGTTGTCATAATTTCTAGATAGTTCGTAATGTTTTAACAAATAGAATGTTACCCAACCGAGATATACTATACTTCTAAATCGATGACACACATAAATCGAGAAATAGTTTGTAATGTTAACATTATTGAAAGCTCTAAAGGCTAAAACCATCCATCACATTTGTGAAATAAGTTAAGGAAATAACATTTTTATTACCTTCTCTATACGAAGTTTGAGAAGTCCAAGAGTCATTGATGTAGTGGTTAAGCTACTTAGTAGGATGATGAACAATGTTTCAACTTCTATAAAAATTTCACTATAGCCTTTATATGGTTGAATGTCATTATTTAGTGGTTGATTGGCTATAAGTTGGCTAGATCAAATGAAGCTTGAAGATCAAGAATTGTAAAGACTAATAGTTTATGAGATCTATGAAGGTTGTAAATAAACTAAAGATTTATGGAATCTGCAAGTTTGAGTAGAGATAATGTGTAATTTACACCCAAGTTACGAGGTAATGGAATGATGCAAGTTGTAAAGTTTATAATAAGAGTTCCATTGTGTGTTTGTAACCATAATGAATCAATAAAGAGTTTAAGTTTGTTTATGGGATCGGATCCCCATGGGCCCAGCGAAGCGCAGATAGATGGGGTTGGCAGCGCCCTTATCTATATATGGGATCGGATCCATCTCTCTCACCACTTGTATATATCTCATCTCCTCCCGGGCATAAAGCCATATATAGATAGGGCCTGAAGATATAGAGCCGCCATCGGGAACCCGGTCCTACTTATAGAATGTTGGTTCTTCCTTACCCCCGGTCCCACCTGCCACGAAGATATAGAGAGAGGGCCGATACAATTATTTGTTTCATTTTGTGTAAGAACCATTTAAGTGTATGTCCTTTGTTTGTTTGCATGAGTAGTTAGGCTACGGTCTAACCTCAATCTTCACTAAATTCCCTAAGTGTGACTACACCACATTTTGGTAACCATAGTCGTCAATCTAAGCACATGCTCACTAATAGTCTCATTGGACTCTTATCTCAACTAACCAATATCTTTACGTGTGACCTTCATTATAATGTTGATTAAAAAGTGTGCAAGAAAATTATCAACTAATGTCATAAAATCTTGTTAAAATCTACCGGGTAAAATATAAAATTAATCAAATACATAAGCCTTTTAACTTTAAGGAAATACCTTTGCTAATAAGTTATCATCATGTCAAAGTTTAAGAAAGATACATGAAATGACCTAAAATGGTGAGACAAATCTCCTTGTCCATTGTATTTTTAAACTTTGGAAGAACATCTATAGGAAGGAATAAACAAACACTTCACAAATAAAAGGGTTAGGCAATATAATTGGAAGATGCCATATTACATGGATTTCAAGAACTTTGGGACAACAATTTAATCTAAATTTTCAATTAATGCACAATGTTCATTGCATAAGTCATTTCTAAAGAGTAAAGAGTAGTAGTATGGAATAAGTGGGAATACAAACATGATGCAAAGAAGCATTGTGATTGACAAAGAACTTTTGAGAAGCGAGTGGAGGAGTTGGAAAACATTGAGAAGGAAGAAGAATGTGAGAAATATGATAATCAATCAAGGAAACATTATCAATATGAGAAGCACAAAGAGGACTAATGTTAGAAGAAATATGTGAAATGACTACATGAATAGTTAAATAAGGTGATCCACAGCGCTTGATCATCATTACTTGATTTCATATATCCATGGTTGACCTTACATGTTTTGTATTGTATAGTAGTACCATTGGGAGCCTCTTGACCTTGAGTTTGAGATATGATTTCTAGTAGAACATTTAATATGTTATTTTTTTATGAGGATTTTTTAAGAGGTGTGTTTTAAGGTCAACTAAGCCTTGGAATCTTTCTTAAGCTACAAGTTTCCATTTCTTTACTTTAACATTCAATAATGTAACTTGAGGGTTATTCAAAGCATTGACATTCATAGGAGTATCAACATGAGGGTTTGGTACAATTTCGGGAGCAACAGCGGGTCTCATTAGCAGTAACCATTTTCATCATCACATAAACTATGGTTAATCAAGGAAATTTATAAAGATTAACTAGATTGAAATTAAACCTAACACTTCTTATTGGAGTCTTTGATTTGATTAATCAAGATGACAAAAAAACATGTGAAGAGTAATATCTAGCCAATATCACATACTGATAGCTAGGGATAAATGATAATAGCAAATGATTATCACAAGCCTTAAAACAATCAAATCTATTATCACGAGGAGATGGCAAATCTCTAGAAGGTTCAAAGCAATGTGGGTTTACCAAAAGGAAAACCTTAGGGTATAATGTTCAACAATGCAAGATTTTTCTAAAATGAAAGTTACATTTAATGTTGAATGTTTGATACAAGTTAGGTTCACCAACATGTACATGTAGAAAGTAGTTTTGCACCTATAATGCATGTAAATAACTACTTATAATGTAAATTAGGTTTTATCTAATATAGATAAGAAATTTGACTCATTATAGAAATATTTGTATTATAAGTGCATATGATAAATATGGAAGTATTTAGAATAATGAAATGCTTGGAAAACACTATACATGGTAAAATAGAGAAGAATAAGAAGTAGACAAGAAGAAGACGAGTTATGGGAAACAATACTGAGATAAAGGTGTCGAAAGTCACAAAAACGTAAGAAACAAATTGAAAGTTAATGAAAACACGAAGAACATGTGCCAACAAGAGCCTAATTGAGACAAATAATCACTAAACATACTAGCACCAGAAGCAACTAACTAGTGCCATATCCAAATAAGGTGTCTATAAAAACATACATTAAATACTATTTCTACTATTTGAGTTAAAATTGCTTTTTTTACAAAGATTATTTAAAGGTGGGGACTCGAGAATACTAAAAAAATTCAGTTAAATTGATACACGTCGGCTAACTTGTAAATACTTTGTAATGTTAATTTCAATGAGGATGAGTTACATGTTATTTTTTAAAGATTATGAAGCCACACACGATAAAATAATACATACTCATCTCACAACTATTACATTAGTAAGAGGACACATCTATTACAATGTCACACCTATTGGTTTAAAGATCTTGACATATTAAAATTTAATGTTGTAAAATGAGACTTTTTTTTTTTTTTTTTTTTTTTTTTTTAAATTATTATTTTTAATTGAATGAGAATTTTAAATGTTGTAGAAGGAATCCTACATAAACCTAAGAGGCCTTTCCAACTTAGGATTCTAAGACAGTTTTACATGATAATTTTTAATTAACTTTAATATTACAATTCCAAAAAAATTTAAAAGCGGGCCTTCGAAATGGTAAAAGGAAAAAAACAGAAGTTAAATTGAGGGGTGGAAAGCACGAGCTGGAATTAATTCGAACGTTGAAGCGTCTGTTGATGTATGGTGTTTTTTTACTTGTTCCGTATTGTTGTTCAATGTGTGTGGTCTGTTATATTTCTGGTTTTTGTGATTTTTTTGTTTCCATGAATCTTTTTGTGGCACCGGCCGCCATCAATATCATGCTCTGATTCAAAGAAAAAAAAGAGATGGGAGGAGGCACTTGACGGAGTAGAATCATGCCGAGACGGGATAGAATCATGATGAAGTAAGTTGGGGATTATACTTCATTCTCTCTTTTATTTTATTTGGACTTTTTGCCTCGTTTTCTGGCACACGACGGTTTAGGGTTTTTGTTTTGGGATTTTCGAGTTTGGGCAAACAGAAATACAGACGAAAAGGAAAAACCCACTCAATAGATGCAGAGAATATAATTAATTACCCACTCAATAGATGCAGAGTATTTCTGAATTCTTAATAGACGCAGAGAATATAATTAATCACCCACTCAGCTGTTCTGCCAGACAGTTTAGCTCTAGTCACCTTATTATACAAGATGGGCATCACGATTATCATCCCACCTATGCTTTACACTTTCAATTAATGCTAATTTGACGTGACAACAAAAACAGGGAAAAACAATAAGTGATCAAAATAATCATGATATACAGCATGAGTAGCTCAATCCAAATTTTTCCTGTTTCGACCTGCAGGTCCCTGTTCTGTAGTGTATTTTTTTTTGTGTGTGTGCTTTTTTTCCTTTGTGGCACTGGCCACCATCAAAATTGTCATGCTCTTAAAGAAGTAAAATGGATTCTAAGAGTAAGACCACTAAGCATACTTTTAGATCCTCTGGCACTAATTGATTCTATATAGCATTGAACTTTTTAGGCTACCAACATTGCTGAAATTTGAAGACATAGAGATTTATTTTAAGGAGTTTTTCAGAACACACTATTGTACGTGTTAGTAGTTATTGAAAATGCCATTATAAGTCTGCAAGGATTTTTGTTAGGAGCCTCGAAGAAGTGATAACTAGTTCTGTACCTTTTCCGTTGGCAAACCAAATGGATTCTTAGTAAACAAATATTTTTGCAACTGTACCTAGCCATTGTTTACTCTGGTATTATGCCCTACTTTTTTAATGTAGTTGTATTAATAGAATTTCTGCAGAGTTCAGGAAGAGTTTAGGGCTTATAAAATTGTTTTTCTCCTTTGCTGTTTTTTTTATGCACGAGGCAATAGGTTTTAGGGCTTCTGCTTTGAGATTTCCAAATTATTCATGCTGCTGCTACCCAACATTTCTATATTTGAAAGATACAAGGATTTACTTTACATTACAGTGTATAGCTTTTAGTAAGGAGTTTTTAGATCGCACAGACTAGTGAGGAATTTTGTAGGTCATACTGTCATACATACATTTTTACTAGGTTTTACGTACAACACAGAGACAAGTCAGCCAATGTTGCTTCCACCATTTTTAATATTATGTTAGTTATTAAGAAGTTGAATTGTTCGCATTTTCATTCTAAAATCTTTTGAATCATAGTTTAAGGTTTTTACGTTAGGAGTGTATGGTAAATAAAATTGTTTTGCATTAGAGTTTAATATGTATCCACTTACAATTTTAGTTTACTAAGTAGTAAGTAGATCTAGAGGTCTGCCACAATTCATTACTAGGAATTTTAGTACACAGTACTTGTAAGTTATAACACAATTGTTGAAACCAGTGAACATGTGGGTTACATAGTGAGTACAAAATTGATTTACATAGTTCTACTAAAATGAGGACAATAAATTAGACGTGTTATGTTTGAGCACAACTGTTGCTGCTCCTATCATTTCTGTCAACCATATAATTGTCCAAAACAGGGAGTTCAGACTTAAAGCCATTAGAACAAGGGAGTTAAAAATGCCCAAATTTCCGTCTTCAATGGAGTGAGCAGCTTACTTGTTGTTAACAATCAACAAAGAGGTATTTTCATGCAAAAGAAAATCTGAAATCGAATAACACTTGGAGGACTCGACCATCAGTGATCTGTTGTCATCATAGGATGCAATCTTTAAAGTACTTATATAACCAATAGCGTATACAATGACATTCAGTTCTTATCTCAATTTTTATTGGACAAAGCGTGATTTTAAAGGTAGCTTAGAGTCATATTTAAATGTCTTAAGTTTTTTAAAATATATTTATTTTTAAAACTACCGTAGGCTATTTAAAACTCCAAAGTAATTCATGACACATTCAATTAGAGCTCAAGATCAAGTTCAGAACTAGGTTTGGTCATGATCCCAAGTTGTAACCCTTAAAGAAAAGTATAACTATTAGCCTACAAATAAAGTGCATTTAATCAAAGGATGGTGTGGAACATGTATTTTGGCACGATGAATGGTCAAGCATTAAAATCTTAGTAAGGGTGTATTTGATGCAGTTTTGGGAACCTAGGTTTTGGAGGTGATGGAAGATCATTATGAGAATGTACAAAGAAATAGGAACATGTATTCAATCCTCGCATTATATGGTACACCGAGAACCCTCTATGAGATGCACTATAACTACTAGGCCTACAAGTAAAGTGCATGTAATCAAAGAATGGTGTTGTGCACCTTTGGCATGAATGAATGCTTAAGTATTCAAACCTTAGTAAGGAAGTATTTGATACTCTATAACACTCTAGATTTTGGAGGTGATGGAAGACTATCTTGAGACTATAAACAAAGGGAGGAACATGCTTTCAATCTTGAAAAGAGGACTTATTGTATGTCACATTTAATGGTACACTCGACAATGCCTTTACAAGTTGCACTCTTTCCATACTCCTAGTCTAAGTCATTGCATTCAAATTTGTGGAGGATAAAATTCATTCCTAAAAAAATCAAAGTTAAAATTCATTATTAAATTTGACTAAAACAAAACATACTTGTAGTTTTACATTTCAAGGTATATTGCAATAGATCATACTACCTTCATACCTACTATGACTTGAAATCTTTAAATTGTAAATATTGCTAAGTTTGAAACCTTAAAACCTGAAATTTGGCAAGTTTGAACTTTGATAGGACCCTCAAAACATAGAATCTACATTATAGCTCTTGGAATTATATACATAAAATATAGCTTAAAGTATAAGAAAGTAACTGTCTATATCTAAATGTTTATTTTATGTACATATTGGTTGATAAATTTTTTGAATTTGAACAAACATTTTTCGGCTGCTTTGCATTCGTTGAATTTCAAATTAATGGTTGAAATTTGGTGAATGTGGCGACTAAGCTCCTAATATGCTCATTTTCTTCACCTTTTACATTACAACATTCAATATTTATTTGGGTTGGTAAATTTTCTTTTGGGATTTTTGGGTTTGAAACTATTACCTAATGTAGAGGGTTATCTTTCAAAGTCACTCTAGACTTCTGAATGGCCTCTTTCCTCTTTACTATTGAGATACACATATCCTAGCCTGATTTTTGAGGTATGCCACACCAAAAATTGGATGTATATTTTGTTAAGGACAAAATTGGGGTTTCAACAACGCTCACAAGGTCGAGTCCTCCGCTTCAAGAGTCCCTCCCATTTAGCCTCGAAATTGTGTACAAATCGTTTGAAGAGCTTAGAGCCTAATCGCTAGTTTTGAGCCAGATTGCAGTCAACCGAAAGGTCTTGGAGTTTTCTCCGTGACAGTATGGTTTAGAAGATATTTTGTGAGCTTTGAAATGGTCTTGGGAAAGCTCTCTCCAAGCACTTTTTGAGGAAAATGAGTGTGTGAACATTATAGAAGGGTCAACTTCTGGGAAAGGTTTCAAGAACTTCGGGTGGTGTTGGGAGCTCAAATCACAATCATCGGAAAGCTTATAGGGTCTACTACATGATGGAATATGTAAGACAAAGTTTGGGAACATAAAAGAGGAAACCTTCCTAACACCGAGGCACGGTGGTCTTTCCGGACAAGGCAACTTGCATTGAAGATTTCAAGCACCTCGAGCGGAGGTAGGAGCCTAATAAAGGGCCAAGTTGAAGCACATTGAACCCCCTTCATGACCCAAGTGTTAGTTTGGTTCATACTTGTCTCAAATTCTTACAACAAGTTTAGTTCATTCGACGTGCCTTCCTAAGCAAAAGTGGTAAGTCGACTGAAAATTCTTGAAGAAGTCATTTTCAAAGTTTCTAAATGCTTTAATTGGATTCGCTGACCGGTTCTAAAGAAAAGATATATTATACGCCCTAGAAATGTTAAGTTTGGACCTCGGGTCAAAAAGTGCACTCCCGATCTAATTCTTCATTGACATGATGATATCATCAAGTACATTGGCGCACTTTGAGAGCTTGGCGGCCTTTTGGAGGTGCAGTGCACTTTGAATTCTCCACTTTGAAACTCCACCTTCCAAAATGCGCCCGCTAATTGGTTGATATAAAAAGACAAAAGTAATGGAAAAAGGCATTTTGAGGAAAGTTTGCATGTGTGGGTCCCACCCCTCACTCCCTAGGCGCATTTTAGGCCCCCATTTGCACTAGGAACACTTTGGAGGTGCAAAGTGCGCACAAGCCTAGTGGAGACGCATTTATGAGGTGGGGATTGCAAATTGGGTGGACATTTCACTTTTCACTTTGCATTTTAATTTGCACTAGGCACTTGGAGGTGGTGCACCACAAAAGTGCGCACTTGGTGGAGACGCATTTATAAGGTGGGGATTGCAAATTGGGTGGTCATTTCACTTTTCACTTTGCATTTGCAAAGCCAAATCTCCACTTCCATGCTAAAACACATTTGAATATCCAATTCCCTCCAAAAACATATTTTCACAAAAAGGTGAAGTGCAGCATGTGAAACCACTAAAACACTTGTTTTTCCACCTCTCATGTCCACCAAAACCACTTTTGTGCCCTAGCTTGCTCAAACCTTGTTTTGTTCATATCTCTTGATTCCTTGGTCGAATCCCGCTCAAATTTTAACCACATCATCCTCTCAAAAATGCCTTGACATTGATACCAAGAACATAGCATATGGTGGAGTATTTTATTTTCCATGATCTCTTGAAGTTTTCAGTTGTTAAAACCTTGTTTTGGCAAAACCACTCAAATTTGTTTTGATCGTTGCTCGAAAACCACACGGAGGAAACTTCTCAAACTTTGCCAATGATCTCTCCTCAAAACCTTCGTTTCAAGCTATCATTCATGTGCTAAGGTGAAGAAATTCATGAGTTGTGAGTAAAACCATTTTTTCCTCCAAAACCACTTAGAAACCTTGTTGCACTAAAATTTATTTTGCTATTTTCTTCAAAACCTCGTAAGAGATCTTCCTCGAATTTGGAGTGCTGGTTCCCCTCCTTCATACCTCTCCAATGAATCAAAACCAAGTCAGTTGGACAAGTATTACTCCTAGTAACGAAGGATTGTAGTTTTTTCCTATGCTCCATTAAAACCCATTTTTCGAGTTTGCCTCTTAACCATAAATTGTTTCCCCATTTCCTATTGTTTTTTGATGAGGGATCGTCACCAATTTCGAGCATCTCTTCGTCTTAGAAATGCTTTTCCAACAAATTGATTCTCGTTTGATTTGGATTGTTTTACCCCTATGCAATGGCCTAAATGATAAGTTAGTCACAAAACCATTAAAACCATTCAAAATCTTAAATTTTCGTAAACCGACTTGGAATCCCATTTAGCTTGCCCCGTTGAATTCGACCAATATTTTCGGGCTGTGAAACCAAAAACTCGCACAACGAAGCTCCATTACTTGAGATACGAGTCCATTTTAGTCTTGGTTTCGAGTACCGGACATTGGAGATAACAATGTGGAACACATGGACTTTGATGATCTAAAGCGGAGGATGGAAGAAGGAACTCGCATTGTTCTAGCTGACAAAATCTTCCAAAGTGGACTCTACCGAGCCGCCCGGGTTCCCTTGGCAATCTAAGACACCGATTTCATCCTGCTTGTGCCAAGAAGTATGAAGTTGAAAGCGACTATCACTTTGCAGATAATGGCTCCATCATTGCCATACTGCCCCCTGAAGGAATCTCAAGATGTTTGTGCATCCCGAGACCCAAGGACGCAATAATCCTAAGCAAAAAGATGCATTATTCAAGTGGGAAAGGAAGGAGTCATCTCTGCATAGGGGTGATAATGGGCAACTAGATGAAGACGACCTGCAAGCTTTCTCGCCTTCCGAAAACCCTCTCCCGCTTTGAGTTCATTGAAGAAATCTCTCGATTGTATAGTCCTACTCAACAAGCTAATGAGAGAAGCGACAACCAAGGAATTTCACCCGTGGATGTCTCAATTCATGTTGATAAGCTAAGATTGAAGGAACCCAAAGGATAGATTGGAGCTAGATTATCGGTGATAATCTGGATTCTCGATTAGTGGTCAACCTTGAAAAGACGAAGAAGTTCACCATGGTTTCTTACTTAGTATATGTCGTTGTTGCAGTGGCCTTGCTGAAAGTGGCCTATGAGGCACTGAGAGTCCATTGGTTTTATAAATTTAACAGCTTGCTTTGTACTTGCACAAGCTAAGCCCGACTCTAGCTGCGAGGACCCCTAAATTTCCCAATTATAGAGTCCAATGCAAATACCTTCCCCGCCTTGGAAATTCGTTGCACAAACAAATAAGGAGTTTCATGCGAGGAAGGAAGACTTGCATGATATCTGGTGACATAAGAGATCTCCCTCTCCTTCATCAAAGGAATGATTCGGATTTCTATAGAAAAGTCGGAGGAAGGTAATGAAACTGCATCAAATGTTTTCTTACCCCTTACCTTTTATCTGTGCATACTTACCATCATGTAATGAGACTGCGGTAAATGTTATCAACCGAAAAGACCAAGTTGAGGACCAATGGGAAAGGACCAAGCTGCGGCAATGGCAAGTATGGAAATGAAAGGGCTTAGCACCTTTTAATCTGGTCTTTCATAGCTTTGTTTCTAGCTTTTGAATCATAATGATATGATGGTTAAGTATTGTTGTCACCTGGAAGTTCGATAGAGAATGGTGTGTGTATTCTCTCTCCTGTTGACAAAATTGGAACACCTCAAGGCTGTGGGTAACCTATGTCTGAGGTGAACCTCAGAGGGTTGGTTCCCTTGTGAATCACCTAAAAAACGTAAAATTTGACAAGGAAAAGAGGAAAAGAATGCGGGAAACTGGAAATAAGGGTGATACACCAAAAGTTTGATACTTGCATGTAACTCTACACACAGAGAATTAAAGTTCACACTTCTGCACAACTCTAAACTATTTTGCAAAATTAAATTCAAAGGTTAAGGAAGAATGACAGCGGTAGAGGGATTGAATTCCACACTAAAGCAACACAATATCCTATCAAACACGATGAACAATCTGAAAACAGCGATATGAGAGGGAAAAACAAAGCTTTATTTTATTCAGAGGTGCAAGTACAATGGCTGAAGATGCCAGAGCAAATCAGCGCTCAAGTATATCTTTTTTTACAATAAAAAATTAGCCAATATAGGTTGCTCCATCCCAGAATAGACTGCTGTGTCTTTATTTTATTTTATTTATTTGTCCTTGCTGTATGCTGCTGCTTTTTTAAACTAATTTATTTTTTATCTATCCTTCTCTTTTGGCGCAGACTTCTGTAGGACAGCAACAACTTTTCCTTTTGTTTTATCTATTTTGTCTTTTCCACACTTGCTTTTGTCTTATTTGTTTCAAACTTGGCGCAGACTTTTGGACTGTTGTTTTCCTTTTATTTTTATTTTCCATCTTCCATGCATGGCTGATATCTATTTGACCAACTGCTGCATGCTAATAAAACCTCTTCTCTTTGGCGCCAAGGTTTAAAATTAGAACCAGCAGTTGCTAAAATTAACAAAAGCATGCTAATTTTAATAAAATCACTCTCTTTTAGTGCCATGTCTATTTGGAGCAGCACTTCTATTTTTAGCAAAAGCAAGCTATCTTTATCCATCCACTCATGCACTCTTTCAACTCCTAAAAATAGAACTGAACTTCTATTTTTAACTTTTCTTATTTTTAGCTTCAATTCTATTTTTAGCAAACTCAATTTTTAGCCAAAGCTATTTTAAAGCAAGCTAAAAATAGCCAATCTTCCAAAAATAGCCAATTTTGCGTGAAAATTATGGTAACATTTTGGTGACATCATGGAGTTGTTTGCCTGCTAAACAAAGAGATCAAGTAGCCTTTTGCATCCATTGGGCTATGGAGTCACATACCTCTGTCAAGAACTTGTATCCTTTGAAACAAAACCACTGAAATAGTCTTTCCAACAAAATGGAAAACATGTGCATGCAAACACTTTTAAAAAGACAACTAACTAAGAAAACTGAAAAAAAACAATGTGCATGCAAGCACTTATTTTGCAAGAAGCAAACCTAAACTACTCTAGCCTACTCCTAACCTAAACAAAAAGAAAGGAAAGCTAAACAAAACCACATATTGGTTGAGAGAAATAACTTCATTTTCTCAGAAAGTGCGGCCATGAGATCAATTTTGCAACTAGATCACATGGTAAAGTGTAGACATGGTTTGCACCATTGATTTGCTCAAAATATCAGCCCAGAAAAGAATGAACACCTCTATAGGATCTATACTTTGTCTTTGTAGATGTTGGGCTGATTTTTGGCAACTTGAAGCTCTTTCTTATGCTTGAAATGAGCACAATTGATGGCAACTCCTTATGTGGCTCTAAATTAGCCAAATACTTGATTGGACATGGTTTTCTCATAGCTGATAAACTGATTTTTCCCTAATCTCTTCCCTTCTTCTTTCATATGCAACTTCATCACGTGGAGTACTTGAGGCACTTCCCTCGATTATATTGGATGTTTGTAGATTGGTCTACACTTTCAAAATCTTTGGTTCTTCCTCATGATCTTTATTGTTCTTCTGAGAAAATTCCTTTTGAAAACCTCCTCTTTATTTTCCATGCTCGAAGGTGATAAGGCTCAAGATTTTGAATTTGATTTTTAGAAACATTCATATGCTCCTTCAAAACATTATCTTGCATGTTGTATCTCAAAGATTTGAGAAAACTTTGTCTAAACTTTTTGTTGGTCATATCTATCGTTGCTGTAATTTCAACCATTTAACTTAACCAACCATGAATTTGTTTTGTCTCAAATGTGTAAGCTCCATTTTGTTAGATTTTACCCGAGAACTTCTTGTTTGTCCTCTTTAGGTGGCTGCTCTTCCAAACTGATTTGTTGATTAGTTTCATTCCAAAATGGATTTGGGAATATGAGGGGAGGGGTGGGTTGGGTTGCTAACTGATTTTGCAATGGTTGAGATGATTGGAGAGGTGTAAGATCTTGTGGAGGAGAAGCTTTAAGAAAGCTAGGAATTTGGGACTTGGGCTCCGGTTGAAGTGGTTGGAAAGTAGAAGTAGGAGGGCTGCATGATGATAGTGAAGAATTACCCCATTGACAGGGTTTCTCAACACTATATTGGTAAGCTTCCATCTCTTCATTCCACTTTGATATTTGTGGTATCAATTCAAACACAAAGTCTATCTTCTCTTGAGGGCTATACTAGTTTGGCATAGGACCGCCCATGGGTAAGGTACCCTGAATCCAAGCTTGGCTGCCTTGATGGAACTTGTTGCCCTCATCTGTACCATTTTTATATCCAAGTGTTGTACTCATATGCATCATTGCAAATTATAATGCATATTCTGCTCTGAAAAACACCATGATTATTAGGATAACCATACAAATTGTTTGGATCATGGGCATATTCATTATGATAGGGCTTATAATATTGATTGGAGGAGGATTTTGGGGAAAAAGAGGTGGAGGGGAGTAATAATTCTCTTGAAACTGGGAATTCCAATGAGGAATTGAAGTCATGATTGCACAACCTCATAAAAATATGGAAAGATGGAGGAAATGGTCTGCTGATTGAGAAAAAGGGATCTTTGGGCCAATGGAGTTACCAGATGTTGAATATTTATGTTTGAAACATTGATATTTGCTAAGAACAACATCAACTTCTTTAGCAAATTTTTGTATTGTCCCACCGGTGTGCGTAGAAATTGTTGTCACCTAGAAGTTGCACCTTGATAGAGAATGGTGTGTGTACTCTCTCTCCTATTGACAAAATTGGAACACCTCAAGGCTGTGGGTAACCTATGTCTGAGGTGAACCTCTAGAGAGGGCTGGTTCCCTTGTGAATCACCTAAAAAAATGAAAACTTGACAAGGAAAAGGGAGAAGGAATGTGGGAAAAGGGAAATAAGGGTGATACACCAAAAGTTTGATACTTGCATGTAACTCTGCACACAGAGAATTAAAGATTCACACACCTGCACAACTCTAAACTATTTTGCAAAATTAAATTCAAAGGTTTAGGAAGAATGACAGCGGTAGAGGGATTGAATTCCACACTAAAGCAACACAATATCCTATCAAACATGATGAACAATCTGAAAACAACGATATGAGAGGGCAAAACAAAGCTTTATTTTATTCAGAGGTGCAAGTACAATGGCTAAAGATGCCAAAGCAAATCAACGCTCAAGTATATCTTTTTTACAATAAAAATTAGCCAATATAGGCTGCTCCATCCTAGAATATCCTGCTGCAACTTTCAAGAATAGACTGCTGTGTCTTTATTTTATTTTATTTATTTGTCCTTGCTGTATGCTGCTGCTATTTTTAAACTGATTTATTTTTATCTATCCTTCTCTTTTGGCGCAGACTTCTGTAGGACAGCACCAGCTTTTCCTTTTGTTTAATCTATTTTGTCTTTTCCACACTTGCTTTTGTCTTATCTGTTTCAAACTTGGCGCAGACTTTTGGACTGTTGTTTTCCTTTTATTTTTATTTCCCATCTTCCATGCATGGTTGATATCTATTTGACCAACTGCTGCATGCTAATAAAACCTCCTCTTTGGCGCCAAGGTTTAAAATTAGAACCAACAGTTGCTAAAATTAACAAAAGCATGCTAATTTTAATAAAATCACTCTCTTTTAGTGCCATGTCTATTTGGAGCAGCGCTTCTATTTTTAGCAAAAGCAAGCTATCTTTATCCATCCACTCATGCACTCTTTCAACTCCTAAAAATAGAATTGAACTTCTATTTTTAGCTTTTTTATGTTTAGCACCTCTATCTTTAGCACTTCGCTATTTTTAGCAAAGCTAAAATAGCCAATCGTCAGAAATAGCCAATCCTTTGTGTGAAAACTATGGTAACAAGTATTTGATAGACCTGGTGGAAGACTTATTGCAAGAAGTGTATATGGATTTAAATCTTGAGATGTTTTCTAATTTCAGACTTGTGATTAAGACATACAAACATAATCATAAACATATATATTTATGAATGTTTGGCTAGATTGTTTGATATGGTTATGGATACGAGTATACGGTGCACGGGAATAGTATGCTGAAATGGAATTTTTAAAAACCTTGGGTACAATACGTTGTGGGTACGTTTGTACAATATATTTTTAAAAAGTAAAAAATATAAATATATATAAAAATTTAAAGAAAACAAGAAGCTTATAGTCTCAACAACCTATAAAATATTAGAAGCCATCAACAAGCTTATTATGAATTGGAAGCCATCTAAAGCAAGATTTCTTTGACTGAATACAAGAAGACCACTAAACATTAAATCTATGAGTCCATCTACTAATGGGCTCACAAACATTCCACTTATTGTTAAGGCCGAGGGAAAGGTTTGGGGGGAGAAGGCAATCTTTTCATAAAGTTGTTTGGAGGTAGCTTCTTGGAGAGGGGGGCCCTTGAGCCACCTCGTAGTATCCCTAAAGTCATTCTCATCCTCCATAATTATTCCAATAGAGGGAGTTGTGAAAGCATTTCTGAGCATTGTATACATTTTGAATTGAGATTGAGGAAGCTTATAGAAAGTTTAAGGTCTATCCATTCCATCCACTTCCCAAATCTGTACAAGTCATGAAATATTTTAATTCCTTTCTCAAACCAAAGGAGGGTAGAGCAACCTCTTGTCAAGGCAAGGATCTTGTCATTATATTTCAGATTTGATAAAATCGATTTGTAGGCTTGGCACCTAGTGTCAAAGGAAGAGAAGATAGGTTGCCCAACCACCAAGTGCTTCACTTGTTCCCATGCCTTCCAAATTGACTAAAGAATAAAGGACCCATGAGGAGCAACAAGAAAGCACCCAAATAGTAAGTCAACCAAATGAAGTCATTTTCATCTCTCTTGACCCTTGAAGCCTATTGGCATCCAAATTAATCTGAAGAATAAAGGACCCATGAGGAGCAACAAGAAAGCACCCAAATAGAAAGTCAACGAAATGAAGTCATTTTCATCTCTTTGACCCTTTGAGCCTATTGGCAATATTGAATCTCACACGACTTTTCCAAGGTTCATTCCAGTCAAAGGCCTCAAGTTTTATTTATTTTTGCACTTAAAAATTATAAAAATCATGTGGGTATCTTTGTGGGTATGTACCCACGTCCTTGGATACGTCCCGGGTATCGATTTCCGTACCTAGAAGTACCTAGGGCATGTATGTATCGTGACCACAGAGTACCCATAACGTACTTGATCAGCATTCCGGGCACGTATCTAGTTGCAAATGAATACGGGGGTATGGCGTTTAGCATGCAGTCTAGATGTTTGGAGATATGGTGGAGGGATGTGTCTTTTTTTAATCCAATCATGTGCATGCCTTTCCCTTGTGGATCTAAACAAAAGAAGAAAGAGAGGAATCATACAACAAGCCACTGAAGAAACCATGCATATGCTCTTAGGATTTGAGTGATAATTAGTGTTGTCATGTTCTTTTTGCTAGCCCAAAATTTAAAATTTGAAACATGACAACTAAGCCAAATAAGAAAACAAAATGTGCATGCCTCTCCCTTCGCTTTCAATCTAAAGAAAAGAAGAAAGAGAGGAGTCATAGTTTGACACTCTGTAAACGATGCATATGCTCTTAGGATTTGGAGTGATAATTAGTGTTGTCATGCATTTGGTAGCCCAAAAATTTAATCTTGAAACATGACCCTAAGTCAAATGTGAAAATTTGTTAGAATCCCTCTCCGGTCATCCTACCTCTAGTATCATGGTTACCTTGCGTTGAAATCAGTCCTAATACATTGGGTGAACATGTACAGTTTGCAAAATGGTGTGATGAAGTCCATAGTTCCATTCAACATTTTACAAAGGAGGACTAGTTCTCCGATAGGCTTAGAAAGGCCAATTTTGGCCATTTTGAGGCATTTGTGCATCCTCCGAGAAGGTTCTAAAAGCTCACAAGAATCGGAGGTGGTATCGAAGAGCTTTGAATGTGTTGGAAGTGGTTTATGGAAATTTAGGAAAGATTTGGTGGTTTAGGGACAATATGTGCCAAAGCGATTTTCGGGTGTAAGAAATAAATAGTCAAAATATGAACTTGAACTTTCGTGGATGATTTCGGGAGCTCGAAAGGAGATAGAATGCAAACAAGTAGTCAATGGAAATTGGAAGAATCCCTAAATTCTAAAGTTTGAATTATCATTGAAAATGAAAGTTGAAACCTTGATCGCGGCTCTCTATGAATGAATCGAGCTCTCAGTGAATCGTCGGACCTCCATGATTCGTGGCTCATGAAAAGAATGAATCGTGGCTCTTTGTGAATCGTGGCTCAGCAATACTGCAAATTAGATCTAAGTTCATATATGATTCGTGACTCTTTGTGAATGAATCGTGGCTCTCTGTGAATCGTGGCTCCCATATCACTGCGAATTAGATCTAAGTTTCTTATATGATCGAGATCGTGGCTCTCTTGTGTAAATGAATTGTGCCTCGCTTCGTGCTTTGTGGCTCTTTCTGTGAATGAATCGCGTATTTCTCTATAGATCCTTTGTGCCCTTGGCCCTTGCGAACCTTCATGAATCGTGGGTGGTTTTGCCTAGCTCAACTACTCGTGAAATGCATCACTAGAATTCGTGTAGCTCGTGATTCGTGAATCACCTCAGCTCGTGACTCGTTTGGGGCCAAGCTCTTGTGAATTATGTTTCTTGGTTCGTGGTTCGTGGTTTGCTTTGCCCCGGATCGGGGACAACTTATGTCGCCTCGGTTTGGTTTTCGGGATTGGCACACTCGCTTCCGACCATTGTGATTCGTGTTTCCACTGACCTGCCGCCCTCGTGCTCGTGCTCCTCCCGTGATTCGTGGATCCTTTTTGGCCTCGAATCATATGGTCTCGCTTTAACACATGGAATTTGTTCGCAGGGGAATCATGGTTCACAATTTGAGGCTGCCTTTCACACGCATCTAATAAACATGAGCTCACACCTTCGAGGCTCCCTTAGATCGTTGAGGCTAATAAATGTGAGCTCGTATATGCCGGTATGCTCTTTGATTCGCCTCTCAGCCTCTCCCCTCTTCAAGTGGTTTATCCTAGTGATTTGGCTACAACCATGGCCCCGGAAATTCCTACTGGCAGCGGCACGATTGGGAATCAATTGGGTAACACCTCTAGCAACACAATGAACATTTTATTGGAACTACTCAACCGAATCCAGAAAATTGAAAATGCTAATCAGCAACTCCAAACTGAGGTATGCGCACTTATTAGCAGGGTCGTGGATGTTGAATTTGAGAATGCCATCTTGAGAGAAAAACTAGCCAACAACACAATAATACCAGCCCCCTAATGATGCCCTACATGCAGAAATTGTAGACCTTCGGTCTCAACAGGAGGAAATCAGAAATAACCAGGCTTCCTTAAAACTGGAAACAAAATCATGGTCCAAGGTTGTTAGTGGGAAAGACAGTGTTCCCCCACCTTTGGTGCAGTAGAGGCCGTTGTGCAAGCCAAGTTAATTGAGGAACGTACTAGGCGTGACAAGGAACTAAACCTCAAGGTGAGGGGTCTCCCACCCCCACACCGACACAGGACCCATTGACGGTTGGTAACTCCTTTATCACAGATACTTTGGGGATCCCTAGACATTACACTAGAGAGAGCTTGGGTTGGCTATGATTCCACACTTTTCATCCGTTTCAGGACAACTTTTGACAGGTTGCGAGCTCTCAGGGCTAAGAGGGTTTTGTTTTCATGCCTAGACAAGGTCTTCCTTGATGAAGATCTTACCAGGACACAAGTTGGGGAGCTCAAACGCTCTAGGGAGCAAGTTATGACAACGAGGAAAATAGGTAAATGGGCGGTTATCAAGAATCTCGGGTTGTTATTAGGGACTCACCTCCTCCTAGTTGGGAGCCCCGCCAAGGGGCTTCCCAAATGACGAACTATGTGGGAGAGGTATTAGTCGAGGCTTATCTATCAGTTGTTGGAATGGGAATGGTTCCCTTTGGTCTTCCCTGGCCTTATGTTAGATGCTCTTGGGGTTGCTGATATCCTCTTCATCACAGAGACACACGAGAGCCCGGTTCGTCCTTTCCTGGTATTATTGGCTTTCTTTGGCTATCAGACTTTAAACAGGAGACTTGGGGTTCGGGTGGTGTCAGGGGCTCTAGTGGGGTTGCTTGTCTTTATAGGGACTCCCTCCAGAACAGGATCTCGGTGGTTGGTACCGATGAGTCTGCCAAGTACATGTGGATTCGTATTAGTGGGGTCGCTCGATTCTCTAGGGATTTCTATATAGCAGTTTGCTACTTTCCTCGACATCTTCTCCTTACGCCATTCACAATGGCCCAGATGGTGATCCTTTCTTTGACTTATACGACAAGTATTAGTCAGTACTCTGCCGCAAGGGAGGTTATCATTTTGGGTGATTTTAATGCCCGTACTAGGCACTTACAGGTTCCTCTCCATGATAGATGGAGATGATACGCTGCACACTGAGAGGATCGACGCAGAGCTTGTTGGTCTGCAGATAGGATCTCGAGGATACAGATGGCCCTTTCACAGCTTATGGACGGTTCCTCCTCCAGCTCGGGGAATCACAGGGGATGGTGATCCTTAACGGGATCGAGCGCTTCCCGGATTCACGTTTCTTCACTTGTCGTCCCCATGACATGGCGGTGGCATCAGTGTGGTAGACTATGTCCTTACCAGCCCAGATATCTCACCTTTTTTTGTTTCCTCCGTTTCTCCCATTCCCTCGCAGACCATGCAGTCCTATCTTTCTCTCTGGTCACCAATCCCCCCCACCACCCCTCCTCCCCACTACCCCCATCACATTTCCTTCCAGTTTGATAATGGGATTACGAAACTTACTCATCTCACATTCACGACCTTCTCCCCTCTAAGTCTCACTTCTCCAACCTGCCTAGTGCGGAGGCCAAGTATTCATGCCTATCCTCTGCCATGTGGGAGGTTTCCCGAGATCCTTTCCCAACTCCACCACCCATCCCTTGGCCACTAGTACTACTAAATCTTGCCCTATGAACCAATGGTATGATGTAGAGTGCAAATCCCTCCACCGTCGCCTCCGTCATGCCTTTACCCATGCCCTCCCCTCCTTCCCCACTCTTAAGGCAGCCTACCGGTGCCTTCTCCGCCGTAAGAAGCGATCCTTCATTTCCCACCGCAGATATATTCTTTCCACCTCCCTTAGGACTAATCCTCGGTCCTTCTGGCATATTGTCTTTCCCCGCCACTCCCCCTCCTTCGCAGTGATCGATCCTATCTCCATTTTTTCCCACACCTCTACCCTTTATGATTTTAGGGCAGCAATCTATCCAGATTGGCACTCCGCCACTTGGTAATCCCTTCACTTACAATAATATCAAAGAGGCAATAAGGTTCTTGAACAGATAGCAAGGCAGCTGATGTGGAAGGTTTCAGGCCGAGTTCTTCAAGCAGGGTTTTGAGGCCTTTGGTAACTATTTGACAAATCTTTTCAATCAGGTGGTTCGTGTGGGTTTCCTCCTACTTGGTCTCATCATATCATTCACCTGATCCACAAAGTTGGGTCCATTTTTGATCCGAACAATTACAGGACTATCATGGTGGGCCACTTTTTCCAAACTCTATGCTACGGTTCTCCACAGTTATTGTCCGATGTCTTGGAGCAGCGACAACTCGAAGGCGGAGGTTAGGCTGGTTTTCGTCCCGGTTACCACACCATCGACCACATCTTCACCCTTTGGGCTATTATTGAGGAGGCCGTCACCGCTCTTCGAAAGTTTATTGTTGTTTTGTAGACTTTCGAAAAGCTTTTGACTCCGTACCTTGCATGGCCCTCTTTCAGAGACTCAGAGACATCGGTATTTCTGAGGTTCTTATTATTGCCATCATGTGTCTCTATGAGTCCGTCCTTGGTCGTCTTCGTACTGCACACGGAATGTTTGATTTCATCAGAAGCACCATTGGGGTCAAACAGGCTGCCCCTGTCTCCTACTCTCTTTGGCATTTACATTGATGAGTTGGAATCTTTTCTTCGGGATCACATTCAGGAAGGGGATGGGTGCCTTCTTCACCACGTCTTGATTTCTATTCTCCTATTTGCCGATGATATTGTTTTACTCGCCTCTTCTCCTGAGGGGCTTCAAAGACAACTTGATGCACTTGCTTTATTTTGTGATCTTCGGCATTTGACTGTCAATCTGGGTAAGACCAAGGTCATGGTCTTCAACGGGTTGAAGACATCACACCTCCATTTCTTTTAGGGGGCAGGAGGTTGAAATCACTAATACATACACCTATCTTGGGAGTCTAGTTCTCAGGGCCTAGATTCAGTATGAGGCATGCTCTTCAGCCGAGGGTGAATAAAGGGTATGGGTCTCTAGCCATTCTCGAGAGACAATGCTTTTGGCACCACTTTCAGGACATCTCCTCCAAGATGTTTCTTATGAACTCCCTCATCCGGCCCACTGTTCTTTATGGGTCAGTTGTCTGGGGACCCTCCCTCTTAGATACAGATTGGGCTTCTGCCGAGAGGATTCAAACTCTCCTCCTTCGCCGCTTCATCAGATGCAAGCAGATGGTTCCCCAACATATTATTTTGGCAGAGTTCGGGCCCGACCTTTTCCGTCTGGAGACCATATTTGACATATCGGCCTTTCTTCACCGTATCAGGAGGTTTGGTGGTTTCTTTGATGAGCGTGACAGATACCCGTATCTCGCTTATTGTTCCTTTGTGAGTATTGCCCAGGCTATGGGCCGCTGCTGGTTTTTTGGGACTTTTGCTTTATTGGATTCGGTTGGTATCCAGATTGATTCGTCTCCCCCATTTCAGTATTACGTGGATGCTCCTAGTCATCTCTTGCCCACCAAGCAAGTGTTGAACAGGTCCATCTAGGAGGATATATACATGTGCTTTATTCAGACTACTTGGGTGAAACCTCGTGGGGTTTGCATCCTAAGATGTCCTTTTATGCAGAGCATTTTCCCTCAGATGGACTCATCATCCGCCCTTAGTACACCTTTCGTCATTGGATGCATGCCCTCCGCATACCTCTAGGTCAGTTTCGGGTTGGCTCCCACAGACTTTGGTGTGAGACTGATCACCACATTGATCGGGATGACAGACTTTGTAGGCTCTGTAGCCTTCAGGAGGTGGAGACCGAGACTCATTTCATCTTCCGCTGCCCCATATA
This sequence comes from Taxus wallichiana var. yunnanensis, assembly GCA_018340775.1. NCBI lineage: Eukaryota > Viridiplantae > Streptophyta > Pinopsida > Cupressales > Taxaceae > Taxus > Taxus wallichiana. Next base: position 392,917,954 of record CM031243.1, read on the forward strand.
CTATGAGATCAGAGGACGATTTCATTGCCTCTTCAGAGGGTTCAAACCCTCCTGTTTTCTTTAGATATATTGACCAGCGGTGTCTTGCCCTCTACATCCGTGAGTCTTTGTTGCTCTGGGACTAGATTCTTCATCCCCCTCCGAGAGTCATTCCCACGAGACGGATTATAACCTTCTTTCGGTTCTACCCGCAGTTGGAGGAACTAAATGGTTGAGCCATTCGACCGGATACAATGCATGGATCAGTTCGCCTCGGATTGGACCTCACATCTCCCCGGTCACCACCGCAAGCTCGGGCCGCACACTCGTACTCGTAGAGAGGAAAACCTAGCTCCACCCGTTTCTTGGCCATCATTTTAGCCTTAGATCTCGGCGATGAGAGGGGGCCCTCGCCCCTCTTCGAGCCATTTCATTTCCATTAGGAGCTTCTTTTTCATCGGCCTCGAATGTTAGGAGGGATGTGGCTACCATTTCTGAGTAGACTACTAGTCCTTGTTTGCCCCCTCCTTCATTCCCTTCTCTGCTTCTCCCTTCTTTCTCCCCATTTGTTTCATTGCCCCGCTTGTGGGGGTTTGGCTTTGGGGTTCTTGTTTGTTTTGGTTCTTTTCCTTTCTTCTGTTTTTGGGAACTCGTTTTGAGTTTTCCCCACTCGCACTTTGTATATTGTTTGGGTTGTAGTCCCATTGACCTACTTTTGTGGTCATTCGTTGGACATTAATATATTTATCTTATCTTATCTTATCTACATGGTGGAAAAATCAGATTTTATCCGAGGCTTGATGGTTTCTTGAAACATTTCAATCTTTGTAGGCACACCCCGCTGTCCCGAAGAAAAAGGAGCCATTTTTGGAGTTGCAGGCAAAAGTAGCAAGTGTTAGTTCTTTTCGGATCTCAACTGAAAGGGCTCTATATTCAACATAGCTGGCGACAATGTCATCCACTATGGAGGGCCGAGTTTCTCTCGCCAGAATGCTTCTTCATTTGGAAAGAAAGTAGGCCGGAAGACTTAGATGAAGAATCACTCACGGCCCTTGAAGAGCTTCCTTCACCATTCGGATGTTGCATGGTATGGATTAGCTATGTCCTCATATTACCCAATCTCTGATGCCCTTGGGAAAACCTCTCAAACCTAGCATCATCAAAAATTATGTCCACCATTTTATCTTCTCCTTACGTATCACAGTGGTAAGATCAATTGCTCACGATACCACCGTAATGCCCCATTCAGTTCAAATCTAAAAAAGATACGAAATTTGAGGCAACCCCAATGATAGTGAACTAAATTAAATTTTCAAACTCTAGTAGCAACTGATTTTTATTAATTTATGGCAGCTCACATACACAAAACAATTGGAAATAAATATAGAAACCCTTCAAAATATTTTATTCATGAGCTGGAACAATTATAAGACAAGAGCCCACCGGTTTGTTTTTTTGTATTTTTCGACCAGCTGGAGTAAATGAATGACATTGGCAAATACACTTCACAAATATGGCTGGAAATAATGATTCCAAAGCCCAAATACAAGTCGAAAAGTGCAATCAATCTCTAAAAATATGAGGAACCCAATTACCGATAGAAAGTGAGTTGCCGTGCCCTAAAAGCCAACAAATTTTACCACATGAGGGGTCGTCACCCTAGGAGAGGGTCACCCTAGGAGAGGGTCTGAAAACTCCCAAAAATGCCCTAGCAACCCTTCATCACAAGAACCCTCGTTGAAATCATTGAATCAATTTATTGAAGCCCAATGGAAACCCCTGAATGGAGAATCCTCAAGGATTGAAGGGTTTTTGTCCTTCAATTAGGGAACAAGGAGGGTTTTTGTCCTCACTTGCAGCCCCACAAGAGGTTTCCGTCCTCAAGTGGAAAGGAATGAGTAGCAGCCCAAAAACCTCATGAAAATTATTATAAGGAATAGATGATATTCAAACAAGCCAAACGACCTCTTTTTATACAGAAATGATGGCACAAACCTCTAGAACAATCTTGAAAAAGGGGTCGCCCACTTGGTGAATTAATTTGATTTAATTATTGCCTTTTTCCTCCAATTTCTTTCTTCACCTTGGGTTGGCCACTTTAGTATTTAAAATAAATTAATCTTTTAATACTTTTCTCCTTTCTATGTTTTCACTTTATTCCATAAAGTCCCCTTTCTTTTCATCCCATTAGCCAACATATACTCATGAATAGGCTAAATACTTAAGTATTTAAAATAACTTTTGTTTTAATATTATTAAGTTACTCAAGATGTGGAAATGACCAAGCCCAACGTAAAACATTATTAATTATTTTATTTTAGAAAAGGGGACATTACCTAAAAATGACTCAAATGTCTTCCATATATTTCTTCATTGGCCACCCAACAAAAGGGGAAGATGAACGGCCTCCTTGAAACGAGGACTGTCATTCATTCACATCCTTACCGATATGGTCCTCCGTTCAACCCCAACAGTCACAAACAATGATTAGAAGTGTAACCTTCCATAGGAGAAGCCAAAGCCATGACCTCCAATAGTTATATAGTCCAATTCAGATAACTGTTCGCTGCCCTAAAATGAGACTATGTGAGCTTATCACATGGTAGAGTAAAGTCAAACAACCACCAATAAGAGTTAAAATTGTCTTGTTGATAATATTTTTCCTCAATGTCCTCCGACATGTAGAATAGGGCAGATCTGACTTTTAGGAAGCATATGAATAGAATATTTTGCTCCCAAACTCCCATGGTATTTTGGATCACAAACATGACGTCTGCAGATCCAAACTCTAACTACACATTTGCTGACCACATTTTTGGCATTCTTACGATTGCTGAAAGCAATATAAATTGTTCACACCAAACAATTTAGCAAAAGATTAAGTCCGCAGCCTGCATTATTTTACCAATTGAACTGCAGAACTGTTAAAGATATTTTCCTTTTCTGCATACACTTGCAAAACTGGAATACAAGTCAAATGGAAAGTATACGATAGAATCAACTGATCAAATATCTAGACAAATTTAGGATCATGCTTTCCTAACTAGGATTTTTTTACCCAAATTTTTTGACACAATCAAATGTGGGAACCTCTTTCCCATGTTCCACGAGACTTTCATTTGGCCATATTTGGAAACTGCCCCTTCTCTTAAATCAACCATGTCTCCTTTCCCCTGCCTGATGATAGACTCAACTCATCCATCTCCAAATCATCTAGAGAAAATTTGGGATCTTGGTCAATATTATCCTAAAACTAATTTTTTCTGCCCTCTCACTCCATGATGTGCAAAATCATCCAAGGAAGGGAAGTAACCCATAAAAACTTATCCCAGTGCTTTGCTCTTCAAACAAGTGTCCTTCCATGTTGTGAGGCTTAACATATTATCTACTTGAGTTAAATATTTGAAGCAATGTATTCACGCAAAAGCTTTCAACCTGTGGAAGTGCATTCTGCCCTAACATCCTTTTGCTCTCACTCCATGATATATCACTTAAATAAATGTATTCACGCAATTTCAACCGTAAAGCATTCTGGATCAAATTGTAAGGACTTTCGCTTCCGTGAAGGCCCTTGCTGTCTCTCCTTAACTAGGTACACCCAAACCATGTAACTCCAAAAACTTATGTTCCTTCCAGTGCTGATCATGACGCTTCTTATACTTGAGGTGAGGGTCTTCGGTCTTTCTTGGATCCGGAGGTGTATCTACCTCATCTTCTCCATGAACTTGTGAGGCTTAACAACGTAGGAGTCTCTGTTTTCCAGCCCTCTACTTGACTGTTGAAAACTATTATGAAGCAGACTTGGTGGCATAAAACCGAAGCACGCCTCAAAAGCTGAAAAATATTACGAAGAATGAACAACCCTGTTGTATGAGTGCTGTATATATACCAGATGTTCATCCCAGCTCGTGCTATACTTCTGGTTATAACCCATTTAACAATTGTACCAATGCAACCTTCATAACTTCTGTCTGTCCATCTGTTTGTGGATGGAAGGCAATAGACTGTGTAAGTTTTGTATCCATTGTTTCCCATAAAGTGCACCAAAACTTGTTCAAAAATCTGGAATTTCTATTGGATATGATGCTCTCTAGGATACAAATGTATCAAAGAAGAGATTTTTCCACATCACTCCGTGTCACTGTCTTGTTACAAGAAACCAACACACACGTCTTACTAAAATGATCCACAATATTGAAAATACCTTTATGTCTTAGGAAGACCTCCAACAAAGTCCATAGAGATACTTTCCCTAGGCCTTTTAGGCGCGTGCAATCGCTGTTGCAGCCCCAACTCATGATGTTGGGCTTACTCACACTGCACAATTGACAACTTCATACAATTTTCGCAACATCCACTGTTAGTGTGGCCAACAAAAATAATGTTGTAGATTATTACTGTCTTGTTCTCCCAAAATGTCCAACATGTTGTATGTCCCTCCCGCATAAACAAAACTTTATGCTCTTTTGGCACACAATGTTTATAATAAGCTTTACATTGGAACTCTTGCTGGATGTAATAGTCTTGATAGGTCCTAAACCCAAAAGGTTTGTCGCTGCATACAGTCTGAAATACCTTTCTGAATTCTACATCACGCTTGTAATTCGCTAAATCACTTCACCAAAAAAATGCTCTGGCTTGGATAAGCTACTTTCTGCAGAGAGAAGAGGTGGTCTAGATAGCATATCAGCCACCTTGTTCATTACACCACGTTTGTATTTGACCACGAGATGGAATTGTTGAAGAAACACCATCAATTTGTAATGTTTGGCTTGTTGCAACTTTGTTTTTGCTCACAGGTGTTGCAATGGTTTATGGTCATGTGCATAAATCTTCCACTTCCTCACTACTGAAACAAGGTGTACAACTCCTTATCATATATGCTGCAATTTAATATTGGCCCTCTGAACATTTTAGAATGGTAACAAATAAGCCTTCTTCCTTATAGCAGCACTGCAACCATAACATAATCACTGGCATTCTACCTCGAATGTAGCTTGCAAATTTAGGTGAAGCATGGACCAGTGCAATTTATGAGACAGTCCTTGACATATTTATGCAAGAATTGGGCTGTAATTGCAAAACTCCGTGTCTCGCTCATGGTGGTGGGCTTTGGTCAATTGACGATCAATTCAGCCTTGGATCTATATCCTCATCTCTCCATCATCCACCACTTGACTAAGGTACACCAATACTGTTTTTGGCATACTCACATTTCTTACCATTCGACAACTCAATTTTTGCTTGAAATCTTGAACACTTTTGAAGGCGAGATAACTGCTCTTCATAGACCTCCTGAAAACCAATTATGTCAGCCAAATAAACAATATCACGAGTCAATTTATTGTCTCAATACCTGATTCATGAAAAACACAAAGCTGGCTTGTGCATTGGACAACCCAAACGGTGAAGCCAACCACTCAAAGAGTCCTGGGTGTTTCTTGAACGCTGTCTTCCAAATGTCCTCTTCGTTGACCCTCACTTGATGATATCCAGATTTATGGTTCAGCTTCATAAAGTACTTGGCATGCTGTCATTGACCTGATAAATCATCTATCCTGGGCAGCGGATACTGGTTCTTCATAGATATCTTATCCAATCCCTGATAGTCCATGCACATCTGCCACGTACAATCTTCTTTTGGCATTATGACAGTAGATGATCCATTTGGAGAGGTACTTGGTGTAAGTTTTCCCACTCCAACAACTTGTGGAGCTGCTCTTTAACATCCCGTGCTCCAACAACACATTGTCTATATTGCCCGAGTTGGGCAAAGGACATTCCAGTACCAATTGGATCTCATGTTCTATGGTTCTTTTGGGAGCATCCCTTTAGGTTCTGCAAACAATTACGAAAAAGTGCCTGTCCGATTGTTGGGCTTATTGACTTCATACAATTTTTGCAACTTTATACAATCTTTGCAACATCAGCTCTTAAGCATGGCTGATAAATTAACTCTACAGATTACTTAGAGTCTTGTTCACCCCAAAATGTCCAACAATGCGTGATGTAGGTGCCTACCGCATCAGCAAAACTCTATGCTCTCTTGGCACATAAAGTTTACTTGCTTTATATAGGAGCTCTTGCTGGATGTAGTAGTCTCTATGGGGCTTATACCCAGCATGTTTATTGATGCATACAGTCTAATAAACCTGGTTGAAATTGACATCATAGTCGTAATTCGCTCAATACAATTCAACACAAAAAGCCTCCTACTTCAATAATCTACGTCTTGCAAAGACGAGGTGTTTCATATGGCATATTGGCTGCCGTGTTAGTTACACAACCTTTGTATTTTACCACAAGATGGAGTTGTTGAAAAAATCCCATCTATTTGTAATCCCTGGACTGCTGCAACTTTGTTTGTGCTTGCAGGTTTTGCAAGAGTTTATAGTTGGTGTGCACCACTCTCTTTTCCCATGAGGTAATGCTTCCACTTCTTCACCGCCGAAACAAGAGCATACAACTCCTTACCAAGGTGCTGTAATTCAACACTGGCCCTCAGAACATTTTAAAATGGTAACAAACAGGCCTACCTGCTTGTCGCAGCACCACACCCATAGCAGAATCACATGCAGCTGTCTCTTCCTTGAATGGAGCTTGCAAATTGGGTAAGGCAAGGAAGGGTACTGTATTTATCTTCATTTTTGTCCTTTCAAACGCTTGCTGCTGTCTATTATCCCATTGGAACTTCCTTCATTTGCCTATAACTTTATGTAGCATGGTAGTGATGTATGAGAAGTCCTTTATAAGTTAACAAAGGTATTGGGCTGCACCTACAAAACTCCATGTCTTACTCATGATAGTGGGCTTTGGCCAATTGACAATTGCTTCAACCTTAATGGGATCTATCATTATCTTGTCATCACCTACCATGTGACTAAGGTACACCTAGGAGGTTTGGCATACTTGGACTTCTCACCATTCAACAACTTATTCTCCTTCAAAATCTCAAACCCTTTTTCAAGGTTAGTTAAATGCTCTTCATATAATCTGTTGAAAACCAATATGTCATCTAGATAAATAATAACACAAGAGTCAATTAATGGTCTCAATACCTCATTGACAAGACATGAAGGTGGTTCTGGTGCATCACACAACCCAAATGGTACATCCAGCCTGTTGAAAGAGTCCTTTGCATGCCTTGAATTCTTTATTGCAAAGCGTTCTTTAAATTGACCTTCGATGATATCGAGATTTAAGGTCCTGCTTTGTAAAGTACTTGGCATGCTGCTATTAATCCAATAAATAATCTATTTGGGACAACAGATACTAGTTCTTTATAGTCATCTTATTTATTTGGCAATAGTCTATGCACATCCGCATGTAGGATCTTTCCTTAACACTATAATAGGCAATCTGCATGGAGGGCTGCTTGGTCTAATTATCCCTTGTTACAACAACTTGAGCTGCTCTTTAACTTCTTGTGGTTGAACAACACTCTGTCTATACAGTCCTAACATGGGCAAAGGTCATTCCAGTACCAATTGGATCTCGTGTTCTATGGCTCTTATTTTGGGGCAGACCCTTAGGTTCTGCAAGCGATTATGAAAAGACTGCTCTCTAAATTAGTCACATCCTGCTGCTTTTGGTAACAATAATGTTCAAGTTGCCCCTTGAACTCAATCCCTTTTGCTCTTCTTTTCGAGTCAATATCAATAAAGCAAACATACCACTGGCATTGATCAATGGTTTGGCTTTGGCTGCGCTAATCATGGCGACTTGTCTATTTTTATCAACTGTGTATAAAGTTTATGATTTTCCATCCAAATCAGACTATATTTGATTAGGCGCTATGAAATATTTAGCATCCGTGAGGTATGGGTATGGTCTAACAAAGATTACACCACAAACATCGAAAGGAACCACCACTTTGTCCTTGTAATCAGAACCTATCAAAAACTAAACTCTACATTGCTACTTCACCATCCTTCAACCAACCATTTTTTCCTTTATGCAAATTCTGATATGAAAGAGCTTCTTTATTTCTTCTTCATGTTTCTATTTGGAGCTTTCACCCACCATACACATCTCTTTACACATAACCCAAGATAATATCATCCGACTCAGAATCACCTCAAATCGTTTTCCCTTTTTATCACTAAAGTGGTGCCATTCTTCATTTTATTTCTCCAAGACGGCTTCAAAAACGGGTGTAACTTTTAACATTTCTCTTCGACATGCATTACTTTTCCAGAGTGGGCACATTGTGTTTTTATCTAACTCTTGCCTTTGTCCTTTTGGACTATCGTATCAATATTCTTTTTCATTTTCCCATTGTCTTACTCCCTATTCTTTAAACCTCCTTGCTTTTGTACCTTCTCTTTGTGTTTACTTTTGAATGAAGACGTCTTTTTCTTATCCAATGCACATAATGTTACTCAGCACACGCTTTATCTGTCTTGAGGCATTGTCATGAGTATTGGTGTTTTCAGGTGTCCAAACAACTCACCTATATACTTCATCATCATGTTTGTTTCCATGACATCTCTGTGTAGACGAACTGGCCTCTTACAGAACTCACTGGTATACTCCTGTACACTCTATTGCTGATGTTGCCGGAAGTTATGCCGTTGAATAACTCTTTGCTTTTTATAACAAATGAGATAAAATTGCTTTTTCAGCATCTTTCTGAATTCTTTTGACTTTGAGATAAAAGGAACTTTGCAACATTCAAGGTATAATACATAACTGTTTTACCAAGTGAGAGCATGGGCAAAGAACTTGAGCCAAGTAGATAAGTCGAGCATGGTGAACAAAATTTGTTGACGAGGAGGCAACTTATAAAGTACACCTCCATGTGAGATATTGATTGATTGCACTTCTCAATGCTAATCTCCCCATCAAATGGTTGTATATCAATCTTCACTTCAGCCTTTAATACATTTGTGTTTTAGTTTGAGAAATTTTGCCCGAGGTTATGTAAAATTTTTTAACGTGGTGGTGTTGGGTTTTGATAACATTTTAAAGATTTGTAAATATAGGGTACACTCTAAGCGCGGCATAATGATATCATTGAAACCTCATGACATATCTTCTAGAATTATGTTGCTTGACTAAGGTAAGGGAAATCGAGATTTGGAGGATAAATTTGAGTTACGGCTGAATGTACCCGCAAAATGATTCGATTTAAAGCTCCTGACATACATTCTGGAGTTACAGTGGCGTAATTAAGGTAAGGTGATTCTGAGTCTGGAGCATAAACTTATGTTATGCCCAAATGTACCATATAATGATTCAATTTAAATCTTGTGTATGTCTTCCAGGGTCATGGTTGCCTAATTTAAATAAGTGGATCTGATGCGAAATCTTGAGTTATGCTTGAATGTACTGCATAATCCCGAATGTTCACCAGGACAAAACTTAGTGTTACGTGGGGATGCGTCCCCAAGATTTTGGTGATGTCTGGGGACATCCCCATTTTCTATAAATATATCAAAAGTTTTCTCATGTTTTATTTTTTAAAAAGCTGTATATTTTATCATAACATTAAATTATAATCTCTCCAAAGTACTTAAAATACATTCAATACAGTTTAAATCCCTAAATTTCATTGAATAAAGTTAATATATTTAAATATTAATTTTTATTTATTATTTTAACAGCCGCCCTCCTGCTGTCGCCAAAATTTGGAAAAATAATTGCCGACCTGGAGACCTCGTCCCCCTGTCACCACGTCTAGGTAACTATGACAAAACCTCACCATATCAATCATGGAGTTATTGGTGGCCTTATCATGGTGGGAAAATATAAGTAGGATTGTCAGTTCGCTTAGAGTTGTAAGAAGTTTATGGCAACTGAATGAATCCTGTAGTCTTCTGCTCTGAGGAAAGAGCCATTTCTTGTCACTTAGGTGTAATCTATGAGAATGCCTATGCTATTTGGGCTTCATTAAAGATTTATGCTATCCGATACTTGTTGATTGCCACAGTAAGCATTTGCTCATTTTTACAGTCTGCTTTCGAAATGGGGAGATTTTTCTACGATCTAGATTTGGTAGAGTCGTCTGAATTCACATAGGATTTTCAATGTGAAGAAGTTTTACATAAGCTGTGTTTTGAGCATAGATCTGGACTCCATCTGGTATGATAGAATTATCACACCTGAGTAGGAAAGATAACATTTGAATGACTCGTAGAAGTATGTAAGGCTTGCGAATATGTGAAATTAATTTCTAATGACATGTTGATTAGTAAAAAGAGGAACAAGTCATCCTAAGGACCTAAAGTATTATGTCAGTATTTTAAAGTGAGGCGTGGCCCTCAAATGGCACTGGAATGTAAAAGGAGTCAGTTTCTTTTCCTAGACCGAGAACAGTGTTATAATCTTCTTAGAATCTCATGGGTATGAAGTAGCAAAGCCATCAAATTATTGTATTTTGAAGAAAACCCAAACATATTCTTTGTATTATCCTGCACTGGAAATTGAAATATTGCATGTGCAATGAATCAAATTTTCTAGATGGTTGCTTGAATTAACAATTGTGAAAGGGTACGGAGTCTTCCTCAGAGTTACTGAGTACCTGCACACATTTAATTGTTTGTATAAAAAGCATCTTTGGGACATTGCTAGAAGTCATGGGGTTGTCACATCGCGACCAAAATCAAACAGAGAATAAAAAGATAAAAATTTCGGTGCTCTTAAAAAGATAAAAAATTCGGTGCTCTAGCAAATATTTACAGTCATTAAACCAAACCTTATTTTAGTGCGGGGATTCAAAGTGTGAACATGGGTCATGCTTGAATGTACCAGAGTTATTAGACCAAAACCTTTGACATGTCTGAACCAAAGCCTCACAATGTGACCGCGTTATTGTGGTGAAGTGGATTTGAAGTGTAAACACAGGTCACACTTAAATGTAGGATACAATTATTACAGCACTACCTCACATGATGTCTGCTACAGTTATTTGGAACTTTTTTTGTGGTGGGGGATTTGACCTGTAAACATGGGTCATGCTTGAATGCACTGCAGAATCATTATATCACAGCCTCATCATATGTCCGCTGGAGTTATTGGACACCTTATTGTGATGAGGGGGATTCAAAGTGTGAACATGGGGTTATGTGTGAATGTACAATAGAATCATTCCACCACAATGTCATTAAGACTGCTAGAGATATGGGCTGCCTTATTGTGGTGGGGATTTCAAAGCTAAACATGCATCACCCTTGAATGTCCCATAGGATGATTCCACCACAACCTCGCTGCATGTGCTAGTGTATGCGCTGGCCTTATTGTGGTGAAGGGGATTTGAAGTGTAAACTTGGGTCACACCCAAATGTATGGTACAATCCTGCTACAATTATTGGCCACCTTTTTTGTGGTGAGGGGGATTTGACCTGTAAACATGGGTCATGCTCGAATGTCTCGCAGAATCATTACATCACAACCTCATTATATGTCTGCTAGAGTTATTGGCCACCTTATTGTGGTGAGGGGGATTCAAAGTGTGAACATGGGTCTGCTTTAATGTATAATAGTCGCAGAATCATTACATTGCAATCTCATTATATGTATGCTAGAGTTATTGGCCACCTTGTTGTGGTGAGGGAGATTCCCAGTGTGAACATGGGTCTGCTTTAATGTATAGTAGTCGCAGAATCATTACATTGCAACCTCATTATATGTCTGCTAGAGTTATTGGCCACCTTGTTGTAGTGAGGGGGATTCAAAGTGTGAACATGAGTCTGCTTTAATGTATAATAGATCATTTCACCACAAAGATGTTACCAAAACTCTAGGTTTGCATAATGAATTTAAACAACAATAACTCAAGATTAACACATGAAATTGAAAATACAGAAACAGAGAATCAACGTATATAGAATGGAGTAATTTCTATTGAATATTTGAGGGCTTTTATACAATTGCTTGCTCCTAGAATTATGGAGTCAAGTCTTATCACATTATCCCCATATCTCTCCTCTATTCCCTAGTCTTACTCCCACACCCCTATCTCTATGAGTTGTGCATACAACTCATTTTGCACACTCATATATTATTTAAATATTAAATAATTCTACCACACCTATATGTTCACACTATGAACATTATTTCCTATCAAACGGCATCAAGTATGCTAGAGCTATGGGCTGCCTTGTTGCGGCAGGGGGAATTCAAAGTGAAACATGCGTCACACTTGAATACACAGTAGGAGCATTCCACTACAACCTCGCTGCATCTGCAAGTGTTATGGGCTGGCCTTATTGTGGTGAAGGGAATTTGAAGTGTAAACTTGGGTCACGCTCAAATGTAGGATACAATCGTTACAGCACTACCTCACACGATGTCTGCTAGAGTTATTGGTCACCGTTTTGTGGTGAGGGGATTCGACTTCTAAACAGGGGTCATGCTTGGATGTAATGCAGAATCATTACATCACCTTATTATATGTCCACCAGAGTTATTGGCTGCCTTACCGTGGTGAGGTTTTTCAATGTGTGAACATGGGTCATGCTTGAATGTACAATAGAATCATTCCACCACCACGTTATCATGTCTGCTAGAGATATGGATTACCTTATTGTGGTGTGGTCAATTCAAAGTGAAACATGTGCCACACTTGAATGTACCATGGGATCATTCCACCACAACCTCACTACACCTGCTAGTGCTATGGGTTGCCTTTTGTGGTGAAGAGATTTGAGTTGAGGACTTGGGTCATGCTCAAATGTAGGATGCAAGTTACAACGATCAATCATTACAACACAACCTCGTCATGTCTGCTAGAGTTATTGGCCACCTCTTGCAGTTAGGGGGATTCAAACTTTAAACATGGGTCACACTTGAATGTACCATAAAATCATCACACCCTGGCCTCAGCACATGTCATGTCTACTAGAGTTTTTGGCTACCTTATTGCGGTGAGGGGGATTCATAGTGTGAACATGGGTCATATGCTTGAATGTATTGTGGAATCATTCCACCGCGACATAATCTCGTTGCTGGAGACATGGGTTGCCTTATTGCAGTGAGGGGAAAGTGAAACATGTGTCGCATTTAAATGTACCATAGGATCATTCTAGCACAACCTCGTTGCATTGGCTAGTGTTATGGGCTGGCATTATTATTGTGTAAGGGATTTGAAGTGTAAACTTGGGTCTCACTCAAATGTTGGATACAATCATTACAACACTACCTCACCACATATCTACTAGAGTTACTGGCCACCTTTTTTTGCGGTCAGAGGGATTCCAAGTGCAGGCATAGATCATGCTTGAATGTTAAAGAATCATTTCGCCACAATCTCATCACATCTGCTAGAGATATGGTTTACCTTATTGTGGGAGGGAATTCAAAGTGAAACATGTGTTGTGCGTGAATGTACCGCATGATCATTCCACCACAACCTCTCTATGCCTGCTAGATATATGGGTTGCCTTATTTAGTGAGGGGGATTCAAAGTGGCAAACATGGGACAGACTTGATTGTACCACATAATCTTTACACCACAACCTTACTGCATGTCTGCTAAATTATGTCCACCGTTATTGAGGTGAGGGTTGTTAGAAACCGTAAACATGCATCATGCTTGAATGTAACGTATAAGTATGAGACCACTATACTACATGCCCACTGGGATTCGAATCTGGATGTTCTGTAATGAGTGTTCCCCATGACTGTTACACAACAACCAACCCTTGTACATGTACTGATTATTGTTGCCAACAGATAATACAAAATTGAATGACAACCAAATAGTTTCACAAGTGGCACACTACATTCGTTACTATCTCTCAACATGAATAAATAATACAATAATACCTGCAACTGAACCAATTTGGGTGTAACTATCTGAACCAATTTAGGTGTAACCACCACCAATAACCACCCACTGATACTATATTAGTAAGTTGGTAAATCTATAGAACACATTGTGACTTAAGATTAAATAATATTCTCAACAACCCCCTCATAAGCCTTATTCTGCTGAGTCGTTAATCTCAGCAGCTACTACGATGCATATGGTGCACTCAAAGTTCTGATAGCTTCAAATCATGATGAAATCATTCCTTGTGATTCATCTTCAACACTAGAAGGAATCACACCCACTTACAATGTGTCCCGATCAATCATGTGTCAACAATAGCAAAAAGGATGACTCAAGCTAACTCATGAGTAAGCCAAACACCCCATATATGTGTCGTAGTTGCACTATAATCCACATCTATGTCAATCTTTGTCAAGTTGTAACTGGGAACCAATCCTTGTCCACAAAGTGCTCAAACTCAAAAACAATGTAGGCATATGTTGGCACAAAACTGTGCCTCTGGTAAGAAAAATGAGCAGGAACTTGAAATCTGATCAACTAGCTCCATGGATGGTCATAGCAAGCCCCAAAATCAACTCTTGCAAATATGTTGTCCCAAACTTTGTAATCTACAATCTCTGATATCTGATGTGTCTGTTGCTGGTCGAACATCACTAACGCAAAATCTAGATATCCAAATATCTCGGGACTTGTCACATGTTCCATCTGCAATGTTGCAATAATCAAGACTGATCTGTGTCTAATGCTACAATAAGTTGTAAAGTTGCAATGTTGCAATCTGCAACAAGATACAATTGAAGAAGACCAATCCTCAGTGACCAATATGAGTAGCCCCCTCACAAATCTGAAATTTCTGTATTTGGGACAACTCTTGAGTCTTAAGTTGTAAATCACTCAGAACAACCAATGTGCCAAATCCACGACCAAAAGTTGACATAGATGTTGATCACAAGTATCCAATCCTAGCATCAAACATGAGGTCACATTGACAGTCATTAAATCTTGAACAACTAGATAAACAAATAGGTCTTCTACTCCTCCACAAATATGTACCCTGGCAATTGCAAATCAAGTGCAGAAAATCCATTCGGGGCACAAGTAGACAAATCGGCATCCAGTGAAAATATTTGGTGTCTCAAACCATGTATCAACAATGACGAGTCAAATGCCAATCACTCATCAGTAAACAACTCAAATCCACAATCATCTGCAAATAAAGTGGCTACTCACAATCCACAAAGAACAAAAGTATTTACAAGTCACTGATCAGTAAACAACTCAAATCCACAATCATCTGTTAATCAAGTATCTACTCACAATCTACAAAGGACAAAAGTATTCAGAAGCTTATATATCTAGATGCGTCTCTGGAGTATCAATGCAATCTATATCAGCTCACAATAGCACTGAAATGTCCACAAACTTAGGATGGACATCAACCTCTAATCAACAAACTGAAATTTGAAATCTGATGTTCGATGTTCCCCCTGTAAGATGAGAGTGGAGAACTGTTGTATATATATCTCCCTGAAAGGGAAGTGGGATGAATCAACAAATCAGAGTAATGAAAAAATGTTCAACTTAATGATGGCCTTTCGGATTTTCATCACGAATCTCTGGTAATCTACCCATTCAAGTTTTCAACTAAATGGGAAGAATATGTAAGCCACCATTCTGGGTTTTCAACTTACAGCTCAAGTGTACAAATGTGGATTTAATCTGCCTTACCAAATCGACATGAAGAGCTAAAAATCTAATGCCATAGCCTCAATACACAAAAACCTCTCATCCAAAAACTATATCATTTGAAGTAGAAACTAACATTGTTAGGATCATTATCATCATGGGCTGCATATCCAACATCCTCAATAAAAAACAATCTTACTACTCAACAAACATATCAAAAATGTCATTGAGAAGATCAAAATAAACAGCCACAGGAACTGGATCAATATAGGTTGAAGAAGCATCACAATCCTTAAAAGGAAACTCGAAATGCTTGCAAAACATGTCAATGATCCCATCAGCACCATTTAGAAAAGAAGTGGGTGCACAAATGTCATTTGTGGGAATCTGGTCCAACTCTGCAATCTGCTCAGCAACAGGTTCCTCATCAAATATACCAAGATGAAAAACGTATCAAAAACATTATTCATCAACATCAAATCTAGAAGAAGCAACAATATCTAGACCAGTATGATCATGATCAACAAGCTCCTCAAGGCTGATATCATCAAGATCACGGCAACCAAGACCAACATCAACATTATCAACACTAAACAAGTCATCGTCATTGATAGTGGACTGAATTCTTCTACAAGACCTAGACAACATGTGAATCTTAGATTGTCATCTGGAATGATCACTATAACCAAAATACACCACATGGACTAAATAGACAAATCTTGCATATAACAATGCACAACAAAATGAGTGTTTTTGCCACATGATATGCAAGGATATAGGTCAAATCAGTCATTGGATGTATGGCCTCAATGTCCATAGGGAGACCAAGTAGCAGATGGTGAATTAGAAATAACAAGATCACCAATGCAAATATCACGTAAATAATCTCAAAAACTAAATCAATAGGCATGGAATGGCCTGGGACATGAAAACCAATAGGACCGTATACCATAGACCGACACAATACTTATGGGTTGAAACTTGACAATATCTCCCATACTCGCACAATAGGCGAAGGTTCTGCAATAGGAGTTTGAACATGTTTATGATTCACAATGAGCTTAGACTCATTTAGTGGTTTGGAAATAGAATTATCTTTAGTTTCTGAGTAGCAAGGGTGAAAACTGGCTTAGACACGTATCTGCTTGACAACAACAGGCTTAGTATTAGGTATTATTGTATTTTGTTTATGTACTAACATTTTGAACATTGACTTTTGGCTTGACATTAGCTAGAGCTGTGGTTTGTTTCTCATACAGTTTACCTTGTAACCTATGAAGTTCTTGTCTCATAAAACTGAATTTAGTTATTTACTGGAAAATTGCATAAAACAATTCTGGAAATATTGCCAACACTCAGCTATGTGATCACCTTCTTTTTGATTTTGAGTTTTAATGCGTAAAGAGAGCATGCCATTGACATATACTGTAGAACCCATGAAACAAATGCAATGACAAGAAAACCAAGAAAAAAATGTAGTATAAACCGGGTCGGATACCATTGATAATGTCCGAAGGCAGATAGATTGTACATATTGAGGCCCCCTTCCCTTATTCAATTTCAGGCAGGCGTACAAACCATTGAATCGCTAGTGTTTGCAAGGATAACCAAAAAAACAAATCCTAACTCACAAATGAATAAAATAATAAGCCCTAAACTCCTCTAAAAGTTATAAAAGACACTCAATCATTACCAAAACACAAACAATTCATTGTTGGGTTTTGAAAGTGTAAGAGCAAAGAGCCAAAGAGGAATTGAAGAGGAGATGACCGCTGGAAGGAGGATTTGTTTGGAGGCAACAATTGCAAGGAGGACGAGATTGGAGGCAGCCATTGCTTGCAAGGAGTTCAAGTTTGTTTAGAGGCAGCCATTGTTTAGAGGTAGAAGACATGATATTCATATAGACTTGATATTCTATATTGTTTGTATTCATATTGACATGATATTCATATATCATATGTATGGGAGTCACATGATCAATGCAAGTTAAAATTTTTAAGCATATTGAATGTTTTGAACCTTGATCCCACTATATTTTTCATGTTTTGTATTTCTTATGGATCAAAAAATGAGTATATATGTGTTAGTGTGTGTGTACGAATGTACCCAAGCGTATCGTACCCAAGGGATTTTTAAAATCAACATGTTCATATTGTTTATATTCGTATTGACATGATATTCATATATCATATGTATGGGAGTCACATGATCAATGGAAATTTAAAATTTTAAGCATATTGAATGTTTTGAACCTTGATCCCACTATATTTTTCAAGTTCTGTATTTCTTATGGACTAATAAATCAGTATATATATATATATAATATAATATGTACAGGCGTACCTAAGACTTGTTGTACACAAGTGTTTTTAAAATCAATGTATCCGCGTGCGAACCCATACCCATATCCTGGGCACCATGTACCCAGCAATGTGTGGATCTTCTCAGTAAAGTCACACCTGCCTATAGGAAAATGTGTTATACGACAGCATAATATTCTTTTTAATTCATTCTCTCCTTCAAAAATATTTCTTTTCATGCTTTCGAAATCATCCATGGCAAAGACACATCCCTACTCTCTGCAGTATTTTGTTTTGCAGTCTATATGCTTTTTCTTTTATGTGCCGCAATAACAACAAAAGAAAATGAATACAACAATACACAGTGGAGAGCAGAAAGAGACAAGGTGCAATATCAATTTTCCAAACCATATTCCCATTTTAACCTTCCATTCATCTGTGTCATGTTTCTGCATCATGCCTTACTTTTGTGCGAAAAAACTACAAATCTCTCAACTCAGCGAGTGGAGTTGGATGAGGATCTGACCTGGGGGTTTTGGGGTCAAAGAATTCAACTACGATGTTTGTTTTGAAAGAAAAGCACACCCCTTTTGCTGCAGCGATTTCAAATCCTTCCTTGAAGGGTTTCTTTGCATCTTGGGAGATTAAATTTTCCTCCATGAGCTCTTGAGCCTTTTTAAAATTCATTCTTCTCCTCGACATTTGTGCCATAGACATGCAACATTTAGAAAGGCTTCTTCTAATGTGGTGCTACAAACGAAAAATTAATTTCTAATTTTAAAAAATTATCTAGGCACTCAACATTTTAATGATAGTCTGCATTGGCTTAGTCTGCATTGGCTTTTAGGACAATCTCTTTTGGATCTTATGTCTTAAATAATAAACACCAATTGGCTTGGTTGGTGTTTGGGAATGGCCTCAACCAATGCTACTACTACAATCTTTCTAAAAGCTCAAACTTGAAGCTTTGATATCACATATTAACTATGTAGCCAATACGAGTATGGGTACGGGTAGTGAGAATTCAGTACATTGATAAGACAATGATTTTGGGGGCTTATGTATGGCACTTGGGTATACGTACAATATATATATATATATATATATATATATATATATATATATAATATAATGTAAGCAACAAAAACTACAACATAACGGAAAAGAGAAACAAATCACATATATACCTTCTCCACCATGTTTCCTTTGCAAACCATGGAATGGGTGAAGACTTGGGACTGACCTAGAACATATCAAAATGTAGGTGCTTCTCCACGCATGGTATCTTTCTTTGCACGAACGATCAACAACTCTACTTTGCACTAACAAAAGGAGGATAATGGATTTGGGGATGGGTGATCTAGGGACTTATGCGGACATTAAGACAAGATGAAAGGGGGATGTTCTATGCAAAGAGAATGTGAGTGCTCAAGACGCATTTCTTACTTGTGCTTGAAAGGGAGGGGAGGGCTCTATTTATAGCCTCTAGTGTAGGATTAATTAGGAAACCTAATTAATCATGTTTTGGGAAAGTAATTGTGATTTGGTGAGTGGGGACATGGAGAATGGATGAGATTTAATCTTGAATATTATATTTGGGAGTGGGGAACATGAGGGGCTAATGGAATATTTGACCCATATATTTAATTTAAAAGTGGGTCATGGTGGCATGTGATGTGGAAAGTTTAATTAGGTAATGAGGAGGGTTAATTAATCAATTAATGTCAATTAATTTGATATGGATTTTTGTGGGAATAATGTGGGGAATTAATTGATTTAAGAGGGTGGTAAAATTGAGGTGTCTACATTTTCCCCTCTTTGGAAGGGTGCTATGAAAGCAATGTCCTTTCAAAGAAATTCAAAGAAAGTAGACGAAATGGATGAATATGCCCCAGGTGGTGGGATTAGGGATTTGAAGAGATTCTTCTTAATGAAGGTGTTCCTTTGATAAGAAGTTATTGGAGGAAGAAAGAGAGAGCATTCTCTAAGAAAAAAGTAGAACAAATTTTTGCTTGTGAGAATAGAATATGGTGGATGATGAATGTTATGGTATCCTTTAAGACAAAAATACGACGACAAGTGTGTTTGGAGATAGATAAGATGATGCCCCCTCAAGAGAGTTGGTGAAAATGGCAAAGAAGACAAATATCTCGAAAAGATGAGATATAGATTAACAGAACAACAATGAGAGAATGATGTTGGGTAGATGAGGACAAGAATGGGGTGGGCAAGGAATGGGGCACATGGGTGCACAAATGGGGAAATAATTCAATCGACCTTGAATGTTAGGTG
The DNA here is from genome assembly GCA_018340775.1 of Taxus wallichiana var. yunnanensis. Taxonomy (NCBI): domain Eukaryota; kingdom Viridiplantae; phylum Streptophyta; class Pinopsida; order Cupressales; family Taxaceae; genus Taxus; species Taxus wallichiana. The sequence continues at coordinate 392,937,985 of CM031243.1, forward strand.
TGATGATGTGTTGAGGGACTTAATCAAATCGAATGAAAATTGAAATGGATCGAATGGTTTGATATGTGGGTTGAGTCGATGAGGAAGATAATTGAAAGGCGAAGGATGTCATGAAGGGAGAGAAATGATGGAGAAATGGTGATGAGTAGAAGTGAAGTGTAGAAATGGATTTATAGTGAGGAAGCTTGAGATGAGGATAAGGATGGGGAAATAAGTGTAACTTGTAGGGGATAGGAATATGGAACATACCACATGGAGATGCATGTAGATGATGGAATGATGGGGGAAGTGGAAGAATATATAGAGAGAAAGAGAGACAATGAAAAGGAGGAAGGAAAAGAAAAGGGTGATGAGGAATTAGGTGAGTAGAGGATTATGGGAGTGGTCGGCTTGAAGAAGATGAAGAGCGTAGAGGCGGAAAAATAAATAGAAAAGGACCATGGGAGAGGAGGGAATGGAATGGATGGCATGATGAAAAGTGAGAGAGAAGGATACTAGGGGAAGAAAGGAAATTAGGAAGAATGAAAGAGGAGGGAAAATTGGATAGAAGATGACAAGGATAAAAGAAGGGGATCAGCAGGAACAACAAAAGGAGAAGGACGAGAGGAAAGTGAAATCGAGATGAAAGTGGTGAAGAGGAGGTTGAAATAGAAAGAAAAGGGAATGGATGATGAAAATAGAGACAATATATAGAGAGAAAGAGAGACAATGAAAAGGAGGAAAGACATGAATAGGGTGATGAGGAATTAGGTGAGTAGAGGATTATGAGAGTGGGTGGCTTGAGTAAGATGAAGAGCATAGAGGCGGAAAAATAAAGCGAGAAAGGACCATGGGAGAGGAGGGAATGGAATGGATGGCATGATGAAAAGTGAGAGAGAAGGATACTAGGGGAAGAAAGGAAATTAGGAAGAATGAAAGAGGAGGGAAAATTAGATAGAAGATGACAAGAAGGATAAAAGAAGGGATTGTAGGAGACAACAAAAGGAGAAGAGATGAGAGGAAAGTGAAATGGAGATGAAAGTGGTGAAGAGGAGGTTGAAATAGAAAGAAAAGGGAATGGATGATGAAAATAAAAGAACTTTTTATTTGATCTAAATATCACAATGTAGTAAACGAACCATCTAGCTTAGGAACAACTTTTTCTTTGATATAAACATGCAACAAAAGTGTATAATGACATGAAAAACCATAATAATGATGTTTGTTCATTGCTTAAGAATCGACTCAAAGCAAACTACTTAAAGTAATGCGGTTTGAGAAAGTAAATAAGCAAACCGACAAAGAAACAAACATAAACAAACATACTCAAACAAATAATGTTCAAGACAAGTTGTACCAATGTTTTTGTTATCTAACTTCAATTCCCACATATTCGCTTTATACGAAAAGGTTAAAAATGGCACCCCAAGCAAGGATACATGCAAGGTGAATAAATGAAGGACATAAAAGTCCCATGAAAAAGCAATCGTGCACTATGAAACTACCCCAACAATGGATGTGCAAGGGAAGACAAACATAGCAAGAAAACCAACTTTGTTAATGAGGGAAGATCGAAATGATCCGCATGTCGTATGCGTAAGAACATGCGAGGACCAAAGAAAGATGTTTTTAGGATAATTTTTATGCTTGAGGACGTTGGGTCTTGTGAAAGATTTGGTTGTTAAACGATGTGTTTACCAATTTGTGGATTTTGAAAATTTTACCATTTTTTTGGATTTTTACCAATGTTTTTGAATCTTTACCAATTTTTTTAGATTTTTGAAAATTTTGGAAGAATGCGGTATAGAAGAATGACGATGTGTAGGGAACACTAACTAGTTCCCGAGAAGTAAGAATATTCCTAAAGAAGAAGAAATGGTCCCCGGGAAGCAAGAACATGCCCTAGGGAGATGAAAATGACAACAAAACAAATGATTTAATCAAATAAATCATCGTGACGGAACGCCAAGACGTGCAACGTGGCGGGAGGAAAATAGAGGAAAATGTTAGTAATCCTGCCCTTGTGAGGCAAGAAAAATGAAGAATTAGGGTTGGGAGGGTATAAATAGCAGGTGGGGAGGGTAAAATCCATCGTGACCATTTGTGCTATTACACCTTTTGCTCATTTGAGAGATTTTACTCGGTTTTGAGAGAGATGGCTCGCATACCTAACCATAAACATCGAGTGGATCGCGTTCGAGTGTACATGAGGCTTCTTAAGCAGCGGTGTAGTGTGGTTATTAATGCAATTTTTTTATTTCGAGCTTGTTTATTGCATTTTTGCTTATGAGAAAATCACTCTTTAACACTAGCGCACGCCTTTGGGCGCGTTATTACACCATACCATGTGGCAGTGTAAAGGCCACACGATTGTGTGAAACCAAGGGCACGAGTGTGAGCTTGGCGTTTAGCATTTTGAATGCAAGAGTGGAAAACCAAGTGTGTTAACGTAGCATATAGTGTGCGCCACCGTTAAAGTAGGGTGCGCTAGCATAGTTGGGTGCGCTAGTGTTAAGGGAAGTGTGCTAGTGCGTAAAGAGGTGCGTTAGTGTTAAGGGAAGTGTGCTAATGCAAAAGAGGTGCACTAGTGCGGCTTTCGATTTGTTAGGAAAATTGAGAAGAAATTAGAAGAATGTTGAAATGTTTAGACAAATGTAGGAGTGATTAAAAGACTTTAGAAGATGATTTAGAAGAAATGATGTTACTTTTTGTGTTTTTGGATGATCTGCAGGAGTCTTTGGACATGCAGAGCGCGCATGGATGTCTCTGCGAGCATTCGAGATGACTTTCACTCGAGCGAGCAGAGGGTTTGATTGCCATACTCGAGGCGCATGGCTTGTCTTATATTACTCGGTTACTGCAGATTAGACCTGGATCCCTGCCTTCTTATAGCATTAGAAAGCATCGGCATAGTGAGAGCTAGACTTTTCTGACCGCCTTTGGAGAGATGACCGTCACATTAGAGGACGTCTATCGGATCTTGCGAGTTCCTATCCTGTGGCGGTGTAGTTGTATATGATGATGATATGACAGATTCAGGAGCACATATGGGACTTATTCCTTTCGAGAGGACATGCCTCGCAAGAGGAGGGCCGTTGACTTTATCAGATGCTTTGAGAATAGGGGGATAACACGACTTATTGTTTATCCGATGGCTCTTATTAGCGGTTACTTGCCCGATAAGACAGGACACATTTCAAGCTCGGTTTGATAGGAGTTGTGCACCGATTGATGGATGGGGAGGTCTTTGCCTAGGGTCGGGCATACCGCCCACCTATACAGAGATTTACATTTGATAGATACAGGACGTATGACGAGTCCGAGTCCTTGCCGTCGAGATATGGGTGTGGGACCACATAGCGATTAGGCGGCCCTGTGGTATCTTACGGGTCAAACAAGCAGAGGAGCCGTCGTGTCGTGGTTCGGGAGCCATTAGAGGTTGATGTTCTGAGCCACTGGGAGCCGTTTACTACAGGGGGCTTTGATGACTTACGATTACTGATTGGTGACTTGGAGGCCATACCGTTTATATCAATGGCATAGCATACGCAATGGAGTTTGATAGTACAACATGAGGTTGATCGATAATCATCCACAATCACATTTTGGAGTGGTACGAGTCGATTACAACGCCAACTTGGCGTGATTCGGGGATCTGGGTGATGAGAGATGGGACGCGTGTGTAACGGGAGAGACATCGATTTTGGACCCCGCATCGGACCACGATAGCACGAGCTAGCTTCCATAGCGTGGTCTCGCGGGTATGGGATGCACGTGTACATATATGATCCTGATGCGGCAGATTATCCAACATGGTATGCGATCATGTTGCCGCAACATGTCACCATTCCGTGAGAACTATTGCAATGGTATAACGACAACAACAATGGGAATTAGGGGCGGGCGTTGGGAAATTGGGCCAAACTATACCAAAGAAGATGTCGAGGCCGCATGGCATGTGGGTACATGCATGACAGGACAGTGGACAATATAACCATTTAAACAAGGCGCCACCGGTGCCTCCCGATACAAGTCCCAGTGATACATCGTGTGCCGTCATACAACAAATACATTTATGGTGGCATAGGAGCCATTGATACAATAGGTGCTCGCACAACATATTCCCATAGCTCCAGCCATTCAACAAGTTCCAAGATACATGGTCTACCATCACCTCCTAGAGCAGTAGCTCGAGATATTTTAGCGGGACATGGGGGTGATGGGGATGGAGTGGATTTTGCGCGAGGGCCGTCATATGTACCGTTGTCCTGGATTGAGCGATCTCGAGAAGCTGGTGGGCCATTAATGACAGAGTTACAGTGCAAATGGATATGACCATGCTCCGAGGAGATGTTGCCTTTATCACAGTCGACCACTCGAAGAGACGGATAGAGCATGGATCCGCCGTGTGCCGCACTTAGCAGCAAGCGAAAGCTGAGCCATAACAGAGCGAGATCGGCGTCTTTGCAGAGAGGGCACAATGGACAACCGAGACGACTCGGCCGCAAGTGCGTGTAGCTCAGTTACAACAGAGTGTGATGCTTTTCAACGTGCAACATGGGTCTTACCGAGATATTGTCTATGATTTTATAAAGCCTTCCGGAGAGGCCGGATATTACGGTGGCTTTCTATCGTGGTGCGGTGTGAGGCGCATAGGGCTATCCCCTATAGTCGGCTTACATACGGTAGATCCAGATCACATAGACCATGCAGTCCACGAGATCGGTGCATATGCCCCCGCCCGGTGAGATGCCTCCACTGGTCAAATGCCTCTACTGGTCGGAGGTCAGGTAGCCACAATCACAGCCAGCAAATTCCTAGTGTAGGCAAGAGTCGAGTTGATTCCTTTATTTAGTTGGACCTTTTATACATGTATTATTTTTGGTATATGCCTCGAGATGAAGGCACACATTTTTGATCGATGCTCATAGTGGCTTGTTTTGTATCTGGTTATATCGAGACACTTTTATATATGGACATTGAATGTTTTGACATGCTATGATGATGGTAGACATTGATGTATATGGCATGTTGATTTATGAGATATTTGTGTTAGCCCATGTTTTTATTATGGTTTATGAGGAGGGATAAAAATAATCCATATTGCCCCATTGATGATATGATGTAATGTTAGCTTAGCATACATGTTTGATTTCATTTTATGATGATGTAGCTTAGCATTTTTATTAATGATATTATGATGATGCTATGGATGTATGTGATGATATGGATATAATGATGACATGGTAACACACAATGCGCAAACAATTAACATAATTACAAGCAACAACCAAGCAAATCTAATATATATAAACATTTTAACAACACAACAACACAACTATGTACAAAACCAAACAAGCAAGCAAACATACTCACACAATGCACAAACAATTAACATAATTACAAGCAACAACTAAGCAAATCTAATATATATATATATAAACATTTTAACAACACAACAACACAACTATGTACAATACCAAACAAGCAAGCAAACATACCCAATATGAACAAACATGAATTAACTCACACCAAAGTTATAAATGAACTAAGATGTTAATAACTCGTTTCAAGAATTGGTCTATATTGCAACAACAAGAACTAATCTAATGAACATCAAAATAGATTAATCTACATAGCAAGAATTAATCTAAGTTTAGTACTAGTCTAGAAAAACATGTAAGAAACAACACTATATGTACAGACAAGCCAACAAAACTATGTACAAACAAACCAAGTAAGAAAACACTACTTTGTTTTTGTGGAACATTTTGAAACGTTTTGCAATGTTTTTGTAATTTTCGCAAGACAACGTTAATTTTTGGTTTGTTTTGGTAAAACTTATTTGAATGTTTTGGTATTTTCTAAAAGTTTTTTCGAAGCCACGTACAAGAAAACGAAGAAGCGTGGATGTCCCCTGCGATATATGGGGATGCACAAGGGCAAACACCTCACATATATACAAGAGTAGGATCAACTGGATTAGGGCCACAAAGGATAGGCTCAAAAATTATCTCAAACATATGTGAAAAACTAGCTTAGGATAAAGTGATTGAACCCCAAGGTGTGAGATGCTTGTGAACAACGAACCCTCTATGGCGCGAAAACCGGGTTTCACCAAAGGACTTGTCCAAAGTGCCACAATTGTGTGGTTTTCACACTTGGACAAATTTATTTCTCTTCTATTTTTTTGCTTTTTTATTTTATTTTTTGAATGGTCCCCATGCTTAGACGTATAAACGTTTTGAGATGCTTCCTAAAGTTCATCACCATTAGGATAGGCAAGTTTATATGCACTGAACCAAACTTAGCCACCACAACATATGGTCCTAACCTAGTTAGGTTCAAACTTGCCTTTCTTCTCTCTCTTTTATAGTGTTAAACTGATTCTCTTTCAAAACAAGGTCTCCTACCTCAAATGTACGAGGTATGATGCGTTTGTTGTAGCTCCTACACACTTAGTTCTGATACACTTTAAGGTGATCTAGTGCGTGGAGGCACTTTTCATTTAGTAGCTCCAGCTCTGCCAACTTAGCCACTCTATAGTCTTCCTCTTTGTCTAGATAATCTCTCGAGGATATGCGCAAAGAAGGAAGCTTGATCTCAAGGGCAAGATAACCTCTATGCCAAAAACAAGGGAATATGGAGTTGCACTTGTAGGTGTGCGGATGGATGTCCTATAAGCCCAGAGGCGGGATGAATTTGTAGGTGCCAATTGTGGCCAATTTTATTAACCATCTTCTCCATGATATGAACAAGAGTCTTGTTCGAGGCTTCTACTATCCATTACCTTGAGGGTAATAGGGGGTTGACCATTTTTGGCGGATTTGGAAGCGTTGGCACAATGCCTTCACTTGTTTATTCTTAAAAGATTTTCCATTGTCAGATATAATGGCAGAGGGAATGCCGTAACAACAGATGATGTGATTCATGATGAATTTGGCAATCTGTGCACCAGTGACATAAGAGGAACAACCTCTACCCATTTTGTAAAAAATACTGCTATGGCGCTTATGATGTGATTGTGACTATAAGAGGAAGTGGGTGTAAACTTCCGAATGAGATCAATTCCCCACTTTGAGAACGACCATGGTGTCGTGATGGGTCAAAGATTGCTTATTGGAGCATGTATTGGGTGCCATATTTTTGACATGGGAAGTATTTTTCACATAAAAGCAATTAGTTTCCATAGTAGGCCGGTTATAGCCTCTTGTCCATAGCTTCTTGGCAAGAACCGTTCCACTTGTATGGGCCCCATAGATGCCTTTGTGCACCTCTTTGACCGATAAGATGGATTCTTCCGAGTTAAGACAACATAACAGTTCCCATCGTAGCCTCGACGATAGAGAGTGCCCCCAAGTAGGGTATATTGGGCTATGCGTTGGATGAGGTTACATTTTTTCGGAATGGGTAATGTTGGGAGGGAAGACTCCATGTAGGTAATTAAATATATCAAGTAAACAGGATAAGAGACCAACAATTTCACATACCAAGCAAGATTCTGACATGTCATATGCAAGTCTTGTCAAATGTTCCAAAAGAATGTGTAGTGCCCAACATTTGCACACCCAAATACAACAGTAAAAATACCAGGATAATTTTTTTTTGACTTACATTGCTCACGACACACAACACAGTAAGGGCTCCAAGTACAGAACTCGACACACATGCGACAATCACATAAGTCATCGACTCACATAGACACATGCAGACGACATCGGCATGTCGATACCACACTTTTCCCAACAAATGAATACTAGCAAAGACCCAACCACAAGAAACGTGACTATAGGGCGGCATAACCCACGACATATCATTACTTTAATCGTATTTTTGGTTAAAGTTAACATTCCAAGGAAATTTCGAGCAAGGATAAATTCCTCGTTTGTCCACCTAAATTTTCTTAAGTTTGTTCCGCGGTTAAAAAAAACAATTCCACCTTCTCAAGTTGGCTTCTTATACTTTATATAAATTTACATAATCGACATGCATATTTGGCATAAATCAAATTGCATACAAAGTACTTAATTATCCTATTATTATGCAAAAATATTCTTCTCCAACGTTTATTTGATGTCTACAGTTTTACCCTTACAACTCAAGCGAAAGAGACTTGATGTCCAAAACGCAATCAAAGGATTTGACGAAGATATTAGATAAGAGAAGCACTTTGCACCAAAATGATTCTTGATTCACACTGAATTTATTTCTCTACCATTGTTATTATAATTTGAAAACTTATTGAATTCCAATAAGATTTATATATATCTATATATACATATCTTTTGTTTTCTCATAATTTGGTCGCACCAAGGTGACTTATATTCTTTGAAACACTTGATTATGTTTAATTAAGTTTTAAGGACTTCATGAGTGACCTCCATCCTAATCTTAAATCTCGTTCTCATCTTAGGATATGCTTATACATCGCACTATGGTCTCGTTCATAGCATTGTTGTGTAATCAGGAGTTACAGAAGTATTTGATTACCATAAGGAAAGGGGGTATATGGTCGGAAGAATTGTAAACCATACACAAACCACAAGTGACACCTCCTAATCAGCTGAGGTTTGGTTTCTTCCATTATGCACTCAATGACCTACGCCTCAACTATATAAGAGTTTAAGGCAGGTGGACAAAATTATACTAAACCACATTCAAGGACATACCAAGGTGTTATTTTGATAGAATCTAGGGTTGCATCGCTAAGTCGTTCCTTCGAACAAGGACTCATAAGGTGACTTCTAAGGCGATCTTCACCACTCAGCATGGTGTTGGACCTGAAGAGAGGACATTCTTCTCGCGATTACCAAAACTAGAAGGAAACCGCATACTCTGGATAAGGTTGGATCATGTAATTCCTAAAATATGGGTTCACGACAATGTCGCTAAACTTAATGACTATGATGGTATACTCCAACGAGGGTTCTATTTACCTAACCTATGAGGTCTCATCAAGTGCAAAGTTTAAGGTCGTTTCTTCGGTTTTAATTTTATTATTTGGTAGAACAAGGATCGCACATATAGGCAAGTTATGCATGAATATTTTATTACGGTTGAGTGTTCCCATTAAAACTCTTTAATGTGTCTCTTAATGTAAGAAGGTAACCCAATAATTAATTTAATCATTTATTGAATACTGAGAAGGTACCACAATATCTTAACTTCAATTTCAAAATTGCTTTATATAAATCAAACCTCTTTTTTTTTATACACAACTAAAATCAAATTGAACTGGTGATTAGAGGCACATTTCCTAAGTATCCCTAAAACTGGCATATCATACATATTAACAAATTTCATTTATAACTTTTCAGTAACAAGAGACTACATTACACAGTTATTCATTTTACAATGACCTATAAAAATTACAATAATAATAATTAAATTACACATCGCCCTTTGCGTCGTCATTCTTCCATCCTGCAAAACCCACATGAGCATGATATCAACGATAAATCGCTGGCATGGCATCCACCCTAAAACAATCATAATTATCATTTTTCAGTTCCCATTTACATCTGACAATAACTACAATATGCAATCGAAATAAAAATAAAATCTAGAAACATGTAATCATTGCATTTCATTTTTTTCTTCATTTTATAAACTCAAGAGAGAGAGAGAGAGAAAGGAAGAGAGAGAAAATATCATTTTGTCTAAAGTTCCAATACACACAACAAGTTTCATTCTAGTGTTTTAAACAATTATTTACATGTGTTGAAAGTTTCCAAAGGGGATTTGGCAACCCTACGAGGGTCCGCAGCTTTCTACTTTTACATTTTCTCACTAATTACAAAAATGTTCAAAACGGGCTCGGAGGCTAAGAAACTGCTTCCAAAAGTTACCTTCCAATGAGAACGCCCTCCACGATCAACTTGCTACGTGTTCCCTAGGATATACCAAGAGTTCATAAGAATCGACGGATTAAAAAAAGGAGCACATAGTTTGCGTTTGGCGGCTAGTTTTTCGGGGTCACTGGTCATAGTTCACCTAGTTGTAAAATGACAAAAGTTAGCTCGAGCGCCCAGAAAACCACATCCATAACTGACGTTAGATGGAGAAGCACGCAACGAGACATCTCCTACTAGTTCCCCTATGTAACGAGAATTCATAAGAGTAAACGGGATCGAGAACTGCACAACCATGTTCAAACGGCAACAAGTTTTCTGGAGCGACAAGACAAAATTGGACCAGTTTGACCTCGTCAAACTACGACCGGAGGCCTACAAAACGGCTTCGCCAAACTATCCCGAAAAGTGCTCTTTCCTATACCGAATGTTCCATGCATTTGTCTAGTATAACGCTGAGGGGTTGCAAAGACAAAACCCGATTTCTCTTCCGGGTTTCAAATGGTGGTCCAAAACGAAAGTCAACTTCCAGTTTTAACAACTCCCTACCGTTGTAAACCGATGTAGTAAGCGCTCCTATAAGAGCATCAAAAAGGATGTCACATGATCGTTTCGGGTCAAACCAAAAATCAAGGCGACTCTCGTATACCAAGGTACCCGAATGAAACTTCACATCTCGCTTCCGAGTTACGAAGGGTGCTTAGTGAGTCTCTCAAAATGCAAAATTTAACTATTTTAAGCAGGAAGGTCAACGTAATCAATGGAGAGTCAAATTTGTCTGGTCGATAAAACGACTTGGAGCAATCAAAAGGGGTAAGAGTTTTCTAGATCATCTCAAGTGAGGGTGATAGTTCGTGGTTTAAAGTAGGCGAGTTAGTTATAATGGCTTCGAGAGTTACGACACGACATTAGATTGTTTTGCAATGAGTCAAGGGACATTTAACTATATTAAAAGTCTTAATGATTTAAAATTATATTTAATTGCAAAAGAGAACTAAAACACGAGAATTATGAGAGGTAAGGGAAAAAGGACCATGCTTGGAAAACGGAGCCGGTCGAAACCGCAGGCTTGGGTTCGATGATTGTGCTTGGGCACTTCGTCAACTAGATCACGAGCATCAACAGCTCCACCATTTGACATACACGTCTATCAAGGAAGTTGCATTGTAAACAAAAACATCTTGTTTTCTATGCCTTGATGGTTTTCCATGGTCAATTCTAAAGCTCTTATTTTTGCACATGCTGGGAGGATGCTGACAAAGGTTGCTGAGTTTGGCTTTACCTCTGCCAATTGCATTTGCTTGAAAATCTCCATGGCCCTTTCAAGAAGCCCATTCTGTGAGCATCCTGCAATGAATGCATTCCATGAGACCATGTCCCTCTCAGGCATTGTATTGGAAAGGTGAAAGCCCTCATCAAGAAGGCCATTTTGTGCATACCCTACAAATCATTGCAGTCCACGAGAATGCATCTCGTTGAATCATTTTGTCAAAAAGTTCATGTGCCTTTAACAGACTTGTTTTTGCATGCTTCATATCATAAAGAATTTCAGGAAACCGCACATCTTTCAGGTATTTTGTCAAACAATTCACACGCGTGGTGTAAGCCTTCACATTTTGCAACTAATTTGTGCATAACCTGAAATCATTGCAGTCCATGGAACTGCATTTCTGCCACACATTTAGTTGAACCGGTCGCATGCTTTCACACTTTACATACGCATCTACAATGGCACTTGCAACTGCAACATCTGACAAGGTTCCAAGGCATTTTTTTTGGCCTTGATGGGAGCCACAATGCAGGCCCCGGCACGGGTTGGAAGAGTCTTACTGTCATTGCAAAAAAGAATAGACACAAAACGCCTTCGTTTTTGCATTATTTTCCACGCGGTGAGAGTGGCGCGACCTGGGCGCATGCTGGACATTTTGTGGAGTCTGGCTTGCCTGAATCACAGTGTTTGCATGAAAGTTTCCAAGGCCGTTTCAATAAACTCATTTTTTTGGTGCACAAAACCTACGCCCCAAGCCAGCCGCCCATTCCAAATGTAGCGACCAAACCCTAGCAAATTTTGGGGCTTTTTTCGCCCTTCTTCACTTGCCCTAATCCACCCCCACAAACACGATTAATTTAAATTTTAGTTCTTTTATTTTATTTTTGCTTGTTTGTTTTAACCAGATAAAACACAAACAAGCCTAAAACGAAGAAAAAGATAATAAACACACAGTAACGATCGCCAAATTATTAATAATGATAACACGAATTTAATAATAGTAATAATAATAATAATAACACAATTTTATTAACCGTATTACTAAAAATCGCCCGACAACGAGGAGTAATACAATTAATAAGCACAGATCGACCATAAAATTATAATATTATTACCAACATTATTATTACGATTTTACGGCTTAAAATAATAATAATAATTATTTATCCTATTAATGTCGATGACCCGACAAACTCGAAGAGCCGAGAACCAAATTTTCCTTTACCCGTATAACCGTCCATGACGCTACGGGGTCCACAGTTTGGGGTGTCGACAACGACCCAAGGGCAAGAAGGAGAGGGGGAAGGTGAAAAATCTTCACTGCGACCCGGACAAGGTCAACAACGGTCAACGAGAGCACACGCACACTAGTCTCCCAGGATTAGTAACTGATCGACAGTGTGTCGTGACTAGGAACATCAATCGGGCATTGCGTAATGGCATGTCGTTGTTGCCTAGTGGAATGCGTAACAAAGATCCAATTGTAGCCATAACATCCGCCGAACGGTAATGTCCTCTCGTATCTCGTTGAATGGTGATTTGTACAAAGAATTCTTTCAAAGTATCCACCATCTTTTGTAAGGGATGATCTTCTCATCCTTGACCTTATACTCATCATTCACTTGCTTGATGATCAATTGAGAATCACCTATAACATTGACTTGTTTGATATCCCACCGTATAACAATTTTTAATCCTGCAATGAGGGCTTCATACTCAGCTATATTATTAGTGCATGGGAAACCAAGTCTAAAAGCCCAAGGAATCAAATCACCTGTAGGAGTGATAAGAACAACTCCTGCTCCTGAGCCATGAAAGGTAAATGATCCATCAAATTATATTTTCCATGTGATGGATTCCTTAATATACATCATAGAAGCATCCAAAGATCCAGACTCAATGGTTCAATTCCTAGAAAGGGGCTTCAACTAGTTGATCCACAAGCACTTGTCCTTTGATTGATTTCTAGCTGACGTACTCAATATCAAACTCACTAAGCAAGATGATCTAATTAGCCATCCTCCCAGTAAGTGTGGGTTTAGATAACAAAGGTACTTGAGTGGGTCAACTCTGGATATAAAGCTTGGTTTTGTGTTCAAAAGATAGTGACAAAGTTTTGGAAAGCAAAAACAACCAAGCAAGCCTTTTCAATTTGCACGTATTTGAGCTCATAAGAGATCAAAGTATGACTAAGGTAATAGACGACTTTCTCTTTTGATTCAGATCATATTGAGCTAGAAGCGTGTCAATAGCAAATTGTGTAGTTTAGATAGATAGAACAAGGGTTCCCACAGGGTAGGCGACATAAGAACATGTGGTTTGGCCAAATACTCCTTGAGCAAGGCAAACGCTTGTTGGCATTCAGGACCCCAATGAAAATCAACATCTTTCTTAAGAAGATGGGTGAATGAATGGCATTTATCTGCAAGTTGGGAAATGAATATGCGGATAGCTTGGATTTTACTTTGCAAACCGCAAGCAATTTGTTTGAGGTTTTTGGAGGAGGCATTTTTCTAATAGCTGTGACCTTTGCTGGGTCCACCTCAATTCCTCTTTCTAGACTTAATGAAGCCTAATAACTTCTCGAAAGCATACCAAAGACACTTCTTTTGGTTGAGTTTGACCTTATAATGTCTTAGATTTTTGGATGTTCTGGTCTAATCCTGGATTTGCCCAAGATGTCATCGACATAGTCTTTCATAATATCATTCAATATGTCATGGGAAAATGACTGTCATGGCTCTTTGATAAGTTGTGCCTTCATTCTTGAGGCCGAAACTTGAAAGACACGACTTGATAACAAAATGTACCCCAAGGGTAGTGAAGGCGATTTTGTGCTTTAGTCCTCTTCTCGTAATTTTTATTTGGTTATAGCCTGAAAAGCCATCCATGAGGGATAGCATTTCATAGCCTGCAGTTGAATTGACAATCATGTTGATGTTTGGAAGAGGAAAGTCATCTTTTGGACATTCTGCAAATTCGATACCAATGGGCTTCTTTTGAACATGCACTATGTTGGAAATCCATTCTGAGTAGTCAATAGGCCTGATGAATCCTATTGCCAATAATTTTTCCACTTCTTGACCAAAAGAGCCACACGAGGATGCATCTTACAAAGTTTCTGTTTGATAGGCTTTGTTGATTCGTGCACAATTAAGTTATGCACTACCAAAGAGGGATCTAAGCTTGACATGTCCGCATAGGACCAATTAAATATATATGAGAATTCTCGAAGAAGCATGACAAAAGTTTTCTTTTCTTCTTGGCGAGAAGGAAGCTCCCAACTTAACCATTTTAGACTCAACTTCTATTCCTATGTTGACATCAATAATCTCCTCCACCAACAAATTGATTCATCTTCCATATGCATAAGATCGGGTGGGTGGGGGATTGGGATCTTCTTCTAAGGGCATCCTAATGAGATTTTCACCCTCGATGGTCACTTTTTATATCCATTTTAGATTTTTCAATTTGCACCAACAATTTGGTGTCATCTTCCATACGCGTAGGATTGGGGGAGAGATTGAGATCTTCTAAGGGCGTCTCTCAATGAGATTTTCACCCTTAGACTAGTCACTTTTATATCCATTGATTTTTCAATTTGTTTGTTTCTAGTGCCTTCAAAGATATTTTCACAATAGGACTTGGATTTCTTCTTTTGTCGAGGCTTTTTGGAAGATATCTTGCCCTCATTTTCTTTTTTTTTTTTAATTGATTATAGAACTCAGCCTCCTCCCGAAATACGTGTATGCGTCAAGGTTGATGGAGAAGCCCTTTTTGTGGTCGCTAATAGGAATGTCATCACATAGACCCATAAATTCACCAATTGCTTCATCATTCTCAAAGAAATCAATTGGTACGTGTTGTTGTTGGTCCCAATTTACAAGGGATGGGTGAACAAGATTCAATTCAGAGTGGAAGGGGATACGGTTAAAATAGCCATGTCAGGAAACAAGTTCATGGAGGCAAGGTCTTCATAGAGACTACATTGGGACTCTGTTTTGCTATCATAACTAGAAGAACTATCGTCATGTTCAGAAGAGGTGGCTTCGACCTCCGGAGGATGGGACCCATACGGCCGAATACCAATACCATATTTTTCCATTTTGTTATGTGGTGTCGAAGAGGTTCCCGCACACCCTGCTCATCTATGCCGCATCCATATCTTTGGTAACCCATGGCATACATCATCTTGTTAGGGATGACATACTTAGGAGCTTGATAGCATGAAGCCATCTCATCATCAGAGATCGGGATATATAAGTGTCAAGCAGTTTCTCATCTACCAAAAGGCCACTAGGAAGAAAAGTGTCGATGTTACAGTGTTCTTGGGACCGTTGATATTTATAACTGGGCCTACCACACGTCTTAGGTGATAAGGGGGATTGGAAACTAGGAGGGTGTTGGAGGCATGACTGTTGAAAGGACCTTCATCTCCCATGAAGCAAAGGAGATAGAAGTAGAAGTACCATTTTCACGGGAACATAATGTACTAGGATCAATGCGGGAGGTGAGAGCCTCAAATTGAATTTGAACAACTATTTCGGTTGAAGGACATTCATATGTAGTGGGGAAATAACCTGATAACGCTTTGCAATGTGCAAAGGGTTGGGGGTCCCAAGAATGGTAAGAGTTTGTCCTTCATGGTACAGTTTGATACATTGATGGAAAGTTGAAGGTATGACCTACATGGTATGAATCCATGGGTGAATGAGGAGCATATTGTAGGGTAGTTCCAAGTCCAGGACATGGAACCGAGTATCATGAATAGTGGGCCCAACTTCCATAGGCAAAGTTATTGTACAAGCGAATGTCGCTCCGCATTATCATAAGCCTTAATGGTGATCACATTAGGTGCCAATTCATTGTCAATGCACCCAACTGTCTAATGAGTTTCAAAGTACAAATGTTCATGCCAAATCGGTTGTTGAATAACACCCTTTTTATCTTCTTACGAGTAACAATCACTTCAATGTACAAGGGTAGATTGTGCGTATGATCATCCATTGGAATCTCATGTTGGCTAAAGGTAATATGTTCATAAGCAAGTTGTGCGACCAAGGCTTGGAAGTGTGAAGGATCAATATCTATTGAAACTCCGACCCTAAAGGGTTTTATAAAGGATGTCCTTATGAATGTTAGATATCTTAAGAAGATCCAAGATGGAAATCAATAGTCTTCTCAAGCTACTCGAGGAGATCATAATGACTATCAATAGGGGTAGGAAAAGGAGGTTTTGGAATAACAAGATGAACACATTGTGTTGCCACGACACACTCCCGTGTCTTGATCTTAATGGCATTCACATTTTCAACTTTGTTATGGAAGAGAAAGTTATCTATATGGTCAGGGTCAAATTTGAAATTATCCCGAGGAGAGGTCCCCTTGTCGCCACTATGGTCCACCAAGTTTTCTTCTTCAAGTAAGGGGTCTAAATTTGTATTGATGAAAGGATTTGATCCTAATATTCTATGTACCATTCTTGTAAGAATTGACATAATAGGAAATGTTTCGCTAAGGTTTGACAAATGTGTACAAGTACTATAATGAACCTAGGCAAAAATCAAGTAGGTGTGACAACAAAATTCACAAAGAATCCCAAAGAATCAAGGTAAAATTGAAGAACGTAATAACCATAAATGGCACAAATAAATTTCCCTAGGAGATGACAATGTATGATGAAAGGTCACAAGGAAAAATCAAGCAAGTTCCGAACAAGGGATCAATCACAAAAAGAACCTACTCCCTATGTCTAAATTGTCTCAAAGATTGTTTTGTTCAAGATGACAACACAATTTCAATACTTAAATCGAGTTTGGAATAAACAAGACTTAAGTATTAAAAAGGGGTTGAAGTGATTTGATACAAGGTATACTTAAAATAAGTTTAATACAAACAAAGTCCAAGTTTTGAAAATGGAGGCTACAAATGCGAGTAATGTAACAATACAATTTGGATACTTTAATCAAGTTTTTAGGAAAAACAAGATGTTAGTATCAAAAAGGTATTGATACAATGTGAATAACGTAACTACAACACCTTCCAAAACTCAAGGCAATGTTTGAACAAAAACAAGGTCTAAGTATAACAAGGAGTTGATATAATGCGAGTAGCATAACAATACAATTTGGACACTTATATCAAGTTTTATGAAAACAAGATGTAAGTATCAAAAATGTATTGATATAATGCGAGCAACATAACAACTTAGGGGAAATCAAGATAGGATAACCTAACTACAATGAGACGTCTCAATATGGGTATCAAGATAAGGCTACCAAAATATGAATACGTACCAACACACTTTCAACGCTTACTATCGCAGTCGCAATAAGGAAGGATGTAAGCGGGTGCAAAAGTGGTGGACACGATTTGGAAACACTTAATATTGCTTTCTTTTTGCCAAAAATGTCAACAAGAAAACAATGGAGATAATACAAGTGGTGATTAAAAATATGTATCCTAACTTTGGCAGAGTTTCTCCTTGTTCAATAATAAGGTAGAAACTAGGACAAAGTTGTGCTTTGTAAGTTTCGTGATGAATAACACGCGGTGCAAAACTTCAATGAAATCTCCCCTTGTTCAACTAACAAGGTTTTGACTCAAGAAGTTTTTGCTTTATGAAGGCTCTTTAGAACACGATTGGATAAAGTCAAGTTGGCCCCAATGCCAAATGACTACCTAGGATTTTGTTCTCAATACTCGCCAATACTTGCCTAAGAGAGACATGCTTCGCTAGATAACTCCTAGATGAAGGACCATTACCCCACAATCAAATTAATGAAAGAGGCCTCATACAGACAACTTGAAGCATTCCTCACGGGTTTTTCTAGTCAAGTGGGTAGTGGGGCACTTCCCGTTTCATCCACTAGTTCCCAAGGTGTGGACTACTTTGGGGTTATTGTGGTAATCCTCATAATGAGTTTTATGGCTTATGCCAAGATACTTCCCACAGTTAAAAATGGACGGGTTTTAACCCATATCCAAACTTGCAAATACATTGTTTTGAATAAAGTGGCATGTTTTTTGATTAATAACTATTTGGTTTTGGGGTGACCAAAAAACCCACAATAGATAGCATATCCAAAACACGATGAAGGCGATAGAGAACAACCCAAACATCAACTAGGACTCCAAAAAGGACAAAATGACTTGACCAACCCAAGAGCCCAACAAGGGCGAGGCAACATAGCCTCAATTACATATAATATATTTTATTTTAAAACATGACGAAGAACCACCAGCAAACCAAATATTAGACACATAGGGTCACAAAAGAACCACATGACACAAAGACATGGACGGTCAACAAAAACGCCTAACATTTCCTTTTTGGTTGCTCCATGGTTCTCGGAGCTCGCCCGCCATCCATACTCTGCAGAGGACCTTGGGTATGCACCGTTGAACTTCCGTGATGCCCCCGAAGCTTCTTTATCATATGAGATGCTTAGAACCATCTTAGAGCCACCCCTTTGCATTTCTTGTTTGGCAATTTGGTCTTGTAAGATCGAGATCCTGTTCTCTTACATGATGAAGTCAACCTTTAAACCATTGATACATTTTTCCCGCAAGGCCGCCTTGAGGTGCCACTCCCTCGTGTCCTCGATAAGATGTTTGGTCGCATTAAGCAGCTTGCTAATGGCCACCTCCATGTTAGCTATCTTGGCATACTTGTTAGGGTTTGCACCAAATTCCTCCGCAATTGCCTTCCCCTTAGAAGATTCACCATTTTCATGTCCGAGAGGACTTCCACTCTCACATTTTCATTGTTTAACACCTTAAAGGTTCTTTTTCTTACGCATCCTATCTTGGTTAAAGTTTAATTATCAAAATTTGTGGGTTGAGGGATGGGAGCAAGGGTAGGTTTGCCCTTCTGAAAAAGCAAAAGAATCAACCCATGGTGGAGAGGAGAATCCACTTTCTCCTCCTTGAAATCAACAATCGACACAGACATAGACCTTAAAAGGAAAAAAGGAAAACTCATCACTGGTTGAGCCTAAAGAAATTCATTATAGACAAGTGATGAGTATAAATCTTCCTGAACTTGCCCTCGAGAGTGAGATATTTCATGACCACTTTGCACACACGTCAGCCCATCTTTTGGAGCTAAAAGTTCTCTCAATGTCGTCCTCGAACAGTGAACATTCTCATTCGGTCCAAAGAAGACACAAATTTCTTGGTTCCTCCTCTTCTTATCCTTGAACAATTTCAAGCCTTCCATCTCCATGCCCGTAGCTTCAACAATATAGTCCTCGGTGACATGAAATTCCATACCTTTGATCCCGACATGCCCATGGTCTAGCACACCATTGGAAACCTACAACACACTCATTAGTTAGTTTTTTTATCAAGCCTTTGACAAGCGTTAGGTCTTGCACACAAAAAGCTTAGTAGTTTTCCATGGAAACCTACAATATTTTCAAAAGAGGATCGAGATCGCTTTTGATCTCAAGATCACCCAAAGGCACAAGAGAGGAACATACACAATGTTTGATCCAACTAGATAGAAATGAAAAATTAAATCAAATGACCATTAAAATACTTTGTAAAAGATTCATTCCCTTAAACAATATAAATGGTGAAATTTCCAAGTTAATCCAAATGTTAGAAAAGAAGATCAAAGTTACTTTTGGTTCTCAAGATCGCCCAAGAGTGCAAGAGAAGAGCATACACAAGCTTTGATCTAACTCAAGTAAAGCATGGAAATACAACATTCATTAAAGCATTTAAACATGTTAGAAAATGATTTCAAAAGGTAAATCCTGCAAAATAGAAGTCAAAAAACCTATAAAATAACAACAAACACCAAAAATCAAATTATGGAAATCTTGAAATTTGTCCCAAAATTTTACATAGAACATTAGCGCATGAGGGTAAACACTAGCGCAAAAAGTAAAACCTAACACAAAGCAAAGAGCGCTAGCGCAGAGAGGTCTATGGTAGCGCAAAAGGTTTAACGCAAATTTGTGAGGTTTATCAACGCACTAGCGGGAACACTAGCACAATTTAGGCATGAACACAAATGTGTGATGATCCTCTGTGCGAGATAGAGGTAAAAAGACAACAATACGCATCGGGAACAACACTAGCGCGCATACGCAGCTACGTAGACGCAACAATGATCAACTCTAGCGCGAGGAATAACAACACTAACGCACATGCAACATCGTTAACACATGAAGATAAACACGACACAACATTATTTAATGATTGCACATGAGCCTGTGTAACTTCAAGAATACAGGAAAAACAACCACAAATGTCTAAAACGCTAAATTTGTTTACTGATAATCTTCAAATTTGGCAACACTTACCTCCTTCACACCTGCAAGGAAGACTCAACACATGCAAACTCAACAAAACTAGTTAAAAAATATAATATTTATCAACATGTGCAAAAAAAGGGTTAGTAAGTAAAAATGAAACTTAACTACAAAAATTGAGAAAATGCGCACGAGACAAAGGAGTAGTCCCATTGGCGTGCCAAATGTATGCATGTAAAAGTAGGCTAAGTTAACAACTAGAAATTAACACCAAGTAGTTATTATAACTAAGCTAATTTCAACATAAACATCATGATAAAGCTATGTAAGTGAAAAAGGTAATCAATGCATCAAATTAAATTTTGAAACACTACACCATCCCTTGTTATTTTGGATGAGCTTTCTAAATTATAGTTGCTCCTTTTGTTGAACTAATTGTGACTACGATGAGATGAAAGGAAGACTATCTCCATGAAGAGGAAATGATCTCACCAATATGGCTTAATGGCCATGTTTGGATCTTCCTTTACTACTCTTTACAAGTAGAGGGAATGGATGCTAGATCAATAAGATTTTCAATGGTAGAAATGCTCTTATCATGTGCATATAGTGTAAACTTGAAACACTGGTGTAAGGTGTGAAGGAAGGTACTAGGTTCTTTATATAGCTTTCCAATTTGGGAGAAGCTAGAAACCTAGAGAATGTGGGACAAAGATAAAGTAGAATTAGAAAGGGATAAACATGATTAGAAAATATTTAGTAATTAACAACTCATGGGAGTTGGAGATGATTTAATTAATCAACTAGGATTAATTAATAGACCAAAATAAGCTTAAGAAGCCATTTAGAGGTGATTTAGAAGGGATTTGATAAAATTTAAAGGATTTGAAAGGGGATTTAACCAATAAGAAGGTTTATTGATTAAATACAAGATTAAAAAGGCTTAATTAACTAATAAGTAGTTAATTAATGAAAGAGGATTATAACTAACAACGTGTGTTAATTGACATTTGGAATAGGGGAAAGGCAAGATAATTAACAAAGTATCGTTAATTGACCAAAATTGAGGGGAATGTTAGTTAATTAGCGGAAATTACTAATTATAATAGAAATTACAAGAAAGAGGACAAGTAGTACAATTTTAGTATTAAAATTGCGTAGTCGGATTTAGGTGTCTACAAAGTAAGTGTTGAGACCCAATGAAGGCATCCACAAACATTATAGTATTGAGCTTGCTCAAAAGAGGTTGCCCTGGAAGTGGCTTATGATCTAAAAGTTATTTGAGTTATTTTCTAAAGTTCATTTAATTGTTCATTTATTTTTGAGTTCGTAAATATGTAGAAGGATCCTTACACCAACCAACAACAAAATCAAAATTTGAATGACGATGCTCTCATTCTCGAGACAATCGATGGCGTGTGCCATTAGAGAAATGTTAGGCACCCATACTGCATGCAAATCGAATGGTGATTAGTCCTTAGTAGTTGTTAGAGTGGTTGAATTTATTCATTTCTAAATGCAATCTAATTCTCTCCTCTCTATTTTTTTCTAATAATGTAAGTGCGAAGGCACATGAAAAGGGTCCTTTTTTCTAAGTCCGAGAGCTTTGCCCTTTTGATCTCGAAGCTTTTCTCTGAGACTCTGTAACATGTCCGTGAAGTTTCACATGTGTTTACTCTCTAGATTTATAAATGGATAGGCTATTGATAGTATATGTAAGTGTGACTTATTTCCTTTGAATACATTAGTGTTTGATGTGAATATCTTTGTCCTCTTACATGATTTCAGTCTTATTTTGTTTATCTCTCCTATATTTATGTGTACATTCTTTTGGACCTTCACATGCAACGTTATATCTGTGTCTTTGGAGCCATAATCAAACCATGTTTTAGTTTGGTGCATCATCCCCTTTTTATGCATTTTCTCTGTAACCCTAGTCCTTGGAAATATTAGATTAGGATTAGTTAGTAGTACTTTTAGCGTAGGTTAGTGTAGTTGTAGTGAGCTAGAGCGAAGGAACCAACCTTTTCTCGGAGATTAAGCTAAAAAGGCGCCATTGTCCTACACTTTTGAGGTCTTTCCATGTTTCATTGAGGTGTTGAGCTTGGTCTTGCAAAGGGTGAAATCTCAACAAATGTCCATTGATAAGTTAGGTAGATTGCTTCTCGGGAGATAAACTCACCGAATGCACACCTATTTAGTTTTTCGATCAAGAAGATAACCAAAAGCTTCTACATCTAGAACAAATAGAGTGTGGGCATGGGGAGAACCTGTCAAATGGATATAAAGAGCCCAAACTATTCATACTTGTGTCCATTGATAGTTAGGCAAGCTAAGGAATCATAGAAGAGAGTTTGTACGACCCTTTTTTTTTTACCAAATCCCGAGCTTTTAAGCATCCCAAGAATGAATGGCCATTCAATACGATCACAAGCCTTTTCAAAATGCAACTTAAGAAAGATAGTACATTGTTCATGAGCCCGATTCCATTCAATTTTTCCCAAACAACAATAATTTTATCAGTGTTACGTGGGGACGCGCCCAGGGCTTTTCAAGATGTCCGGGACTTGAGATGTCTCTGGGACTTGGGGATGGGGATGAGACATTTCCATACCGTCCCTATTTTCAAAAATAGGGAGGGGGATGTCTCCTAAAAACTAGAACACACATGGGACATCTCGGGTGCAAAATTTGACTAGGTGCTTCATTGGGGACGTTGAGGGATGTCACGATGTCCCTAACGTCTTTCACGCGACGCCTAAGGTGAAAACAACTTTTTTTAATCATTTTTATGTTTTTTAAAATACATTTTTAAAAATTTAATGCTTTCTAATTAAAACTAACATGACCTAACCCTAAAAGCAACAAAAAAACTTAGAAAAAGCATTTCATACTCATTCTAATCACACCAAGCAAGAGCAAAAAAAAAGAGAAGGAAGAAGCAATAGTAAAAAGAGAAGGCAAAAGCAAAGAGCAAGGAGCAAGAGCAAGAGCAAGAGGTATGTACATACATTACTAATTTACTACCATTCTTTGTTTTATTTTTTTAATTTCCAAATGCAAAGTTGAAAGTGAAGGCATTGCATTTTCTTGTATTTTTTTCCTATTTGGATTAGCAAGTGATGGAATGAGATAAAGCATAAAGGGAGGCAATTTTTATTGTTTGTTTTTTTTAATTTTTAAATGTATTCATTCTTGCTGTTTTAAAAAAAAAAATGTATTCATCGTTGTGTTTTTTTTTTTTTAAATGTATTCAAAAATTACATTCATTGTTTTATTGTATTGTATAGTTATATTATTTTGTATTTTAATTATCGCAACTTCAAAATGAGAGATAATGATTATCAAGTTGAATATGAGGTTGAAATGGGTGTGCAAGGAGAAGGAACACAATTAGAAACACCTAATCGCTACTAGTTCACAAGGGAGTGTGGACAAGTTCGGTAGCCCCTCCGAAATGTTGAAAAAGTATGTTAGGGGGCCTTTTGACAAGAAAAAACCTTTGAAACAATTTGGTCAAATTATGCAGGTCCTAGATCAAACATTTCAGTGGGCACTAAAATATGGAAATGCAACATTTTCTCATTATCTTGGTCAGGAAAAATTACTAGGTTGAATGCACATTTATTGCACATTCGGGGAAAGGTGTAGGCATGTGTGGACAGCTATCACTTGAAGAGAGGGTAGAAATGGTGAGGTTGTATAATGGAGATATGGTGGAAAAGGTTCCAGGATGTTATGGCCATATGTTAGTGGCACTGGCACCCCTTCTAGTGCTGTGAGAATTAATACCGGTAGTGTTACAGGTGCATCTTATGAGGTGTCTGAATTGGATGCTTTTGGTAGTAGTAGGGGGAAGAGGAAGGTTGTGGCCTCCAATCCAGTTGTTGAAATGTATGATACAAAGGCTAGAGAAGAGGTTGATGATGCCATTGGAAAATTCTTTTTTGCTACTGGCATTCCATTTCATGTTGCTCGCTCTCCTTATTTCAAGGAGGTTGTGGCTAAGATAGCCAAAGCAGGTGTGAGTTATGTGCCCCCAGGAGACACGAAGTTGAGAACCACAATCTTGGATAAGAACTATTCCAAGGTTAATTTACTGATGGAGGAAATGAGGTGCACATGGGTCTCTCACGGTTGCAGCATCATCATGGATGGGTGGACAGATATCAGACACCACCCACTCATAAATATCATTGTTTCATGTAGAGAGGGTCCTTACTTTTTGAGGGTAGTTGATTGTTCAGGGAAGAAGAAGGATGCAGAGTTCCAATTCACCATTTTGTGAGATGCTATTGAGGAGGTTGGCCCTGCCAACGTTGTGCAAGTTATTACAGATGCAACATATGTGTGCAGGGCAGCAGGTAAGCTTGTCGAGGCTCATTATCGACATATATATTGGACCCCATGTTGTGTGCATGCCATGAACAATGCACTAAAAGATATTGGAAAAATTGATTGGGTCAAAAATGTAGTGGCTGATGCTAGAGATGTGCAAATGTTCATCTGCAACCACCATACGTCATTGGCACTCTTCCGTAGCTTTTCGAGGAAGGAATTCCTCAAGCCAGTGGACACACGTTTTGCATCGTATTTTATTTTGTTGGATAGGATGGCTGAGTTGCAGGAATCATTACAGTGCATGGTCATGACATCAGAGTGGTCTAGGTGGGATGGTCGAAGATAGAGTAGGGAAAGAAGGTGAAAGCAATTGTGGTGAATGAAACATTTTGGATAGATGTGAGATATATCACATCCATAATATCTCCAGTTTTCAGTGTGATAAAATATGGGGATTCTGAGAGCCCTAGCCTTGGTGAGATATACGAATGTATTGATAGTATGCTTGGCCAGATGAAGGTTGTTGTTCGAGCAAGGGACCCCACCTTGGAGTTCTACCATCACCATATTCAGCCTATCATTGAGCGGAGATGGGAGAAGTTGAACACTCCTTTACACATGGCTGCATATGCACTAAATCTGAAGTGGTATGTTGAGAGGCCTAACAGAGTTCTCCCAGTAGATGATGAGGAGGTGAGGAAGGGTTTCTTGAAAGCCCTAAAAAAATGTATAATGTAGAGGATGCTTCACGAGTCAGAATTGATTGGCTCAAGTTTGCTTATCTAGATGGCTACAAAAAATCAGCAAAGATAGACAAGACCACATTGGCACAAGAGAGTCCAGTTAGTTGGTGGTGATTGTATGGACATGTAGGATTGCTACATACACTTGCTATTCATCTTCTTTCTCAAGTTTCTAGTTCCTCTGCTTTTGAGAGGAATTGGTCAACATATGGGTGGATTCACTCTCTTAAGAGGAACAGACTTACCTCTAAGAGAGCAAAGAAACTTGTTCTTGCACATAGTGCTCTTGCGCCTCATGGATCGCAAGACACCTATGTACAAGGAGATACCAACATTGCGGTGGGATGTGGATCCTGAGGATGCAAGGCAGGTTGATGAAGATTAGGAGCAATGAGGATTGGTTGATATCTCCTTTGCAAATGTAGATGATGTTGATACAGATACTCCTAGTGAGGAGTGGTTTGCAATTGTTCCTTCGGAGGGCTCTGATAGTGATTTTTGAGTTGTACTTGTCACTTGTCATTTTGGTTATGTAATGTCATTTTGGTTATGAGACATGACATAATATTTCATAGCATATGTAATGTGGGTGTAGTTGTACTCTTCTCATGTTGATTATTGAAGAGTAAGACTAAGACTTGTTTTAAATTTTCAGCTTTACTATTTACTATTTAGTCTTTCATTGTCATGTTGAAGTTTTGAACATTGAATATAATATATATAGTTGTAGCATTTTGGGCCTTGGCTTATGTGATGAATAATTGGATTAATCATTAGTGGTTTCAATCTTCAAACTTTCAATTTTAAGTCTTAGGTTATTGAATTATTCTTTATTCATGTTATATTTGTAAAATTAATAAAATATATATATTTTTATTAGCCGTCCCCTTGCCATCCCCTTGCCGTCCCAAAATTTTCAAAAAATTTTGCCATCCCGAAAACCCCATCCCTACGTCCCGATGTCCCGCCATCCCGAGTCTTAGGTAATTATGAATTTTATCCAATATGTAATTGGCCTTTGATAAAGCCAATTTTCTATTGTCTAATAATAAAGGAAGGAGGTAGTGAATTGAAGTGCCAAAGCTTTGTTAAGGATTTTTACGAGACATTAGAGTGATTGAATACTAATTGGAGATGAGATTTTGATTTCCAACCTTAAGTATGTATTTTATGTTACCTTTGTTAATGGTGGATCTTAAGGTATTATTATTTAATGCTTCTTTGTAGACTTGTAGGAGATCGGGATCAAAAATCTCTTTGTATATTTGTAGAATTTGCAAGGAAATCCATCAACTCCATGCACTTTTTCATTATCTATCCATTGCAGATCCGCATGAAGCTCCTCAAGAGATAAGGGCATCATAATGATTTTTAATTACGGGGAAATATTGCAAGGAACAACATCCAAACATTGTTGGAGAGAAACTTTTGTTTCCTCTACCGAATCCTGAGATTGAAAAACAAGTTTGTAATTATCCACAAATTTCAAAGTAATTTTCTCAAACCTGGTAAGCTGTCATGAGCCACATGTACAAATTTAATCTCCTTTGAGCTTTCTTAGCTTGAAGGGATTTTAAAAATATTTAGAAGCCCTATCTCCCACCTTGAGCCAATGCAAAAGAGCGCGGATTTGAGCCCCTTTCATAACATAGTTGTCACTGAGTTTGCGGTTATGCCAATGTTTCACAACCATGGCTTGCACATGATGATCAAATGGGTTGGATTCAAATAGAATCGAAACCCTTTGGAATTTTGTATTTAGTGCATAGTTTCTTCTATGAATCCTTTTTACTTGCTTACCAAAGTGGCGGAGGAAGCCGTGGTGTGGCCGATGGCTTCATTCCACCACTAAATGTAGTTAGAAGTGTAAGGAGGACGGGGAGAAAGGTTCCACACCTGGAAATGAGATGGATTGTCCCTTAATGGTTCGATAAAATTTTAGGGTCATCATCACTAATGTAAAGCTCCTTATAAAGTTCCAAAATGGCATGTTCCTTCTCGAAATTCATCCATTCGCAACATTCCCGATCGTCCGGGTCCCTCGGACTACCCATCCCTCTCCCGGCGCCCTCTCCCCCCGGCGGTCGAGTGTCATGTCATATAGCCGCCCGCGCTGGATCTCCTCCCCTATCTATGTTATCATTTATTTTGCTTTCTCTCCTTTTTCCTTCTTTTGAGGTTGAATTTAATGTCCATTTACATGTTTTTTCGTGATTTTAACTATAAAATGCTTATAGATTTTTAAAATCATATAATAAAACAAAAAAATAACTTTTATTATGATTTTTCTTTCATTTTATCAAAATTAAACAAGTTAGTTTTACGAATTAGCTAAAACGGGCCCACTTTTGGACTACCTAAGTTCTTTATAGCGAATGAACTCTTCCCATTCAAGAAAACATATTTACATTTCCCTTTTTTTACTTTTTCCATTTTTTCCAAAATACAAGTATAGGGAAATGTGATAAAATACAAATTTCTATTTATGTACGGGTTATTATTTTTAATTAGATATAATAATGATCTTATTAGATCAAATATACGTGTTTAAATTTGTTGAGTTGCTTATAACATGTGTTGAAATTTATTCTTGATATGCTATGTTTCTATATTATGAAGTGTTTCTTATTTTTACTATGTTAATGGATATTTTTTGATGTATTGGATTGATATTTATGTTATTCAAATAAATGATAAGATGATTGATATTTCTTCTTCTACTTTCAATGAATTTCAAACCTTTGAGGTTTTCAAGCATATTGCCTTGACGTAATATTAAGTCTTGAATGTATAGATTATTTTTCTATCAAATAAAAAGGTTGAAAGCAATACTTTGAAATCGTTGTATTTGGGATCTACCCATTATGATCCATTTTCTAGGAAAAATATTTCCAAATTTCCTTCCCTTTTCATAATATCGAGTTATTACTAATATTTAAGTTCAAAGTAACTATTGTAAATTTGTACTATAATATTTTTACTCCAATAGGTGTGTATTCTACTAGGTGAAGGGTGCCCAACTATGACGTGTAAGACAATCAATGGTCATAGTTTAATTTTGCGTTGAAATACATGTTCCAACATGTTAGTGCAACTTGCATTAGAAAACATGTTTCACCAATGTGTTTTGCATCTTCTTTTAAGATCATCACTTCTTATCATTTCCCAACCTTTGTTGTTGTATGTGTTATCTCTTTTAAAAACCATGTTGGGATCCAACATGCTTGAAGTTCAAAACTTTTCCATTTATATATGCCTACTGATTCTTTTCTTCACGAATTCCATGGCTAGAATTGGCAAGAAATCAATTGCTTCAACCTAGAGTAAGTACATCAAATCTTAAATTAAGAAAACAAGGAATCTCTTTTAGACATGTACATTACACTAAACATTTTTATAGTTTTGTTTAGTAAAACCCCTCCTTATAAATCAAAGAGCAATTTTCTCTTAACAACGTAAGAAATCATATGGAGTCTCAGTCTAAAAATTTCGATCCGGTAGATAAAATCTACCTATTGCTCATATGAAAAATCTTTGGAGGGCTCAATTATCGATGATTGTTCACATATCACTTGTTTTCTTGCAATTAATCAAGCTTAAAATTGATAAGGGGGGCTACGTATACGTATATAATTACAACAAGCAAACATTACAGTTGGATTTCAAACCTGGAACATATTGGATTGTCTTGGTCTCGCTCGTAGTATTCATGCGAGTGCAATTTATGTCAAGCAACCAAAAAAAAATGGAGATAAAAAATATTGTTTGGATAGGAACAATATGATCCATGGAGTAGATGTGGGACATGCATGTATTTAATTCCCAACTTATCTAACAAATTAAACGCCATCCAATGGAAAACCTTAACGATGTAAACAAATAAAAAAAAGAAATAGGTAATCCATTTTCCCCAATTTTCTCAAATATTTTTGTTTCTTTCACGTGTAAGGGGCATGGATACGTTTTGGTACCCTAAAAATGACAAACAAATTAATAGTATTCATTGGAGACCCTCTATTATCCATATAATGGAAAAAGATGTAATACAACATTATTCTTAAGATCCGTACTATTTTTTATTAAGTGGAACCTTGTTACTAAATACTTATTTCATCGTATCATATCCACCCCTGAAAGATTCTCCCTTGTTTTCTCCTTAATATGGAAAATATTTTAATTAGACCTTCTACATATATGTCAAAATATCTTGTGAAATTTGTCATTTATCAAAAATAACTTTTTTATAAAATTAAACCACCCATGAAAGTTATAATATTAAAAAGTGTCATGGTTCTACCTACGTTGGAAATAACTAACCCTTTGTAAACCATGTAGAGGCCATCCTATCCATCCACATATAAATAATTTTATCTTTTGGAGAAGTAATATGAGTCCCTTTGGCTACCATGAAAAAGGTAATGCCCAACATTAATACATTTCCCATATTTAGCTTTTTTATCTTTTCCATCTCATTCATATTCCTATTTCGTGGAATCCATTTCCTATTTAGTGTTACTTGAATATCTCATGAACCACTTCATTATTAATTTTTAAAATAATGCCAATACCATGTTGTACAAGTTCAAACATCATCTCTCATCCCCAAAATATTGCAATGAATGGACCCATTATAGTGTATTATTGTTGATGTTGACCCACACACCCAAAATCCTTTCAAGAAAATAAAAATACAATTTTTCTTACTTTGGGTGTTCCTTGTCGATTAAGAAATGATGATCGATGAGCCCCAAAAATGGCCCATCATATAAAAAATATAACATTCTTTTTCCTTATGTGAATTACATAAATTACATAAAAGTGGATCTAAGTGTAATTTATGAACCTATGGTTTATTTAGAATAAAATGGAGAGTACATATATCCTGATTATTTCTTTAGAATTCATTGTAATCTTTTTGTTAGATATTTCTAATGAGTATTGGGGAAAATGTCAATTTGTGCATATGCAATCCATACTAAGCTATAATTGTCGAATAAAAGATTTTGAGCACTAAGCACTAGCTACAACCAGCCCTAGAGGATCTTCGAAACCTCTCACATCAGCTCTAAATATTATTATTTTAGCACTACAAAAGTAGCTCCGGAGATGCCCGATCAGCTCGGAGATGCCTTGATCAGCTCAGAGACGCTTTGATTAGCTCCAGAGATGCCTTGATCATCTCCAAAGATGTCCTGATCAGCTTCAAAGATGTTCTAATTTACTCTAGAGATGCCTTGATCAGCTCCAAAGATGTCCCTGATCAGCTTTGGAGATTCCTTGATTAGCTCCAGAGATGGATACCTGAACTATGGAGATGAACATAATATTTTTACAAGTATTTCTGTGACTCCGAGGGTGGTTCGGGATGCATTACTCTCTAATTTTGGAATTCATTCTAAAAATAGATATTTCTATAAACATTTTGTTGTTTGGGACACTTGTGTCAAACAAGGAAGTATCACTTTCATTTTGATTCTCAACAATAAAATGAGAAGACTCAAATCATTAGTTAGATTTAGTTTGATAAGATCTCCCTATATTTTTGTGGAGATTGATGCTATTTATTGATAGATTGATATCTTAGTGGATAAGGTTGGAATAATTCTAAGATGTTGTTATATGCCCCAAAATAAAGAGTTGGTTGGAAGCATGGAACTATAAATGCAACCTCCTAAACCACTATATGTAACCTCTCCATTATTATGAGAAATTCATTCGAAGTTTGTGGCATCAAACTTGTGAATCAATGTTAGTTAAATTCCTCTTCCGAGGAATGAGTTGGCCACTCATTCCAAGGAAGATGGATCAAAGTGTTTGTGTTTATTTCTTCATTTTGTGATTCTCCTTTTGTTGTGATCATTGTTGTCTTTTTCTTTATATCATGTAAACATTCCTTTGTTGTATAGTTTGTCTTGAATCGTAGGGGTTTTTGCGTTTATCATTTCCTATCAATTCAACAATTTACTTTCTTCCAAGTTTTCTTTAATTTCATGTACATGCGATTTATATTATTTGTGATATTTAATTTCATGCAAGTATGATTTAAATTCATGCAAGTGTGCCTTTGAATTACTCTAAGTGTGAGTTTGATTTTACTTTCTTGCAAGTGTGGAGTTTGGTATAAGAGACTGTTTTCTAAAGATCTCTTTCCCTATTGCAGTTGATTGCCATGTACACTGCATTACTGGATTGACATTATTTAAATGAAGAGGATTGACAACCCCCATCAATAAATTATGATGTCCTAAATTTACTCAAAAAAGATTTCGCACAAAGAAAACATGTTCAATTCTAATGTAAAAAAATAGTACCATGAATAAATTTCTACACATACTTTAAGGGTCATCA
This sequence comes from Taxus wallichiana var. yunnanensis, assembly GCA_018340775.1. Taxonomy (NCBI): domain Eukaryota; kingdom Viridiplantae; phylum Streptophyta; class Pinopsida; order Cupressales; family Taxaceae; genus Taxus; species Taxus wallichiana. The sequence goes on from CM031243.1 coordinate 392,969,780, forward strand.
AAATTACCTCCATGTTTTTTTATATTGAGCATAAGTTCCCGGTGTAGACACAAGAATTAGGTCACCCTAATTCCTACGTTCATGTACATCCCTTTGTAAGACCCACATGACCACGTCACCCGCTTTATCGACCTATATTCACCATTTTGCCACTTGAACCACAAAATAAACAAAAATAAATAAAAACAAAAACACCCTAAATAACTCTAACCCCCTAATAAACTCCCACGATCCTAAAACCATTATAAACCACACAAATCTTGAAAAATGAGATGGTTAGAACCAAATTCAACCATTCTCCTAGGAAAAAAAAAAGAAATTGGTGCCGATCCTTTGAAGTGTCCCCGATTAGTGTGGATCGGTGCAGATCCGGTTAAACGACATCGATCCTATAACAATTGACATGCCATTTCCCAAGGATCTGAAAAAAATTCTAAGTGATAGAGCCGTCTAAAGTGAACATCTAGAGAGCTGAGTTGAGGTACACGCGGTTGGCATGAACAAACATAGCACATCGACATGCTAACCTTGGAGAAGATTTCTTAGGTGCTTGACCATTCAAGTCACCTTCACAACCAAGGTATGCCTTTTACATAAGCTTACAAGTCATTTTTCAGGTTAAATAATAACATCATATACCCAAGTATCTAAACCCCAAAGCATCCCCACCCAATTGTTCTTCTCTAAAAATCCACTTCGATAAACATTTGCAATTTTATATTCGGCGATAACACCGATCAACCCGATTAACGCCAATCCTTGTCAAAATACATGGCTTTGCACTTTCACACATTATGATATATTTTCGTAATATTTGAAATCATGCCAAATATTCTCTTGCTTGTAAGCTTGAATTTCTATTAGATGACCGTTCTAAGAGCAACGCATTTAAGCCCAAGCATTTACGATCTACCCATAGTCCAATCAACCATTCGTGTGGGAACAATTCGATATCAACCACGAGTTGAGCATATGCATCATCATCCTTACGCCTAATCCGAATGACATTCCTGAATAGTGAGATCTTCTCCTTGAAACAAAGTGGACGAGGATAACCTCTAGTGGGACAATATTTTCAATCCACCTCAGCCTATCATCAAGGATGTTGATTGAATCCTAACATTCTAACATTGCCTATCCATAGTTTGTTATCCACATCACTTTATATTACCAATTGTAATCTTACCATTATTCTTGGCTTGATTATCTAAAAGCGAGTTGACATCCATTAAAGGAAGCCCTTTGGTTCTTGGAATTGGCCTTTGCCAAGCAACTCGCCTCATAATTATCTAATATATCTTTTGTCAAGTTGTCTACATGTGTGTAGGTTTCTAGTTCTTTGGAAGAGGAGTTTCGTGTGCTCACTCGGATTTACCATCCTTTGTCATCGCTCATCCACACGGGTTTCGTTGAACCATGTCATTTCGAGTTTTAGTGATTTGTTTCATAAAGTAAAATGAATCCTAAAATCTACTAAAACATTTGGCACCCCTGATGAAACACTAGCCATTTTTTTATTAAATTCTACATTTCCATAGTAGAATCCATTTTGTTTACTTTTTGCAAGCTTGACTAACTTTTCAACTAAAGTTCCTTGGTGACTTCCTCGAAAGTGTAAAACAAAAAGAGTATTTGGCGAATAGAGGTATTTCTCTTTTCTCTTGATTCCAATCTCCTTTCAGTCTTTCTTGGCCTTGCATTTTGTGTTGTCCTCATCGAAGGAAAAATTTCTTTTTGGAACTTAAAATGAACTTGCATTTTCATCTTTGCTTGATCATCTAGTCTAAGTAGGGGTTAAAATCTACGTTCACCATTCCCCCTCCCCCACATTGCCAAACCACTTATAATCAAATTTACATATTAAACATTCCTCCTCATAGGTCTACCTACTTGGATTTCATCACCAAGGGGGAAGCCGACTTGATGTTATGATCAAGAATAAATAATTGCTAGGCGGTATATTGGCTAAGAACCTAACACCCTTATCGTTATGGGACTATGAAGTGAGGGGGCATGCCCCAATACCATGCCTCGTACCGACACCAACACAGATTTTGGCCTCGCATACCTGGGTATCTCGGGGCTTTGACTTAAACACACCGAAATTAGCCTAGTAAGCCAAATTCTTAGTACCCTCTACAAGCTATTTTCTCTTTTCACACATTTCTAAAGCTAGTTAAGATAATTAAAACTTTCTAGATGATTGTGTGATTTGCATTAAACAACTTTTTTCGCTCATTTTTTGTTTGTTGTCCCATGGTTATGGCTTGAAAAATGTCCCAAACCAGCATTATTACACATGCCAAACCCGCTACAAAAATCCTTAGATATGACTCAAGAACCGCAACGCTCTCCTTGCATTAGATCATACATGTCAAAAACTTCAAACCACCCTTCCCATAGTTCTTTGCTAGTGGAGTTCCAACCTTCAAATAACTATTGGACACCAACTGTGTCACCCTTAACAATTACTTACTTCACAAGCTATCGGTATTCCCCATCACAACCTAGAACCGGATCAAACATAGTTTCGTTACTTATAATCCACCTAACACATTGATCCCACTTACCAACCGATCATTGAACAAGTTGTTTCTTATTCTACCTATATCCGTATCGAAGAAACGAAATCTACCTTTTCAAGGCACCCCTAACCAATTTCCAACTTGATATCATCTCGTCACAAAATATGGCTAGCCAATCTAGATCCTTGTCATCCACTTCTTCAACCAACTCTCATAGTGTGTCACCGCACACAACTACCCGACGTCTGTAGTTAGCCACACGACTTCCCATTTTTCTCCCTCTCTCGACATGTTTCTCTAGTATTTTGCATTCTGTGAGCTCATTGGTCACATATAGCCCATGAACTCCCAACATTTCTCATCCACAATCCAAAACCTAATTGTATCCATCCCTACGTCCTTACTGCCTATAAATACGAGTGTTATCAGTAGCGCTCGTCGCCTCTCCCAACCAATGCCCATGGATGGTGTCCAGAAAAATGATCACATTCCCTCAACAAAATCCATAACCCTCACAACCCTTCCTCAACACTTTTGTCCCCAATCTTACCAATATATCTACTCTTCATCATAACCATTAGGTTCCCAACCAACTTATAGTGGGCAAGAAACCTTCCCCTTTTCAAAATCCTCCTTTACCATATTAACAATACCAATCAAATCCCTTTATATATGGCAAACAAAGCCTTCCGCAACAAATATCCAACCCCCTTAGAAGGATCCCATGCAAGCGTTGATGAGTAGAATCAAAGTTCAAAAGCCACCGCCATGGAACCAAAAATGTATTCTCATATGAACAAATTTGTAACAAACCCATCAATACAATAGTTCCCTTCAAACCATACCCCCGCATTCGAACTTCCAAAATTCACCAAATTCTACAACAAGGAAGATCCACAACAACATCTGAAGGCCTTTTGACACTCTTGCTACCTTATAGCCCACAATCAAGACCTTATTCTAAGGACATTCCCGATGTCGTTAGTCGGCCCACTCTTGATTGGTATAACATCCCCAATATTCATTTACTCATTCACACAGCCTAGCCCAACTTTTCCTAGAACATTTCTCCATCAACATCGCACGTAAAATATCCATCACCAATCTATTATCAAACAATTCGAAGACGAGTCTATCATAGATTGCATCACTGTTTGGCGAGGAATCATTAATCAATTATATTTTTCTCTGCCATAGACTGAATTAATTGAGTTGCTTTCCTAATCATGCACCAAACACATATCTTCCACTCTCCAAATCCAGTCATTCCAAACATTCGATGAAGCCTTTACCATGGCCAAAAATTGGAACTTTGAGCCCTTGAAGACGGTAAAGTTAAATTACAATCTAAAAAGCCTAAACCTGATTCTTCTAAGAATTTTTCCAACAATGAAAAATCCAAAGGCTCGACAAATGTTGTTGTCTCGAAAATCGCATCTAAGAACCATTTAGACACCGAGCGATCCCGACCTCCCCGGCACTACACACCTCCGAGGGAGTCTTATGGTTATATCTTCGATAAGCTTATGACTACCCGTTTGATAAAGCTTCCTTCTATCCAACCTATCGACGAATCTTGTCCTAAGCCATCCTAGTTTAGGGAAGAATACTATTGTAAATACCATCGGGTTTGTGTCCATGACATTGACAGGTGTCGCTCTTTTAACAACGTCATCAAAACCTTATCGAACATGGTGACCTGTAGCTAGAAAATCCTAATGTACCCCCTAATCAAGACTTAGATGTATTCAAACAACCTTTTGAAAACCACCACCCCAACCAAGAACACAATCCAAACTAATGTCGTAGGACATTAGAATTCTTCCGCTCACATTATAAATACTATCAATTGAATCAATATTCTAAAAAATCAACATATGTATTTGAAATACCACTTGGAAAAACAAATTTCTTTGACCTTTTTATTGGTGATACCCCAAACCAAACATCGTTTTGATCAAATACATCTACCACTCCCATAGAAATCCTTGATCTTATCTCTTGGAGATTTTAAGAAGAAAATCCCATTTTGTAAATCATAAGCGTCCCTCCCAGAGATAAGGTCCTTTTGGGCTAGATCGAAATCTCGGTAGTCCTATATAAAAATTAACAAGTCACCCAAATGAGAAGTCGGAGCTCCCATAAAACTAACCCATAATAAACACACCTAAGGATACAACATCACAAACTTCTATTTTGGACCTCACCCTACATCAAAACTTGTAGTCACCATCATACAATCCAAACCCATTCTTAAAGCCACACCTAAGCTCGTTACTCAAAATATACATCATGTAGCCCATGCCCTTGAATCATCTAATGAAACCAAAATCCCCACGACCTCATCGCCGTTTCAACAAGATCCATCAGGATACTATACCACAATCCTTGAAAAAATTGTTCAATCATCAACCATATCACTACCCTCGATCAATCCCTTCAATTCCGGGATGGAAACCTTCCCTAGTACAAGTATGATGTAGTTTTCCCTTATCATAGAACCCCAAGGCATCACACTAAGGATTGTAAAGCCCTTTGCACCGTAATCCAAAGTCATTCCAAGAAGGATGTCCTCGTGATAAACAAAGATCGCCTTGGTCCACCTATCAATTATAAAACAAAAAAATCAAAATTCCAAAGTTAAAATGCCCCTAAAAACCTTGAGCTTGACACTCTTAAAATGCCACCTAATATCCCATCAAGTAAGGGCATGACCTCCAACAAATATCCTTTCTTCAAATTGATGTTATCCGCATAACCACAATAACTCACACCCAAAACTAATATAGGACGAAAGTCTCCATCTCCATGCACCCACACTAAATCATCCAATCCACCACCTTCTTAAGTCAAGGCCTCTATCCTAACATCCCCTCGGACTCAATCGACAACATCAATATAAAGTAAAGATGTCCTCTACGAACTCATCTAAAATTCCCCTCAACACCGACAAACTATGATAGAAGATCTCCAAGTCATCTCAATATAATCAAATGACTCTCAACCATTTACTAACTTTTTTGGCACCCTAAAAAGGTATGCAACCATCACATTTGATAACTCCAAGATCCCATCTTTGCAGTTTAAAGATCATGATCTCCCCATTCATCATTACCCAAATCAATAATACCTTATTAAAAGAGTCATGATTGACAATGGGGCCATCATCAATATCATCTCGTCACATGATTTCAAACAACTTCAACTACTTGAAACTATCGTGCCTCATTCACCTACCGTCTTGTGTGCTTTCAATGATATCATCGCTCCCACCTTGGGCACAATGATCCTACCTATCAAAATAGGTGTAAATTTTCATCATGAACTCTTATACCTTGTGGAAGGTGAATTTCAATATAATATACTATTAGGACGTCCTTGGATTCATGTCGTGCATTTTTTCCCCTAATGATCCGGGGATCAATTCAGCGGATAAATTTTCCCTAAATCTTCTAGGATCGTTACGGTGATGGTAAAATACTTTGAGAGCTTTTGTCACTTATTCAACGCGAAAAATGGACACCATTGGAGTAAGATATCATCCGTAAAAAATTCAAATTAGAGGAGCGAAAGTAGGGGCAACTAGCCAATCAAGAAGCAACAATGCATGGTAAAGTGAAAGTGAGAAAAAGAAAAAAATTGGTTTTACGATGCCTATCTTCGACACTCATTATGGGATAGGTGGGCCCGCTATTTGCTTTTGTTGGGGCCTCACCAGTGCTCGACACTCTTTTTTATGGAGGGGTGTCTTGGCGCCGTTACTTCACTTTATTATTGCCACAATAATGTATATATTTGCCTCTAAGTGTAATTGTGGGATGAATGTGGGATTAAATAATGATTTCAGAACTATATAATGCATTGCGTTGGGGGGCCGAGTTGCATTGGTTTAACTCATCAAGCTCCTCTTGGCAGCTCAATCGAATCGCCAACTCATTGCACACACTACTTAGGCCCAACAAACCACTTGGCCATCCAACTCCTACTAAACTCGTCAAACACATCTAAACATAGCTCGACCGCTCAAACAAATCCACCACCTACAACATGGCAACCCAACATAGTAAACAACTCGCCAACCGCATACATGGAAAATCCAAAAATGCGGCCTAAAGCCACTTGGATTACACACTTGCTAAATTTAAACATACAACCCGCCGACGTCCATATGCGTGTGGGATATTTACCCACTTTATCCAAAACAAGCATTGAATGTGGTTAGCGGGCTCAACCCCTAACAACCCTCTTACAAAATATTAGGCCTCGGTAGACCATAGGTCTTAACCAAGGCTATATAAGGGCTCACTTTTATTTGAAGTGTTAAGAGGCGGATGACCTGTAGTAGAGACCATAAGCAGTAGTGTTAGAAATCTAAAAAATGAAGCACTTAAGAGTAAACTAGGAAGATGCTCAAAATTCAAAGACACTTCGATGGTATATTTATTCTTCCAATTTGAGTTTGTATGTCATTTTTGTAAAACATTTTTTTATAGATTTTGACGGAGAATTGAAGAAGATCGACTTGCGAAGTCGGGAAGAAACACGAAGAGTGAAACATATTTTTTAGAGCTCACGGGTTCTAAGAGTCTTCTGGCATGTTTAAAAAGGTTCATTATTTATTTTGTAAGATTTAAATTGAACTTGTAAAATTGACGTTAATGGATCGGTTCATATGAACCCGGGGATGTAGGAATTTTGGAAACCCATAAAAAATTCCGGTGTTGTGTTTCATGATTTTGGCATTCAGTTTCAGATTATTTTATAGATTTGTAATTCAATTTCAGTTTGGATGTAATATTTAATTAGTATAACGATTTTACGAAAATCGATAAAATCAAGTATATGAAAATATGAAATGTGCAAGTGATATAATTGAGTTCTTAGAAATTTAATTTAGTTTTAATTCAGTTTTTACACACTTTTGAATGAGATTTTGATCAGATTTTAATTAGTTCAAGTAGATAAAAAGTTGAGAACTGATAAGGTTTAAAAGATCTTTGTAAACAATAAAAAAGTAGAAGATTTCTATCAATTTATGGATCATGTTTTGGTATCAGAGTAGGTTGATTTGAATGTTTCTTGTTTCAAATTGTGTAGTTGGTTTAGTTGTGATTGGACAGTTATAGGTGCACTATGGGAAAAATATCAAAACATGAAAAAAATGATGAGCTTGAGGCATTCAACCGCTAGATCCAGGAAGACAATGTTCTCTTGAGATCAATGTATTATTCCTTGGAAGAGGAATATGAAAAAATTAAAAATAGAATTAAAAGCCAAGGATGAGCTCTTGGAAAAGTTACAAACTGGTGGTGACATGAAGGGGAAAAACAAGTCTATTTTGTAATCTAGACCTTCCTCTCCCACAAGTGCACAAGTTGATTCAAGCACTGTAAGTATTCCGTCAGTTGTTGAATCTTCCCATTACAAATCAGTTGAAAATGATTTTTGTAAGTTTGAACAACATACTAAGGAAATAGGTTCAAAGTTACTTTTTAAAATGGGATTTAATGGAAAAAACCTTGGAAAAGAAGGCCAAGGCATTGCTAACCCCATCCATGTAGAGGATAGGTCTCATCGTGCAGGTTTGGGATTCAAATTTGGTGGTGAAAATGAAAGGTAAAACGATGAGCTTGAGGCATTCATTTGCTAGATCCAGAAGACAATTTTCTCTAGAGATCAATATATTATTCCATGTAGAGGAAAATTTGGTGGTGAAAATGAAAGGTAAAAATGGTAAGGGCAAAAATATAAAATCATTGATTCTAAATAACGTAAATATTCCCATGTTTCTTTTGATTATGGTAGACAAAATTTGTGGTACATTTATCCATGCAATTTTTGTGGATTATCTAACCACTGTGTAGCTAAGTGTTGGAAAAGGAAATCATTATTGGGTAAAATTTTGAAAGACCATTTTCATACACAAGGTTGTAAAAATGGCAATTTGGGTAAGTTTCGAAAAGGGGACAAAAGATGTTACAACCATTGTCATAGGAAAGGTCATGAGGTTAACATGTGTTGGCAACTTTGTCTAAAACAACAAAGTGGAAAGTTGTGGAAAAGGAAAGCTTTGTGAAACCAACAATTACAAAAATAACCCATGTAGATACCTGTATACATTGAGAAAATTGAACCGCCAAAAGGATAATTTTATTAAATTTATTGGTAAGCAATTTCTTAATTTCATGTTTGCATAGTTGATTAGCATGCATATTTATTAGAGAATTTTTGTGGGATTCCGTTTGTAGACACAAAATCATGCACTTGGGTACATTTCTAGGTCCTAAAAGCATACTAACATTTACATGATTCCTAAGTGAGAAAACTAGTAATTGACAACTATCTTTGTCCTCTTGTCTTTGTCTTTTGCTTTCTCTTTAGTATTACACATGAAACAACCCAATAAGATCTTTTATTGTTTATCTTTTATGGCCTCAAACACCAAAGCACCCAACTAGGACAACAATGTCCAGCGTTCCTCTCCCATCCGGGCGCCCTTGACCATTTTCTATCTTACTCGCTTCTTTTGGGTATCTTTTAACTTTTGGGCATCTTTTATACTTATGGTCGGCCTTTTAGTTGTCAATTACACAATTCAACCAAATGAATCATATAAATACATAGTTATGTGATCAAAATAAAGAACCAAGCTCTAAGCATCACTACTATCACTTAAGATTGCATTCAAAGGCATTCAAGAACTTAAAGACATCCATCGAGCATCCATTCAAGGGACAAGGGACTACATTTTCTCACTTTGCATAGGAAGGGGAAGTTCATGTTATATTCCATACACATATTTGCATTTTTAGCAAATCTAGCCTCTATCTAGTGCATCTTGCACAAGGGCTTCCTAGGGCACAATTTTTACACACACTCACAAGAACTACATGGAGTATGAGATGTAGTGCAATGGCGATCATCATAAGTTCATTTTGTTGGGTGACCACCGAGGTCACCCGACTCCTATATTGCATATTTATTTTTTGGATTTGATGTGGTTTTATGTGTTTTGTAGGTGAACGTCTATTTTGCAGTTGTGTACACTCGGCGATCAAGGTGCAACATAAAAGTGATCAACAACGAACATCTGCGACACTATAAAATCAAATTTTGATCATTCACAATCACGAGAGCCGGGCGGTAGAGGTCTTTGCGCCCATGCACCCTCACCCCGATCCAGGTGCCTAGTCTAGCCTTATCCGATAGTTCTAGATTTTACAAAGGCACGATTACTGATGGTCCGCTCTTTTTGTTCATCGGCTTTTGCCCAATCCGGATCGGGCCGTGGAAAGCACAAATCGGGAAGTCTCTCTCTCTCTCTCTCTTGCACTTAGGGTTTCATATTTTATTAGCTTATTGCTTGTGTCAAATTGTATTTGGCAATTGATATCATTGTTTACATTCGATTCTTTATGCAATTAGGGTTTTACAATTTTTTAAAAAATCACCGTTGGATGATGAAAGGAAAATTTCCCATATTTCATTTTGGCTTTGAATGTGGATAATGGTGTCACTTGTAGGGAAGATCTGAGTGATGTGCTTATCATACTCAAATTCTACTTCTCACATTTAAGGTTGACAAAATCCATTTTGATTTTGACAACAAAATTTACATTTCAGGATGTGTTAATTTTATTGTGCAAAAGTATGGGCACAATTTGTATTGTAATTAATATACAAACTCATTTTGTCCACACATGGTATTTACACATACATGAAGTCCTTTATTTTTAGGCATTTATTTCTAACTATCCTATGTGGTTGTAATTATAATGTATTGATTACACTAACAAATTGGTTTGCAGATTATGTGGCCGATCTTTTGCATCAGATGACCGTTTCACCATTTTTGGTATGTAGATAGTTTGTTTTATCCTATTTGCAATGCGAATGTTGGGATAGATATTTCATTGATAAATTCACATGATTTAGTTTTGAGTCTCAAGTCTATTTTTGCAATTTGAGTAGTCTAAACATTCTAGATCGTGTTTGTGATATTTGTAGTGATTGACAATTTCACATAGACAATTGGACACTAGCCTATTATTGGCATGTAGATGTCTTTATATACTAATCTATTTTGGTGGAATTGTGTTTACAGTGATGGCCATATCACATAGTATAGTTGGATAATTGCCTCTTTTGCGAACAATTGTCTATTTTTTTAGATTGATCAATTTTTTGTGATGGCAGTGTACAAGGATTTAGTTAGAAATTCATGGATATTGGTTTGTCTTTTTAAATTAAATTAAGAGATGTTTACAGATTGGAAGAATCACAGAGTATCAATGGGACAAATGTCTCTTTTGACGAACAATTGTCTATTTTTAAGACTGATCGATTTTTTGTGATAATATTTTCAACAATCTGAAGGTAAAATAATCCATAATGTTATTTCTATGGATCCTCTATGTGTTTGTGATATGCAGGAAGATGATTAACAACATTTGTGGGTGGAAAACAAATTTTTGTGGAACAAAATCCTTCTTAGTGGGGAGGTGTGACATGAAGATCAATTCAACATACAACGTTTCCCTAAATCTTCTAGAATAATTACAGTACGGTAGAAGACTCGAGAGATTTTTGTAGCCTGTTTGAATGCGAAAAAGGGACTCCGTTGGAGCAAGTTACTATCCACGTAAGATTCCAGTTAGAGGAGCGAAAGTAGGGGTAGTTGGCCAATTGCAAGGCAATGACATGTGGCAAAGTGAAAGTGAGCAAAAGAAAAAAATTGGTTTTGTGACTCTAGTCTTCGACACTCGTTTTCAGATAGGTGGGCCTGCTATTTGCTAGGTGGGGCCCTCAAGCCAAGGGTCGACACTCTTTTTATCTAGGGGGTGTCTTTGCCGCCGTTTCTTCACTTTATTATTGCCATAATATTGTATATATTTGCCTCTAAGTGTAATTGTGAGATGAATGTGGGATTAAATCATGCTTTATAACTATATACCGCATTACATTGGGGACCAAGTTGCATTGGTTTAACTCACCGAGCTCCTCCTTGCCAACTCATCCGACTTGCAAGCTTACTACCTACACCGCTGGGCCCAACTCACCACATGGCCATCAAACTCCTTATCGGCCTCTTACCGAACACATCCAAATATAGATTAGTCATTGAAACAGATCCATTGCCTACAACACTAAAAAAATGAAGCATTTAAGAGCAAAACAAGGTTTTAAAGAAAACTAGGAAGATGCTCAAAATTCAGAGACATTCCTGATGGTATATTTATTCTTCCAATTTGGAGTTTATATGTCATTTTTGTAAAGAATTTTGTGTAGCTTTTCACGAAGAACTCGGAAGAAGATCGACTTGCAAAGTCAGGAACAAACACGAAGAGTGAATGCATATATATTTCAGAGCTCACATGTTCGAGAGTCTTCTAGCAGGTTTTAAAAAGGTTCATTATTTATTTTGTAAGATTTAAATTGTACTTGCAAAATTAATGTTAATGGATCCGTTTGTATGAACTCGGGGTGTAGGAATTTACGAACCTCGTAAACAATTCATGTGTTGTGTTTCCTAATTTTTGCATCTAGTTTCAAATTATTTTGCTGATTTATAATTCAAATTTCAATTTGGATGCAATATTTAATCAATATAACAATTTTACGGAAATCAAGTATATTGAAAATTTGAATGGTTTGAATGTGCAACTGATATAATTGAGTTCTTGGAAATTTAGTTCAATTTTTTACATTTGAATTAGAGTTTGATTAGATTTTAATTAGTTCAAGTTAATAAAAAGTTGAGAACTAAAAAGGTTTAAAAGATCCTTGTAAATAGCAAAAAAAAAGAAGATTTGTCTCGTTTATGGATCACCTCTACTCTACATCGGTGTTTTAAATACAAACATGAAGGTAAGACCTTTATGGTCCCTACCGATCCTAACCCATTCAAAGCATGACATATGACTTATAAGTTAAATGACATGTTGATTCCCTTATAAAACACGCTTTTTTTTCAAATCAAGTTTTCACGAGTTCCTCTATCATCGCATCTAAATTTCCGATGATCAATCATTCAAAGATATGATACAATGTCTCTCGCTAGGGGAGTATCAAATCGGCTCTCAATACACTCCTTACACCCAAAACATATGGGAGACTCGATAAACAACCTCTCTACGAGCTTAATGTTGGAAATATTATTTCCTTTGGTCCTCCCTTTCTTGGAGCAAAACTTGTCTACGAAGGTGTCGACCACCCCTCTTCACATCTCAATGATCAACATCACACTAAACCATTCACATCAGACTTTTCATTCCTAGATAAGCCTTAATTTTCCCAAACCTACCTCCATTGTTGTGCATGGAAGGGAGTTTTGGCCTCGGGAAGATATGACAAGGTCCACATGAGACACCCTTTGAAGATTTAAGAAAACCCCATGAAAATATGGACTCGGCTTCAAATAACCTTCCCAAATCCACCAACACCAATCACGGAATTGAATGCTCATCTTCATTATCATTAAACATCTCCTTTGACACAGATGACACCATATCCATCCCTCCTAACAATTTTATCAATATAATCACACTTCGCATCATTGACTTATCAAGGTAACGTCAAAACCAAGATCTTCCCATTAATATTACCTGATATGATAGAAGAGGATTCTCCCGATATCCATGTTCTCCAATGTCAAGACAATAACACCATCCTAACCTACATGGGTGCTTAAGAAAACCACACGAAAAATATGGACTCGGCTTCAAATAACCTTCCCCAAATCCACCAACACCAATCGTGGAATCCTAACCCTCATCTTCATTATCATTAAACATCTCCTTTGACACAGATGACACCATATCCATCCCTCCTAACTTTTTTTTATCAATATAATCACCCTTGCACCATTTACTTATCAAGCTAACACCAAAACCAAGATCCTCCCATTAACATTACCCGATATGATAGAAGAGGATTCTCCCGCTATCCATGTTCTCCAATGTCAAGAAAATAACACCATCCTAACCTACATGGGTGCTGAAGATCATTATCTCTAGAAATCCCCGCTTCCCGACACCTCTACACTCCTCAACGAATCCACCATCAACATTAACATAGGGACGTCATAGAACCGCGCATAGTTAAAATTGGTCAAGCTTTAGATTCTCGGGAGATCGTCAAATTCACTACTTTTTATCTCGATCATAGTCAAGCCTTCACATGGTCTTATAACGACATGTCAATTATTGACCCTAATATCATTGTCCATAATATCGTCACCATCCCCAATGCTAAACCAAGAAAGGTAAGATTTTTAAAATGCATCCTTGCATAACATTGCTAGTTAAAGAAGAACTTCAACATATTCTCTCAACCAATTTCATCCTACCCATCGATTATCCACAATGGGTTTCTAACATCGTACATGTAACCAAGACCTCTAGGAAATTGCATATCTGCACAAACTTTTAGGACCTTAACCTTGCTTGTCCAAAAGATGATTTCCCCTTACGTAACATTGATCATCTTGTCGATCTAATGACAAGCCACGAATTGTTGTCTTTTATGGATGGCTTTTTAGGTTATAATCAAACCCTTATCACACCTGAAGATTAACATAAGACATTTTATCACTCTATGGGGGACCTTTTGCTATAGAGTAATGCCCTTTGGCTTGAAAAATGCAAGAGAAACTTATCAATGTGTCATGACCTATATCTTTCATGACCTTATCCATAAAACCATATAGAAGACTATGTAGATGATCTCTTAGGTAAATCTAAACACCAAAAAGACCATGTTCTTGAACTCAACGTAATATTTTCCCATCTAATACAATTTTTCCTTGACTCAACCCTACTAAATGTGTGTTTGAGGTCCTAACCAGGAAACTCTTAGGATTCATAGTATATATCAAGGGAATTGAGGTTGATCCTGCCAAAATCAAATCCATAATCGAAATGTCTCCTCCATCTAACCTTAACAACTTCGTAGCCTACAAGGAAACTTCAATCTATCCATTGTTTCATCTCTCAATTATCATATTGGTGTCAACCTTTCCATCACCTCCTCAGAAAGGACATCCATTTTAGATGGGACGATGATTTCCAAAAGGCCTTTGACGCCCTTAAGCAATATCTCATATCATCACCAATGTTTATACCTCCACGTGAGGGAGATCCTTTCTATCTATATATCTCTACCACTAATCATGCCTTAGGAGCTATGTTAGTAGATGAGGAAAACAAGATAAGGAACATGTCGTTTATTATATAATCCGTACCCTTCACGATTATGAAACCCATTATTCAAAAGTAGAAAAGTTGTGTTGTGCCTTATACTTCACAACTTCCAAACTTCATCATTATCTCCTCAATCACAAAACCTATGTAGTCACAAACATTAATCCATTAAAATACATACATTCTAAATCGTATCATAACACCCACATAACTAGATGGATCATGCTCATGACCGAGTTTGATCTTTAATTTATTTCTTAAAATCCATTAAAGGGTAGGTAATTGCCAATTAGCTCGTAGAAGCTCCCCTTGCCAATAATCAACTCCTTGTGAAAAATTTCTGATGAATCTATCAATACCCTCGATCATGATAATACACTCCTCTCAAAATGACCTTATTCTTCAATGGGTCTAAATGTTGATAAGGGGGTGCCATAATAGTCATAATACCTCCTTGGGGGACTCCTATTCTACTATATTTTAAATTAAACTTTGATTGTACAAATAACATGGCCGAATATGAGGCCCTCATCATGGGTCTTTAAACGCCACACACTTCTTGGTGTAAGAATCCTTAACATCTATGGTGATTCCCAACTCATCATCAATCAAATCAAAGGAACATATCAATGTAAAAACAAGACCTTGTAAAAATATAAAGCCATTATTGACCATCTCCTAAAATCCTTTGATCATTATGAAATCCAAATGACTCCACGCTCATCAATAAATTTGTAGATACAATGGCATCTCTCGCATCTCTCATCCCTTTATCCCCAAATGATTTTAAACTCTTTCATTGTTGTATATAGACTTGATCAACCATCTCATACCAAACACGATCTTCCTTCCATCAATAATATAGAAGATAATCAACATGATTTGGTATACCCAAATATATGACTGTCTATCCCAAAGCAAAATACCCCTGACCTATCTAGAAATGGTAGGAGGTACTTTTAACAAAGCGCTTCCTACTATGTTATATTAGGGGTGTCCTTTACAAAAAGAGGGTTTGTGGTCTCCTCCTTGATGTCTTAAATCTCAGAGGCTAGCCAAGATATTCGATAATTCCATGATGGAATATGTGGCAGACACTTTAATGGCTTGACCATCGCTAAACGAATCATGCAAATGGGTTATTATTGGCCTACGCTTAATCAAGATTGTTGTTAATATGTCAAGAAGTGCATCAAATGTCAACACACTAACCTTACACACATCCCAGTCATGCTCTTCAACCTACTCAAGATTTATGGCCTTTCTCACAATGGGGACTTGATCTCATCGACCTTATTAATCCTCGATCATCCCAACGACATAATTCCATCATCACAACTATTGAATATTTCACAAAATGGGTAGAAGTTATCCTCTTATCTCCACTAAATAAGATAAGATCATCGATTTCATCCATCATCACATCATCTGTTGCTTTGACATCCCCCATAAAATCATCACAAATAATGGTAAATCATTTAAAAATAAAAAGTTCAAAAACTTTGTGACACCTACAATATTAAACTCAATTTCTCCACACCATACTATCCACAAGCTAACAAAAAAGCCGAAACATCTAATAAAACCCTCAACAAAATCCTTACCAAGACTATTGATTAGGCTAGTAAAGATTGACATCTCCAAATTCCATTTCATTATGGCTTATCAAACTAGAATTCGAACCCCCTACGAGCACTACCCCCTTTCTCTCTAGTCTATGACACCGAAGTCATTCTTCTGCTTGAAGTCCAAATTCCATCCCTACGTGTTTCTCTTAAAGATTTCATCCCTGAGGAAGAATATCATCAAGAATCTATCAACTTGAATTGTTAGATGAATGCTAACTAACTACCCTCAGAACATCTTAATATCTATCAAGAATGAATCAAACGTGCATATAATAAACATCTTAAAGAACGTGAATTCAATATTGGTGATCTTGTCCTTAAAGAAAATCAACATGTCACAAATATGGAAAAGAGTAAACGTGGGAAGTTTGCTCCAAACTGGCTTGGACCATATATTATCACTCATAAATATGGGTCTAGGGCATATCGCTTAGCCTCTCTTGATGGTAAACTTAAAAAGGAGCCTCTTAATGCCTTGCACTTGCGACCTTTCTACCTTTAACATACACACACATGACCAGTCCAACTAAGACATTTCAACACCCACCAATCTCCCTTACCTTAGTAATGATTTGGAATTATGTGGTCTCTCCATCAAGTATATCTAATATGACCTTAAATATGGGCACCATGGCCTTGCTCATAGCATATTCCACATGGACAAGTCCCCTTGACTATAGTAAGGGACCCTCGAAATCATTACTCCCCTACTTCACCCTATCTACCAAAATACATGTTTAGGGTACACATGTTATCTTGTATATCAAACCCACCCTCCTTAAATGGTCTCTTAGGCCCACCCTCAACTAAAAAAATAAAAAACACTATGGGATGAAGTTCTTTATATCAAAATATAGACTGCTCCCTTAAAGGACAAGTATCGCTAAAAATATATCCGCTATCACCATCAAAATTCAAATATATTATTATAGACCATTCCCTCGAAGGATGGCTACTCAATCTAACAAACCTAAATTCATGGTGAAAAAAATTGAAAAGCTTCCCACATCGATCACTTTCCTAAATATGGATAAATATTTTATCATCCTAGAAAACTTCCCGCATTAATAAACTTTCCTTTGAAAACCTAGGCTTCCCGCATCGATCAACCCACACAATCTAAAACAAAACAAAGTTGGGGTAAAACCTGAGAACCACTAAGGAGAACATAGTTCCCTGTACAAGATGTGTGCAACTCCCGAACATGTTAGAAGGAGGTAGATAGTATATCTCATCTCATCTTATCTTAAATCAATCACATAATCATAAATGGACTAACCATTGTTAGTTATATGTTAACACCAATTATGATGCAAGTGCATTATCATTAAAATTACCATCACACATTTATCAAATAAAGAATCAAACACATCCCATGAAATGCTCTTAACCATCATCATACATATCAACAAATGAAACCAACATCCATACAATACAATCACATCTAATCCATATAACATTCATCACGATAAATTAAATCATCACATTCATACAACTGTATTGCATCTAAATCTCATCACTACTATAACCATCATCATATCTAAATCTATTTATAAATCATATAAAACATCACATAAAATCATGAAAACACATTTACACATCCATATATCCAAAAAAACACACACACACACATCCAAGTCAATGTACATCTAAAAATGATCATTGTTCTCTCACCCATACAAAAACTACAATGTAAATTATACATCAGACAATCTAACTCCACCCTCGGGCTCCCCCTCGGCCCATCTGATACTCCCCGTGCTAGTAGTAGGGCTTTATTGAGATGCATGTTGTTGACTCACTACATGCTACGCGTATCGTGGCACCTCGGGAGTCTCTTCGCCACCACACCCGTAATATATGGAGCTCCTACAATCACAGCCTGATATCGAGCCAAGTTCACTATATCTGATGGCCTCATCTCTCCACCGATCACTCCTACTCCCGGCCATACCGCCTTACTCCCGATCCTCCAAGCCCTGATACTACTAGTGTACTCCATGTCACTCCAAAACTCTCCCTCAACAACTCACGCTGACGGCGATGGTACTAATCCCGATCCTACCACACCTACCCCATATATGTCTCCAAAGCTACCACCCTCTCACCCCTCTCCCCAGCTGCTGCAACAACCTCACCAACTCTTCCTCAAGTGCTGTCACTCGTGCACCTCTCTTAGCTAATACCGCTGCAACCTATCCACCTCCGTTCGTGCCGCAACTAGCTTGCCTCCAATCCACCTCCTACCTGTCCCTCGACCTCCTCTCCCATCTCCACATCCTCCCTCTCTTGCTCCCATCATGCCCTCACAACCCTATCTGAGCTAACATCTGCCCTTGACACCATGCCGCATACTCAGGTGTCACCCAAACATCATCAATATCAGTCGATGCTACCTCCTCCACCATATCTTGAATATATCTCATATGTAATATTGGAAGCTCAATATCTCCATTAACTCTCCTGTAAAAATAGGATTACCGGTACATCCTACACAGGCAAAATTATCGCCTAACCTGCCCAAACTATACCACCTCAATCATCTCCACTCATCACCCCGAATCCACTTCTCATGTTGCATCATACACAACTCATCTCCCTCTCTCGGCCATGTAGGGAAGCGTATATATGGTCTCCAAATAACATCATTTGCTCCTATTATATCCAACAACCCCGCACAATACAACAAACTCGGGATACTACATCTGAGAAAATTTACTTAGCCACCTCATAAATCCAACACAATAAACACGGTCATACCACCTGGCCCATGGGAGACCTCATGGCCAAATCACTCTGATGTGCTCATAAGCCCAACATTGTGGCACAAATTTCACATCTAATTTAAACCTCCTTGTGGATCACTCCACAACTCTCTATAAATATATGCTAGTAGAGATTGACCCTAAGAAAAAACGGTCTAATACTCTACCATATCCACCACAACCCCAATTAACTACCACGGAAACCACCCCCCTCTTGCATCTGGTAAAACATAAAATTGATCCCCACCATAATCATGACAATCAATGTACTCCCAATCACTCTATTATCCCAAAAAGACTAAAAACAAACCCTCGCAACATATACTTACATCCATATCATCATCCCCATATAACCTCACCATAGTTTACACCTTGCCTGCCCCGCCTCATTAATAGGAACAATGGCCTCACCCTGAATATGCATATGTAAAATCCTATAAATATCCTCCAAGGTAATGGTAATATTCTCGTAGGTAACCAAAATGTCCTTGTGGCCGCATCCCATCCATCTAACTATATCACCATCATCTCTAAATCTCAATGAACAAGCATATAATGATGAATTCCACCCAACACCTCCAAAGTACTCTAGTCATCATCACTCATGCTCTCACGCAATCGCTCTAACAACGACACACCTAATCCCTCATAGCCAAAGGTCTCTTCACCTGCATTCACAAAACACACAAAGAAGATATTAACTTCGACAATACAAAATTATCCAAATCTACAAAAACACACCCATTCAAACATCGATCCATGTAATGATGATGATTGCATGAATCAATACTGATTTTTAACCAAATTGACGCTAATCCCAATAATCGGCGTCAATCCTATATCTCCATATAGAAAAAAAAAACATAACAAAAAAACCAAAAATCCCTACCTCTATATGAGATGATCATCGCCTCCTCTGTCCACTCCCGCTAGCCTCCATCTCTCAAAATATCAAAATAGTGATTTTATAACAATAAACACAATGAGCATAATGAACTTCCACGATTACCCAACTTCTATATAGGCATCCCGCCTCAATCAACGTCGATCATCAACCGATGTCGATGTTTGTAGAATCGATACCGATCCTACAAATCAATAAGGATCGCCTATAAAATTACACACTTTTAAAGTTTGTGCTTCTTTTGGTCCCCAAGGCCCTCAAAAATCCAAAATTATATCCTATACACAATGAGCATGTGTTTCCTAACCCACTATGGATTCATAGCCTCCTGGGAACCTTTTCTCGTTGTTTCCTACAAGTCATATGTCTATAGGTCGAGAACCCATTAGTTCCCCTATCACTTGAATTCTCGGTCACGTAAGCCCACCTTTATGGCAATATATTTCATGCCTCAGTCTTGGGGCATCTTAAATTAAGCATATTCATCTATAAGTGCAATCTTACACAAATCTACATGCTCTTGCGTTTATTTATCCACAATCCATTCAAATTGGTGATCATCATGATGTCTCGTGATGGCCCCAGTTTGAGGGGGGATCACCTATCCAACATAAATTCAATCATCTCACTCATTTTTGTCTTATGACTTGTCCATCACAAACCACTTGAAAAAAGGGAAAATGTAGACACTAGAATTAGGTCACCCTAATTCCTACACACATGTACATACCCTAGGACATCCCTTCGTAAACTAATAGGACTACTTTACCCCTTTACCAACTAATATTCACCATTTTACCACTCATAACCACAAAATTAAATAAAATCAAAAACTTCCAAAACAACCCTAATCCCCTAACAAACTCCGCACGATCCTAAAACCATTGTAAACCACACAAATCCTAAAAAGGAGGTGGTTAGAACCAAATTTAACCATTCTCCTCTAAAAAAGACAGAGTCGATGTTGATCCCCGGATCGGCGCCGATCGGTGGGGATCGATGCCGATTTGGTTAAACGACATCGATCCCATAAAAATTGACAAATGCCATTACCCAAGGATCAAAAAAATTCTAAGTGACAGGGGGCCATATGAAGTGCACATACATATGGAGAGTTGAGTTGAGGTACACGGTTGGTGTAAAGAAAGCTAGAGCACCTCGGTGTGCTAACCTCCCTTTGGAGAAGACTTCCTAAGTTCTTGACCGATTTGAGTCACCTTCACCACCGAGGTATGCCTTTTGCATAAGCTTACGAGTCATTTTTTAGGTTCACTAATAATATCGTACACTTACCCAAGTATCTAAACCCTAAAGCATTCCCATCCAATCGTTTTCTCTGAAAATCCACTTTGATTAACATTTGTAATTTTATATATGGCGATTGACATCGATGACACAATCGACACGATTACCGATCCTTATCAAAATACCTAGCTTTGCACTTTCAACACATTACGATATATTTTTGTAATATTTTGAAAATCGTGACTAATGTTCTCCTACTTGTAAGCTTGGATTTATGTTAGATGACCATTTAGGAGCGATTAAAGCTACAAGAATTTATGACCTACCCATAGTCCGTCAACCATTCATGTGGGAACAATCCAATATCAACCAAGATTTAAGAATACGTGCCATCGTCCTCATGCCTAATCCGGAAGGCATTCCTAAATAGTTAGATCTTCTCCTTGAACACAATGACGATGACAACCTCTACCACGAAAACATTTTATCCACCCATCATCGAGGAATTTAATTGACCATTCTAGGAGCGAGTGTACAAAGCTACAAGAATTTATGACCTACCCATAGAAATCGTCAACCATTCGTGTGGGAACAATCCAATATCAACCAAGATTTAAGAATATGTGCCATCATCCTCACGCCTAATCCAAAAGGCGTTCCTAAATAGTTGGATCTTCTCATTGAGCACAATGACGATGACAACCTCTACCACGACAAAATTTTCAATCCACCTCACTATCTATCATCGAGGAATTTAATTGAATCTTAGCATCCGAACATTGCCTATCCATAGTTTGATATCCACATCACTTTATATTACCAGTTGTAATCTTATCATTTTCTTGGCTTAATTGTCTAAAAGCAAGTTGACATCCATTAAAGGAAGTCCTTTGGTTCTGGAATTGGCCTTTGCCAAGCAACTCACCTCATAATTATCTAATATCTCTTTTTTCAAGTTGTCTATGTGTGTGCAAGTTTCTATTTCTTTGGAAGAGAGTTTAGTTTCGTGCACCCGCTTGTATTTACCATCCTTTGTCATCATCATCCATGCAGGTTTCGTTAAACCCTATCATTTATGAGTTTTAGTGATTTGTTTCATAAAGTAAAATTGAATCCTAAAATCTACTAAAACAATTGGAAAGAAACTTGTGCCAGGCCAATTCCGTATTGACAAAAGATTGTAAACAAGGTGCTCAAAATGAAAGAGTTTCTTCACAAGGTTGAACCTAACTATTGCCAACACACATTGGGATATCCTTGTTATGCTTTCATTTGACAAAGCTTGAGTGGTAGGTTGTTGATGCAATGTGACAAAGGGTAGAGATAATGTTTTGCTTCAACACATGACGGTTGAAATTAAGGATTGTTTCACGATATTATTAGTTGTCTCATGATTCCAGTGGTTTCTCATTTATGCTTTTCAATGGGAATGTTTGAGATTGAGATGGGGAGCAACTCAGCTTGAAGGTCTCCTTAACACAAGAGCATTGAATCAAGGACACGGACATCGACAACTCCAACCAAAACATTAATTAATTTTGTTGACAATTTTTGTCTTTAAATGGAGAGGATAAGTTAGACAACAAAGATGAGTGAAGGGCATGACAGGAAAGGGCACAAATGTGATGGAATCATACATATGCAAGCTTCCTATCTACGGGAAGTTGTGAAGGAGACTCTGTGAAGCCTTCGGGGTAGGGAGAATGTATACCCTAGGGTTAATGGCTTGATTCTTTCCTGTTAGGCACACACATCACGGTTCCTCGGAGCCCGAAGAACTTGAATTTGGAATCGGGTAAGACATTTTGATTGTGTTACCTCCTTTATTAGGTTTGTGCATTGTGTGAACGATTGTGTTTTATGGTGGGAATGTTGGCAAGCCCATTTGTAGCACCTCATGGATTTGGTTGAAGTCCTCTAGTTTTCTTATGAGATAACATTCTTCGTTTTTTTGTATTGTTGTTGGCATAGATAATTTTTATTAATATCCCTACGCTTCCCGTGTTGGCCTTTGTGTTGAAACAATTAGTGATTCCATCACAATTGATGTTGAGAGTGCATGCTTTTCCCTCTCTCTTGAACAAGAATGCATCAACATGGGATTTTCCACCATGTGCTCTTGTAACAATGCGTGCCTTCTTCATTTAAATATCTAAAGTAATTTAATTGTTTCTTCTATTTTGATAGAAAACCACATAACTTTTTGAATTCTAGATAAAGAAAATTTATAGAAACACTTGACGGAAAGGTTTAAAAATATGGACATTTGCAAGCTTCCCTATTTTTAGGGGTGGTGAAGGAGCTTCGCAATTACATCCATTTGGTCCCCTCTTATTGTACACTCGCCTCTCCACTTAGGATACGACATGGCCGATGAAATGTTCTCACTCTCTCCACCATTCACCTTTTGATGTTGCATCATTGTACACATGTTTTTCCTTCTAAATATTTTGACAATGTTGAAGATTCAATTTTGTAATTATTTCTCTAGGTTTTTGGCTTCTACAATATAGAGAGAATTTTTTTGGATTGATTATGTGTTAGGAGTTGATGTTCCCTAAGTTCCAATGTATAGGGCATACATTTCATTAATAATATTTTAAGTTACTAAATTTACGTTCAAATCAAATAATCAACGACGGTCCACATGGGTATACATAATATATTGAGCGGTTGGTTTATATCAAGTGGAAGGTATGACATCTTCCCGATGAAGACAAAGGAAATCAAACTCAAATTCTCATTTGCAACAAAGTCTCATACGGGAAATAAATTCCTTACTCCTTAATTGGTTCTCCTAGTGTTGAGGTCTCATCGTAGCGATAACTACCTCACCTAGTTTTATTTTCACAACCATTAACGATGTGTCACGGGGTAAGAAGTCCCTTGTTGCCTCCTTCCTTCCACTTTTCAATGCTCACATAAGACAATACTTGTACACACTTGGCACGACCTCCTATGAGATATCGCTTTGATGAGAATTCCATCTCACGTATCCTCTTTTGTCGTATCCAGGGCCTCATAAAAGCTAGATCTCCCACTTTGTGTTCACCTCAATTCCCTACAAGAAGGCCACTTTGAAAATAGACAAAACCAAACCTAAAAGTGATTATAATGGCTTTATGTTAGTGTTTTTGTCTTGTCTTGAATTTTTGGGTGACAATGAAAATGGAAAAAGAAAACCTATGGTCGATTATAGTGTTTGCATTCCATTCACTTTATTTTATGATAATTGGACCTATCATGGTTATCTTTTGAAGGCATGTTTTTATACACCCTCTACTTTTCCAATCCCTATTATAAGAATATGCAAAACTATTAACATTAAAGATAAAGAATGAAATGGGTTTTA
Source organism: Taxus wallichiana var. yunnanensis (assembly GCA_018340775.1). NCBI lineage: Eukaryota > Viridiplantae > Streptophyta > Pinopsida > Cupressales > Taxaceae > Taxus > Taxus wallichiana. The sequence goes on from CM031243.1 coordinate 392,994,399, forward strand.
CATTTGTAGATGTCTAAAGAGTCACAAGCCAAAACCGCCTCCGTATATTGCTGGATGTTTCATTCAAAAGGTAGTCTAAGATGTATCGTGGGGCCTCCTATCACCTTAGAAAAAATAGGAGCAATCACCTCCCGACTCTACACCGCTTATATGCTTCTACAAATATTTATGTCTCCAAGTCATTGCTTCTTCCTTCTACCAACAAATAATATAAATTTATCCTTTTCATGTGCTTCAACAATTGCTTTTTCTTTGTATTCAATCATTGATCTTCCATCTTTTTCAAAATAATGTTACATTACACTCCCTTCTATATCTTCACTCGCTGTACACTAAAGTTGCATTTCCATCGAACACATGGATTTCAAATATTCATGCGTACGAGGAAACAATCAGTTCTTTTGCACCGCTTTAGTGTGATTGCTAGTCATATTCTTTATTATTCTTAATTGATTTTTTTCATTCCTCTTAAACTCAATTTGTATCACGATTTTTCGAATAGATACAATTTTTCTTGGTAATTATCATCTATATTCTCTTTCTTTTATAATTTTTTGGAATTTATATTTATTTACTTACCAAATCAAAATTATATATTTATGTTTCTCATTTCCTTCATATGGGGTGGAATGCATTAAAAGTTTATATATATTGCCTACAAAGCCAATGCAAGGAGCTTCAAAGAATTTGTTATACCTATGAAATAAAGTTACTGTTGGAGAAGATCTATGTAATAGATGGTCAACATTGAATTGATTTTTCTTTATATTTAAAGCCACCAATTTTGAGCCCACAACTCTCTACAGAAACTCCATAGTGAATGCATTTACATTTAATAATTTTTGAGTTCAGTACATACGATGTCAAGACAAAGTTAGAGCATCAATCAAGTGCTGAAAAGCAGAACAACACAGACCTCCCACTTTTCCTTGGCCAATCCAAGCCTTAAATATGAACTATATATCAATTGTTTTGATATTTTGTTAAAGATTTCAACATGTCAAGTATGGTAGTTTGATTGATGAAAATTCAAAATGCCTCAAAGAAATGTAATCTACTGTATTAGTTTTAAAGTTAACATGCTCTAATTGTAATCCATTAGAGTCGTTGCATCAGTTTGTATGACTTTTTTTTCGTAAGTGGTGCAATGCACATAATACATTTGAAATCATAGTTCACTACTCAGAATATTTAAATATTTTGTCTAGGTTTCAAATGGCATATCTACTAACATTCTTAGTGCACTGGTAGCACTCTTGTTGTGAAGATTTTTCTCTGCATTAGAAGTGACCATATAACTTATACAGAATTTAGCCATAGGAAGAAGTGTTAAATCCAACTTGAGATGCATTGCGATTTGATAATTCATTAATTGTATTCAAATTTCTCTCAAATGTACTATCCAGTGTGTATTTATCATTAACATACCATGTTATGTATACATAAGGGGCACTAGGACCTCTTCACATCTGATCTGAAATGCACATAAAACTTGCTTGATATTAATAATACCATAAAATGGAAGAAACTCGCCGTATATTGTAACTTTTACTGAGCTTTATTTTCTTTGTATTGTGTTTTTACAATGAGAGACATAATATTCAAAATAGAAGATATGTTATGGTGAATTGATTGATGACACTACATTTTTTGCTTTTCTATGATTAATGAATGCACGTGCAAATTTAGTTATCCAAATTGTAAAACAAACCTCATGTGAACTTTTTAGAAAATTCTTTAAAGAATATATATTCATGGAATTTGTTAATTGTTGTTCTTATTCAAAATGGTCATGATGATGAAATCCTTTTCAGTATGTTATCACGCGAAAACACATTCTCATTGACAATATGCAAAGACGTGCCTATTTAGGAGTTTTGAAACATGTATAATGAAAACATATGGACATGATAATTAGATAGGAATTTGCATTTGCTACATGCCCATTTTTAAAAAATGATCAATCAAGACGTATGTTATGTGCAGTAGTTAGGTTGATACACATGAGCTGCTTGAAAACGTATTTCAAAGAATGGAAATCTCATGGAATACTATGATTGAGAGATATGCACAAAGTGGTGTTCTTGATTAGGATTTTTTTTTGAAAATGCGTAAAAAATAAATGTATTATTATGGAATGTTATGATTGTATGATATTCACAAAATGTTTTTGTTGATATGGCTTCAGAAACTTCTAAAAAAATGTAATTGTCAAGTATAAAGCAAGATTCATATAGAAGCATTTTCAACATCATTATGGAGCTTGCAAAAAAGTAAAATTTTAAAAGATGTTGAAAATCGTAATGTGGAATCATACACAACGGACTCTTTAATAAAACACTCTCACTGCATAATATTTATATTCGGAGAGCAGCAGGTTTGAGCAAAATAAACACAACAATAATATTTGTATTGTATTATTTCCAACACAATACAATGGCTATTATATAGCTAAAAAGGTAGCAAAACAACCTCCTAGGAAATAGGAAGGTAATATAACAATTAACCCGGTAATAGCCACATGTATAACTAACTACTAACATGTAACAATTAATTACCATACGGTAACTAATTATAATTACACAATAATGGAGCACTAAATGTAATGAATTTCTAACATTTCATTATCCAAGCTCATGCGCAATTAGAAATTTTGATATTAAGGACATTTCATTTGCTATATGCCCAATTTTTTAAATTAAGCATTTCAACATGTATGCCAAATGCTATAGTTTAATTGATGCACATGAACTATTGGAAAATTTCCTCAAAGAAATGTAATCTCATTAAATTATATACTTGCGGGGTATGCAAAAATGATGTTCTTGACTAACCTTTATGGGTTTTGAAAGAAATTCCCAAAAAGGTAATATCATGCAATGCCATAATTGCAAAATATACACAAAGTAGTGTTGTTAACTAGGCTTTAAAGTTTTTAAAAGAAAATTCCCAAAGAGATGTGATCTCCTAAACGATAATGAGTGTGAGATATGTGTAAAATAGATTTATTGAAAAGTATTTGGAAAGCATAATTTAAGAAAATGTAATTAATATGTACAAATCCATAACCTACAACCTTTGGTAGATTATCCTTCTAGCTAGTTCTAAATTTGTGTTATTGGCTTGAGGATTTAAAACTTCTCAAAGAACTATGATCTCATAGACTACAATAATCTCATGATATGAACAAAATGGACTTATTGAAAACACCTTGAAAAATTATGAGAAAAATCAATTGGAAGAGTTAAAATTTGTCTTTATAACCTTTATTTTACAACATCCTCCAAGCACATGCCAAATTGAGAACTTAACAATGGGCTATGGCCATCCATCAAAGGAAAATTGAAATCATATTTTTGTAAAATTTTGTAGCTGCAAGTGCTCTTGTGAGATATGTAGACAACATGTGAAAGCATATAAATATAACATAAAGTGTTTGAAATGAACTTTTGTGACTAAAGATCAATTTGTGAAATGTAAACCATCCATTACAACACTCTCATCATTCAAAATTTTCTCATGTAAACTCCATTTTGTAACAATAATTGTAGGTCGAATATATAAAATTAAATTAAATATTTCATGATTTATATCAATTAATGTAGATGAATATTTATGTGTGTTATTCATATTACGCCATTAAATTTATGCCTCTCGGTATTTTAGAAACTCCTATGGATGATATTTCTAGTATATTTATCCTTGCAATATGCATAAAAAAGATTCAACATTCCTTTGTTATCTAGCAATCCATAGAAAATTGTTAATTTTAGACAAAAATCCTTCATATGCATACACATGCTATTAATATTATTAACTTAAATTTCTAAAATTTGAAATTATTTTAGACCCCAACATACTATACAACCTATGAGACCCCCTTGCCGTGTTAAGAGGATTTCTTGTTTTACCTTAAAATTGTTTCAATTTTGTGTTGTGCAAGTTTCAACTATTTGCTAAAGCCAGGACAACAAACCGAGTTTGCAAAAGCTTCTTCTTGCCTTGGAAATAGGTTTCAAATTGGTACAAGGCAAGTCATGTCATGGGTACCTACAATTTGCCATTTTGATTATGAGGATTGTAATCATTTTTATTAAAAAGAAAAAAATTTGTTATAGAAATTCCAAAGTTGGTATTTTTTTAATGTTTATTTTGCATGAAATTTACAATGATCATTCATTGTTACCTTAAAATTCAACATAAAAATAATAAAAATAATTTGTGGCAGATTTTATGCAGCCTATTGAATGGTTGTGGAGGATCGTGTTCATCTATTATAGAAACCATTGACCATTGTTTGAAGATTAATCATAATTAATTTTGATTAGGTTAGCTAATTTTATCGTCATGTCCAATAATAGAATGTACTAGTTGAGACATGTTTTATTGTGCTTGAATTTATTTAAATTAGCAATAACATCCATAGGTGCTTGTGGAATCTTTGATAGACATGAGTCTATTTATACTTGCATGAGAATATTTTGAATGATATGAGTGTTCTTATAGCCTTTTTATTTACTTTATAAAAATAAATAATTTTGTTAAATAGTTCACATGTCATTTATATAAACTTTTCACATACATGTCTATTAAGAGACTTGTGACTACAATATATTGGGAGAATACTAATGAAGCTTGTAGAGATGGAATTAGACCAACAAATTACATTTTCTTGAAAACTTTCAAGGCCATTTCAATGAACGCATTTTGTGCATATCATGAAATTGTTGCAACCCATAAATTCACATTTTTGAGAACTTATAAAATCTTATCATGAACACCATTATGTGCATATGATGCATCTAACAATGGACTCCAAAACTCACATCTTTTTAAAGATTTTATGTTTCCATGCTGCAAAAATATCTTATTTTATTTACTTTCAATAATATTTTGATGTATATCCTTATGTTATTTTAAATCTTTCATTTTGCATAAGACAAATGCACGCTCATAAATATTGTAGAATCTGGTTTTGTACATGTCAATTACATTTTACATACAAGTTACAAAAGCTTCTTAACAAATCATTTTTGTGTATATAATGCAATCATTACAATCTCAAAAAACACCTCTAAGTCATATTTTAAATTATAAAATCCCAACATTACATTTACTTATGGAATTTTGTTTATTAATTCATGCAATATATATATATACAATTTCAAGTTTTAGATACATATTTATGTGGGCACTTGCAATTACAATATAACATTTGACATTACTTTAAAATAAAATAAATATATATATATATTTGTTATTCTATGAAAGACTCTATTCTAAAGACCTTATTTTAGAACATCTTGGGAAGTCATTGGAGTAGATGAAAATATATAATATTACATCAAATATAAAAACCGTTAGAGATCTATAATATTTCTTAAATTTAAAATGTAAATAATGAACTCTCTTCTAAGAGGAAATAGGGACTCGAAACTCTTATTCCATGCCCAAAAATTGATCAAAACCGTTACTAGAAATTATGAAATCATGAACATTACATCTTGAATAATAATAAACAAATTTCCTTTGTTAATATCCTTGGTAGAGATAATCAAAGAAAATCCTTGACATGGTTTATTGTGAATGGAAAATAAATGTGAATTTTTTTTCCTTCGTTAATAGGTAGAGATGATCAAAGAAAATCCTTGACATGGTTTATTGTTAATGGAAAATAAATGTGAATATTTCATTTAATTTGGTTACCATTTGAATTAGAGAAATAGTATGTGGCTAACTATTGAGGTGTATATATGAAAGTAAATACTAAGAAAAAAAGGGGAAAATTGCATTTAATATTTTTCATCCGTATAAGAAAGGATTCAAATACATATTGTCGTGGGCTAAAAATGCACTACAGGTAGAAATATTAACTGAATTGGTTTTAAAATGCTTGCTACGCTTATTCAAAAAGACAATAATTCCTTAATATTATAAGGGTGAGATCAAGTTTATGATATACTCTTGCAAATAAATGCACTACAAAAGATCTAAGTTGGATTCATAAAAAAATGAATGCACAAGAGAGCACAACAAAATTAAAAAGAGAGCCACTTTAGATTAATAAAATTCAAACAATCTTCTTAAAATAAATAGAAAACCATTACCAAGAAAATTAATTGTACATTTGCCAAAATAACACTTTCCATCAATTTGTTCAAAAATAACTAAAATACTTCAGATTCTTAAAAATATGTGTTTAAGCATATGTGAATTGAACCTATTTTCTTTTAACTCACTTGGTTGATTTCACATGGTGGGATGTGTTTGAACTAAATCAAGAGAATGTGATGGTTGTATATTATAGAAACGAGGCCATCCATTTTTTTGAGATTGAGGATTTCACGTCCACAATGATCATTAAGAAATGAAAATATTTCTATTCTTCTATTTTTTGTAAAAGTTCTCACAATGTGGACATTAACTCACTAAAAAAATAATATCACACATTAAACATTCCAACAAACAAGAATCTATCTACATTGCTGAGATTTTTTGTATCCCACCTTGAACCCCATTATTTTTGTGTTGACGACCATAAACAACCTAACATTAAAATCCATTTGAATATTGTATTGCTTTCATTATAAAGAAGGCGTTAAACTGACACATCATTTTGCCTTCACATTTATGCATAGTTGCAGTTAATATTTTTACACTTTGCTGTCTCCACAGAGTTTTAATTGTTCAAAGAGAAAACTATTTTTAGTCATTTAATGGAAAATGCGTCCATCTCTTTCTCTACTTATGTAAATGAAAGGTTTTCACCTAAGTTCTTACTTATAATGTATATGGTAGATAATGAATGGAAAGAGATAAAAACACACGTCACACTATTTTTAGTGGTTACATTCCCATCCTAGTTCTTGTATCAAGCATTAGTAGACCTATATATGAGCCTAAAAATGAGTTTCATACCTTTAATTTATAAAAATCATATTTCCACTCTTAATTTATTAGAATAAAAAAAGAAAGGAAAACACAATATTCTAATTGTATACTTTCAAATATACCTTAAGTCACCTTAATATAGGAGCAATAGATCGATTTTTCCTTCTTCAAGTTTGACTATCATATTATACATACCTAAGAAGATGCTTGAAGAAAACTATTCTAAATAATGACCAACAACAATAAGTAAACCTAAGAACTAATATGTGAATATATCAATTAATCCATATTAGACATTAAGTGTGACATGTTAGTACATATACTATTGAAGCAAATTGTAATAAAGGATTTTTTTAAAAATTTCTCCATCTTGTTGGTAGTTGCCTACTCATATAGTGCCTATGCAAGGGCGTTGGGCTATTTTAGGCACTTTGTTTTAAAGAAATGGTTGTGGCTAATATTAGTAAAGTTAATATAGCTTTGTAACTTGAGTTTATTATAAAAACAATGGCTTTGCTTTAAAGTATTATTTTAATGTTTTAGCTTCTTTCCAAGCAAGATTAATTATAGGATATGCTTTAGTTATAAAATTACATGTTCTCATGATGAGAGGTATGGTTGAAATAATTAATTGTCATAGGTTAGAAATTTGGATGATGGTTATCAGTATTTGCAAGATTTTTCAAATTAATACAAGATTGAAGTATTGTTGGGTTTTTAATCCAAAAGGGTTTTCTGAGGTAAACATTGTGTCAATATTCTTGCTATGTTCTAGTTTATTTCAAATCTACTTATTTTTGCATATTTTGGTTTAGTTTATTGCTTGCATGTTTTCCTAAAATCCCAACATCTAGTATTAGAGCCAAGGTCAGTAAACTTGGCAGGATTTGTTTCCTTTGCTTTAAACAATTTTTGAGTTGCAGATTTGGTTTTTAGTAGAATCTCTAATATGACAACTAGTAGCACAAGAGTTGAGATTGACATGTTTTATGGAAAATACTTTGAGTTGTAGAAAGTCACAATGGAGGATATTTGTACATAGATGGATAAGTGGATTATTGTGAGACAATGAGCTTATGAAATTTGAAACAGGATGAGTGGGACGAGATTGATAAGAAAGTCAAGAGTACTATCGAGCTATATGTTATTGAATTTGTAGTACTATCGGTTTATATGTTACTAAATTTGCGTTATTAAATGTTCTAGTTAGAAAAATACTAAGGAGTAACTGGATAAGTTAGGTATATTTTATTGGGCTAAATATTATGTGAACAAGATTTTTCTAAGGAAGAAGTTTTATTCTTTGTGGATGAATGATGTTGACTCAGTTGTAGAGCACATGAATAATTTTAACTCTATTGAATATGATAGTAAATTTCCATTGATGTGAAGATGGATGATGAGGATATGTGTATTAGTCTTCTCTATTATTTGCTAGACTCTTGGGAAAATTTGGTGATGGCTATTACCAATACCACTACAAAACTAAAGCTTGATGAAATAGTTACAAATTTATTATTTGAAGAGATGAGAAGATGGTTTGATTATGACTATCAATCAAAGGAATATTTGTTAGTTTGTGGGAGAGAGAAAGAGAGAGGAAAGAAGAAAAAAATAGGGGATAAAAGGTCCAAGTCTAAAAAGATCTAAGACTCTAGAGTGAATTCAAAAAAGTGTTAAAACCATGGTAAAATAAGACACTTTAAGAAGGATTGTATATAAAATAAAGACAAAATGCCCCAAAATAATGTGAATTTTGAAGATGGAGGAGGAATCATAAGTGATGGTGACTCTTACCTTGCATCCTTGAGTGCACATGCATGTAATGATGCATGGATGATTGCTTTAGGTGTGTCATTCTACATGACTCTTCACAAGGAATGTGATTTTGAATATGAGGTGTATGATGGGAGATAAGTTTTGCTAGGAGATATTTTTACCTACATGTTTTGGGGAGAGGACTAATGAAGTTTAATTTTAGAGATGGGAGGAAAAATACTCTAGTCCAAGTGTTTTACAAATCAAGTCTTGCTTTAGAAATTTGGTTTCAATGAGCAAGATGAATGATGTTGGTTTTATGTAATATCCCCTTGTGGGATATTAATTAATTATTATTAATCTACTTGCAAAACAAGAAAACTTAGAAGAGAAACCCTTCTAGGTTCACTTGACTAACCCAATGCCGACTTTAATACAACCCAAATGGGGTTGGAGTGAGCCAAGGTAAGGGTTCAGATGGGCTATCTAGTTGGAATTTGCACTCCTTTAACCAATAAACTTGCAGAAGTAGAAAAATAAATTAATATGCCTGGAAATAGCTGAAAATGACTGCAAACTTTAAAAATTAATCTCCCTCAATCTTTATCCGTTTTGAATGAAATAAATTGCAGAAGGATGATAAAATTATGCACTTTCCAATGAACTAACAATCTGAATTTTCTGATCACAAAACCCACTCAAAATAGCCCCGAAACTGCAGTTCAAGTCGCTAGGGTTAGGGAAAATTATAAAATTGATTCCAGCTCAAACATACACCTCTCCACACTCAAAATTATCACTTTCAGATCTGCATTAATAGATCTGTAACAACAGATTGAAAAAGACTTCAAACCCTTCCAAAATATGATAGAAAATCACATAACCTAGTCGATTTATTTATCATAAATTCTAGCAAGGTTAGCAACTCCAAATATCATGAAACAAGTGCATTAGCAATAGAGTAATAGGCAAGAACAATTCATATTTTATCCTTGCAAAATACCACTAAGAAACACCATAAATCTCCCTCCACAAGTCGATTTATATAATGACAAAACCAACAACAATTTCCAGAATTTATTGACCAAGTAGTGGCCCAAACACTCTCCAAATAAACTCACAAGCTCTCACAATAATGACGACTTTACTTAGATTGAATAGACATGCAAATAACTCATCAACTCAAGCTCAAAGGGCATACACACTTCACTCAAAGGTGGTGTTGAAGAACACCTTTTGTTTTAGATCATTAGTGGGCATACATCCCTTCTTCAAGCATGAAGATAAGTTTAATAAACTGTCAACATGCGAAAAAGGAGTACCCACATCTTCTTTTATATCTTTTGCCTTGCACATCCTCCAAAGTTCTCTCTCCATCTTTGGCGCCAAAAGCTAGGAGGGAATATCATTTTAAAAAGTGCCTGGAGATCACACTCAAAGAAAATATTAAATGCATAGGGAAATTAAATCAAATGGGGCCCATATGGATCGACCCATGCCTAGAAGAAATTGATTTATTTCAAATACCAAACATTAAATAATTCCCAGAAAAATGCGACTTGCTTAGTCACTTAATTCACCTTAAAAATAAGTAATTATAATCCCAAGGTGAAATCGAATTTCTCTTTTATTTTTGATTTGCACAATAAAATATATTTTATTTTTAAATTTACATGTGCAAATCGATTTTCTCTTCTTTTTAATTTTTAATTAAAAGGGGTCCATTATAGTTTACATGTCTCAATCAAGTAAAGATGGGTGCAAATGTTGCGTGGAGCTCTAGTTCTAACAAGAGAAGTACACATAATAACTATATTTAAACTTGTTGTAATCACGGAAGTTGGTGCATAAAATAATTTTGCTATATCGAGGAGAAAACTCTACAACGGATTCCTCGTATTGGATTAACAAAAATCAAAGGAAAAATTCTTGTCATAGTGAGAATTGTAAAAGAAAAACACCATGAAATAGGATGAGATGTCTCCTCGAATATATATTGGTAAAATGTAACCTCGGATACATCTTGATGAGATGTCTCGTAAGAGACATCTTGGAGAAACCAAGACTCACACTGGAAATTGAGGGGTAAGTGCACCAAAATGGGGGGCCAAAAAGTGGACAAAAATTCGAAATCATCTAAAACGTGTACACGGATTTTTGTTTGTCGGGTGTGGTAATTTAAAAACCTAAAACACGTACGCATTTTTAGTCTTATGAATTTTGGAAGGGGGAAGGGGCATATTTACTAAAATAAATGTTAAGTATAATATTTCTTTTATTATTTCTTTATACGTTTATTATTTCTTATGTATAAGAAATAATAAACGTATAAAGAAATAATAAAAAAATCTTATACTTAACATTTATTTTAGTAAATATAAGAAATTAGGTCACTCTACGGGCGATAGAATTGGTCTTGTAGCTCCAAAATCTAGAAGATAGTTTTTCAAAATCTAATCTGGTTAGTACTTACTCATTTTCAGGATTTCAACAAGGACCTAAAGCTTTGGGGCATATATATTGTAGCGGTCTTTGTGTTGGAAAAACATATAGTTGTTTTGTAGGTTTTTTGACCTTCTAGATTAGTTGCTAACATTTATAGGAGTTTTGGATGTGTCAAATTAAATTTTACAAACTACACAACACCCAAAGATAATGACACTTGCTTGAGTATATGGACTCATGATTTTCCCCATGAGTGTGGATTTGAAGCCTTAATTTCATCTTGGAAGAAGGGTAGCATCGTATTAGGGATGAGTACATACTTTACAATCCTATAACTATCTAATCAATTATATAAATAGGTCTAATAGGTGAAGTGGATCTTAGCTATCTCACCACACTAATCCATGCATTCATCATGGGAGGGAGCCATAAATATTTTCCATACGAGACGAGGGATTGATGATGAATAAACATACTCAAACCCAAAAAATGATACTCTTTCTCGAGAGATATTTCAGGTAAATAGATATAGGGAGCCCACACCATATCTATATACATGGGTGCTTACCCCATATCTATATTGAGGATAGGGGTGGGGAATAATGAGTAAATATAGGGGTGCATACATTTGGGCTAAACACTAGATAGAGAGAGAAGGGTGTGGGAGTTCCAACTGAGTATATAAAATACATAGGCAAACTCCCTTGTTTCTTTTAACTGATCATATGTATGTTAGGGATATAAAGTTGATGAATCCTAAGAGCTTTTATCAATGGAGTTGTTTTGCACCATATGAGGAGAGGAAGGGGATGAGTGCGGGTGTTATATCAATTAGTTCACTATGATTATCCATATAGCTCTACCATTGCTTGAATTCGTACTAAGTTTAAAATTTAGTCCATAATTCACTTTAGTGACCACAAATCAACTCAACGAGATCCTCACTTTGTAGATAGAGGATTGCTCCTTGAATGGGATTCCTATCCTATGGAAAAAATGAGGTGATTGCAATGTGCCTCCTCCTTGAGGTGTGATCACACTACTAGGTGTTGAATGAGTGTTTAAGAACACTACCAATTGAATGACATCAAGTGAATTGAGATGATTGCTCATTCTTGGAAACAAGGTACTCCATATGAAGATCATCCCCTCACCTTTCCTAGCTCTAAAATCCTCCTTTCATGGAATCAAATTCATGATTCTCATACATGTATTTTCTCATATGTCTCTCATGGAGATAGATGATTCCTTAATACTTCACACACAATGGTCCTAGATACCTCGATGACATGACTAGCTCATTTTGGCTTGTTCCTTGGAGAGATTTGGGTACAATGACAGAGTCAGGATATGATGATCATTAAGTCACTCCTTGAGCTCCACATTTTACCTTTGAACATGATGACTCATTCACAATTCAATTTCTTGATCAAGATGACGTAGTGCCCCCTTTGTGCTCGTGTTGTCGATAGTCACCGGGTGTTGTGGGGACTAGGATAACCCTATCCCGGTTGTTGATTAAATGCATTTGGAACCCTTGCCCAATGACTACGGGGTGGTCATCGAACGAGTGGGATTATGTCGGGTTTTCATTTTGACCATCGACGTAGGGATCGTAAATAAAAATGGCAAAGAAATACATTTAAATAAAAATGGCAAAGAAATACATTTAAACTAGTGTGTTAATTAATAATGAGGGTAAGTTTGAATTTGTCCTTATGTGGATTAAACCTTTTGAACCCTTGGAGTGTCGTCGTGTCTTTTATTTTTGTGGTAATGTCATTATTCTTGCAATTCATTCAACTCTAGAGCATTTTGACACTTGAGTTTGAAATATTTATATACCTTTTATCACGTTAATGCTTATCTAACTAAAATCGTATTACAAATAATAATAAATCCAATCCGCATAACCTTCAAATAAAATTAATTATGTGTTAAGATGAATGCCTTAATGGGGAGTAGTTGTTAAGATTTGAGAAAATTTAAAATAATAAATAATATAGTCTTTTGAAATTTAAAATGTAAACAACAAAGAAAAAATAAAAATATTTAAATTATCCAATATTCTTAACTTTCCAAAGCTCCTCCAAATTCAGGAGGCTTGTGCCTAGCTATGAACCTTGGAGGTGATTTACCTTTCTTTGTGCATTTACTCTACACAGAGTGCCATGTTTCATCAATTTTGAGCAAAATGGAAGAAGCCAAGTCGAGCGGTACCCACATACTGAACCACTGTGCAACTCGTCTTCATTCCTTGAAAGCATCTTTCCCTCCCTCCTTCCACGTCAACCACCTCCCATGAGCCCCGTCATATTTTCCTGCCACGTGGATACCTAGCTGGGCCAATGTTCTGGAGAGTTCATATATGCTCCAAGGTCTGCACAGGCTATTGCTTAGCATAGTACAAGTCGATACTTTTCAACTTCAGTAGGAGGTTTGTAAAGAAGAGGAATGCAAAGAGGAATTTCAGGTCCAGGCACTCTTCATATTTCAACTCCAGAGAGTTAAGAACAATCACGTAAAATTAATGACCATTCCAAGAGTGTTTTTTTGCAATTTGGAGATGGTTAGGGGAGAGAGAGGATACACATGATATCAACTTCAATATCTCTCTAAATGGAGGCATTAATAGGGTTTTAGCATTGATAACGAACAGAATGACAACTCTATGGTTGGAAATGCATATAATAGAAGTTTGACTGCCACAGAAGACGTGTGTTGAAACTAAAGTCACTAGATTTTACCATCCAATTCCTTATAGCAGTCGTGAGGTGATTTCTTTTGGGGTCTCTATATCAGAGTTGAACTCTGCATTACTTCATCAAATGTGTAGTTAAATGATGTAAAACTAATATTTTCTGCACGCCAACATACTGTTATCCCGTGCAGACAGATTAAAAAAAAATGGAGTTTCCAACACAGTGTAGACACCTGCCAAAATATTAGAGGAAGTGACTTTTGACTGTTGTTATTTGGTGGCTAGCACCCAGTGGAGTCTTTTTTTCAACGTGGAGGAATACTCTTGGCTTTGGCCGCTCTAGGAAGGTAAACTATTTGATAAAATGCCATTGTGAAATGGGTTCTTCGAAAAATCCTTGGAAACGTTTAAGAAAATGTAAATGGCTGATGAGAATCCGCCTTCACAACCTTGCCAGCATCCTCCTTGCCTGTGCCAAAAAAAAGGAGCTTTGGGAACATGTGGAATCTTCACAAGGCCAGTTGCAAATGCCCTGTTAGATATGCTTGCAACATGTGGAATCTTCACAAGGCCGCAAACTGTTTGACAGAATGCTTGGACAGCCGCGAACCGCGCACTTTTTGTTCTTCATTCACTCGCCAGCTCAATCTTAGGCATGGGCATATTACCACCTCTAGCATGATTTTATCGTTGCTTGTTTCTTAATATAAATGGGGTTATAAATCAATATAAAGAGAAACAACTCTTGGGTAAATTAAACGGGATGTACTATTTTATAGTAAATTTTTACCTTTATTTGTAAGAAACCAGACTAGTTACCATAAATGTAGACGCCGCTCCTATTTGCCTCATGGAGGTTGGAAAAAACTTTCACTTTAGCACCAGTTACGGAAGCCACACAATTAGCGGTTTTAAACTTGAATGTTAGCTAAAAACTACTCCTTAGACACCTTGTAAATTTAAATAAAAACTTGTTTTCAATGAGGTGTAAAATATCCTTATAAACCCTTATTTTTGAAAAGCAAATTTTAGCCGTATACCTTGTCATGTGAAGTTTCTGACCGAACCCTGGCTTGTATCTCAAAACTTTGTTTGACCTTATTTTGTAACGTGTTTAGGAGCCTAACGGCCTAGTTCGCAACCTTAAACAACTGTTGAAAGTGAAAACTGCAGTTTGATTTTGACTCGTTGTTTTGACCACGGGTGTCGAAACGGATTTAGGCCTCCACATACCTCTAATTTTTTATGAGACAATTTCTACAAACCCTCAGTTTAGAGAAAAATGTCCCGCAAGCTAGTTTTCCGATAGGTTTTGTAGGCATCCGGTCCTTGGGTGACAAGGCCACTTGAGTGCTTTTACGATTGGTAGCTTGAAAGATGAGCACCCTTTTAATTCTGGTTTCAGCGGTTTGGGGTTTTGTTAGCTCCGATTATTTCCATGTATATAGGGGAATATGTAGGAATTTGATTCCATGGGTGTTTGAGTCTCAAAGATTGTTTTTGAACGTTGATTTTTGAGCTAATTGGCTAAATTTAACGTTTTGAGGAACTTGCGACTCAATGGAGAAAACTATCATTTGACCCCATCTAAGTAAAGTAACGATCAGGAAACCTTGTAAACACAAATGTATGACTATAGGAAACCTTCTTGACATTTGTTTGAAAAGATTTTGAATGTGAAAATAAATGGTGTTTTCTCTCTCATCTCTCTATCCCTACCTTTTGGCTTTGACAATGAAATGAAATGGCCTTTGTATTCTTACACTCCTTAAAAGTAAGTTAGGTATTATTTCATTATTATTGGAAAATTGTGCAATCGTATATCATGCTTGAGTGTAGTTAGATGTCATGTCAGCAGTTGTGTTGACCATGCGGTGGTTGCAAGTACGCAGGACATGAAGAAATTTGCAACATTCTATATGTTTTTGTAATAATGAGTTATTCTTGAAATACATGTAATGTTAAATGGTTGTATATCAACATTATGTTTGTGAACATGAATGTTATTTATTGATTATTTTGTGATGAGTAAGAAATTGTATCATTTTGGTATCTTGGGAAAAAGGACATTCTATTCTATGAGTAATTTTGATTCAGACACAAATATATTGTTAATCGTGTAGAAGTACATTTTAAACTAGGAATGAAGTGATCATTTATAATGTGCTCCTATGTGAAAGTGATGATTATGTACCCTCATGTGCTTACTAAAATGCTTGGAAAACTCAGAAGAAAGGAAACCACCGTATATAGGAATGGTTATGGTTTGACCACTATTAGGAAGATAGTTTAAAAGTTACCCAATTGACCCTAATCTAACATCCCTTGAGAAGGTTACCCTTGAACATTGTATTGTTTGCGTGTCGTTCACCTCGATGGGTTTTAGTGAAAGTTTCGATCTCTAGATGGATCTCATAGGGATTGTCTTGCAAATAGGTGAATTCATTTTAGAAACCACCTCTTTTGCTGAGCCATGCCATGAAATTAACCTTTTCAGGTGGCCTAGAGGCTTTGTAGTACTAGTTAGGTATTCGTGTAATAAGGGCCTTTCGTGCATGTGGAAGTGTGCATGTTGTTATAGTTAAGGGTACAATGTTACTTGGTGACATGAATGATGTTTTGGTTTTCCACATGTTTCTTTAAATGGTTGTCTTATATTCTTAGTCTCTTAGGGCTAATCTATGTATGTGTATCGGATCATAAGGGGAAATAAGGAAGGTAACATTATTCCTTGTAATGTGATCAAGCAAACTTTTGTAAACTGTTCAGTCATTTTGTTTATTACATCAAAAGAATCTTGACTCATTTTAAATACAAGATAATTAATCCTTGTTCTTGAGTGTTTTAGGGAGTCTAGGGTGACTCAAATAGGATATTTTTGTTGAGGGATCTTTGAGAAAGTTTAGTTGTGGATGAGATTTGCATCTTAATCATGACGTTCCAGTTGTGTTCTCAATCGGTGTGACAATAAGAGATAAATGTGAATGAAATCATTAATAACCTTTAAAATTTTAATCGTATTCAAGAGGTGTTGTTGTTTTGAAAGAAATTAAAACTTGGAGGTGTGATATATAGGGTTTTAAACCACTCCAAATTTGACTTTTGTTGGATGTAGAGTCCTTGAGTGCAAATGGAAGTAAATTAAAACATGGGACCCTTTCTTATGTTATTGGTGTTTAAACCTTTAGCCAACTATGTCTATCTAAAAATTGTCCCTAAGATGTCCTTTTGAGTAAGCAAAATATAGAATCCATACCCTTTAAACCTATGTTCACTCTCTTCGTGTGATCAAGTGTGTTTGTTATAAGTTAAATCTGAAATGAAATAAATAGTATGAATCATTGTGAATGGGGATACATGCTCTCATGATTAATGGATTCGAGACCTATAAGGTTAAATAAGGGAATGTAAATGGTAGTGAAGAGGGAATCAACTTAAATTAAGTGTTAAACGAAGTAAGGAAAATGCAATCTAGAGAAAGAGGAAAAAGTATGCTTCATGTCAAGTGCTCCTCAAACCTTAAAGATTAATAATGAAATATGATTACAATAAAGAGTTAAACCTGAAAATGTGATAGGGTGGAATACCTCCAGTCATGAAGTGCATGTTGTGGTTGGGTCGTGGTTTCATACTTGTTCAAATACATAAGTGTGACGTTGGTTACATCTGTTTTCATCATGATATTGCATGCTCTTTATGTTGGTGTAAACATTACATGTGGTGTTGTGCACTCTCTTGTGAGTCTTTGGTGTCGCATAGATGTATTGATTAATATGAAAGAAAAAAATCATGTTATGTTTGGCCTTGTGTTTAGGTCCCACATGGGTGGGAATTACATATGACATCTCGGGTGGAAGCATGCTTATTGTACTTGGACACCCTCCATAAGAGTTTAGGAAATATATCAAGTATTTGGAGGTTATTTTGGGGAATATTTGAAGTTTTGGAGGTAATTTAGGAATATTTAGGAAAGGTTTTCTCATTCAAGGACAATCTGCATTTTAGCCATCAAGCTAATAAAACACCTTCATAAGAGTTTAGGAAATATATCACAGTATCCGGAGGTTAGTTTGGGAAATATTTTGAAGTTTTGGAGGTAATTTAGGAATATTTAGGAAAGGTTTTATCTATTCAAGGACAATCGCATAAAGAACGGGTTTTCTAGGTGCAGGAAAGAAACACTCTAATGGTGAAACCTCGAATTCTCTACATGATTCCGAGAGCTACATAAGGAGTTAGGAGGAAAATAAATAGGTATTGGAAATCTATGTGAATCCTCTAAATTTTGGAAACATCATTTTTATCTAAGGCTTGAAGGTTTCATAAAACATTTCAAAATAGTATAGCTACCCCTTTTGGTTCTAGACAAAAATGGGCCTAAATTTTTAGATTCAAGAATAATCAAGTCTTGAAAGTTGTTCCATTGATCTTAGAATGTTTTGTTCCATTGATATTAGGATTTTTCCACTCATGGTCAGAAAGTGAGTGAAATGTGAGACTCAAGGAGTGAGTTGATGATCTCCATATCCTGACTCTGTCATTATGTTCAAACCTTCTTCAAGGAACAAGCCAGGATGAGCTAGTCCAAGCTACCAAGGCATCTAGGACCATCATATATGAAGGAATGAGAAATCCTATAAGGATACTTTTACACACATATTAAAACTTTAGTTTCTTTGTTCCTCTCTACTAAAGGTTTAAAAACCATTCTCGTCATAAAAATCCCTTTCTACATGGGAACACCAAAACTTCTCACAATACATTTCTAGGACTAAGCCTTATGGTAGAAAAAAGATTCATAACAGGGTTTTATAAAAAAAAATAGAGTCTTGGAGTATTATAAATTAATGTATACATGCTTCAAACCTTCCTAAACATCATCCACACATTGGCTCAAGGAGAGAGGTAGTTTACCCTATTTGAGTCATATGAACTTAATTACGATGATGTGATGAGATTTAGGGATTAGTTGGTCTCAATAACATCATGCACAATAAATCAAATGTGATTGTATGATGTGTTTTTGGGTTTTATGGACCGTAACTACATCATTATCTGAAATAATTAGTTATATGAGTGAAGAAGCCTCCTAGAATGATGAATTTTTGTAGCCCTGTAAGGTACACTGAGAGAAGAAGTGAGAAGCACTTGATGAATGGACCACTGAGATCAATGAAGAATGCCCTATTTCACTTGAACCAATCCATGAAACACTTCCATTCATTTCTGACCTTGATGAGAACTTGAAAAAATTCTGCATAATGCATCCATGAAGATCATTCCACCTAGGAAACACGGTGACTAATGGAATGTGAGACCGAAAAACATTAAGACCTTGATATGGGTGAATGTAAGATATTGAATGAATAATTCTTCAGTATTTTAATGTAATGCCCCTCCTAGGACACCAAAAGAACGCACCAAACGTGACTAAAATTTCAGGGTAAATTTTTTTTAAAAAGTGTTTAGTTAATACTAATACATCTCTTATACCCTTTCTTGATAATTACTGATTTTATTCTATTTTAATTTACCTAATTTAACTAATTACTAGCCTAAACCCATCTTTAATTATTTACTTATCTTTTAAATTTACACACATTTAATATCTTTTTTTTTTAGTTTAAAATTGCCACAAGAATAATAACTACTCATTCTTAAATAATTTTGAATCTCCCTTGATAATATTTACCCACTCCCATAACCCAAAAGTATGTAGGGTTTATTTTGAGCCCTAGGATTAAACAATCCTCAACCCTAGATCATCATTGAACCCTAAACTTCCTTATCTCTTCTCTTTTCCATCTCTTTCTTTTCATTTGAATTTTCTTTCTTATTTCTCTTTCTCTCTCTCTCTCTCTTTTATCTTTTTTTTGTCTCATTTGTTTTGCAAGGAGAGGAAAGAGCTATGGATTTTACTTTTTTGCATTGTATTATTGGTAGATTTAAAAATAAGGAGAATAAACATTCCTATATATATATATATATGTTAATTTAGGCATATTATAAACCCAATGCATTATTTTTTTTTTTTAAATGATGGATGTAAAATGTGGCTAGGGTTTTTAATGAAGGATGGGGGCGGCGATTTGAAGGGAGATGGAGTGGAGGAAGCCATGGTGGCATAGAGGAAGGAGGCGAGGTGCGAGCCAAGGGCGGGGTTGGACGGGCGAGGAGGGGGTGGGGGGGCAGCTAGGGGGCGCAGGGGCGGAGACAGGGCAGTGGCCTGGTTTGGGGTGTTCATGGGCGTGGGGGGGGTGGAGGGCCGCGTGACATGGGGGCAGCGGGTGGGATTGGAGCAGCGCAGGGGTGGGGGGGCCGAACCCCCACCCACCATTTTTATAAATTTTTTTTTGTGTTTTTTTTTAAATTTGTTTTAAAAGAATGCATATTTAACTTTTATATTTTATATATATATATATATATATATATATATATATATACAACATTTTTTTATATATAAAATGTAATTTATTAAGTAGTATCATTTCATATATGTCTAGGTAAAATAAAAAACATATATATATAATACAAAATAGATATAGATATATGTATATATATATATATTATATATACATATATTTAAGATTTATGTGATAACATTTATATATACGTATTTTTTTGACAAAAAAACAAGACAACTATCACATTTTCAAGTAAAATCTCCTTTGCACAAAATAAAAGAAAGATTTCTAAAACTATGTTAATATAAAAAGGAAAAGTGCATTTTACAAATAAAAGAGTTTCTTCCAAAGTTAAAACAAGAACAACTTCTTATAACCAAGTAGATTTCCTTTCAAATTTAATGCAAAAGATCATTTCAAAATTACACACATGTAGAATTCCTCAACAAGTAATAAGTCATGTTTGTCAATAAAATATGGGAGATACATTAAGTTACAATAAATGAGAATTTTGATTCAACACTTCTCTTACACAAGCTTAGCCTACAAGGGTGTTGTATAGCTATTTTCCAAATATGCAAACAACCAAAAATATTCATTACAAGTTTCTTACAAGTTGAGAGAGAGATTTCTCATTTTAATCACCATTTCTCAAATTTACATGTGAATGCAAGATTTACAAAATGGAGAATTAGCAAGGAGATGAAACTATTCTCATAACCATATCCAAAGGAGTTACAATACAATAGGTTTTCATAAGGAGAGAGAAGAACAATAAGAGCCCAAGAGGCCACCCACTCCAACTTGAGAGCCAACTTCCATGTCTTCCCAAAACCATACAAGGAGAAAAAAGCTTGTTTGCCACCCAACCATAGGCATCATCACATGCCTTTCCCAAGGTTGGGATGCATGCTAGCCTCCCCCAAGCCCATGGGAAAGAGGATAACTAACCAAAACTTGCACAAGATGGAGGGTAAACCAACAATGATACAAGCACACAAAAATAGTTCACAACAACACAAGACTCCAAATTTACAAGGAGGAGAACCCATGTTCATCCTCAAAAATGGGGAAGAGAGGAGAAAGTTCTCCAAAGTTATACATCAAAATTATTTGCACAAAATACACATCTCCATATCCTCCTTATTGCTCCTAATTCAATCAAAGCCCTCCTTATTCCTCCCCCTTTCTCCAAGTCCTCCTTGGAAGGATTTTCAAACCCCAAAGGGGTTTCCTTACCAAGAATGGGGAAGGAGATTCAAGCCAAATGAATCAACTTCCCCACCTCAACCATTGAGGGGAAATAATAAGACCCTACAAGGCTTGTCCATCAAGCCTTGAGGATTGAGAGGGAAAATTCCCTCTCTCTTCCCCCACACTCCAAAACTCCATCATGCCATATGATGGAGGGAGTAAAAAAACAAATAACAACCAAAAGCTACATACAACAATAACAACTTTCAACACCCAAACTAGCATCAAAAAGGAAAACAACACAACAAAGACATAAGAGCCTACCTCAAGGAAAGCTCTCCAAAAAGCTCTCCAACTTCAAATGTCTTCACACCTTGACTCAAGCCAATCTCCAAGCTCAAAATCCACAAGCATCCAAAGCAAGAAGTTCCAAAAAAAGTCCCTCTCTTTTCCCATGGATGGGAATTTGAAGAGGAGCAAGCAAACATCCTCACAAATGAGGGGGTGACATGTGTCACCCCTCTCCCTCATCAAGGTCAAAGATGCCAAAACAAAAGAGAGAAAGGGTAAAATTATCTTTTTGCCCTCTTCTCCCAAATTCCCTTAAATGTTAGCAAGACAAAACTAGTGGAACTTTTGATAAACACACAAATCCACATCCCTTACATGGATGTGACTAAACAAGAGGTAAAAAGGGAGGGAAAACTCCCTCTAGCCTTGAAAACAAGCCCCCTACCCATTAGGTAGGGTCCAAGGGCTCATTTTTATGTTAGGGGGACTCCCAAGCTACAAAGGGGTCCCCAAAAATGCCCAAAATACCCTAATTTCGGGTTTTGCATTTTTGGCACAAGGGTAGAGGGTGTGGGGACCACCCAAGGGTCTCACATGTGACCCTAAACCCTTGTGATTAAGTGACACATTAAACATAATCAACAATTTAAATGAAAGAGGAGTTATTAACTCCCAAAACAAGTTTACATCATAACCAACTACCCTAACCAAAATTAATAATTCAAAGCACAATACATTACATACATTGGGGTCACTCATAGTGCCCAAAATAATAATCACCTATACTAAGGCTTCACACAAAGAACATGGCTAGGGCTCAGCCTGTAGGCTGCTTGTGCAAGATTGAGTAGCTGGCCTGAATCCCACGTTCTCCTGTAAACTGTCACCTGCACACTCATTGCACACATTAACCGCACCTATCCGATACAATATAATTAAATGACATAATAAGATATCAATGTTCTAAACTAACCTAACATCCTACTGAAATCAAGATGCGACAACGTGCACAATTATATTCAATATTCCAAAAGTTAGACAAGATGATAAAGTGACATATAATCCCACCATGCAACAACTATCCATCAATATAATTAGGTTCCAAACACATCATCATATTCATTAGTTTCCATGACATAACAAGAAAATGCGACAATATAGAAATTAAGCTAAATTGGCGTTATACGCCTAAATGTCCACACATGTCTAATAAGATCAAATATCTAAATATAATGTCCAAGATATAACCAATCACTATCAAAACATGTCTATGAGCAAAGAAACAACAAGCTACTGAGCTATAAAAAGTGTGGGCACTACATCCCCCTCTACTAAAATTAGACTTCCTCCTGGAAGTCACTGAAAGAGATAGGGATATCTAGCCCTCAAAGGTATCGCATCCTCCCAAGTAGCTGTTGTCTCGTCGTACCGGTCCCACTGTACTCTAACCTGGTCCAAGTCTCGACCCCGAAGGGCCAACCTCCGGTGCTCCAGTATGCGTACGGGCTCCAATCTCCACTGTCCTCCGTCCTCTACCTGTAATGCCGACCAATCCAAGACATGAGAAGCATCAGGTACATATCTACGTAGTACAGAAACATGAAAAACATCGTGGGCCCGTGCAAGGCGTGGTGGCAAAGCTAGGCGATAGGCAACTGGACCGATGACCTCTAAAATATCAAAAGGCCCCACAAAACGAGGCGATAGCTTAGAACCCTTTCCATAACGGATCGGACTCTTATGCGGACGAACCTCAAGAAGACTTTGTCACCCACTGAGAAGTGACGATCAATCCTCTTAGTGTCTCGTGATACGCCTTTGGCGTGCTCGCCTGCTCAAGACGTTGTCTAATCAACACAACCTGCTGCTCTAAATCCTGAAGATAGGCTGGTCCCAGAATAATCCTGTCATCTAGTCTATCCCAACTCAAAGGTGTCCTGCAAGGTCGTCCATACAAAGCCTGGTAAGGAGCCATACCAATGGAACTATGATAGCTATTGTTGTAGGCAAACTCAACTAGATGCAAATAATCTTCCCATTTCCTCTGCTGATCCATGACATACATTCTCAACATGTCCTCTAACACCTGATTAACCCTCTCTGTCTGCCCATCTGTCTCTGGATGATAAGCTGAACTGAAATTGATCTGAGTACCCAGAGCGGCCTGAAAAGAAGTCCAGAAAACTGAAGTGTAGATAGTATCCCTGTCATTAATGATGGTCTTCGGAATCCCATGCAACCTAACAATGTCCTCCATAAATACTTTGGCAATGGCCTGTGCATTATAGGTGACCTTGGTTGGCGAAAAATGCGCAACCTTAGTCAACTTATCCACGGTGACCATAATGGCGTCATGACGATAAGAAGACATAGGAAGTCCGACTATGAAATCCATGGAAATCACATCCCATTTCCACTCGGGAATATCATGAGGGTGTAAAAGTCCTGCGGGATGAGAATGCTCTGCCTTGACCCTCTGACACTCAAGGCAACGTGCAACAAAATCTGCTATGTCCCGTCGAAGACCTGGCCAATAATATAACTCCCTCAAATCGGCATGCATTTTCTTCACTCCTGGATGTGCCGCATATGGGGCTCGATGAGCCTCTGTGAGGATGAAGCTACGCAGATCACCTGACTTAGGCACGTAGATGCGCCTGTGGAATCGAAGCAAACCATCTGTCTCTAAAACACACCCAGAATATCTGCCCTCTAAAGAACCCTGAGACTCTAACATCTGTCTAGCTCCCTCATAAAATTTGTCCTCTGGAAGGTGCTCGAGAATCCGCTCTCAAATTGGATCAAGTGTCAAAGAAGCAAGCACATGCCGTCATCTACTAAGAGCATCTGCAACCACATTTTCCTTCCCTTTGATGTATTGAACCTCCATGTCATACTCACATAGGAACTCCATCCAACGCCATTGACGAGCGTTGAGGTTTGGCTGTGAGAAGATATGCTGCAAACTCCGATGATCTGTCCTCAAAATGAAAGGCCTACCCAAAAGGAAATGTCGCCAACGCACTAGAGCATGTACAATTGCTGCAAGCTCCAAGTCATGAGTAGGATAATTAAGCTCATAGTCCTTGAGCTTACGAGACTCAAAAGCAATAACCCGACGCTCCTGCATAAGAACTGCTCCCAAACCCTCTAGTGATGCATCAGTACAAACAACAAAATCCTCTATCGGGTCTGGAACTGCTAAGATGGGCGCCGTGGTTAACCTTTCCTTAAGCAACTGAAAGGCTTGCTCACATTTCTCTGACCAATCAAACTTCTTCCCTTTCCTCTGAAGAGAAGTGATAGGGTGAGCAATCCTAGAAAAGTCTTGTACGAACCTGCGGTAATACCCTGCCAAACCCATGAAACTCCTCACCTCAAGAATCGATGTGGGTCTTTGGCCACCCAAGATAGCTTGTATCTTAGAGGGATCTACTGAGATACCCTCGCCTGAAATGATATGACCCAAGTACTGAATCTCTCGTTTAAAAGAAGTTGCATTTTTCCAAGTTCCCATATAACTTCTGCTCTCTCAAAACCTGAAGTACCTGCCTCAAATGCTCCTCATGTTCCTCCTCGGAACGAGAATAAATCAATATGTCATCAAGGAACACTAAGACAAAGCGATCCAGAAATGTCCTGAATACACCATTCATGAGGCTCATGAAGACAGTTGGGGCATTGGTCAAACCAAATGGAACCACTGTGAACTCATAATGCCCATAACGTGTGCGAAATGTTTCTTATGAATGTCTGCATCTGAAATGCGCAATTGATGATACCCTGACTTGAGATCAATTTTGGAGAACACTCTCGCTCCCCGCATCTGATCAAACAAGTCATCAATCCTAGGGAGCGGATAACGGTTCTTTATTGTGACTTTGTTGAGTTGCTGAAGTCTACACAAAGTCTGAGAGAACCATCCTTCTTCTTCACAAATATGACTGGCGCTCCCCAAGGAGATACACTAGGGCGAATGAGACCCTTATCCAACAACTCCTCTAACTGAATCTTGAGCTCATGAAGCTCTGGAGTCGTCATCCGATAAGGTGCCCTAGAAACTGGTGCTGATCCAGGTACTAAATCAATGGTGAAATCCACCTCTCTGCGGGGTGGTAACCCTGGAAGCTCGCCTGGAAAAACATCTGCATACTCCCT
Organism: Taxus wallichiana var. yunnanensis; assembly: GCA_018340775.1. Taxonomy (NCBI): domain Eukaryota; kingdom Viridiplantae; phylum Streptophyta; class Pinopsida; order Cupressales; family Taxaceae; genus Taxus; species Taxus wallichiana. The sequence goes on from CM031243.1 coordinate 393,020,241, forward strand.
CAAAACTGCATGATCATCTAAGGGTGAATGCTCTGGAATGCTCTCAGATCGATCACTGATGGTGATAGCAAACAACTGACACCCCTTACGCATGCTCCGCTTGAGTTGCTTAGCCGATATCATGCGCAAGGAGATAGGTCTCTGCATCCCTGATATCACAACTGCACTCCCAAGATCATCCTGACACTCAATGACCTTATTTCTGCAATCCACCTTAGCTCGATGAGTCTCGAGCCAATCCATACCCAAAACTACCTGATAGGAACCTAGAGGGATAACTCGGAGGTCAAGAGTAGTGGAGAAGGCTCCTAAATCAAGTACGCAACTCTCCACATACGAGTCCACGGCGAGTTGGGCCCAGAGGCCAACTCAACCTGCCAACTATCTGGTTGCCTAGCCACCACTAGCCCACACTGGTCCACTATAGAAGGTGATATAAAGGAATCTGAAGCACCTGAATCAAAAAGTACTGAGACAGAAATACCCCTGATAGTACCTGTTGTCTCAATGACTGTGGCCTGATGCTCGGCCTGGCGGTTGTCAACCACTGCATATACACGATGAGCGTGTCCTACATCACCCACCATCTCGCGGATCTAGCGCACTCTCTCAGTGCATCCATGGTATTGGGTTTCTGCGGGCACATGCGCACATAGTGATCTGGAGATCCACAAATAAAACAACCTCCTGTACCCCTTTGAGATGGGGTCCCTCCTGTACTCTGGTGTACTGATCCTGCCGGTCCAACCCTAGCAGATCGCCGAGTGCGAGCCTGGCCGTGTCTCGCCGAGTGCCCCCGCCTCCTATCTCTGGCTCCACTAAAACCACCTCTAGAAACACCTCTCTGAAATCCCTGTGTCTGCCTAGCCCCCTGCTGCGGGTGGCCCTGCTGCTGTGTCTATCGCTGCGGGTGCGGTGGAGCCCTCGTGGCTGCTGGTGGAGGCCAAAATCCTCCTCTAGGGGGTGGTGCAGTACCTCGTGACCTCTGACTCTGGAAGGCCTGTATCCTCTCCTGAAACTTGCTCTTGTTTCTATCACGATGCTCCTGTGCCTTGGTCCTGTTCTCCTCAGCTAAGTAGGCCTTCTCAACGGCCTTCTCAAGTGTGGGAGGAGATAGCATCCTAACTGCTCCTGCTATATCTGCATTAAGCCCTCGAATGAACCTGTTAACCTGTAATTTCTCATCTTGCAGGTAGTCCACATACTGTAGAAGATCCAGGAACCTGCTCTCATACTGCGCTACTGTGCCAGATCCCTGTCGTAAGTCGTGAAACTCATCGATCCTCTTCTGCACAAAATGCTCTGACATATAACGAGCCCTGAAACGCTCCTCGAACATCTCCCAAGTCACTGTCTCTCGAGTCAGATGGAGCTTCCGCTCCTCATTCCTCCACCAAACGCTGCTGCGTCTCGGAGGAGGTGTATGGCGAACCTTGCCTTGACGTTGCTCTCGTAAGAGTGCAAGCCAAAGCAACTATCCAAACTAAGGAGCCATGACTCAGCCCCAAAGCCATCTGTAGAGCCGGTGTAAGTGGGTGGGGCTGCAACGAAGAAGATCCCTGATCACACTGCCTGTATCTCGATCCTGACGATGTAGTCCAACAGGCGAAGGGAGTCGCCTATCCTCGAATGGTCCCTCGAGACTGTGTGAGCGGCTACGACGGAATGAGGCTACCCTCTCGTGATGAACGAAAGGGCTACGTGACCTCTCCCGCCTCGGTGTATCGTGCTCTGGCGGCTCCAAATGCGCGTCCTCACCTATCGGCTCCTCGTCTCCCAATGGTGCCTCCACTCGTCTCCGCGGTTGTGGTAGGCGCTGCTCCACAACGCCTATCAGCTGGCGCAAGGCCTCTAATATCCGAGGCCCAAAATCAGGCGCCGGCGGCTCCTGCGTAGATGCACTACGCCCCAAACCTCTAGCTGATCGTCCTCGCTTGGGCGCCATCCTGCGCACGAGGTGAGCGAGCAATTTATTAATTTAAAATTTAATGGTAGTGGATGATTTATTTTAACTGTTTATTTTTATTCATTTAGTTAATTTTGTGTTGTTAAAATTGACATTAACTATTTTAATTAGTTACCCAGTGGTCCGCGAGTGTGAACCCCAAGCTCTGATACCAACTGTAATGCCCCATCTGGGACACCAAAAGAACGCACCAAACGTGACTAAAATTTTAGGTAATTTTTTTTTTTAAAGTGTTTAGTTAATACTAATACATCTCTTATACCCTTTCTTGATTACTAATTTTATACTATTTTAATTTACCTAATTTAAATTACTAGCCTAAACCCGTCTTTAATTATTTACTTGTTTGTTAAATTTACACACATTTAATATCTTATTTTTTTAGTTTAAAATTGCAAACAAGAATAATAACTACTTCATTCTTAAATAAGTTTAATCTCCCCTTTTTAACATTTCCTTTTTTCATAATTTCCCATTAAAGGGTTTATTAAAAAGGATTAGGAACAATCCTCAACCCCCTAGATCAAATAAACCTTAAGCTTAGAAAAGGCCCTCTTTTCCATCTCTTTTTTTCATTTGAATTTTCTTTCTTATTTTCTTTCTCTCTCTTTTTTTCTCATTTGTTTTGTTTGATCTTTTAAGTGGTGGAAAGAAAGGAGCTATGGGATTTTACTTGATTCTGCATTGTATTATTGGTAGATTTAAAACAATAAGGAGAATAAACATTATATATATATATATATATATATATATATATATATATATATATATATATTTGTTGTTAATTTAAGGCATATTATATTATATATATATTTTTTTTATATTTGACAAGTAAAATGGAGGCTAGGGTTTTTAATGGAGGATGGGGGCGGTGATTGGAAGGGAGGCGAGTGGAGGGGCTGGGAGAGGAGGGGGGAGGAGGAGGCGGGGGGCAGGAGGGGGCAGGGGGGGGGATGGGGAGGGGAGGGAGGGGGAGGGGGGAGGAGGGGTGCAGGGGGGGGGGCAGGGGGTGAGGGCTCCGGGGTGCTGAGGGGCGGGGGGGAGATTGGAGGGAGCTGGGGCATGGGCTGGGGGGGGGCGCCCCCCCCAGGGCGCCGTGGATGATGGCAGGGGTGGCGGGCGAACCCCCCACCCACCATTTTATATTTTTTTTTTTTTATTTTTATTTTAAATTTTTTTAAAAGAATATATGGGTCCGAATTTAACATTTTGTATTTTATATATATATATATATATATATATATATATATTTTTTTTATATATATTATATATAAAATGTATAGTTTATTTTATAGTATAATATCCTTTATATATGTAGGTAAAAATTAAAAAAAATGTATATAATACAAAATATATATAAATATATAATATATATTATATTTATATATATATATATATTTTAAGATTTAATGTGATAACATTTATATATTTATTTTTTTTTGACAAAAAAAAACAAGAAAGCTATCACATTTTTAAGTTCAATCTCCTTTGCACAAAATTAACAAAAAGATTCCTAAAACTATGTTAATATAAAAAGGAAAAGTGCATTTTACAAATAAGAGAGTTTCTTCCAAAGTTAAAACAAGACTTCTTCTTATAACCAAGTAGATTTCCTTTCAAATTTAATGCAAAAGATCATTTCAAGATTACACACATGTAGAATTCCTTAACAAGTAATAAGTCATGTTTGTCAATAAAATATGGGAGATACATTAAGTTACAATAAATGAGATTTTTGAGTCAACACTTCTCTTACACAAGCTTAGACTACAAGGATGTTGTAAAAATATTCCTAAATATACAACAACCAAAAATATTCATTACAAGTTTCTTACAAGTTGAGAGAGTGATTTCTCATTTTAAATCACCATTTCTCAAATTTACATGTGAATGCAAGATTTACAAAATGGAGAATTAGCAAGGAGATGAAACTATTCTCATAACCATATCCAAAGGAGTTACAATACAATAGGTTTTCATAAGGAGAGAAAAGAACAATAAGAGCCCAAGAGGCCACCCACTCCAACTTGAGAGCCAACTTCCATGTCTTCCCAAAACCATGCAAGGAGAAAAAGAGCTTGTTTGCCACCCAACCATAGGCATCATCACATGCCTATCCCAAGGTTGGGATGCATGCTAGCCTCCCCCAAGCCCATGGGAAAGAGGATAACTAACCAAAACTTGCACAAGAAGGAGGGTAAACTAACAATGATACAAGCACACAAAAATAGTTCACAACAACACAAGACTCAAATTTACAAGGAGGAGAACCCATGTTCATCCTCAAAATGGGGAAGAGAGGAGAAAGTTCTCCAAAGTTATACATCAAAATTATTGCACAAAATAACATCTCCATATCCTCCTTATTGCTCCTAATTCAATCAAAGCCCTCCTTATTCCTCCCCCTTTCTCCAAGTCCTCCTTGGAAGGATTTTCAAACCCCAAAGGGGTTTCCTTACCAAGAATGGGGAAGGAGATTCAAGCCAAATGAATCAACTTCCCCACCTCAACCATTGAGGGGAAATACTAAGACCCTACAAGGCTTGTCCATCAAGCCTTGAGGATTGAGAGGAAAATTTCCTCTCTTCCCCCACACTCCAAAACTCCATCATGCCATATGATGGAGGGAGTAAAACAAACAAACAACAACTAAAAGCTACATACAACAATAACAACTTTCAACACCCAAACTAGCATCAAAAGGAAAACAACACAACAAAGACATAAGAGCCTACCTCAAGGAAAGCTCTCCAAAAAGCTCTCCAACTTCAAATGTCTTCACACCTTGACTCAAGCCAATCTCCAAGCTCCAAAATCCACAAGCATCCAAGCAAGAAGTTCCAAAAAAAGTCCCTCTCTTTTCCCATGGATGGGAATTTGAAGAGGAGCAAGCAAGCATCCTCACAAATGAGGGGGTGACATGTGTCACCCCTCTCCCTCATCAAGGTCAAAGATGCCAAAACAAAAGAGAGAAAGGGTAAAATTATCTTTTTGCCCTCTTCTCCCAAATTCCCTTAAATGTTAAGCAAGACAAAATAGTGAAACTTTTGATAAACACACAAATCCACATCCCTTACATGGATGTGACTAAACAAGAGGTAAAAAGGAGGAAAACTCCCTCTGCCTTGAAACAAGCCCCCTACCCATTAGGTAGGGTCCAAGGGCTCATTTTTATGTTAGGGGACTCCTAAGCTACAAAGGGTCCCCCAAAAATGCCCAAAATACCCTAATTTCGGGTTTTGCATTTTTGGCACAAGGGTAGAGGGTGTGGGGACCACCCAAGGGTCTCACATGTGACCCTAAACCCTTGTGATTAAGTGACACATTAAACATAATCAACAATTTAAATGAAAGAGGAGTTATTAACTCCCAAAACAAGTTTACATCATAACCAACTACCCTAACCAAAATTAATAATTCAAAGCACAATACATTACATACATTGGGGTCACTCATAGTGCCCAAAATAATAATCACCTATACTAAGGCTTCACACAAAGAACATGGCTAGGGCTCAGCCCGTAGGCTGCTTGTGCAAGATTGAGTAGCTGGCCTGAATCCCACGTTCTCCTGTAAACCTGTCACCTGCACACTCATTGCACACATTAACCGCACCTGTCCAATACAATATAATTAAATGACATAATAAGATATCAATGCGTTCTTAAACTAACCTAACATCCTACTGAAATCAAGATGCGACAACGTGCACAATTATACTTAATATTCCAAAAGTTAGACAAGATGATACGTGACATATAACCATAGAATTTCACATGCAACAACTATCCATTATTATAATTATGTTCCAAACACATCATCATATTCATTAGTTTCCATGACATAACAAGAAAATGCGACAATATAGAAATTAAGCTAAATTGGCGTTATACGCCTAAATGTCCACACTGTCTAATAAGATCAAATATCTAAATATAATGTCCAATCATATGAATTTTTCCTTACCATTCCTATGAGGCAAGCTCCAGAGAGATGCTCACCACATAGTCATAGGTGGAGATTTTAAAATGTTGATAAGTACCTCTCGGAATGGGGACTTTCATAAATAGATTGTTGTTTACCAGGGGTGAGGATCTCATGAGGATGGGGCCAAATTACGTGAGTTGAAAACACCTTCCTAACACCTCATGATGTGTTTTTGTGTCCCCCATGTCCCCTTGCTAAGATTATGTATTATACCCCCGAAAACTCTAATTTTTGGTATTGGACCCAAAAAGTGCACTTTATGTTCCAATTCTTCATTGAGTTGTCAATGTCAACAACTTAAGTGATTTGGGTGCACTTATGGAGCATGTCAACCTTTTGGGAAGTTGGAAACAAATTTTTCACATGAGTGTTATGTTTCCCAACCCCCATAAGTGCACCTCAGAACTTGATTGGCCCATTCCAAACTCAAAAGGTAACATCAAATTATATTTTTGGCTTGTTTTAAGTGGTCTTATGCACATTGGGTGTATTTTGGATCCCCATGCATGGGCACACTTTTACAATGTTCCATGAACTTCATAAGTGTTTCCTCACTCAATTTGAGTGCACTTTGAGAGAAAATCTTGCAAATGAGGTGCATTTTCATGTTTGCATTTGTAAAACCCAATCCCCTCAATCACTTAAGTGACTTTTCAAATTCCATGTTTTTCATCCAAAACCCCAACTCAAAAATACATAAAGTGCATATGGAGAAAAACATCAAAACTCCACTTCTCCTCCCATTTGGCCATGAAAACCATTTGGATTCCCTAGTGTTTCTCAAACTACATTGGCTCATATTTTGAGCTCCAATGGCTACAAATCCTTGAAATTTTGTACACTTTATCCTCCCAAAAACAACTACAAGATGATGTATGATATAAGGGATATAAAATGATAGTTTTATTTATCTTACCACTTGAAGTTTGTTGTTGGAGAAACCCTTGTTTACTATAGTTCTTCCAAAAAACTCAAATGATCATAGTCTTGAAACCCCAAGGTCAAATTCCATGGAACTTTCTCCAAGAGTTTTCCTTCAAAACACCTCCAATTTTATTTATTCCTCATTTTCTAGAGTGAAGGTATTTATTTTTTGTGTTTTGGTTCATTTTTCTCACAAACCCCATTTAAAAACCCATTGTGTAACCATAACTTGTTTTTCCATTTTCTACCATTTTTTATGAGAGATCTTTGTGAAAATTGGAGTAGATATTTATCTTGGAAACATATTTCCAAAGAATCAAGTCTCATGTGATTTGGATATGTATTAATCTTGTGATTATATAATCAAGATTGCAACTGAAAAACACCATTAAAAGCCTAAAAGTGCTTAAACTAAAGTGAAAGTCCATTTCTCTTAATTTATCAAGATGCATTAACATTTCTAGAACTTTATGTAACAAAATCACAACATGAGTTATAATATTCTAGATATAAAACAATTTTTATTCTAGTCTTAGAATATCTAGATGTTAGAGATAGTAATGTAGAGCATTTGGACTTCAAGGACTTGAAGAGAAGAATGAAAGAAGAAACCTACACTACACTAGCTGATAGAACTTTCAACATTAGACTCTACTAAGCTATTGGGTTCAGTTAGATCTTCAAGACACAAACTTAGTATTCACTTGTTCCTGAAACTATAAACTAAAGAGTCAAACCATCATTCCGATGACAACTCCATTGTTGTTATACTATATTTAGAGGGAATCTCTAAGTTCTTGTGTATTCCAATACCTAAGAACAAAGTGATCTTGAGCAAGGAAGACGCTTTTCTTGAGTGGGAAAGAAAAGAATCTTTCCTCTAAAGAATAACAATTGACATCTAGATTAAGACATCTCAAAATTTCTCCTACCTTTCAAGACGCTCTCTCACTTTGAATTCATCAAGAACATCTCAGATTTCATAGTCATGTTCAATAGGCTAATGAGGGGATATATCTACTAAATAATTATATCCATGGATGTATCAATTTATTTTGATTACTATCAAAGAAACTCCAAATATTAACTAGAGTCAAATAATTAATGAAAATCTACACTCTTAAATTATGACTAAACTACTTGGTGTATACCATTATAACTTTGCATAAACAACCTAAATTGTATTTTGATAGATACTCCCAAAGAGTGCTCTAGTATATCAAGTGTATCCACAGTTCACTCTATGAGAGTACAAGAGGCATTACACCTAGAAGTGAATGAGGTTTTCATAATGCCCCTAATTATAAAGTGGAAGGAAATGTCAATTGTAGATTTTCAAAGTGAAAGTCAGTGAGTTGATCAATAAATAAGAAAGTTATTTCACATAGTTCAAGACTTTCTCCTACATACGTTTTAGAGGATTCAAAGATGACCCCATGAGACTTCATTAATACCCAAGTGATAAGTTGATCCTCATTGAGTTATGTAGGAATTTGCACACATCAAATTCCAAGAAAGAAAGAAGAAAGTCCAAGAATATTCATAATTTTCCAGGTATTTACTCTTATAAGAATTTAGGAAATACATGCAACATCGAGGCTTCTCTAAGTCCATTCGGTCTATAAGCTTCCCCGCACAATGAAAACATTTTGCATTAAGAAATAAACAGTACATGGGAGTTGAACACAAAATTTTTGGTATTTCTCATGAACTTGAAATAGAATATTACTGGGAGGATTATTTTGATGAGATAGAAGTTAGGAAATGAGACTTCTCAAGGATGAAAGTACAAAAAATGAAGGACTATTATCCCAAAATGGGTCATTGAGGATATAATGGGTGATGCTAGTGATTTATTTGAACATGGATATCTGGATTACATCCGCTTTAGTCCTCTTCTCTTGTAGAATGGTTAGTTGTGGAGTCCTTTGATGTCCTAGCTTATACAGTAGATGTCCTTTAAAGGTAAAAAGTTGGTTTCTTAAGAAGGTGTATGAAATCAATTCTACCGACTAGGAAGGACCTTCTAGTAGAAGTTAGGGAATGAAGTATATGTTAAATAATCAAGAGTTCCTAGTAATGAAGACACCTAATAAGGAAGACATCCTCCCCAAAAATATCTCTAGAATCTCACACTAAGTCTCCCATAGGAAAATACCAGTGAAAATATTTGATCAATATACTCTTAAACCAAGACATTCCATCATCTCTCTAACTAGGAACAAGTCTAGGTCTCCCAAGCCCCTAATGCAATCACATCTCAAATCCCCTATGCTTCTAAGTACAGCCTCACGTAGATAGTGATCATGAAACTTCTCCCGTTCGAGTTGATCCTTGGTCTCTGTTTCCCCTATAGGTAGTTTGATGATTCATGTTTCATCTTCCTTCGCATGTCATGTTTTCTGTGGGTTCAAGACATCATAAACAACCATCAACATATTGTCTCCAAGGCTAAAAATCCATTGATTGAAATTTCTCCTAGCTTTGGAAACTTACACCTACTCCTCAGAAAGCCAAGATGGCTTCTAGATTCATGATGGAGCCTCAGTGTCTCAATTCATTAAGTTTTCTCATCCAAGGGTAGAGAATTATGAAAGTAAAATGCAGATATCTAACTATGATATGACTAGGTATTTCGTGGAGAGCTCCTTCCAAAGGAGACATTCACAACTTCGAGAAAACATCCAAATTACTCAAGAAAGAAACTCAAGAGAAATTGAGGCCAAGTGCATGCATTGACACCGTATGTCAGACCATCTTAAATCCTAAATCTCCTCCTCTCATTTCGAGTCAATTGATCCCCGATTAACTTTGACCCACATTTGTTCAAGATTCTCGACGCTTTTGAAATAGGAGAAGGATGAATGAAGCATGGATTGACTCCACTATGTAGAAAGGGTGTGATATTCTCATGAGATGATCAAAATATACAAGGTTGTTACTTTATCAATTGAGAAGGTGCAAGTTATTTTCTCTACGACCAAGAAGGAGGTTAGTAACTAGAATGAGCTTTTACCAACCATTCACGAGATGAGTTTCGTTGATCCCAAATTTTTCTTAGCAAGTAAGAAAAGTGTTATAGAGTTCGGAAGATATTTTTTCGTGAATATGGATCAGAAAATTGAGTGGAAAATGAGAGCCCTCACCGAGGCCATAGAATATTGTTCATACCATCTCAATTGAGGCCAAGAGATCAAGGAAAGAATCAATGATCACTTGAACACTATGAGATTCCCTTCATTGAACTCTGAGCCAACATCATTGGATGAACTCCGTGAGCACTTTCAAAATATTGTAAAAGGATAATTGTCTAACCCACAATACTATGGTGATCAACTCATGGATAATATTTCTCATATATGAGATTCCATTTCTAATACATACCAAAAGATCCCAAAATGGCTCGAACATTGCAAGATAATTCAAGGGGAAACTGATCACTAGCTTGATATCATTACAAATATCATCATTCCCCACGTAAGAGAGGGGTTCCAAGTAATGTCCAGTTCAACTCAATAGTGAAAGGTCAAAATATTTCTCTAGTGAGTGCATCCAAAGATCTCCATCTTCACGTGCTCCATCCATGGAATGATGTCTTTATCTTCTTCTTTCTTCTTCCCTCATTTTCTCATGAAGAAATCATTTTTCCAAAAAATAGCTTAAGTGATTTCTACTTCTTCATTGGAGGTGGTACTTTTTCAATTTAACTTAAGTGGCTTTATATTCCACTTTTGTAAAATCACTTTTCTTAAAATAAGGAAAAATGTCTTACTCTAGAAAGGAATATGGATAATATTATATGAATACTAAAAGTCACTTGTTTTATTTATTGGTTAAAATGTCCTCTCCATTCTAGGAAATCAAATTTTTCTCTCTATAGACGTTGTAATTAATTTATTTCCTACATGGTAATTTTCCTTGATTCTCCTTATTTTCACTTAGCTGAATGTATGGAAATTTTGTAAGGACATAAGGACTTTGTGCCTATTGAAATGGAATGAAAATAAGTAGTTGAACTTTGTGTCAATTTTTTTATTACTTCATATTATTTATATAAATTGCTCGTGTTTTCCCTGTCTTCTTATCAAACCGGAAAGCTCTCCGAATTGTAGTTAATGAAATATGAGTTTAACTCATTAATACAATTCTCCTCCTCATTTTTCTCTCCTCGCTTATCTACATTTTCCCTCTCCCTTAGATATTGTTGTAGCCATGACAAGGGTGTTTCTACACATTCCCCGGTCTACGACCACCCCAAGAGATAGCTTAGTGTACATATTTTTCTATCTTTCAATAAATGGGAGCTACCCCATCTTGAATCGGAAGGACATAGTCCTCTCGAGCATTCAAGAAATCCACATTTTTCCTCGACAAAAATTTCACCAACATGACACTAGAGATAATAATACACTCCCTTCCCATTTGGATGAATAAATGAAAGTGGAATTGGATTCATCTTGGTGAGAAATTCAAATTCTTTAGCATCCCCTTTACCTTTCAATCTATATCCTCTGATATGTGGATTTATATTGTCCAATTGAAGAAACAATTAAATTTTGGGTTTGCAAACCTCGGTCTCTTGCAGAAAGTTCCAAGTTTTTTCCAACGTGTTGGCTGAAACACATGTATCACTCTTGTTGGGATCCTCTAAACTGAGTATGCCAAATTTGAAAAAAATCTAAGAGACTTCTTTGGGACAATTTTGAGGGTGGTAGAGGATTTGACAATTTTCTTTGGGATATCTCTTAGAAGCCTAAAGATATTAGTGTCCTTGGGACTTGTTATCATGAGAAATTTGGACCATCAAGAAATCTTGTAGTTTATGTCTCATGTGTCAAAATCATCTGTAAGACATTTTTTGAAGTATAAACACCGTATTTTAAAATTTTCCTTGTCTAGCCAAGTTTTGGGCCTCACTTGGTGATAATGTCTCCGAGTGCATCTTGTTTTGTCTAATCAATCTTTTTGATAAAGCAAGGTATTTGGATATGGAAAGTGGGAAGATTTTGTAGACTATGGGCTCCTCAAATTTGAAAGTAGTGTTATATTGTTGTATGGAAGGATATATAAAGGGTCATCTTTAGATAAGCCATAACAATCAAATGGTATGGTCAACATGTTAAGAGAATAATGTCCATTTTTTCATAACTGAGATAATTGTTAAAAACCATAAGTCAATCTTTGGGAGAGCACAATGACACTGAAACCTTCCATCAAAATTTGTTACTATAATGCTCCAAAGCACTAGATCAGTTCAAATCAGGAATTGAAGTCAATATATAGAGTTTGTCTCTATGAGAGTCCACAAGAACCAATGCTTACCTTATTTCCACATTGGTTTTTTGACTTCAATTCTTCCATAGACAAATAATCCTGACATGGAAACGTGATAGTATTTCCACTTGAACAATCAAATGTGAAGGATATTTTAAAGTGAAACTGTGTAATTAAACTATTGACCAGGCTTAAGTGGTGGTTAAAACACATGTGGTCGATAAGGAGTTCTTGAATTTCAGTCAGTAACAGACATCTGAGAGTGAAAAATGTGTCAAATCCAAATAATTTTTGAAGTGTCACGCCATCGCGACTCATAAACAACATGGAAACCTCCCAACATTAATGATTAAGTCTCATCAGGAAGTAGACTGCAACTAAAATCTAGAAAATATGAGAGTGCGGTCTCTTCAGATTGCAAAAGCTATGGAACAAGTTTTGGTTCAAGTGGGTGAACTGTTTGACAAAATGTCTTTTAAGGAAGTGTTTAATACAGACAATTAATTGTGTAAGTGGAAATAATGCACACAACGCCTTATCGTTTCATGCTACGAGACCATGGAAAGGAATACCATTTAAATTGCGGGTGTTGGTAATTGCATGCTAATAGTTTGACAAAATGCTTTAACGTTGTGCAGAAGGAGAAATTAATTCTTTATGAATTTGGATTTTGTTGGGTATATGGTTGAAGACTATAAACGCGTGCAACCGAATGTGAAGACTTATGCTTTTCAAAGAACTTGCATGATGAAGGAAACCCAATCCCTACTGTTGAAAAATCTTCAAGACACTTTAGAACATGACCTCGGAAAAGAAAACCCATCCACTACTGAACCTGGTTTTTCTAACTCTGAACCATTAAGGAAGGATAATGATAATGAAGAAGAGGCTGATAGGGATGAAAATGAAATGGCTGAGAGTCGGGTAATAGAAGGGCAAAGTATTGAAAGAGAGACAAAGGAACAACATGGTTCTTCTCGTTACAAGAGTTTTGTCTCTCAAAGTAATGGAAATTTAGATTTTTGTTGTTGTTGAAGGGATGGAATTTATCCACTCTCCTTTAGCTTAGAGGTATCCATTCCACTAAAGTCGTCCGGGGCACGATCCCAGCCTCATTCCTTATTATGGTGCCGGTGCCTAGGCCCCTCATTCCTTATTATGGTACACGGTGCCTAGGCCTTTGCACGTAGCAAGAATTGATCCCCGGTGGGCTCTTTGTGAACCTAACAACTTCACCAATGGACTAAGAGTTGATTAACCATATTTATGTGCTCAACAATATTTAGATTTTTTTTTAAGCAACAACAATATTTATATGCTCACAAGAGGATGCAAATATTTGGGAAGGACAAGTCTTTCAAAACCAATGATACTGTAATATTTTCACGTATAAGGCGATTACGTTAAAAATGCCAATTGATCATCCCTCAAGGTATAAGGCCAAAAATTATTGAAATATCCATATCAAAATAAAGTTACATAAGATCATAATGAATAAAATTGTGTATAGTGTTTCACATGAAATGCAATTAGTTAATTCATTTTATTGAGTTAATTCATTAAATCAAAATTATAATATGCAAAACATTATTACGAAACCTAAGCTTAGTCAACTTAAGGTTAGAGAAGGGGTTATATTGAGTTAAAAAGTAGTTATTTAACTATTCTAGGGACAAGTGCTTATAAAAGGTTGAAATGCAATTATAAAGCGGGGCTCATATTGAGTTAAAATGTTGCTATGCAAGTGTATTTATTGCTTGTTGTTTTTGATTGGCAATTTACAATTTTGCATACCACTTGACATCCTACTCGATTATGATTTTATTGTTTGATCTTTTAAGCAAAGCATGTACAAGATTACTCGCTCATTAGGTACGTGAGCACCCTAGTGCTATTGTCCCCTCTGGGCACTTATGTCCTTCATTTTTCTTATTTTCGAATGTTACATCATTCAAAACATTGCTTGCTACCTTGGGCCGTCCTTTCACTTGTTAATGATGAAACTTAAGAAAATGAATCATATATATATATATATATATATATATATATATATATATATATATATATATATATATCGTATTTAACCTCATTAGGGGCAAGCGTTCAAGAGGCACATACATACATCTATAAGGAGCTAATATTTTCTATCTATTACATCAAGGATTGCATTTTGGATTGCATACTTCATTGCATGGGGAGCTATTCTAAATTCCATAACACACATTTTGCATTGGGACAAAGTAGTCAGATCATGTTATTGCACCCAAATGAAAGTGCATATAAAATCTAAATTCTAAAAAACGAGTGCATGAAAAAATCATCCGAGTTGGGTATAAATGACAGATAGTTCTAACCTCATGTGGCCAATTTTTCACTCTAGTGATCTAACTGGAATTGGGTTCCGTGCCTAATTTTTATGTGTCTTTAGATTTGGAGTCTATAGTAAAAATTCTTAAATTTTTCTTATGTCTTATCAAATGGCTTCTCCTCACTTTTGACATTATAAAGGGGTTAGTTTGATTGACTGGAATGACCTCACGCGACCCCAAATTCGTGTGACGAGCATTGCAATATGTACCAATGATTCAAAGAGGGATAAATCCACACATAATTTTTCCTCCTAGTGGATGTGTGTGAATGTGCATAAACAGCTTGGTTTTGGCAAGACCCAAATAAGGTCTCCAACACATGGAAATGATATTTGATGAGAGTTATAATGTGTGATAATGATTTAGGGAAACAACATAAAATGCATTTAGATTTGACAATTTGTTGATTTGTTCTTAAAGGATTGAGATTGTAAGGATTAGGTCCCAAAGTCATTAAAGCATGCTTGAATGTGTTCTCTTATATAGCCAAAGATGTCCCTAGTGAGTGATGCGGGTACATCAAGACATTAGCATAATTTAGGGGTGTGAGAGAGTTGTGAGTAGGTATAAATCATGATTCATGAGTGATTGATTGATTTTACCCATGTAAAAGTGAATATGTTTGTAAAGATAAGTCTAGGTATGTAGGAAGTTGGAGTAGTTGTCATAAGCCTAATTAAGGGCATTTCAGGTGGATATGGGCTAAATGAAGCCATCTACAAGTCATGAAAAGATTTGATATTTGTTTGTAAAACGTGTTCATGAGTCAGAAAGAAGGTGGTCAGGTCATGTCTAAGTTAGTAAGGTGGTTGAGCTCTTTTAGGAGCTAGAATAAGTAACTAGTTAGGATAGTTAAGAAGCAAGGAGGATTGGTTCGAGGAGATCGGTGGAGAATAATGGGAATTATGATGAAATCAAGATGTATAAAGAATGACAAGATAACGGAATAAGTATGCAGTGTTTTTGTCACATGTTCATATATTTATTTCTTGCATTTTGTAGACAAGATGCTTGTTACTCGCCTAGGACGAGAGGAGGAAATTGCAAGGTTATGGAACAATAGCTCTTGAAAGATATGTGATTGCATGAATATAAGGAGGAAACTCCCAATAATTCCTGTAGACCCAAATTTGAGCTCTTAGGCCCTAACTAGGGCAAGAAATATCTATTTGTCTAGCCATCGAAAATCAAGAGATTTGGTGGGCATCTCTGTCTCAGGCATAAAATGATTGTGTGGGGAGTCCCAAGGTGTAATTCGCACGTGTGAGCAAGTGGTAGGAGGTTTTGTAGATCGGGTTGTCAGACAAGTATAAGAAAAGGAACAAATTAATATGCATGAGTGGTCAAATGGAGGAGTTAAGCTACACAATTCGGTGATCATCATCATATTGTCATCACCGAGGTGGATCCATCGATTTTCACATGAGATCATTGATCAAACACCACTATCATAGCTATGAGAGTTAAATAGACCTAATTGGCATGATATGCTACAAAGGAAGTACTATTCCGTACAAAGCAACATGATATGGAATTTAGGTATGTCTTAGTTCTCCATAAAGGGTCTCTTAATCACCCTTGAGGTTGTGGGATTGTTTGGGAAAACTTGAGTTATAGTAGGATTTGTAGGTTAGGAGGGCTACAAGGCCAAGAGACCTAAAAGAGAGAACTATGTATGAATGCAAGTATTTGACTGAATTGATAGTTTAAAACCCTTGGTATGGATTGGGTGAAATGTTCTAAGAAGGTAGGCAATGATTTATGAACCCATATGTGCGTAAGTACACCAAGTTTGAGGCCCAAAAGGGGGTCTTAAGTGGACGCATTTTTTTGAAAAATAAAAAACTTCAACTTGTACGAGTTTTTGAAATAGTTACACTCAAAATTGGAAGATGTTGTATAAACATGAATCGTAGAATTTTGAGTCTAGTTTCTAAGCTACTAAATTTTATTAAAAATGGATAAGTTTAAGTGGGTCAAATAACTAAAATACCAATAGGTGCTCTATTTTTGTTAAAAAACATAACAGAGTGACTTTCATGCCCTCCACTAGTTTTTGAGCACCATTTAGTAGTTTTGAAAAGCCTTTTTAGTAGAAAGATAGTTAGGAGCATCTAGTTTTTGTTAGATTTTTTTAGATTTTTTCAAAGCAAGTATATATATATTTTTATGATTTTTCTAGCATAGAATTTTATGTTTTGAAAAATAACGGAGCTTCGACCGTGCCCCCTAACTACCTCAAAAATATCAAAAATTAGATTATTTTTTAATATGTATAGAATTAGGCCTAGTTTGTGCTAGTATAATTTTTTTCAATTTTGATGACCCAAAAAAAAGATACACGATGAAAGATAGACATATTTAAACTTAAAAAATAGCTATAAAAATCCATAGTTAGAAAATAAATAATATGGAAACCTTATATTAGTCAGAAAATTTGAAAAATTATATTTTTAGAAAGAAGAAA
Source organism: Taxus wallichiana var. yunnanensis (assembly GCA_018340775.1). Lineage (NCBI taxonomy): Eukaryota > Viridiplantae > Streptophyta > Pinopsida > Cupressales > Taxaceae > Taxus > Taxus wallichiana. Next base: position 393,037,228 of record CM031243.1, read on the forward strand.
CTCTGCTCTACGTTGTGGTATAATTTTTTTAAACGAATCGATTGTTTTATGTTGATTTATCATGGAGGAAGTGGCATTTTTACATTTTCCTACAAAAACACGTTGTTTTTTGTGTTTGTGTAGGTCCATGCCTTAGGCTTGGGGATCCAAACCGGATCCCAAGCCTTGAGGCATGGCTTGGAAAAAGTGAAAATGCAAAACGCGTACACGTTCTTTATAGTATAAACATTGTATATGCTTTTGGCATGCTTCTATTTACAAAATAAAATGTTTAAGTTTTTCATTTATTATTATTTATATTTTATTATTTCTTATACTTTAAATTTATTTATGTAAATATAAGAAATTAGGGTCACTCTACACCTTATGGAATTAGTCTCACAACTCCATGAGTCACAGTTTAGGAGATAGTTTTTTATAGTATAATCTGTTAAGACATAGGTAATTTTCAAGATTTCAACATTTAGCCTAAATATTTTAGCCTTTAACTTCTACGATCGAAACCCTAAATCCTAAGCCATAAACCTAAACCCTAAACCGTAAACCTTGAGCCCTAAACCCTAAACCCTAAACCTTGAACCATGATCCCTAGACCCTAAAACCTAAACCCTAAACCCTAAGCCCTAAACCTTAAACCTTAAACATTCAACCCTTACTCGTGAGCCCTAAAACCTGAGCCTTAAGCCCTAAACCTTGAGCCCTAAGCCCTAAACCCTAAACCCTAAACCCTAAACCATGAACCATGAGCCCTAAATGCTAAACCCTAAACCCGAACCATAAAAACTAAATCCTAAACCCTAAACCCTGACCCCTAAACCCTAAACCTTAAACACCAAATCCTAAACCCTAAACCCTAAGCCTTGAACCCTACACCCTTATCCCTGAGCCCTAAAATATAAACCCTAAACCCTAGACCATATACCCTAAGCCCTAAACCCTAAACCCCGAACCCTAAACCATAAACCCTAAACCTTAAGCCCTAAATGTTAAATCCTAAACCCTAAACCCTAAACCCTAAACCATAAACCCTAAACCTGAACCGTAAACCATAAACCCTAATCCCTAAACACTAAATCCTTAACCCTAAACCCTAAACCCTAAACCTTAAACCCTAAATCCTTAACCTCGATCCGTAAACCCTAACCATAAACCCTAAACCCTAAACCCTAAACCTAAACCCTAAATCCTAAACCATAACCCTGAACCTTGAACCCGAACCCTAAACCCTAAACCTTAAACCCTGAACCATGAGCCCTAAACCTAAACCCTAAACCCTAAACCCCGAACCATATTTCATCAATATTTCCTAGTCTCGTGCCTAGAACCATCATTGAGTCTACTTATAGAACTACCTTGTTTATGAGAGGTGGGACAAGTAACTAAATGGATATGACATCTACCTTGTGTCTTGCAATGCATATTACACATCTCTTCCAAACTTGTTTCTCCCCACATATACTTGCGCTCTTGAATGTAAATTTATTCACACTCTGAAACAAATTTCACATTTCTCATATTTCCATGTATGGTATTATGCAACCCAGGATGATCCATTGGAAGTTGGAAAAAATAACCATCACAACACAAAAATTAATCTTAAAGGAAACAAAAGAAACATAGAGAATATACCAATGTGGAGGTGTAGGATCATAATTGAATTTTCAAAGTATCCTCTCCTCAGAGAAAGAGAAAGTTCTTTGTTCTACTTTGGAATGGATAGTAAATTTTGAGAACTTCCTGAAGTGTTCAAAATAAGCATAGAAATAGGGGAATGGCTAAGAACACAAAGGGGTTATCAATTTCCTAGTAAATCTTTCTTGTTCAGTTCTAAAAGGGAGTCACCTGGCCTACAACTTAGTGACCTTCCATTCATTGATAATTCCTTATATGATAAACCCATGGATGTTTTCAAAAGCGCCTTCAAAAAGATATGGGTAGTCATCAATCCTAGTGAAGGGTGTGATGTGATTTCCAAACAACTTGAAATTCATATAAATTTAGAGGTCATAACATGAATTTACAAATATCTCTATCATTATAAATGGAAGCCAAGTAATGGTGTCTCCCGTATCCAAGGATCGAGGACTATTGGGGTCTGTGGAAGGATTGGACATTCAAGAATCTGACATTTCCCTCCTTCAAAATATCAATAGATGAAAGACATCAAATTGTGATGACTCTCTTTGAATGTTCTACCTACAAATTCGATGAACCCTTTTCAATTGAATACTCTCTGTCAATTACTAATAAGAATGGGTAAGACACAAAACATTACAATGAGTGAAATATTTCCCATGCGATGGGCAAAAGAAGATAGTTGTATTGGGTAATATTTCTTTACCCTAAGCCCTCAACCGTAAACCATAAATCTTAAATCCTAAACCTTGAGCCCTAAAACCTAAACCCTAAAACCCAAACCCTAAATACTAAGCCCTAAAACCTAAACCTTAAACCTTAAACCTTAAACCCTAAACCTTAAATTCTAAATAGTAAACCCTAAACCCTTAACTATGAAACCTAAACCCTAAACCCTGAGCCCAAAACCCTAAACCCTAAATCCTAAACCCTAAACCTTGAGCCCTAAACCCTGAACCTTGAACCCTAACACCTAAACCCTTAACCTTGAGCCCTAAACCCTAAACCCTGAACCATGAGCTCTGAACCCTAAACCCTAAGCCCTAAACCCCGAACCCTGAGCCAAAAAACCTAAACCCTAAACCATACACACTAAACCCTAAACCCCGAACCTCGAACCCCGAACCACACCTAAGCCTTGAGCCCTAAACCCTAAACCCTAAATATTGAGCCCTAAAACCTAAAACTTAAACCCTAAACCCTAAACATAGAATCCCTAAACCTTAAACCCTAAACCTTAAATTCTAAACAATAAAACCTGAACCCTAAACTATGAAACCTAAACCCTGAACCCTGAGCTCGAAACCCTAAACCCTAAACCCTAAACCCTAACCCCTAAACCCTCAACCTAAAACCTGAGCCCTAAACCCTAAACCTTAAACCCTTAACCATGAGCTCTGAACCCTAAACCATAAACCATAAACCCTAAACCGTGAACCAAAAAATAAACCCTAAACCCTAAACACTAAATCCTAAACCCTAAACCCTTATCCCTAAATCCTAAACCCTAAACCTTGAGCCCTAAACCCTATTCCCTGAACCCTGATCCCTAAACCCTAAATCCTATAACCCAAACCCTAAATATTGAGCCCTAAAACCTAAACCTTAAATTTTACACACTAAACCCTAAACCCTAAACATCATTTTAGTAAGGATCTCATTTTAGTAAGAAGTATACAAACATCATAGAGCTGATTCGTGGTCACTAAAGTGAATTATGGACCAAATTTCAAAATTAGTATCAATTCAAGTAGTGGTAGGGCCAAAATCTAATGCTAAATGTCAAAAACCTACAAAACGACTATATGTTTTCACAAAACAAAGACCGACTACAATATATATGGCTTGAAAGTTTTAGGTCATTCTGAAAATGAGTAAGTACTGACCAGATTAGATTTTGAAAAACTATCTTATAGATTATCACTATCATAACTATGAGACCACTTCCCTCAGGTGCAAAGTGACCCTAATTTCTTATATTTAGTAAAATAAATTTAAAGTATAAGAAATAATAAAGTATAAAGAAATAATAATAATAATAAAATAAGTATAAAGAAATAATAATAAAAGTATAAAGAAATAATAATAATAATAAAATAAGTATAAAGAAATAATAAAAGAAATCTTATACTTAACATTTATTTTACTAAATATGGCTCCTTCTAGCCCCTACAAACTTCATATAGAACAAAACACGTACGCGTTTTGTGTTCATAGAAACGTGAGCGAGTTATAATGCGTACGCGTTTTAGGTTTGTGAATTCCTAAGCCTAGGAAAACATAACGCGATCGCGTTATTGCAAAATGTGATTGTGTTTCGTTCATTTTCGGGTTTTTTTCCACTTTTTGGCCCCCCAACTTGGTGCACTTACCCATGTTAGTTTGAGCACTAAGTACCAAGAGGTCTATTTAGATGAATGCTTGTGTATCAAGGATTATGTATGTTTTGTTATTGATGGAAGAAATCGGTCGCATGAAGTGGCATTAGGAGAGTGCAAAGATGATGTCGGAAGAGAAAATGGAGACTTATGAGCAATGGAGCCATAATAAATAGTCACAGTAGATCTCTTTCATGTTGTTTTCATATTAGTACTAAGTACTAATGCAATAATGAAGAAGTAATATAACCATGTTGTTGGAGCATAAGATTTGTACTAGGGAGTGTCGGATAAGATCCATGTGAAATATCCCCAATGGGATACCACTTAAAAATGCACAAAAATATTGAAAATGTGCAGCCACATAAAGTACTGATTATACCAGATTTTTACAGTTAGAACAACAAACTAAATAAACTTAATATTCCCCAAAATGACCACCCAAATTTACTTGGAAATATAAAGAGAGCTTGATATTATTATAGGGGGCATAATAAGACTATTTTGGAGTTTTACATAAATTAAAATGCTGCCAGAAAAAGCACAACGTGCCCTAGACAGCTGGAAACTTTAGAGGCTCATAACTCTCCAAATACCGGAGCAGAAATTAAGGGTCTTTGGTAATCACATTAACAAAAAAGGGAAACAATATTTCCACCTTCAGATCTGAAATGACCGACTGGAAAACCCCCAAATAGAGGCTGCAGGTCGCCATGCTTGGAGAAGGGGGCGGAAAATGATGGAGGCGTCTTCAACAAGCTGCCACGCTCAACCCAAAAAGGCTACCGTGAATCTGATCTGGAGCCCCCCTGATTGTCTTCCCCAAACGCCCCCAAAACCCACGAAAACCTTCACGAGATGCCTCCAACGAGCGGCCACGCTCTGCCCAAATGGCTGCCGTGGATCTGATCTACTGCCATAATTCTGATCTGGAATCCCACTGATTATCCTCTCCAAATGCCGCCAAGAATCTTCAAAACCCTTCCTCTGTACCTTCTGAAATATCTCTGTAACACAGCCCAGAAAGCGGCTCCAAAATGATAGACTAGGGTAGATCTCTCACTACCGAAGAATGCCCTGCTAGCTAGGGACGAGTCTCTCACCACCGAAGCTAGGGTCCCTGTGGGATTTGACTCCACAAGCTGTAGATGCGAACAACTACATAGTGCATAATTTTTCAAAGAATTAAAATGAATAACAAGTAATGACTTAATAGCTTTGAAATATAAAATTGAGTAAAATACCTTTAACTTAATTTTTATGTAAAGTAGATAATATTGAGATAAATAATGAAATAAATTGGCATTTGTACAAAATATATATATATATGTTCCTTAAAAACTTGCACTTGGTAGAGAAAGATTACATCATTTTGTGGTACTTGTTCTCAACATGGAAAGCACTTGCATATGAAGGTGATTTTTATCTAACGGTGTATACCGTCTTCCCTAAAAGGAAGATGACGTAGCAAATGGGTGTAATCCAACAAGGTTTACTACGTATAAATAAAGCGGAATCCAGTAAAGGTTGTCAATGCTTTATTATTGTCTTATGGATGAAGTATAATTTGCACATCCTTTGAACTATTTGGTATCAAACTTGTAGGAAAGGACATCTTCCCATTAATATCTGTGATTATTGGAAGTAACTACCACTTCAGTTTCTAGACCAGGAAATGGCTTGCACACCATACAAATTCTCTTTTAAAAAGTATGTTATAATCCATGCATGCATTAGAGACATTCTTTAAGATATAAGTAATAAAGATAAGTTAGAGATCCGGGTCATCTCTAATTCCCAATTGTTCCAATAATATGCATAAATCTGATCTTCTTCTGATCCATCTCAATCACAACCTGATAAAGATGAGGCCCAAAAGATGTGCTCCATGCTGGCTTTTACCTTTTGCAGGCAAGGTTTGTCTGATATTATAACTAGATGCTTCTTAAATAGAATAGAATAGGGTAATGGTGTCAGATCCATCTGCTTTTTCTTTCTCCACCATGAATTAATTTTACAACAGTCCAGCACCCATATGCTTAAAGTTTTCGAAGGATAAGAAATATTACTATGCTTTTCTATGGCAGATTCCCACAAGAACATGATGCATTAATTATAATAAGACGAATTTGTTCAGAGCATAGAATTCCATTCCAACATGAGCAGCAGCCACTCAAATATTGTGGTTGAAAAAGATGGTCAACAGTGTATTGTTTCTATAAATTCTCATTCTCTGAGATAAAAATTCATCCATTCTTAACACAAGTTTTGTCTGTGTTTTTGCCTGAGATACAAAAATCATCCATTCTTAACAGAAGATTTGTCTGCGTTTTTGTCTGAGATAATGGCAAAGAATTTGGTAGAGACTCTTCCCCTCAGATGATTAAAGTGGAGAAGCGCCCTTCTGATAAAAGGCTGGATACCATATTTGAGGACAGTGATCTTCTTGTTACAAAGGATATCAAGCAGATCTCTGCTGATCAGGAACAGAAGAATAAAGGTTCTGCCAAGAAGCATTCTCCAAAGAGAACAATTAAAGCTATGTAATTTGTTTGGTAGATTGCTCATTTTATGTAAATATAAATGTAGATTGCTCATTTTATGTAAATATAAATAAAGTAGCTAATCTGATTACATGTAATGTGTATGAACTCCCAACCCACTTTTGGAAAAAAAGAAAAAAGAAGAAGAGCTCATTGTCAGTGAGAATTTCAATGAAGGCCATGTAGAAGAAATTTTTATCAAACTTTGTTAATTTTACAAAGAAGAAATCAACATGTATCTTCACCAACAAAATAAAGGGATCAATGGGCAATAAAAGCTACACAAAATATATATATTTGACATGCATGGAAACAGTTTACGAAAGATGAGCTTCCTTTTTATCATTGATATCAATTGGGTTATGGAAATGACCTTTTTGGCTTTCAGAGTTGTGCGCAGGAAGCAATAAATATAAGAAATTAAAAATGGACTTTGAAAATGGAAACCATCTCATCTCAAATCTCAAGGAGGGAGTGGCAATTTTTATTTTTATTTTTATTTTTGGAAACTTTCAATATATTTATTTGAAAAACACTTATAGATATTAATCTTAAGGTTTTGTTCTGAATATTTTTTATTTTTTATTTTGTATATTTTATTGATTAACAATTCTATTATATTTTTGGAAATATTCTTATTTACTTTGGTAAAGATGACATGAATTGGTTACATAAATGTTTTCTATCGAAAACATTTTTCTTGGAAAAAAATGGGCTCTAAACTCTATTGTATGGTCATGATATTACCACTTATGATTAGTTTCTCGAAGTAAAAAGAAAAATCTTTAAAGCCAAGCTAAAATGGACATCAAATTTAAAATTGAAAGTACAATATGAATTTCAAATGGTTCCAAACTCCATTCTATGGCCATTACAATTTATGATTGGCTTCTCAAAACAAAAAGGATAAAAAATAAAGGTGAAATCATTAGTTGTTTATCTATGGACATTAGAACACCAACTACCACTCTGGCTTGCTATTATATGATGTCTATCAAGTATAATAAAATTAAAAATACTTATTTATTTATATTAGGCTTTTGTTTGCACATATTGCTTATGTTTGTTCAACTTTTGACATGTTCTATGTACTTTATTCAACTTTCAATGTTTTCAACTCCATTTCCCTCTCCTAGACCCTTTACTCTTTCTTGTTTGACCATGTCTACTTTAGACTTTTTCCTCATGTTTTATCTCCTCCCTTGTTTTCTCTCTTCCCCTGTTTATTTATCGTTATGGATTTCTTCTAAAATTACATCAATATGGTTTTGGTCATGCCACGACTATACCACTATGGTTCCAATAACTTTTTTGTGGGTCCTTTTGATCCACCAACTATCACTTTAGGTTGCTATTATAAGATGTCTATTAATATTATAAAATTATTTACTTTTAAACCTTCAAACTATTTATAAAGTTATGTCTATAAAAATATTGGCTTTCTAAATATAATTAATTGTTACTTCTAAATTAGAGATATAAGTGTAGACACCTAGTTTTTGTTTTGGATGAGTTAGTTTTTATGTTGAAATGAGTTTGTGTGTTAACTCAATCTTATTGGTCTATATTAGGCTTTTATTTGCACATATTCCTTATGTTTGTTCAACTTTTAATCTTTTCAACTCTATTTCCATCTCGTAGACCCTTTATTATTTATTTTTGACCATGTCTACTTCTCTTTCCTCATGTTTTGTCTCCTCCCTTGTTTTCTCTCTTCTGTTTGTTTATTTATTGTTTGGTTTTTATCCAAAACTACATCAATATGGTTATTATTCCTCCATACGCAATGTATCCAGAAATTCCATTCATTCTCGACTTGCGAAATGAATCTCAAATCTTTAAGATGGTTATGGTTTTGGTCTTACCACAACTATACCACTATGGTACCAATAACTTTTTTGGTGGGTCCTTTTGACCCATGTTTTGTGTCCCCTTGGGTTTCTTGTCATTCATTATCATCTTTTCCCACCCACTGTGTGTCAGACACACAATTAGGGTCCTAATTTGAATTCGAGAAGTCTATAAATACATTAGTATATTTAAGTCAAACACATGAATGATAACAAATTTATTTATTTTAACAACATTCCCATGCCAAAAGTATAACTCAATTATATAGAGAAGAGCATCTAGCATTATTTGTTGTAATGATTTGAGCATTGAAAAGATAAGGATGGGGCATCTTCATTACATTGGATTGTGTGTTGAATTGTATTACATATAGTGTGCCATTTTCCGAACTATTTGAAAATCTATGGCCCTAATAATAAGGTATGGACATCATATGCCCCCATTAACTCCCTTTTATTTTTACGATTTTGCGAGATGTTGCGGCTTGTTAGGATTCTACGAAAGGAGATTTGTTTCCAATTGACTCACATCGAATTCTAGAAAAGTAAGTAGGGTTTCCAAGCCCATGAGCAAATGAATAGGATCATTAAATCAATTTATGGAGTATGATAGTTACCATAACCGAACTGCTATGGATTTGGTTGTGCTCTAAAGGAGTGCTACAATTATAGTCAATATTCTCCATTTCACATGTTTTATCTTGCTTTGTTTCATCTCGTTTGTGCACATATTTTCCATCGTCTATATCTGGAATTGTGATCAAATTAATCACTCTAACACCCTAATTATCGTAATTTTAATTATTTTGATTTTCATACATTTTTAGAATATCAATTTATACAATTATGCATGATTGCTTGAGTTATATTCATTTATGCTTGATTACAATGTGTTGTAATTAGTTGTAGTGTATTATTAATGCAAAAAGCAATTTTGACATTTTGATAAACTTGCATTGGGTTGCATGATTTGTTTCCTTCTAAAATAATAGCTTTCTTTAATTGGCCATAAATGTGATAGTTGAAGGGGTTGTTTCCTTCTAGAATCATGGCTTTCTTTAATTGCCCATAAATTTAATGGTTGAAGGACTTGTTTTATTTTAGTTGTTCAACATTTATTAGCCCTAGTTAGTATGCTTATAATGGTTCTCCCTTTAGATATAATGATTGTCCACAATTATAATTTACTTTGTGTTATTCACTTTAACTATGAAAGACCTAAATTTGATGTGAAATAATCAATTAATAAGAAAAAAAAATTAGTACCACACCTTAAAAACTACATAAATATGGATTTGAATTGAATCTACACAGCAACATATTGATTCATTTGCTAAACGTAAGAAAATCCTAACACAAAGATTTAGACTTAGTGAAGGCGTGTTCCCAATCAGAATGTATATGGAGTGAACCCACCCGGCTTCGACATCACTCAGGAGATGAGCAGTATAAAACAAAAAGATGGTGCATGCGTTGAAGCACGGAGGAGATCTAACCGTTGATGTGAGGAGGTGGACGGTCAATGTCTGTCTCCTGCTACACTCTGTCTTCTGCCCATCCCATCCCATCCATCACTATTTTATTGCTGCAGCATGAGAGGATACCAGGACACTCTGTACGTGCATTTATTGTCCCTATTCTACAAAGAATGTGAAATCTACGGCATGAGATGAAGCTTGCAGAATCTGTCTTCGTTGGGTAACCAGTGGTGCCACTGCCACTGTCCTCTCGGACCACCAATCCATTCTTGACCTGGTCATTGGCACTGTAGTCGTACACCACAATTTCCAACTGCACTAACCTGGGATCCAAGCAACCTGTGAAGTATAATTTTTTGGTAAGTTTACTTGATGTCGTTGTATAAGAGACATGTAGAAGTGATATTTTGGTCGTGTCGTTGCTTTTGTCAAGAGAGGCATTGGTGTATGGTTGAGCGTGTCTGGAGCATGAAATGTCCTATCCATGATGGAGGTGCCGAATGATGTGGCCCCAAGCAAGCCTGGAAATTGAGAGGTTGTGGGCCATTTTTAATGATTTTACTTGTAAAAATTTGGTTGCATTAGTGAATGATAGGGGAGTTTTGTAGTTGTAGAATGATGTGGCCCCAAGCAAGCCTGGAAATTAAGAGGTTGTGGACCATTTTTAATGATTTTACTTGTAAAAATTTTGGTTGCATTAGTGAATGATAGGGGAGTTTTGTAGTTGTCGAATGATGTGACCCCAAGCAAGTCTGGAAATTGAGAGGTTGTGGGCCATTTTTAATGATTTTACTTGTAAACATTTTGGTTGCATTAGTGAATGATAGGTTGAAAATTTATAAAACCGTATAATTTTTTAAACCCTCATATGTAAATATATGAAAATATATAAATTCATAAGAATAAATCATTTTTTAAAAAGTATAAAGAAAAATTGGAATTTGAAGTCACTTGAAAGAGTTAGACTGTAAAAAAAAAAATGATTTACAAGGGAGAGATAATTTGATATTCTAGACCTAGCCCCAATTTCGGAGTCGAGCCATATATGCAAATGCATGCACCCAAGGCAATAATGTGGATGATTGAATGTTCGGTACGAGGTACTAGTTTTTCCTTAAGCTTAGGTTTTCTTTGTGTTTACAAGTTTTTGTTATATTAGTTTTATATTTATGTTATTTAAACATGCAATAGTGTAATTGCATAACTCCCCAAAATTTATAGTGTCATTCAAAACTAAAGTTTTTTAGGTTAGCGGGTATTAAGAAAGATTTAATGCTTAACAAACATTTCATTAAATATGTCAATTGATTGTATCAAGCATATACATATATATGTATATAAAACTTTTGAGCATTGGTTGTATGAGGGTTTAATGTCCCTATGTTCTACTGTATTTGATCTATTTTTAATCAATATTATTATTACTTATCAAATTTTCTACCATCCTTAGAAGTATATCATATTTTCCTATTTAGAAGTATTGTTTATTTTCATTATGTTTTAAGTTATTTTATTCTATAAGTTCTATGATTTGTTATTAAAAAACATAATAATATAATTTTGGTAACTATTAAGAAAGATTTAATACTCAACAAACATTACATTAAATAGGACAATAATTTGTATCACTTGTTAATATTTGAGTTTGTAACTACAAGGTTACAATTTAATTTTAGTCTAAGTGTTATTGTGCACATGAGGCCAAACGCGGCGATCTAAAATGGAAATGTTAGAAAGTGAAATAAATACATGAGGTTTTCACAGTCCATTATAGACTATCTAAAATGAATTTTTGGTTACTTTTTTAATATTTTTCCTATAATATTGGATCTCCCTTTCTCCTTTGAGAAAGAATAAGATTACTTGTGTTTCCTCAAATAGTCTCAACACTCCTAAACTTATCCTCTAATCTCCTTCTTCATCACCCATCTTCCTCATGCAATTTTTCACTTTGACTCCTTCAACTTTAACTTCTTCAATGCCTCAATATTAGTGTCTCCATTGCAACTCTCGAGTTCGAATAGTTTTGTGTACCATTGGGCTCCACCAACATAGTCAACATGTGGGTGATTATGTATGGCATGCAAATGTGTGAATTATTTGAGTAGAAAAGTCCTTATCCATTAATCAACATCAATGAGACAATAATGTATGGCGTGCAAATGTGTGAATTATTTGAGTAGAGAAGTCCTTATTTATTGATTAACATCAATGCGACAACATTGTAATGCACAAGGATAATGACATAGATGTATAGGAGGTATAAGAGATGTACAACAACTTGATGTTTTTACACCGTGATGTGCGAAGTGAGGATAATGTTAAGGTGGAAGTCGATTGGGCCATGCGGTAGAAGTATCCTACATGGTGAAGCCAACCAAGAGGAAAAAGGGCATCAACATGAGAGATTCAAATATCTATAAGCTTTTTACCAATAGGCAACACTAAAGAATCCTATCCATCTCTAAGTTTTGGGTGGGAAAATTGCTACCTCATTTCCTCTGACCTCCCCATCTGTAGTATCTTTATGATATATCTTAGGTCCTTGAGCTATCTTGTGAGATGGCATATATGGTTCATGTTGTTCCCCTTCATAAGGGTGCAACTCAAAAAACTTACTTCACACTATCCATTGTTTTGCATTTTTTTAGTGTTAGGGAAAAATGCATATGTATCTCTTTAATACTCGTCTATAAACAATATTTATGTTAGTTTTTAGGGTGGTGATTATGTGTATACATGGTTTTCCTTGTTGACCTTTGAGCAACATTAAACCTTAAAAATTTTAGAACACTTTCTCTTATACAACATTCATTTGTTTTGTCAAGAATTTGTCCCCTGCATTCCAATGTATTTGAGAAATTTCAATCATAGCAGTTCTCATCTACCAACCGGTGTTAGGGAGGCAATGGTGCACAACACAAGAGTGGTGGTGGAGATGGTGCATGAAGCGACATAAATGGGCAGCACCTCAATGTTTGTCCACTGCTTTGTGCATAGTGAGGATATTGTGAAGGCAGTAGTGGACCGCGCAATGGTTGGTTGTATCCTATCTTACGAAGATGGCCAAGGGTAACATTTTATATTTTGTGTCATTAAACATTTATCTTTTGCATCAACCTCTACTTTGTTGTTCTAAATAGCCTACACTCCTTCAACTTTAACTTTTTTTTGCCTCGCCTTCGGTGTCTCCATTACACCTCTTGGTGTGATTGCTAGTTTAGACTCAAGTATCATATAAAAGTTCTCTTCTTTTTAAGGTCCAAGTTTGTGAGATAAAAATACAATCATTCTTAGCAAAAGTTTTTCTCTCTTTTTTGTGTCATAGATAATGGAAAATAATATGGTAGAGACCCTTACGCCTCACATAATTAGAGTGGAGAGGTGTCGTTGTGATAAAAAGCTAGACACAATATTTGAGGACAATGATATTATTCTAAAGGATACTTAAAATTCATAAATTAAATAACTAATCAAATTTCACGTAATGTGTATGTATTTTCAACAAAAAGTAATAATAATAAATAAATATCAATACGAGAGAATTTTAATGAAAATGAGAGTTGTCGAGTTGAATAATTGCCATGTTGGGGACACGTGAAAGATTTTTTTATCAAACTAATTTAACTTGAAACATTCAATAAAATAATTTTCTTCGGGAAACCCTCCATATAAGAATCGAGCAAATATCTTAAATTCATATGAAAATATTCATAGATATTGATTTCAAAGGTTCTTATTTTGAATTTTTTACATTATATTGATTAATAATTCTATTATTTTCTCTCGAGGTTGTGCCATAATGGTAAGTTGTTGCATTGGTGATTCTTAGGTTATGGATTTGATTTTTAATTTATTTGTGGAGTGTGGAGTGGGGAATTTGTACATCATATAGTAGTTATTGTTGTCATGGAGATACCTTGAGGTAGATTCATATTTTTCCATGTAGACTAAGCATAACACAACAAAGCACTCCGAATATGGGTAACTCGTTGGACATTAAGGACCCAATCCCATCCCCATGTTCCACTATCACCATCATTTTACTTACTGATAGTGAATTGTAACATATACGTAAATTTTTATTCATCTCTAAATTATAAGAGATGACTTCTTTCATCGATGGTGATAGGGTTTCTACAAGCTAGATATGATGTTATGGTTTGAGTAGGTGAAGTTTTATGGATGACCTTCATGAACTTCATCGAATCTTATTTTCTTTCTTCCTCTCTCGGTCTTATTGGCTTCTTTCGCAAAGGTATCCAATTCTCACAATAGGCCCAAGCCTCTATGAGGATGATATGTGTTTGGGCTATGACAACTTATCTTTCGGCCTAAGTTGAGATAATCCCTCTTCCATCTTTTTATAACTATCGTTGGTGATTCCTTCATCTTCCATTCCATATTTATGAACTTATCTCCCAAACTCTAAGGTTTGATATCAAGCCTCGTAGGGTTTTATATAACATGAGAAGGTTTTTAGGTGGATAAATAATTTTTGGAAATGGTGAAGGGCACGATGTTTGAAGACAAGACAACCTCTTTGAATTCTACTCTAACCTAATGGCTACTGATAATGACCATATCATACCCTGAAGGGGGAAACCATGGGGACTATGTTTCTATGCTCCATGGCCTCTCTTTTAGGGCCTTTTTTATTTCCTCCCTTAGTCGTTGGATTTGCCAAAATTATTGTAAAATGACAATGGCTTGAGTTTCATTTTAATGGTAGAGATCATGTACCAGTATCTTTTTCTCCTCTATATAGGGTGGTAACAAGGCCAACAATTGAGGCTCCTTTTCTCCCTTCATCCATCATAGGATTTCAACAATGTTAGATTGGTGGTCTATGGTGTTGGTGTTTCCATGCCTTATCTTTAACTTAGGATCCTTTCTTCTTCTATGAAACTCTTATCACTAGTTAGACTAGTACTTAGAGAAAATGAAGGGTATTGATCTATGAGAATATATTTGGAAGGTATTTGGGAATTCGGACATGTAGTTTGGCCCTAGTTTACAGCCCCTAATCTTCTAGGGTAAAGTAACAACAAGGATAATTTCCTTGTATTATTTTCTCTATTGTTGGCATTTTCTTCTTTTAATTTTTGGGGAAATGAGTGGGGTGGTATGCTATGTGAAATATTTTTTATTTGGTGGTAGGTTTCTTAATTAGTTTTGATCTCCTATTTAGATATTCATGTGGTGGAAAAAACAAATGAAAGACTTTCTCTTTCTTCTCATTTACCTTTATTGGATTTTAGCTCTTAGGTTTCTTGTTTGTAATCGGGGAAAATTTTAGTGGCAAATTTTTGCAAATTCACGAATATTTAGATTTTGAAATTTTCTTTCGTGATTTAGAGGAGTTGTATGAAGCACAATTTCGCCTAAAAATTCGGGATGCAATTTGCTTTTACCAATCGACTCACCAAGAGTTTAAAATAAACTTCATACTTATACATGTATATCATTGCTTCCTCAAAACACAAATTGAGTAAATTCTCCAATATATACTAATAAAAATTTGAGTTACAAGCATATGTCATAAGTCACTTGCATAAAATATGCCCGACGGTCGACCACATAGTCCAGACGCATGACTACATAGTCCAAACACTTGATTGCATATCCTGACACCCCCACATAGTCTAAATGCCCAACAACATACTTCAAACGTGTGGTAACAATGTCTAGATTCCTGAAAACATACTTCAAATTCATGTCAATAGTGTCTAGAAGCCTAACCATATAGCTCAAACGCCTTCCTATATGGTCCATACACCTAACTACATAGTCCGGGTGCCTTCCTAAACAATGTAGATGCCTTACCAAAATCCCAGATGACAGTCATTAGCACCTCACTCAAGTTTGGTTCCAAAATCAGATAAATATTTAATGCCCTTGTTTGATATTCGAAAGGTGATGGGCCGATCATAAAAAAAAAAGTGAATCTTTTATCTTATTTTATCCATCCACAAAAATGGGTCATGCAGATGCAACCGACATCCACACCAAATATAGGTACTATGTATTAACTAAATAATTAATCCTTCTTATTTATTTTCAAATTACAAATTGCAATAATATACTTAATAATAAAAATTTTAAGAACCCTTTTTATGCATAATCTATTGATAGTGTGATTCCACATGAAATAATTAATCACAATAACCTATCACCACCTCATAATATTATTTATGATGACATGCATCCACTTGAGGAAAATCGTTATTATGTGCCTACATTTGATGAAATTCATGATTACGATATGAAATAAGCAGAAGACATTTCATGTCATCAAATGTAAACTTCATCTAGAAAATCTACTGAATAATTTTGTGAAAAGGAAGACAATAGATGACATTCTCGGTGATGAGATCCCCCAAACGAGAAGATATTTCTAAAGTGTGATCAAACACCTATTTTAGTTAATAATACAACAAAAAAATATGTGTGAAGAAATAGAAGTAGATGAACTATTGGAATGTCTTTTAAGTTTGATTGGGTAGCTAACTATCCATTCATTGAACTAGTAGAACCAGAAAAAGGTAATGATCTCCAACATAATGTAAATGTACAATTTATAGATGAAATTTGGAAAGGAATGTTGGAATCACAATGGACTAAGGGGGTTAAATCAGTCCTAAAAACTTAAACTTTTACAATGTCAATATTTACACATTCAATTAACCATTCATCATTCATAACCACATGTGAGCTTATTAGATGTGCATTAACCATTCACAAGATCTTGAGACAAGAGAGAGAACATAAGACACCAAATAATGCTGGAAACACTCAAGGGAAGAAACCCACTGAAACCATTTCTTATATTACACAAAGCAAGGACTTACAAGAATATTACACATCCTGCAAGATTTATTTAGTGAGGCACCAATCTCACAAGGAGCACCAACCCCTAAACCTTTGTGTTGATGTTATTCACAACAAAGGACTCCTATGAATATTACTCATCATAAGGTATTTTTTTAAAAGAGTGATCACATATGATATTCTTCCCACACAACGGATTGTGATCCAAATTCATCTCACAAACACATCAAACCCTCATTATCTCTGCTCTCTCCTTCAACTCACTCAAATTTGTCCTCTCATGGGTTGAATGTATCAATTTACCTTACAAATATGATCTTAAAAATTATTCAGTTATTTATATGTATTCTAGGATCTATCCATAACCCCTTAACAATCTTGTTCAATCCTATTTTGGTTTCTCATATCCCCATCATACACAACTATTCTCAAATGACTCATTACATTAGCTTTTATACACACCACTTGATCAAATCACCCCTAGGTCAAGCATTACCAATTATGTTGGTCATCCTAACTCAAAAACATAATTATAACATCATATAAAACAACTCAAATGACCCAATTAGGTTAGAAGGAATCAAGACAACACCAATAAGCCTTAAGACGCATAAACATGCTCAAAACAAGCTTCTCAAGCATCAACGAATGCTCTAACAACTTCAAAGTATTCAAAAATAATAATGGATTCATAATAATTATGAAAAATGATAAAAACATCCAATCATCACTGACATGCTTAGTAACAATTTCATCAACTTTAAACATCATCAAGTATGCAGAGAAGCAAGAAAACCCCATTAGGACTTCAATGCCCGAAGTTTAGTCCTAAAGAACCACTAACTTGACATAGTAAATCTCATCATCATGACTCAAGTCATATATATACCATAGGAAAGGTTTCTGAGTATAATTTCCATAAAAACTCACATTTTCCTCTAACTCGTAGTGAAATACCTTCAAACAACTTAAACTCTACAACTGCTCCAAACTGGGTTTAAGACCCCAAAACTAGGTCTTCAAACTGAGTTGTTTCACCTATCAAAACACCTCATCAAGACACAAAACACACATCAATGAAAATTTCTCTAATTATAATTTATAGAATAACTCACTTAATCTTCCAACTCACATTGGAAGGCCTTCAACCAATCCAATATCTGAAACAACTCATTCAAGCTTCTAGGACTCAAGAACCAGTCTTGAGAGAAACTTGCTCCATCACCTCCAAAGTCACTTCAAATCTCAAAAATCACCTAGAACATATCGAGGAAACTTTTTCAAACATGTACAATCACTAAGAACCATATTTCATGTGGATAAATCTAACCCAACACACATGTTTCAGTCACCTTCTTGAGCAAGCTAACTAGGGATTTCCAGGCTAATATGTATTCAATCTGAAAACCACTTCACCATATCAAAGCAAGAACTTGAGAATATCATATCAGGTTTCAATCAACTATCCATGACCATCAGATGCATCAACAACAAGCAAAATGACCAAACTCACTTCAAACCAAAAGACTAGCATTTTAGCCCTTTAGGCCAAAATCGGTAGGGTCACTTTGAGGACTTGTATCTTCAATTTTCTCCACTAAATCAACCTGAAAATTTTCATGGATGTATATCATTTTTGAGGATTATATAATAATATATTTTTTCATTTTGGAACCTCCATCTCAATCATGAAACCGTAAAAAATACAAAAATATGGTTTTCTCTCTCTTCCCAAAACAAGTGGAGTACCAAACCACCACAAAAATGATCATGAATACATCCTCTACAATCTCAAATCATCAAGTTTTCTTTCCAAGACATTCTAGGAGACCATACACTTCACTTCTTCCAAGTCACTCTAGAAGGAGGGTTTTGCTAGGGTTTTAAACCAACTTAACTCCTTAACAGTTGCTCATAAAATCCCGACGATAAAACAACCTCATTCCTTTTCCAAAAAAATATTATCTCAATAGAAAAATATCCCCTAAAACATAAAGGTCTCATACAGATTGTGTGAGATCATGTGAGCATTTGAAGTTGCCAATTTGAGCTAGATTTTACTTCTACAAAGACCAATTTTACCAAAGACAACATAACTAGTGATTTCTTCTTCACTTTGACCTAAAAATTTTCATGAAGCATCATGAAAACATAATCTAACTATACCAAATCAATAAATTTCTCAAATATGCCTTAAAATTTCCATCCACAACGACTTACCTATCTTGTTTAGCTTATCTTCACCTTCTTGCTTCCCAAGGACCATGAATTATTATCATACTTTTGAAAACTAACCTAAAAATCATCATACATCTTATATACAACATACTCATTTTGTGACCATACTTCAACAAGACTTATATGCTCTAAAATTCATACCTCCAATTCATTTTTCTTGTGTTAGAACTAGGACTAGGCCTAGAATGACCCAACTAAACCATGTCAACCCATGAACTGACCATGATGACATCATACATACACTTGGACACTCTTAAAACATCATAACAACCATGATAGACCTTACACCAACCTTTAGATCTCATCTCATGACCATCCATGCTTGCACCATGCCTGAAACCATGCTTAGACACCATAATAACTTGACCAAATCTTAACACTACCAATCAACCTTCATGTTTGACATTGAATGACACCTCATGGAGACTTAAAAACTCTTCTCTAACTTCCTATACATCTTGACCTATTGGAATCATCTTCTAAATCAGATTCCAAAGATTTCAACTTATCTTTATACTTGAGACAAGCATCTTCTTTGTCCTTTAGTGCTTTAGAAATACTTTTAACTTGACATTATAGCTTTTTATGGATTTTCCATGTTCATCCTCCATGTAATTGATATAAGATTGGAATTTATGAATAATAGACTCATCTATCTCATACTTCTTCCTTAAAGAGACATCAACATCATATGATTTTCCCATTGCTTGTGCCTCGAGGATCTCCTTCAAGTGATTAAACTTACTTCTCAAGGACCATATCTGATAAAAATTGTTGGAAGCACAATGAACTGATGGGGGTGAATCACTCCTACAAAAAATTATCTTCTTTTACCATGTCAAGCATTCAAAATTCAATTAACCATTTATCATTCATAACCATGTGTGAGCTTATTATATGTGCATTAACCATTCACAAGATCATGAGACAAGAGAGAGAACAAAAGACACCAAATATAAGTGGGAAACCCTCAAGGGTAAGAAAAATAAATTCAACCATTTCTTATATTACAAAAGGCAATGACTTGCAAGAATATTACACATCCTGTAATATTTGTTTAGTGAGGCACCAACCCCACAAGGAGCACCAACCCGTAAACCTTTGTTGATATTACTAAAAAAAAAGGAATCCTATGAATATTATTAATAATAAGGTATTTTTAAAAGAGTTATCACATATGATTGGCTGCTCACACAATTAATTGTGATCTAAATTCATCTCACAAACACATCAATCCCTCATCAAACGTCTCTCTCCTTGACTCGCTCAAATTTGTCCACTCGTGGGTTAAATGTATCAATTTGAATTATACATCTAATCTTAAAAATTCTTTAGGTGTTCATATATATTATAGGCTTTGTACATAACCCCTTGACATTATCCTTCAATCCTCTCTTGGTCCCTCATATCCCCATTATACACAACTAGTCACAAATGACTCATTACATTAACTTTCATATAGAACACTTGATCAAATCACCCCTAAGTCAGACATGACCAAGTAGGTCATTCATCCCCATACAAAAATATAATTATAATAACATAATAAAAAAACTCAAATGACCCAAGTAAGTCAGAAGGGGTCAAAACAACACCAATAAGCCTCAAGATGCGCAAACAAGCTTCTCAAGCACCAATGAATTATCCAATGGCTTCAAGGTATTAAAAAAAAAAATCATGGCTCTATAATCATCATGAATCATGAAAAAAACCTCCAAGCATCACCAACATGATCATGAACAACTGCATTTTCTCTAAACATCATGAAGTATACTAAGAAGCAAACAAACCCCATTAGGTCTTGATATGGATAAATTAAATCGAATAACGACCAACTTGACATAGTAAATCTCATCATCATGACTCAAGTAGTATACTATTTGAATGATATTTGAGTCTAGTTTCCATAGGAACTCACATTTTACTCCAACTCATAGTGGAAGACCTCCAAATAACTCAAACTATGCAACTACTCCAAACTTGCTTTAAGACCCCAAAACTAGGTCTTCAAACTGAGCCGGTTCACATATCAAAACACCTCGGTAAGACACAAAAAAAAATATCAATATAATTTTTTTCTAAAAATACTTTCGAAAAAAACTCACTTAATATTCCAACTCATAGTGTAAGGCCTTTAACCAATTCAATATCTAAAATAACTCATTCGAAGCTTCTACGAGTCAAAAACCAATCTTGAGAGAAACTTACTCCATCACCTCCAAATTCACTTCAAAGC
Source organism: Taxus wallichiana var. yunnanensis (assembly GCA_018340775.1). Classification (NCBI taxonomy): domain Eukaryota; kingdom Viridiplantae; phylum Streptophyta; class Pinopsida; order Cupressales; family Taxaceae; genus Taxus; species Taxus wallichiana. Next base: position 393,058,417 of record CM031243.1, read on the forward strand.
TCAAGTATCACCTGGAACATATCAAGGAAACTTGTACCAACATGTACAAGCACTAAGAATCATATGTCATGTGGAGGAACTTAACCCAACACACTTGTTTTAGCCACCTTCTTGAGAAGGCCAACTAGGGATTTCCAGGCCAATAGGTATTCAACTAAAAACCACTTCACCATATCAAACCAATCACTTAAACACATCATATCAGGTGTCAATCAAATATACATTACCATTAGACGCATCAACAATAAACAAAATGACCAAACTCACTTCAAACCACAAGACTAGTGTTTTAGCCCTTTAGGTCCAAATCAATAGGGTCACTTTGAACACATGTATATTCAATTTTATCCACTAAATTAACCTAAAAATTTCATGGTTTTGTATCAAATCTCTCAAGGATTTTGGAAAATTTTGGTTTTCATCTTGGAACCTACATCTCGGTTGTGAAATTGTAAAAACACATAAAAATAGTGTTTTATCTCTCTTTCCAAAACAAATATAACACCAAACCACCACTAAAATGAGCCTAAAGGATTCCTATAAAATCCCAAATCATCAAATTTTATTTCCAAGAAATTATGGAGACCATACACTTCACTTCTTCCAAGTTGCTCTACAAGGAGGTTTTCAAACTAACTTAACTTCTTAACGATTGTTCATAAAAATATGATGATCAAACAACCTCATTATTTCTTCAAAACACTCTTATCTCAATTGAAAAAAATCTCCCAAAACCTTAGCGTCCTATGCCAAAGTGTGTGAGAGTAGGCGAGCATTTGAAGTTGCGATTTGAATTTGGATTTTGCTTCTATAAAGACTAGTTTTACCAAAAACAACATAACTTGAAATTTATTCTTCACTTTGACTTCAAACTTGTCATGAAGCATCATGAAAACACACTTGAATTATCCCAACTCATGTGAGCATTTGAAGTTGTCAATTTGATCTAGATTTTACTTCTAAAAAGACCAATTTTATCAAAGACAACATAATCGGTGATTTCTTCTTCACTTTGACCTAATTTTTTCATGAAGCATCATGATAACATACTCTAACTATACCAAATCACTAACTTTCTCAAATATTCCTAAAATTTCCGTCCACACAGTGACTAAACTGTGCTTGTTTAATTTGTCTTCGCCTTATTTTTTCCCAAGGACCATGAAACATCATGAATACCTCTTAGAACTTACTTGAAACTCATCATAAACATCATATACAACATCATCATGTTGTTATCATGATTTAATAAGATTTATTTGATTCAAAACTTATACCTCCAACTTCTTATGCTTGTGTTAGAACTAGTATAACCCTATAATTACATGACTCAACCATGTCAACCCATGAACTCGATCATGATAACCTCATTCAAACACTTGGACACTCTCGACACATCATACCAACCATGATAGATATCATACCAACCTTTGGAACTCATATCATGACCATCCATGCTTGCAACATGCTTGAAACCATTCCTAGACACCATAGTAACTTGACCAAATCTTGACACTACCAATCAACCTTCGTATTTGAAATTGAATAACACCTCTTGGATATTTATATGACACCACAATATCCTTTTCTATCAATTTATTTAACATCAATGACAACACCTAGACATAATGGTCAACAAGAAATACAATATGCAACTCAAGTTGGACACCTGATTGAGAAACATTGTGGTAAAATATATGCATTAGTTAAGAAAAATATGCTCAAATAAAACAAACACGAGATGGAAAAATGTAAAAGAATCCATGCATTTAAGATATGCATCAAAGTATGAAAATGAAAAGATTCAACTAAAAATCTTGTTGAGAAAGGAGGAACAATTACATCTCAATTAGGAAAAGTTATTTAGTCTAATCTACGTGCCAAAAATATACATTTCTCAAATATTTACTAAATTCTAAAAATTATATAGTTTCAAATTTTCATATTTTGATTGCATTTAAACAAAGAAATATTATTACTTGAAAATAGAAAATATGTAAAATTGAATTGCAAAGAAAGAGTTACACTTATAACAACTTTACCCTTTTCAGCATTTGTAATGAAAACAAGTTCTTTTCTCTAGCCCATTTGAAGTAGTAAGCTTGGGCTTCACCATTTAAATTTTCCAACATGTTTAACATGACATCCAGAACATTATCATTATAGTCACTAGTTATAGTACTAACACCTAGGAGAGCTTGATTTAATAATACATCTATCTTTGTTGGCTCAATTTAAACTAAAGTAAATAAGCAATTTCTTTGAGAATGGTTGTGAAAATGATAATTTATTTCCTTCACCAAATCTTTGGCCTAAAATTATCATGTTTTAAAAGTATCTACATCTTGCATATTAATATCATTAATAGTTACATAACATCTCTCTGACAACAAATCATGCAATGCAAAAATTTTAATTGTATATATGTTAGAGAGGGTGTGTTGTATAGCAAATTAGGTGTTGGTTTTGTAAAACATTACCTATCCGGGGTACTTGTGAGCCCTGAATCATATCATGTGGATTAAAAGTAGTTCGAGTACCACTCTTGATAGAAAAAAATCATCATCAAGATTAATTTGATATAAAATGGTGGTGCCCATTGCACTAGGGAGACCACCAAAAGATAAATTTAGAAAATTTGTTTTTGTCAAATGAAGCATGTCACCACTTTCGGATAGAAAAGATATTCATTTCCCCCTTGTTTTAAATTTTCTAGGAAGTGGTGGTGGTGGCATCATTTTCTTTTTTGAGGGGGAAGTGGAGGGAAGTAGAACTCCAAAATAAATTGTGAACAACAAAATACATAGAAATTAGAATTCAATGTTTAGTAAATATAACGTAAAATTTGAAGTGATACTAAGAATGTACATTTCAAATTCTTTCTAAGAGGAGTATGTTCTTCCTGCTCGTTGGTTGAATTCTTGCTATTTTCGTTTGTTGATGTGGGGAATTTTGATAAAAAACTATCAAAGGAATCAGTAAATGTTCAAGTAATGATTAAAACAAATATAGTGTGATTAATTAAAAAAATGTTAAAATAATGTATGTATTCATAGCTTGAAATACTACCATTAGTAATACTTGAAACAATTAATGAATTTATGTGTTACACTTGCAGAATGGAGGGGGTAATAAAACTCCTTATGAATTTTTGTCTTAGAACTATAATAGAAGATGATTGTATATACATGTCGAATTTACGAATCCTCAGGAGCTTGATGACCTCTAACTTCATCTCGTCTTCTTGCATGTGATACAATCTCTCTCTCTCTAAAAGACATGAATAGAAATTTAGTTTTCTTTGTCAAATAAATACATCAATTTAGTTTGCGATAATTTAAAGTTATCTCTTTATCCCCATTTGAAAGCAGATTACTTTAATTTATTCATCAAGTGTAGATGGAATATTAGTATGTGATGCAACTCATAAAAGGATTCATAATATAATGCAATTATATAATTGTAAGATGAAGATGTTGTAGTCATCATTGCAAATAGCATATGAAAATTCATTACTTATCCTATTGGATATATATGTACACCATTCAAATTATTGACAACTTAGAGAATGAACGATGTAGACAACATCCCAAAACAGAATGACATATTGTCTTCCCTGCAAGACTATCCTATCCTGAAATAATTCAATCATGGCCTACAAAAATGTATTTACAATTTGGATGTGTGCATTAGAATAGAGGAATAGGATCCAGCCTTCATCCAGAGGGTTATCTTGATTGCAAAGTCCCACACTTTGGGATAACTCTATGTTTGACAAATCACACTGATTGCCTCAACAATCCACTTGCAAGCAAACTGTGGGTGTTGTGATTTGTCCATAACAATAGGTTTGCACGTGGGAGTAGAAAATGGTTTAAGGGTTTAAGGACTTAGCTGCATTTTGGTTAAAGAATGCTATCACATGAAAAAAATGTGAAGCTACGGATAAGCGTAATGATGACAAGGTTGTTACATGGAGACTTAAAGCTCAAGAAAGGAATATTCCAAGGAATCATTATGGTTACAGGCTGTAAAATGGAGGTTGTTATGGCTAGTTGGCACCTATATGGCTTAGAAACTCGAGTATAACAGAATATGATGACATTTGGCATGCGAGCTTACTTCTGGAATGATGATTAGGTGAGCTCCTATCCTATTTAAGGAGGAATTTTTGGATCTAGGAAAGAGGAGTGCGAGAGATTTGAAGGTGAAGGTTGAGTGTGAGTGCATATGTAATGGTGTATGCGTGGTGAAGAATATGTAATGGTTCTAAGGGGGTAATATAGGGTTTTGGATTAGATCCATGGGAAGGGTAGGATGATAATGGTAGAATGATGTAACTAATCTATTGTTGAACCTTTTTGATGTAATATGGCTACTGTAAACATTTTTCAATCAATATATAAAGGGTTGTTTTAAATATGTGTTTATGGGTTCAAACCCTAGTGCTCATTTTTCTTATGGTTTAGATATGATTCCTTCATATTGTCAATAATGCTTATGTTCTTTTCATGGTACATCTAGTGTTTTTACTTTTATGCTAGAATGAGTGTATGTATTATTGTTTCTGAAAACATTCCTCCATTAATAGCGAACATTCTTACAAGGCTCACATAAAGGAGGGGCACAGTGCTCACGCACGCCTTGGGTGAGCGCCACCTAATGTTGGGTAATAGCCAATGCGCTTAGGGTTTAAAAGGAGTAGGGAAGAGTGACTATAGATTCCATGCGGGAATAGTCTTTTTGGAACAAGGAACTATCAAGTCAAACTGAAACATGAAGAATTGGAGGCTATCAAGGTTGTTTTGGGACAAGTGGAAGGATGAGTGACATACGGTGTTTTGAACTAATAATAGGATATGAACTAAGAGTTATCTATACGAGATGTATTGTAAGAATATTTTCATGTTGTTTTTCTATCTTTGTAAGTGGAACATGGCTATTCTTAATATGTAGCCGATTTTGGGGATGCATTAGGTAGTGAAGGGAAATCCCCACCCCTATATATATGTGTTGATTTACATAGGTTTAGTATCTTTGTGAATCATTGTAAGGTTATGTTGGTAGTTTTGGGCACACATGACCTATGATGATACCTTTATGTATGTATTTAGATTTTGTGTTTTATAGTGATTAATATAATGGATCTTTGTGGATGGATTCGGTTATTGACATATTTGTTTAAGGATCTTGTATGGAAGATCCGATCTTCATTTTTGTTTATTTCATTCTTGCACATGGTTATGATATAGATTTTTTGTGGTTTATCCTTGCATGTTTGTTATGGATATGGATTATATGTCTTTTCATGCTAAATCCTTGACAAAGCTTCCATAAAAGAGGGACCTAGTACCCTTGTGCATTTCAGTGAGCGCTCGAGTCTTCCCGAGCGATGTGCCCGCATGGCTTAGGTTGTTTGGTAAAATAAAAACTACATTTTGATTTTGTTTCTGGGACCTATTTTCAAGTTGTTTTCAAGGATGTTGCATAAAGAAGATGTATTGGTTGACTTTGGCCAATATTGAGGATTGGGTAGAGAATTTAGAGGAAGAGTTTTCTCACATATTTAACATTGGACCTAAATTTGATGCACGTGCGTGGGTTGAATAGAATATGTATCATGAGCTCTATAAGACATTCTTTTCCTATTTCCCTATAGAGCTATATGAGTGGTTGGTAGCATACACATCAAAGAGAAATTGGAGGTATATAGCACTTGTTTAGACACATAAAGATTACTAGAATTTGCATGATGTTGATCTGACTTGGACATACGTTGTAGATCATTGGTGGAGTGGTGTTTTATAGAGTTACACCTTAGAGTACGTTGTTTCTATTATTCTTGTCCAGAGGTTACTGAGTTTCTAGTTCTTGCGTGAACCTAGAGGATATTATTTACACGTAATCCCTTTAGTGATTAAGATCTTGATTATGACTCTAGATCTTGAAAAACATCATATGGCTAGCTAAACCCCACCACGCATGGGGGTAGGAGTAATTATGGTGAAAGATGGTAGACATGGAAACAAAGAGATAGAGAGAAGAGAGTCATGTTAAGTTTAATGAGGAGCGAGAGGGACTTGGTGAAGTAGCATGATTTTGCGGGAATGAATGGTGTTACGAAGAGAGATGACTCGTGTAGGATTTGGATCTCACGTGGAAGATGTGGAGTTGGAGCATCTAGTACTCCCCATTTAGGAAAGCATGGAAGAGAACCCTCTTAAAATTCAGATGAGAGCACATTGGATGGAAGTGAAAGGACCACAAACACGCATATGATCCCATGTAACGACCTAGCCCTTGTGTTTGGTTTTCTAGTTTATGAAATAGTCATTGATACGTAAGCTAGTATTTGGGGTAGAGTAGCGAAATGTAGATTTAATTTTCCATTAAAATCAGGAGTTAATCAGATAGTATATTCATTTATGGTGGAGCAGATGTCGTCTATGTTATTTGGGGGTCAAGTTGGAGGTATATTTTCATGTGTGTTATTTAGACAGAGTTTGGGCACGCAAAACGCGTTGGTAACACATCTGGGAGTAGCATAACTTCAAAGACCATGGGAGTTCAATTTAGTAAAACTATTAGGACACAAGGTAGCACATCCTATGGTCCGGTTCCCGCCACAAGAGGATCAGGTGGTTTGGGATCTAATGGATCTAGTGGTTCTGGATGTGGAGGGAATATGAGAGGTAATACAAGTTCAAGATTGGGTGGGAATTTTCCACACCAACCTCATCAAGTGTATTATGAGATATCTCTTCACCTAGAAAAATACAGAGGAATTGAAGATATAGTTGAGCATGTACACATGTGTGAAATTCTATGGTGCGCAAAAGGGTTCACATCTCTTGAGTGTAAGGCGAGTTAGTTTGTTAGTACTTTGCAAGGGTGCGTGTATAGTTGGTACAAAAAGTATGATCCAAACCAGACTTGTGTAGACTACACTGCATTGCATGATGTTTTCTTAGCGAGTTTCATACACCCGATTTTGAACAGAAAAGCATCAACGTATTGAAGTACATTAAGTAGGGAATGACTGAGAGTGTAAGGGAGTATGATGCCCATTTTAAAACTTTGTTATCAAATTTTTCTTATGACATTCACCCTAATCAACATGCTCAATGGTTTTTGTAGGTTTAATCACACTTTTTAGGAGGGTGCTCTCACACAAGACATTTACATATCCCTACGAGGCATTGGAGGTAGCTCTGTGCGCCGAGATAGTTAGAAGCATAGACATTGGAGTGAGCCCATTTTTGGAAGTTCAAATTGCATCTATGACAAAACAATTGGAAACATCGTTAGCAAATTCAGCCCATGAGGCGCAAGTGGAATTTGGTGGATGGATGGTGAGATAGAAGAACATACTAAGGAAAATTACCTTCATAAATCGGTGCACGCCATGTTGCTGGATTGTGATATCTGTCATTTGGATCATGATTCAAGTAGGTGCCCCTATTTTAGCATGCGATAAGGAAGAACATGTCTTGTTATTGTAATATTTGTAAGTCTACCACTCATGATACAAAGAATTGCAGATTGATTGATCATATTCATGATGTCATTGAAACTAGTGTATGTTAGACCAAAGTGTTACAAATAATTCTAAGGAACAAGGTGAGCATCATAATCATAATCACAATGAAGGGCGCTCTGATGGAGGTGGTAGAGGTAGAGGTTACCATGGAGGATTCAGAGTCCGAGGTCATGGTAGTGGAAGAGGTGAATTTCCATGTGGGACCTGTTTCACATGAGGATCCCCTTATCATTATAAGCATGAATGCCCTTAGAACATTATTTTCTCTTGGTGTGGAAAGAATCACAATTATGAAGAATGTACATATTTGTATGAACACATGAGAAAGAACACAAGTAGGTTAAGTGCGCAGGAATGGTTCGAGTATAGTACACTATGGAAGATCAGTGGATGCCGAAGTTATCCCGACCACGAGATAATCTCAGTATTGGTTGCTACACACACTAAACATGTACACGTGCATGAGGATATGAAGCAAAAACTTGTTATTAAAAATTAAGAGGTATTACATGCAAAGTATCCAAGTCCTTCCCATCAGAAATAAGTTTATTAGGAAACTATGGAGGTTATTAGGAACTTGTAGGGTGAAATACAATGCTTGAAGGAAAAATCACGAGAAGATGGAGCAGAAAAATCAGTTGAGATTCCTTTGAAATATGTTGATGACTAAAAAGAGGTTTGTAATATGTTGCGCCAAGAAAACATCATTCCTTTATTGGGAATGGTTAAGGGGAACATGCCACGTGTTGGAGTTGAGCACGAGAGACAAATTTTGCATGTGAACTTACCTCCTCAACCATTCCCAATAAAGGAATGATGTTGAGCGCAAGAGACAAATTTTACATGTGAACTTACCTCCTCACAATATTAATTATGACAAAGAGATCACTCTGAATGCAGTTGTTGATGGATGGATGTTGAGTAACATTTTGAATAATATAGATGCAAAAGTAAATGTACTTACTTTGGACATGTGGAATAAGATGGGGAGGCCACCATTACAACCGTCTTCAAATGTGTTGTATATGGCGAACATGAATAAAGCCACACTCATTGGAATCTTGAAGGATGCCAATATTACTATACAAGGGTCCAATTTTACATGGGACTTTTATGTCTTGGCACTTGACAAAGTAGGTAGTTTTCAGCGTTTCTTGGCGCCCTTGGTGTTACATGAATAATGTTGATCTGCACTTTAATAAAGGTTATATCAATTTTGAGAACAAAGAAGAGTGTGTGGTCATTCCTTTGATAGACAGAAAAGTTGCACCTTATGTAAAACCTTTGAGTAAAGAGGATTTGAAAATGATTTATGTGTGTACCATTAGAGATCCTGAAGTGCTTGAGCCATCAAAGGAGAGAGTTATTCAATGGGATGATGCACAATCTATGAGTGATACAACCAAAAATTCTTATGACAACTATGTGCATGGGACGTATGAAATTATTAAGCATGAGATGAAAAGGGAATTTAATCGTGTAGGTAGACCGCGATGTGTTATGCACTTAGGCGAAGCATGTGCCAAGGTATACTAGAGAAGGAAATCCCGATGCTTTTTGCGTCTTTATGGAAGCCTAGTGGGTAGATCAAGTAGAAAAATATAATATTCGATATATACCTTACGCGGGATATTAGCGCACTAGTGGAATGCACACGAGAGATAGTATTTTAGAGTGGCGAGAGGTGAGAATCTCCTTTTATACTAGATTTCTTTAGAGTGATGCACCTACCAAGACATGTGAATTTCATGGGAATCGTTATTCTTCACACCATGTTAAAAAGTGTGAGAGACTATGGACATAGGGGCAAGATGCCTTAACACCTTCACTGTGGGTGTATAAGTTTTGTTTCACTCTACGTGGTTCGCACATGCACATGGTATATTTATATGGATTTGAATAGAGAAACAGGGAACTGGAAAGAATTGAATGCAAATATGATTCAAACCTTTGACTATTTTTCTACTAAACCTCCATTGAATGAGGTCTTATAGATTATAAAGTTCTTGAAAATGGGAGATAGTGCAAAGGTGCAGAAATTATTCGGGAATTAGTAGGTGATTTAGATATGGAGGTGTGCTTTGAGGAAGAAGAGATAAATGAGGGACAACTTGGGTACACCTAGTTAGAAAAATAAAAAAGGTAAAATGGTTTACATAATTGATGATGAAGAAGTGGAGAATCTGGATGTTTACCATACTAAGGGTACACGCGAGGTCTTAGATAGTGCCAATGAGTAAGCACACACATGTCACGAGCCTATGAAAACAAATAAGGTCAACATTGGCACAGATGTTGAACCTAAAGAGGCCATCATTGGTGATTATTAGTCTGACTCAAAGGGTACAAAGATAATTGAGTTGTTGCGCAACTTCCAAGACTTATTACCTAGAGGTTATCATGAGTTAAAAGGGGTACATCACTCTTTGGGTGATATGAGGATCAAGTTGAAGGAAGGTGCATGCTCGATTAGGAAGAGGCCTTATAGGATGAATCCTACTATGCCCGTCAATGTATAGGAATAGATTGATAAGAAGTTGAAGTCCTGGAATCATTGAGCCCATTGAGGATTCAAAGTAGGTTAGCACTGCGATGATAAGCATAAAGAAAGATAGAAGGATAAGAATTTGTGTGGATTATAGGGATTTGAATGTTGTTTGTGTAATAGATCCCTTTCCCACACCTTTTATAGAGGAGATTTTAGAAGGCATTGTAGGGCACGAGATCTACTCCTTCACTGATGGATTTTCTAGATATCATTAGGTGTGGATTTCTAAAGAAGATCAGGAAAAGATAACTTTCACCACTGAGTGGGAAGTTTTACATACACAGATTATGCCTTTTGGATTGAAGAATGCACCTACAGTCTTTTCGTGCATTGTTGTGCAAGAATTCTAGGAATTCATTCACATTTTTGTAGGTTTACTTGGATGATTGGATAGTTTATGGGCTAGTAAAATATCATTGTGATAATTTAAGACTTATGTTTGAGAGGTTTCGGTAGTTGAGCATCTCCTTAAACATTAAGAAGTGTGTTTTTGCTACACCCTTTAGGAATCTGTTGGGACATATTATCTATAAAGAAGGCTTGTTGGTAGATCCTACTAAGGTTTTTGTTATTTTGGGCCTAGAGGAACCTACTAACTAGAGCGAGGTGCGCGGATTCTTGGGGCACACAAGTTATTATAGGAATTTTATCAAAGGTTATGCTAGGATTTTCGTGCCCTTAGAGGAATTATTGAAGAGTAAGGGAAATTTCCATTGGGGTGAAGTGAAACAACACACATTTGAGACATTGAAGGAAAGACTTACTTTTGTGCCTATCCTACACTTTTCTTCATGGACCAAAACATTCCATGTGCATGTGGATGCCTCTGGTATGGCCATTAGTGTAGTATTAGCCCAACCTATAGAATGTATTGTTAATCATCCTATTTTCTTTGTAAGCAAGAAATTTACCCTGGTGAAGGCCAATTATACAACTACAGAGCACAAAGCATTACACATGATTTACACACTGCATAAGTTTTGACAATACTTACTAGAAACTCCTTTTATTTTCTATATAATTCACATGGCACTTAAGTACTTGGTGAACAAGCCCGCATGATTTACGCACCTTTGCATAAGTTTTGACAATACTTGCTGGAAACTCCTTTTATTTTCTATATAGATCACATGACACTTAAGTACTTGGTGAGCAAGCACTGTTTTGCAGGGCGTATATGTTAATGGATTCTATTGTTTCAATAATTTGACTTTATAATTGTGGTGAAGCTTGGGGAAAATTAATTCAAGACACGATCATTTAGCAAGGATCAACACAAGCGAGGATTTCGGATCCATATTTATTCAGATTAAACTACACACCCTCTGACTTAGAGGATATTGATGTATTCTTGTGAACAAGTGTGGTGCCTGAAGGGATGAAAGCTTTGGAAAAGAAACACCTTTCTATATGCATCGCGCCTTACATGTTGATAGGTGGAGATATATATAACTTAGGTCCTGGATGAGGCTTTGTATCAGTGTGTACTTGAGCATGAGTGTACTTCGATTATAGAGGAAACTCATGGTGGAATTACAGGTGGACATTATGTAGGAAATGCTACCATGCACACTATTTTATTGGAAAGACCTTTTTGAGAAACGGTTTACAAGGATTGTATAGAATATTGTAAGGCATGTGACCATTATCAAAGCCTTAGAAATCCTGGGAATAGAGATGAAATGCCTTTAAGACCTATTGCTAGACAAAAAGCTTTTAAACAGTGGGTAATTGACTTTGTGGGTCCTATTTCACCACCCGTGCGTAGGACTGGATTGTGCTACATAATAACTTGTATAAATTATATTACAAGGTGGGAAGAAGTGGTGCCTACAAAGGATTGCATGACAGTAAGGTTTCTATGGGAAAACATAATCAGCATGTATGGATGTCTGTTGAGTTTTACAAGTGATAGGGGCACTCATTTTCTTAATGATACCATCAGGATACTATTGGCAGAATTTATGGTGGCACACCATAAAACAACACCTTATCACCCACAGGCCAATGGAACTGTTGAGGCTTTCAACAAGATATTGGGACATACATTGACAAATATTTCGATGTTGGAAGGAAGGACTAGGATGATAAATTCTATGTCGTACTTTGGGCATACATGACAACCTACAAGAGGTTGAATAAGGCCATGCCATTTTAGTTGGTGTTTAGCAAAGAGGCTTTTCTACCCATGGAATTCATGTTACCTTCCCTGGGTATTACATGCGCATGTGGATTAGATGATGAGAAAGCACTTAAAGAGTGCATTGATAATCTGATGCAATTGGATGAAAGGAATTTTATTGCTAGGTGGAGTCAAAAGACAGAAAAGACCAAGTAAAAGGCATGACATGATTGAAATATTAAGAATAAATAGTTTGAAGCTTGACATATGGTTTTTTAATATGATTCAAAGTTGTTGCACTACCGTGGAACGCTCCAAGAGCATTAGTTGGGACTGTATGTTATGACTTACATACTTGATTCAAAAATTTTCGATTACATGCGTTGGATGGGACAAGGTTTCTAGTTACTTTAACGGGAGTATGATGAAGCCCTACTATAAATAAGTCTTCTTAGTTTTTGTAATAAGGTAGTTTTTCCATTTAGATTAGATTTCCTTTAAAGCATTCCTTAATATGTTTTTCCTTTCATTGTTACTATGCTTTGTCAATTTAATTTTGATTTTTTTGTAATAAGTACGCTTGCACACCAGAAGTTGATTACTATCTATTGAGTTCATGTGCAGAGGACCGCACATACATTTAGTGTGGGGTAGAAGGAAAGAAAGAGAGCGCAGAAGAAAGTGGAGATTTGTTGTAGTGCCCACACTTTACACACACAAAAACAACAGTAAAATACCAGGATAATTTTTTATTTTTATTTTGACTTGCATTGCTCACTACACACAACACAACATGGGCTTCAAATACAGAACTCGACTCGCATACGGCTATCACAAGAATCATCGACTCACATAGACGCATGAAAACGACGTAGGCATGCTGACGCTACACTTTTCCCAATGGAAGGTTACTAGTAAAGACACAACCACAAGAACATGGCTTCAGGGACGGCGAACCCACAACACATCATTTCTTTAAATGTATTTTTGGTTAAAGTTAACATTCCAAGGACATTACGAGCAAGGATAAATTTTCTCGTTTGTTCACCTACGTTTTCTTAAGCTTATTCCGCGGTTGAAAATACAATTCGACCTTCTCAAGTTGGCTTCTTATACTTTATATAAATTTCCATAACTGACATACATATTTGGCATAAATCAAATTGCATACAAAATACTTAATCATCTTCTATTATGTAAAAATATTCTTCTCCAACGTTTATTTGATGTCTACAGTTTTACCCTTACAACTCAAGCGAAAGAGACTTGATGTCCAAAATGCAATCAAAGGATTTGACAGAGATTTAGATACAGGGCAGCTTTTCACCAAAAATATTTCTCGATTCACACTATATTTATTTCCCTACCATTGTTATTATAATTTGAAAAAAAAAAAAAAACTTATTAAATTCCTATAAGATTTATATATATATATATATGTATGTATGTATGTATGTATGTATGTATGGATACATCCTTTGTTTTCTCAAAGTTTGGTCGCACCAAGGCAATACATATTCTTTGCAACACATGATTATGTTTAATTAAGTTTTAAGGACTTCTTGAGTGACCTCAAACCTAATCTCCAATCTCGAGTGCAACATTTATATAATATGCTCTTACATCGCACTAAGATCTCATTCTTAGCGTTGTTTCGAAACAAAAGAGATACGAAAGCACTTGTCTGACATCTTAAATAAGTACAAGGCTAGGAGCATAATAAACTACACATGAACACAAGTGATCTATGTACACGAAGATCCCATGTCACTACACTTCACGATTCCGCATAAGGAATATTATTTATTCCTTAATGCCATAAATGACATAACAAGGGATTAAGGGACAAGATTACAATTTCTAAGGTTCTCTAGAATCAACATCTTTCAACTCAATTTCGCATACAAGGAGTTAAAATACAGTTTCTACCCACAAGTTAACAAACAAAAACCACTAGTGTTTAGTTTAACTCCAATATGCACCTAACGATCTATGCCTCTACTACATGTGATTTTAAGGCGAGCGGACATAATTATACTAAATCACATTCAAGAGAATGCCAAGATGTTATTTGATAGAAACCAAGGTTGCATCGCTTAGCCGATCCTTCGAACAAGGACTCATAAGGTGACTCCTAAGGCGGTCTTCAACACTCAGCCTGGTATCGGACCTGAAGAGAGTACATTCTTCTCGTGATTACCAAAACTAGAAGGAAACCGCATATTCTGGATAAAGTTGGACCATGTCATTCCTAAATATGGGTTTACGACAGTGTCGCTAGACAAAAAGACTATGACGATAAACTCCAACTAGGGGTTTTATTTACCTAACCTAGAAGGTCTCATTGAGTGCAAAGCTTAAGTTCGTTCTACGGTCTTAATTTTCTTATATGGTAAAAAGGGATCACACATACAGGAAAACTATACACGAGTATTTTATTAGAGTTGAGTGTTCCCATTAACACTCTTTATTGTGTTTGCAAGGTAAGAAGGTAATCCAATAATTAATTTAATCATCTATTGAAAACTGAGAAAGTGCTACAATATATTAACTTCAATTTCAATTTACTATATATAAATCAAATCCCCTTTTTTTTCCATACACAATTAAGAATCAAACTAAAGCGATGATTAATTTGCACATTTCCTAAGTTATCCCTAAAACTAGCATATCATGCATATTAACAAATTTCAATTATAACTTTTCGGTAACAAGAGACTACATTAGATAGTTATTCATTTTACAATGACCTATAAAAATTACAATAATAATAATTAAATCACACATCGCCCTTTTTGTCGTCGTTCTTCCATCCTGCAAAACCCACGTGAGCATGATATCAGCGATAAATCGCTGGCATGGCATCCACCCTAAGCAATCATAAGTATCATATTTCAAATTCCCATTTACATCTAACAATAATTACAATTTGCAATCGAAATAAAAAGGTCTAGAAACATGTATTCATTACATTTCATTTTTCTTCATTTTATAAACCCAAGAGAGAGAAAGAGAAAGGAAGAGAGAGAAAACATCATTTTGTCAAAAGTTCCAATTCACACAACAAGTTTCATTATAGTGTTTTAAACAGTTATCTACATGTGTTAAAAGTTTCCAGGGTGATTTGGCAACCCTACGAGGGTCCGCAGACTTTTACTTTTACATTTTCTCACTAGCCGCAAAACGAACAAAACGGGCTTGAAGGCTAAGAAACTGCTTCCAAAGGTTATCTTCCAATGAGCACGCACATCATGATTAACTTTCTACGTGTCCCCAGATATACCAAGAGCTCATTGCAACTGACGGAATTGAAAAGGAGCGCACGGTTTGCGTTTGGCGGTTAGTTTTCCGGGGCCACTGGTCGTAGTTCACCCAATTGTAAAAAGACAAAAGTTAGCTCAAGTGGCCCAGAAAACCATGTCCAAAACGACGTTCGATGGAAGAGCACGAAACGAGACATCTCCTACTAGTTCCCCTATATAAAGAGAATTCATGAGAGTCGACGGGACTGAGAACTAGAGAGCCATTTTTAAATGGCAACAAGTTTTCTGAAGTGACAAGACGAAATTGGACCAGTTTGACCTCGTCAAACTGCGACCGGAGGCCTACAAAACGGCTTCGCCAAACTATCCCGAAAGGTGCTCTTTCCTAGGCTGAATGTTCCATGCATTTGTCTAGTATAAACGCTAGAGGTTTGCGAAGACAGAACATGATTTCTCTTTCCGGGTTTCAATTGGTGGTCCCAAACGAAAGCCAACTTTCTAGTTTTAACAACTCTCTACTGTTGAAAACCAATGTAACAGGGCTCCTATAAGGGTGTCAAAAGGATGTCATATGATCATTTCGGGTCAAACCAAAAATCAAGGCGACTCCTCGTATACCAAGGTACGTGAATGAAACTTCACATCTCGTTTCGGAGTTGCGAAGGGTACTTAGTGAGTCTCCGAAAAATGCAAAATTTAACTATTTTAAGTAGGAAGAAGGTCAACTTAATCAATGGAGAGTCAAATTTTTCTGGTCGTTAAAATGATATTGAAGCGATCAAAAGGGTAAGAGTTTTCTAGATCATCTCGAAGCGAGGGTGATAGTTCATGGTTTAAAGTAGGCGAGTTATAATGGCTTCGAGAGTTGCGACACGACACTTTATTGTTTTGCAATGAGTTGAAGAGACATTTAACTGTATTTAAAAATCCTAATAATTTAAAATTATATTTAGTTGCAAAAGAGAACTAAAACACAAGAATTATGAGAGGTAAGGGAAGAAACACCATGCCCAGAGAACGAAGTCGAGTCAGAGACTGTGGGATTTGGTTCGATAACTTGCTTGGGCACTTCGTCAACGGATCACGAGCATCAACAACTCCACCATTTGACATACAAAATTTTGCAACTACAGACTTGAAAACCATTCCGCTACTCTGATCACATTTCTCCTACCTTCTAGATTCGACCCACCACTTGCTGAGCATGATCAAATGGTTTCTTATTGTTGTTGTTTGGATAGGATGAGATCTTCCTCCTTTTTGTGCATAGCCTCAAATCTTGCAACCATTAGACCAAGATTTTTGAAGGCGTTTAGTCAAACACTTCACATGCCTTAAGCATGCCTCCACATTTTGCACATTCTCATGTGCTCATCAAAACCAGCAAACATAATGATTAATTTTCGGCATGATTCTACAAGAGGCACTCATGCCAACAAAGTATTTACAACCCTCATGCACTGAACCTGCATGGATAAATGCTAATTAAACAAAAATGAAGCTTACATGGTCAGGGTATGTTCCATAAGACCACATCTCTTTGAGGCATTTTGTCAAATAGTCCAACGCCTTTTAAACAAATCCATTTGTGTGTAATCTGCAACCATCCCTGCCTATGAGAAAACATCTCTTGAGGCATTCTGCCTCTTCTATGCTCCCACATTTTTACATGCAAGTCTACCAAGGCCATTGCAACTACCATGCTTGACAATCTTCCTCTATCCTATACGCTTTGATGGATGAACAAATCATGTTACATTTTCCCAATTCACGTAGGCGGAGAGTATCTTTGTTTGCACTGCTGTTTAGGTTGTAGACTTGTTTGTTGCGTATGGTAAAACAAAGTGTGACTACCTTACGAAGGAAACCCGTGCCTACGAATGCTGCAGTAATCATATTCCATGAGGAGCTGGTTCATTCTTTCATCTGGTCAAACACGAAAATAGCACCCAAGGCACATTGATTTGTGCAAAACCTGCGACTAGAGCATTAGCAAGATACCACATCTCGACAAAATTTCCAACTCATTTACACTTTGCAAGATGATGCACGAGTCACGGGCTCGTTTTCTTGGACGCAGTGGGATCTGCTGGAAAATGTAAACCGATCCGGCCTGGAGCTTTCTCCCCTCCTTCCAAGGCGGTGGCCCTCACTCTCTCTCTCTCTCTCTCCACACCCAAAACGACGGAAGAAACCCAATTTCTTCCCTAATTCGCCCTAGAGGAATATCAAGGCCTTTTAAAAAAAAAAAAAAATCTTTTAAAATTTGAATCCTTTTATTTTATTATTTATTATTCATTTATTTTTATTTTTTTAAAAATGTAGGCATTACATTTACAAAGGCCTCGAGTACAATATAGAGCACACATTTTGGTGATGTTGGTTTTAGAAAAAGGATGGTAAGGTATCATAAGAAGAATGGTGATAAGAAGGATGATGTCAAGAAGAAAATCCATGTGCAATGAATGAGTGCATAGGGAAACGCAAGATAGGCAAAGTGGCATGGATAGATACTTAGTATAAGTCATAGAGGTGGATGTACTTCAACACTCGGTGCACCCGCAAGAAGGTTTGCGATCATTATAGTAGTTTTTACGCGGAAGGTTGCAATTTGTATGTGTGTTGTACATGCGAAGGAAGTGTGCTTAGAACTACAAAAAGGTGGGAAAAAGTTGGAAAGTCAATTGAATGCGGTTGTATGGTGGTATTTGGTGAGAAATTAATTAGGGTAAAAATTAAAACACTATAAAAGGAGCGTTGGGGTAAATCATTTTTACCTTACCTTGCATGAAGTTATGAAGCATTATCGTGTGACCTAGGGCAAACTTTGACGATCGAGAAAGAAATCAAGTGTAGAGCTAAAAACTTGTGAACCGGAGGGTCAAGGGGAACACGTCGAGTGAGGAAAGTTCCTTTGGAAGGAGTCTCACATATTGAACATCCTGATGTGAATTCCGATTTCCTTTAGTGGTACCGTATTTAGAATTAAAAAAGATAAGTACAACAGTGTTGCTTCTAGGGTTTGTGGAATAAGGCTTAAGGTGTCAAGAAAAGTAAGGCACAAGGTAGAGTTTTAATTTTAAACGAATAAAATGGCACCAAAAAAGGTAATAAGCGTGTTGCCAAAGAAGAGATGCAAGGGAAAAGATAAACCAACCCCCATAGTCGACATTCAAGAGTAATAGTACTCGGTTTTGTAGTACTAGATGGAGTGTCAATGGAAAAAGAGTCGGCATCCCATGTTCGAAGCATGACAGTTAGTTATTATAACCATCAAACTGACCTAACTACACACGACATGGCAATAGATCATGTCCAACCGATAGAGGAAAGGACCCTGGATGATAAACCGATGTATGATGAAATGGTAAAAAGGGTATTGAAGAATGTTGGACTATTGCAGTTGTATGAGCTTCCGTTCTTTGGGAAGCCCAAGAGACTATACCAGTGGTTAATGTAATGCATACATGAAGACCACTTCTAATTTACGCAGCGGGAGAATGTGAATCACCATGTAATTGATTGAGAAGTACATTAGACTCATTAATACTGGTAACTCTTTTGATGATGATTTAGGTAATGATGTTGAGGTGAAGAAAACTGCAAAGGAGTATGAGTACAAGAAAGGAGGATGCACATTTGATATTGTGAAGTTAGATGATCCTATCATGAGGATGCCCACGGTTTCTCACAAAGCTAAGTGGGCGCAGATATAGAAATAGGTGAACAAGAGATGGTTGTACGTATGTAAGAAAATATCAGAAGGAACCATATACAATATCACCTCCTTTATAGTAGAAGATATTATTGATGTTGCACGATGGTGATAAGATCATGTTTGGGAACATCTTTGTGTTAATATTGTTCTCAAAGATTTGGGTGCCGATCATCTTAGAGACAATATATGGGAGTATCCTGCAGAGAATCACTCACTGCAAAACGATTTGCTAAGTATACCACGACACGATGACACAAATTTATAAGGCGTGTATAGATAAATGGTATAAACAAATGTGTGATGCATTCAACGTGGAATGGAGGATTCCATAATAATTACTCGCCCTTGTAGATGGATTTTTGATGTTGTTGTGTATCAAAAAATTTGCATTGGGAGGTTTATGTTGACTGATGGCACTAAAATCCCATGGTGTAAAATTTCGTTTGCCTTTTCAAGAGAGTACTTTTAGGCTACAATAAATAGGTTCAAGGAAGTGCATAAATTAAGGTACGATCTGAGAAAAGTAGATAAGGAGCACCATGAGATGTTTCAAACACTTATCTACCCTAAGAAGTGTGTTTATGGGGAGAAGTATGTTTTAGAAAACATACATTTGATGAAACCAATAACATTTCCAATAGCTTCAGTGGATGCAACAAGGATATATATTTATCTAAGGCCTTGGTTTGTGGATGGAGCATTCGTAGAAGATGATGTAAGTATTCCTAAGGAACCCTCCGTGTGTAAGAATATTGAACCGAAGAAGTGATCGCATGAAGAGACTCCTTCTATCATTAGAACTAAAGGAGTGAGTAAAGATAAAACTCCATTTAAAAGTGTGCCCACAAGAAAAACCTCATAAAGGAAGGAGGCAGGGACATGCACTTATGTTAGGAGGAAGCCTATTAGAAGAAGGTCTCAATACAAAAGAATCATAAGATAGCCAATAGCTTGAATTATGAGAAAATAGAGAGTCGAAGGAAGAAGGTGGAGCTAGAAGCGAGGAATATTCGGTAAGAAGCCAAGTTCACAAGTGCATATTGTCAAAGAATCGGTGAAGAACGCCAAGACAAGAAATTTGAGGGTGCACATACAATGGATGTGGATAAGGAAGGTGTTGGTTCAGCCAATACACAAGTTATAAAAGAGAACATGGACACAACTAAAGAACATGAGGATAGGCATGTTCCCAACCCCGACCTAGAGTGCGAGTAGAGGAAGAATTCACATATATTATTGAACACTTGGTGGAGCATAATGTTACACAAAATATAGAGGAAGAAATAAATTAAGAATAAAAGAGTTAGGGTTAGAAAGGTATTATGAGTGGATAATCATGCCTTGATATAGGGTTTCCCAAGGGTTCTCGTGGAAAGAGGCAGTATATCTTCCCAAGGACCTATAATGCAATATGTTGAGGAACCCAATAAGGTTCTACGTGTAAGGTATCAAAGCACAATCCCTATAGATAAACTATTCTATTGGTCATCATTTGACAAGAAGGGTGCTCTACCTCTTACAAGAAAGATGTTTTCTTGGGATTTTGAGTCGCACATCAAGGAACCGGAATTTGAAGTAAGTAACCAATCATTTTGGACACCCATGAATCTTGAGTATCTATGGAAATAAATATGGTAGTTGATTCCAAGTAGTTGACAGATGAACAAGTGAGTAACGTGCTTAACAAGTTATTAGTGGAAGTGGACTCTAGAATTTTTGAGAAAAATAACCATGTATGGTATATGCAAAAGGAAGTGAAAGAGAATAAAGAAATAATTGAGTTAAAGGATGAGAAAGGATAGACGTGAATGTTGTATGAAAAGGAAAAGTGCATAGCTGATGTAATTTTAATTGTGCACTGGACTGCACCCTCGAGATAAGACAATGTGTGAGTCTGGTTTTCATTATCTTGAGGATATTACACGTATAATTACTTCCCAACCGACAACCCTTGCTTTGGAATCTACATAATAAGTTATGACATGGCAAAAACAACATGAAAAAGAACAGATTGAAGCCACCATAATGAAATACAATGAATTGATGGAAGTAGTGAAGGTATTTTCTCACATGGCAGAGGTCGTGTATGATAATTGCGAAGATAGAGACCATGTGGTGGGACTATTGGTTGTAAAAGATGAAGTAGATCTCAAGGAGTTCCAGGCCAAGAATAAGGGGAACAGGGTAGAACGAGAGAAGATATTTGTCAAGGTTGAACAAAAGAGGGAAGCAATTGATTCATTAAGGGCCTCAATTAAAAATAAGTTGAAGGAACTCTACCCATAGGTCACCCACAAGATGGATGCGCTTACAAACATGGGAAAATAGTTGGAGACCCTGGTGGACACACTAAAGGCTAAGGGTGAGGAATTAACATTTGATGAAGTCATTGCTCGATAGGTGATGAGGTGCACAAAGTGAACTAGAAGAGTGGAAAACGTTGGAATCATTGGTGAATAAGGAGTTCCCTCATATGTCACACACAAGATGGATGCGCTTACAGAGATGGAAAAATAGTTGGAGACCATAGTGGACACACTAGAGGCTAATGGTAAGGTACTAAAATTTGATGAAGTCATTCCTCCGATAGGGGACACATTTACTCAAGTGCGTAGTGAAATAGAAGAGTGGAAAACATTGGAAGAATTGGTGAATAAGGATTTCCTCACAAGTCACCCAAAAGCTAGATGCGCTTATAGATATGGAAAAAAGGTTGGAGACCCTAGTGGACACACACTAGAGGCTAAGGGTAAGGAACTAACATTTGATGAATTCATTGTTCTAATAGGGGACGCATTTACTCGGGTGTGTAGTGAACTAGAAGAGTGGAAAAATTTGGAAGCATTGGTGAATAAGGAGTTCCCTCTTCTTTTTGCATAGTAAAAATTCATATTCTTTCATTCTTTGGTGCAAACCTTGAGGACACTCTTTATTATTGCTTTTTATTAAAGGATTATTTCTCTGGGCATGAGATCAAACAGATTGTTGCCAAGGACGGAAAACATACTTAGTGTGGGTCAATGTTGGGACTTGGAAATATAGCTAAGTATCAAAGAGTGTGCACGAGTGTAAGACCTATAGAAGAAACACGCGTAGTAAAGAATACAAAAAGCGTGTGCATGGATGAAAGTGGTTTATGAGTAGGGGTCGAAGGGGCACTCAAAGGTTGTTTCTATAAGGGTTGACTTAGAGATTTTTTGGAAAGAGGATAAATATAGAGATGAAGTGGGTGCCACATAAGAGAAGATTCCATGTAGGCATAGTCTATTTTTGGAGCAAGGAACTATCGGTTCGAATCGAAACATGAAGAATTAGAGCCTATGCAAGGCTATTTTGGGACAAGTAGAAGGACAAATGACATGTCGTATTTTGAGCTAATAATAGGATCTGAACTAGGATTTATCTATAGGAGATCTATTGTTAGAAGATCTTGCATGCTCTCTTCTTATCTTTGTAATCGGCACATGGCTATTCATAAAGCATGTAGCCTATTATGAGAATTCATTAGGTGGTGAAGGGTAAGCCCCCACCCATATATATGTGTGTTGATTTGCATAGGTTTAGTATCATATGAATGCTTGTAAGGTTATGTTTTGGTTTATGGGCACACATGACCTATGATGATACTTTTATGTGTGTATTTATCTTGTGTTTTACGGTGATTAATATAACGAGATCTTTGTGGATGGATCCCGGTTATTGACATAATCTGTTTTCGGATCTTGTATGGTAGATTTGATCTTGATTCTTGTTTAGTTCATTCCCGCATATGGTTATGATCTAGATTTGTTTTTGGTTTATCATTGCATGTTTATTATAGATCTGGATTATATGTCTTTTCATGCTAACTCCTTGATAAATCTACCATAAAAGAGAGATTTGGTGCCCTTGTGTGCTTGGTGAGCGTTCGAGGTATGCACGATTGATGTGTTGTCACTCCTTGGGTTGTTTGGTAAAATAAAATACTAAATTTTATCTTATTTATCCTTACATGATGACATGTTGACACATCCTAAGAATGCATCACACAAAATAAATAGAAGTGCATTATTTTACCAAGCGCAAACTCCGTTTGGAAAATTTACTGATCCTAGTCAAGAATCTACAAATTGGTCATGATTGTACATTCAGCCTTGACCTACTTGTAGAATCTTAGACCAAAATTTCTTCCGACCACACTTTTAAATTGACATCTTTCTTTGGGTCTTATAATTCATCTAGGTCAACCTTTCTTAGATAAATCACCTACATAACCCTATATAAACAAGTAAACACTACCTCATTTTCCAACTTGTGACTCCAAAGGAAATACACTAAAGCACTCACTTCATACACTTGAAAAAGGCATCTAAAGCTCCCTAAATATTACACTCGCCACATCTGAATTCATTAAGGAAGTACCCACATCAAGTATGAAACTATAAATTAGTTCAAGGAATCCATATCTCTCTTCCACAATCACCCAAACATTCCATCTTCAAGTATTTTTACCAAGAGAAAATTCAAAACAAACATGGTCAAAGTAATTGCCAAATTTGATTGATATATCTAGATATCACATGTTAGGTGGAGATTGACATGTGATTTAAGGCTTCTTCAAATTAGTTTCTAATACATAGGAGTTCCCACAACCATTCTAATGTTTGTTTTGCATGAATCTTCATCTATGACTATGGTTTGAGATGATAATTAGTCCATTCATAGAGCCTCGATGTATGTGTGACAACTAGGGTTTGAAAGTCATAGAAAAATCTAGAAAGGTAAGCATCACGTAAAGTTGCGAAACCAACTCGGAGCAAGTTTAAGACCATATATCAGGTTTAGGACTTTTTGTATGGTCCTACTAAAATTTGATTCAAATTTCTAATTTTTGTTGTGAGGGTTATTCAAGTTAAGACCTCCCAATGTCATAATTACACAGTCCCAAATCTCTCTAGAAGTCATTTATAATCATATAAGTGCCTCTATACATTTGTTTCATATTTTCAATTGCATGTTAGGTTGATTGGTGTATGTTATATTCTTTCTATCTGATATGAGTTGTAAATTTGAGTTATTATTTCTATTGTAACATTTTTGTAAGATCTACAAGCAAATATAATATAATTTAAAACCTAATTAAATCGACATATAATTTGATTAAGGGTAAAAATTTTGGTGATCCCACTTTTGATCAAATCCTTAACCTAATCTAGGATTTATTCCTTGTGTATTAGGCATGTTGATCTCTAAACCCTAGTTGATTTAGGGTTTCTATCTAAGTACATGCTTATTTTTCTAGTCATGTCCTTTTTATTGCTTCTCATCATGGATTCCCCTCAACATTAGACTATATCACTCTTTGAATATCTTGAGTGACATTCTTAATGCAAATATTCATTCCTCAAGCTCCTCCATACTACTCAAATTCATCTTGATACTCTATCGACCGTACTTCATCCATCTTACTTGAGGCTTTATCTTCCTTTGTCTTAATCATCATGTGGTACCTCCACCATGATAGACTATTGGAAATAGGTTTGCACAATATGTATAGGTTTTTGTAAAAACATTGGTCAAATGTGTTTTAATTGTTACAAATTCTAATCTTAATGTTTGAACTATCTCTCTTGTATGTGCTCTTGGTTGTCAATTCAAGATTTTTCTCCTTCTAGTCTTACCATCAAAGGGTCCGACAATGTCCCTCACAAGGTTCATTGTTTTAGTACTATTCCCATCATTGTTGGTCCCGAGTTTTATGTGGTTTTTATGTTTTTCCCAAAAATCCTAGTTATAATATCCTTCTGGGAGACCTTAGTTTCATACTATGCACATTTCCATGACTCATATTGAGTTGTAATTTCCCACTATGAATAATTTCATCTACTTTCATGGGACCCCTTCCCTTTTAATTATGTTTCTCACACTTCTACCCCATCTCTTATTAAGTTTTCAAACAAATTCATATTCAAAAGCAATCCTAATGATATCAAAATTTCTTCTACATAAATTTTTAATACCATCTCATAACCTTTTTAACTACAATTATAACATGTGTGTCATCAGTTTACTCACTTTTCAAGTCGTCCTTATATTTTCTTAAAACAATTGCTTGAATAAAATCTCATATCTCTCCCTCCATCACTTGAGATTGGTATGAGTAGACCTCAAAGGAATAATTTCAATGTGAATAACCATTGTGATTATCATTAGTATGTCGTGGACTCTACAAATAGTTGCTTAAAGATTCATCACATTATTCAAAATGATATAAATTCTAACACTATTAAATGGGATTACCTTACTGAATTTTCAAAGCTAATCAATGCTAACTCTAAGATGAATTTTTTTAATGATCCACTTTCTAAGCATGGCACTACAAAATCTTCCTATGATCTCCATAATGTTTATCATGTGGTACTACCACTACCTTCTTATGATCACCCCTTGGATGCAATGATTTGAACAACTAAACATACATTATCTTCTACTATGATTGTCACCTTTGATGACTCTGATATCAATACTACACTTATTTCATATACCTTGTCCATTCCTATTTCTATTAGTCGCATAACCATACAAGGTGTTTTGATCGATCCACACGATGAAAAAGTTTGTTCTCTCACATTCCTTCAATCTTTTGGCATTCCTACATACAATCTTACACTTGATATAAATCTTGACTACCACCGCATCGGTAGTGCCCTCTCGTTGATGATCTCATCGCCATCTCATTCAGTGGAAGATGTGGTGCCTTGGCATTGATTTTTACCAATAGTCATTGGAATTGAATGTTTTCCTCTTGGGTTTCATAACATACCTTATTACTCGATTATCATCGATTAATTATTCTTATTAATTTTAAATCGTGTAGTTTTCCTAATGGTAATATTCATTCCTTGAAACATGATTTCCCAACTCAATCCCAAACATTTTTTTTTCTTATAGAGCACTCCAATGTTTAAACATGATGTTACTTATTATGATAACTAGATATGGGGAGAAGACAATATTAAACAAGGCCATGATATGGCAAATCCTGCCGAAGGTAATGCTTTCTTTTGTTGTGTTGGATGCATTGGGTCTATGTTTTTGGGGTGCAATTTGTTTGTTGGAAAGGGGATGGATGATTTGAATTGCAAGAGAGGACTTGTTGGAAGTGTTCAATTTAACTTTGCATGGATATAACTGTGTGTGGGCATTGGTTTTGCAATGCAATAAAGTCATATTATGTAAAAGAAGAGGATATTCAAGAAGGTCTAATAAACTATTGTAATCGAAGAAGTGGTACTCTATTTGCGAGTATATTTGTAGCGCAGTAGTTGTCATTTCTTTGATTGCGATGTTGTCTTACTTCCGTACGTGCTTGTTTTTTGTACTCAATTGAAGGTGTGATGTTGAAGTCAATTTGCAATGTAACATGTTGTCTGTAAGTGTGGAAAGCGTTGTCTGAGTCAATGCAATGGACAAGTAGTGTCAACACTATTTGAGACGATTATTGTGGAAAACACTGTAATCAAAGAAGTGGTACTCTATTTGTGAGTGTTTCTTTAGCATAGGATTTGTTGTTCCTTTGATTGTGATGTTTTCTTACTTCCTTACAAGATAGTTTTTGTACTCAATTGAACGTATGGTGTTGAAGTCGCTTCGTAATGTAGCATGATGTCTATAAGTGTGGAAAGCATTGTTTGATTCGGTGCAATGGACAAGTAGCATGTTTGTTGAATTTTTATTGCTTATAGATTTACATTTGAACTTCGATGCACCATTCCAGTTGTTTTGCAGCACTACATGAATCCACTATGGAGGTTGAGAGAACTATCAACATCCAATTTGACTTTGTATGATTGAAAGGCATTAGAGTTAGATCGTGGTAGCTGAATTTTTTTATTTTTAAATGAAACATATTGTGAATATGTTGACAAATTTCTATAAATTGATAAACTTTGTTTAGCGCATTTGAAATATTACATTCTAAAAATGGCAAGGGGAAACATAATTTTTTTGAAAATGTCAAATAGACTATTTTGATTGAGTTGTGAATATTCATATGAGGCTAATGAAGAGTTTATTGAAAGTGTAATACAAGTGCACTTTAGAAATGCATGGCAACATGTCATAGTCTGTGTAGAGTGTCAATTGTCTAAAATAACATGTGGCATGCAATGGTCTGCATTGAAAATTCATTTATTTTGGAAGACATTGTTGAACTCATAATCCACACAGAGTTCAGCCATTATGACTGTCGTGAAATGCAAAACAAGTAGAATGTCTTGGAAGCATTGTGCATTAAGTTGGAGGCATCAATGGTGCACCAAGTGTGCCATTAAGAACACATTTTAGTCAAGGTAAGGTAAGTTTTGTTTGTTGTATGTATTCAAATAACTTTCAATGAAAAAAGTGCTCTGTTTGTGCCTGCGTTGTATTTGAATCTCTGAAAACAAATAAATATTGTGGTATGTGGATTGAAAGTGAAATGGTTCTTTGCAACATCACCAATAACTCTGTACCTGGAAGTGAAAGAGACCATATATGGTGATATGTAGTAATTTAACATGTAGCAGTAGGCCAAGAAATCAACATAACCAAGCTAGACGTATATTTTTTATATAATTCGTAATTGCCAAAAGTGAAACAGTTGAATAGTAAGACATGTAATATTTGGCTAACCTCTGTATTACAATCCTTTGATTTTCCTCAAGCAAGAAGGCATAGAATTATTGGGAAGAGGCTGAGGAAGGTCAAATTCCCATTAAAACCTGGGAGACACTTTTGGATACAGGTATGCGGAGCAATCCTGCTTCAACGTCTCAAATTTATAAGCTTTTACATAATTGAAGATTAGACTTGAATTTGTGGAAGACCCTCTCAGATGTTGGTAATAGGATGAATCCTACATAAACATCATTAATTTAGTAGAATAAAATCAATATGTGACTCAAAAAGGCTAGGATATCCTGTATTGGTTAGAATCCAGGTTTGGAAAACTACCCAAACAAAGAAAGATACATTCAAAATCTGGAATAAAATCTATCTCAAAACAAATGCCCCTACTAGAGAACATTTCTCTGGCCAAGAAAAAAGGCAAAGGCAGTAGCAACTGATTTGCTTGAAGGTATAGATAGTGTGCATTGACGAGATGTCATACAATAGAAAGAGGCAACAGTTCGTAGAACTAGATAGGTAGAGAGAAAGGCAAAGTGAATATGTGGTCCTCTTTGATACAAAGATATATAGAGAATCTTTGAATGTGTAGTTTCTGATGTAGAGGGGGAGGTTGAGATCACTGCAGTTTGACTAATGTTCACATTTAGCCTCTTTGCAAAATATGGACTTACTAACAGATAAAACTAGATAATCCCAAACAAGTAACTATATAAAAATGAAGATTAGAGAGTTAAATGTTATCAAACACATTTGTGCATCTGAAAATTTGAATGCAACTATAGATTCACATGCACACAAAGGAATGATAACTACATTTTAGTGCAAGCTTGGGTTGGGAACTTTCTTAAAATTTAGAAAAGCAACCATGATTAGTTGGGGACAAGTGGGAAAAACTACAAATTTGGAGACAAGCAGAGAAGTAAAATATGATACATGTGTGTGAAAACCTACACAAGTTTTCTGTAGAGTCGATATAGAGAGTTTTGTTTTTCTTTCGCCCACATGATAAATGGTAAAGTAAATCTGCCTTTTTTGTCAAACCAAACAATAGACAAGTACATTCTTGAGCCCCCCCCCAACACCAATAAAGACTATCACACACAGTGACCTTATTAAATGCCAAGAAGGACGATATCTTTTCCTCAAACTACAGAAATGACTAACAATAAATAACCGAATATGCTTGAATAAAGGGAGAAGAATATTCCCTTGAAAATATTACAAAACATTGAAATTGTAGATAAAATTTTCCATGTGGCACATAACAATTGGCAAGAAGAAAAATTAATATGCATGTTGAAACCAATATCCTCTTGGGTATTCTCTTCTCTGTCACAAGCATGATATATAAGCATTTTATGGTTGTTTTCAAAGCAGTCTAACGTTTGGAGAGATAGGTTGCATTTATTTCTCAATTTAATGCTATTTATTGTTTTCCACAAAACACTGTCACAAAAGTACAAAGAATAGTGTTGCAATAATTGAGATAATATATTCATACATAGGAAAGTCTTCACTAATAATACGTAGGAAAGACCGCATTCAAGGAAAAAACATAACGTTGTACTTGTAACTATTGAATACCCTGTAAAAATTTGCGGGAGAAGAAGTCGTTGGAAAAGAGGTCGCTTGAAATTTGTCACCGGAATTACTGTTGGATTATTGTTACCCTCTAGAACACTATAAGTTACTGTTGGATATGGATGAGTAGTAATGAAAATGGAAGTCTAATGAGTTAAATGGATCCTACCTCCCATTTTGGGATGGGAACAAAATAATCCTTTATTAATTTAGGACTCTCTAGAATTTTTATTTTGGGATGGGAACTAAATATTAAAGAGTGATTCTATTTGGACAAAGATCGAAATCTATTTTTTGCATGGAAAATCATTTTCCTCGCACTTCACCTCCTCATGAATTTGAAATTATAAATCATAAGTTTAATTTTTTTAGAAATTTAAAATACTATCACATGGTTCTTAGTTCATTGGAGAGGTTGATAGGCTAATGGTGGAATGAGTGATAGTCAAAGATTGAATGGTATTTTTCACTTAGGACACTACAACAGATCCCAGGGAAATATTTGACACTAGATGAATTAGAATCCACTGGTAAGCTAAAAGTGGCGTTAACTACATTCATCAGTAAAAAAACCAATTAAAAAGTAGGCTTTTCATGTAAAACATAACCAAGACGTTAAAAAATATTTAGACACCAAAACTGATGCCGACAATGCTTCAAAGATAAATATCTATGTTATTAAAAGCCATCAAAAACTCTATTAGCAGACATTTATGAATTTGCTACACTTATCTGCCTATATTTTATACTTACAGTGCATAAAACCCCAAAACAACCATGGAATTCCCTATAATAAAGCAGAAAATTCCAAAATCTGTGGCACATCACCATTTATAAACCTTTAACTTTATAAATAAAATGGAATAGAAGATCTGCTATAATATATTTATCGTAGCTAGTTTCAGAAATATGTCCCATGACAAAGCTATTGTCATATTACTGTGAACATAATAAGAGGCTTTCTAAGAAGTCAAATGTGAGCCCTGATAAACAAAACTAAGCGGAGAGAGAAATACAAAAACCTGCCCACAAAAAACAGCACGGAAGAGCAAAAAAAGAGCTACTAGGAAATAACCAACGCTTAAATCCAAAACATGATTATTTGTAAGCATTCTAAAACCCTTGGGAGTCGCTCCTGGAAGACCACTCACATGAAGAGGGAACTCAAGGTTACCATCTGTCCTGGTGTTTAAGTAACCTTGAACTACTGCCCTCACTAACTTCTTCGTTTGATACTCAAAATCATCCATGATTTCTCGGTTTTCTTCAAGCATCTGGTGCTTGAAGTCATTCAACATTTTATTGTTCACTTCGTGCAAACGATCATTCAGCTCTCGTAAATCAGAGCTACCGCTTCCATTTTCCATGCCATCAGAATCACGCCCTGTTGAATTTCCGTCAATGTGATGCTGATCTGCAGTTGCTACCCTCCTGCTTTTACTGGACACACCACCACAAATTTTTACTACTTTCTCATCCTCAATGGCCAACTCCTTCTCTTCTCCATTTCCCCACACCTGGCAGCACATCTTATACAAAGTCTCTTCACGCCCATCCTTAAAACTGAAATCTTTAGCCTTGACCTTATCCCTAAGCCCAACAAACTTGCTCTTCAGCCCTCTATTCTTACTATACAACTGATCATTACTATACTCGCCATCCAACTCACCCCTGATACTATCATAAAAAATGGCAAGGCTTTTTTTGACAAATCATTACCCTTTGCGTCAGAACGCCGCAAGACCCTTTAGATACGCAAGTTCATCCTTGGGGTTCCAAATCGTGCCGCTCTTTTCGAGACTTTTCTCCTTCTACTAGCTTCTCCTTTCCTCTCCTTTCTCCGCTACTTTTACTTTCTGTTTGATCCTTTTTCAAGTTTCCGCTTCTGCTATTTTTTGGCCTTGATTTTCTTGGAAAATGGTTTCGTGGCTTCTTTCAAATCAGTCTCTCGGGCGTGCTTAACTGAGGATGAAGGTGTTGACGTGGTCGAAATGTTATTACTCTCTATGTTTTCAATTTCACTGATTTGCCCTGCCTCGAGCCACACAAAATGGACCAAATGCACATCATAAACAGTAAATCCATTAAATGCATGGAAGGACATCCCTTTTCCAGCAACAGTTGCAAATAAAAGGGTTCACCAATAAAATGTTGCCAACATAAAAAAATTAGAGCATGAAACTTTAGTTCAACCATTTTTAAATACACATGGCACAATGTAATTGGAAATAATGCAAATGACTAATAGATGTGGTGAAGCCAATATCCTTGCCCTTCTTCTTACTTGACCATTTTTCGTTTCTACCTATCCCTCACGCACGTTCGCGGGGGGAAATTTATTTAAAATCAGTCAAAATTGAACTAAATTATTGCTGCGGCACAGTGGTGGGCCTCCTGCCTGTTATTTTGGAGGTCGCAGGTTCAAATCTGCCTATCTCCCTGCGAACGTGCGTGAGAGATAGGCTCCGCCACCGTTTTTACCTTCCCAACCTGTACAAAATTTGGATAATATTTGTTGCCTTCACCTCCAAAGATAATTTCTCGACCTTGCATATATCTTTGTGTCTATGAATGTGTTATTTCTCCTTCACCCAGTGGTTCCAGAATGGGAGCTTTGGAATAGGGTATGTATATCCATAAAATCGTAAAGGAAAGAGGAGGTTTATCAGGTGTTGTAGTTGCAGGAGACGCATAAAATGGGTTTCTTGAGTAGGCTTTATAAACTTTCAAAAAAAAAAATGATAGGTGGTAGTAAATCTAATTTCCTCAACCTTTTTAGAAATTCAAGCAACATGTACCATGTTTAGAGCTTTAAGGGAGTGTTATGGAACATACCCAGATCATGTAAGCTTCATTTGGGGTAATATTTACATGCATGTTTCTCGTTAGCGGATGAGGACTGTAATCCTTCATGGTGCCTAAGTGTCACGCACATTCACACTTAAATTTAATCTGTTAAAATTAGCTGTGGTGCAGTGGTAGGCCTCCAAAATAGATGCCCTCGGTCTTTGGTTTGATTTTTCCTGACTCCATCATGAACTTGTGTGATGGCTAAGCTACAACAAAGTCCCAAAATCTGCTTCTCCATGCCTTCTCACTTCTATGGATCATTCCTAAGCTGCTGTTGTTTCTTTCGGTATATGGTTACACCAAAGAAAGAGAGCTCCTCCATCCCCATAAGCTTCTCTTTAGTGCTATTGTGTGCCAACTATTTTTTGTTGTAGAAAATGAGGGATTCTTCTTACATTTTGCACCTTCTTACTCCCTTTTCAGTGCACATTACAGGATAATAACACTGGTAGTAAGGCGGATTTGTGCATGCAATGTATTTTCTCAAAGTTTCCACACTTCTTCAATAAACCAATTTTGTGCAGATCTAACAATCACCTATCCACACAACCACATTTTTGAACATTTTTTTCAAACGGTTCACGTTTCTTGTCTGTGTGTCCACATTTCTTTCTGGCATTTTTTCAATAAATCTAGAGTTTCCTCAATATATCTAGCATGGTCAAGAAGGTCAACCCTGCTACATAATGATTCATTATAGGTGAAATGAAATAATAGTTGGCCATACCATTAAAGGATTACGGAAGGCCCTAGCCATCACCACTGCACCACAGCTAATTTTAACAGATAGAAAATCAAATACTTAAATTTTAAATTTAAGTGTGAACGTGCGTGACACTTAGGCACCATGCCATTTCTTAGACCATGTAATACTTTTTGTTTATTTCTAATTTCGTACATTGGGGGATGAGAGATTTCAATACTTCAATGGTGTGCTATCCTTTACAGCTCTATAGCTTGATTTGATCACTATGTCTATAAAGGTTTCCTTGATGCCGAGAAAATCATTCAACCTGTGTTGGCATAACTATTACCGATACGACTACTGAGCTTTTAGAGGTGAAAGGAATATTTTTACAATTTTCCTAAATGAAATATGTTACCATATCAAGAGTCAACCCCAAGGACACGTGGACTGAGGAAAATATTGTGTATGGTTTAAGACAAACATCATGATCATGACATTGAAGAGAAGCAAAAAGCCAAAAGGATCTCCATCTTGTCAAGGGCGTCATCAAAAATACATATAGATTAAACCAATAGATATTGTAGACTATGCACAAAATGGGATTTTACTAGTGTTGTAGTATGGATTCAAGAATGTGAAAGGTTATAGAGCACAAGTTTTGTTGGCTAGAAATATTGAACCAACTCTCTTTGTACATCATTAAAGTATTGTGGTTGTTGAAAACTTGTTATGAATGCAAAGGATTCTCATGCACGTCTTCTCATATAACTAGAGCTTCTTCGTATCGGGTATGGTTTTTTTGTCTCTTCTAGCATTATTATCGTTTTGATAGTATCTCCTTCCTAATTGTATTGAAATTAAAATAAATTGATGAGTATATTTTTTTGGTTGAATAAAGTTACTTTTGTTGCTCAAAATGCCAAAAGTTAAATGGTCCTACACAACGAAATTGATTGTATTTATGTGTTGACCTTACTCATGTAGAGTGTAAACCAAGACAATGGAAAACTTAGATGGCAAAATTTGGCAAAGTAAGCCTCAGATTAATGAGTTGAACACAAGATTTTGTTTAAACATGCCACTTAAACACCCTTGCAAAAGTTAATAAAAGATGTTTTAAAATTGAAGTGTAAAACACCTTCTCGACTCTCGTAGAGGAGATGCCAACATTTGACCATGTTCCTTGTGACATGGAGTGTAACACCAACCCGTTAACTAACCTTGAATGATCATTTTCTCATTTAATAACATGCAATTTTGAGCCCAGTTGGATGTTTTGTAGCTTGAGATAGTTGTCAAAAGTCATAAATTTGTTTTGGTGTTGGCTCGTGGTTTATGGATCTGTATTGGGAAATGGATATCTACCACCCCATACCTCTAGAGTATCACCATGAAAATTGCAATCAAAATTTAGTTTCGAGAAAATACTTTGGAACCCGGTTTTGCAGGGGTGGGTTTTGTAGGCCACTGATCATTCTACAACAAGAACAAACTAGTGCATTTACAATAATCGATTACGGAAAGGTAGGCATATATTGAATCCTAGTTTTCATAAATGAGTTACATCAATTCTAAGGGTTTATCTTTATATAGGGGAGTATATGGGAACTAACAGAATGTGTGTTTGAGACTTGGACATTGGTTTTTAAACTCAAATTTGTAGCCACTTTGGATAAATTGGTCACTTTTGTAAACTTACAACAATAGTTGGAAAATTGTTGTGGCACCCTGTTAAGATTAATAAATTCTAAGAGACCTTAGGACACCTTCATGAGACTGTATGGAACCTCTATTAGTCACTTTCTTAAAGAATTTTACTTTAGATAATATTGTGTTTTTTCTCTCTCTCTCTCTCTCTCTCTCTCTAAAGTTGAAAATGCATTTAAATTGAATATGTACTTATTACCCTCTCCAACTGCATGTAAGAGTTTTTATCATTGTGAATGGAAAATATGCATACGTGAAATGTGTTAGATCGTAGGAGATTTCCATTTCAAATTGTTTTTATGACCATGTCTTTGGTTGCAGTACCTTAGATAAAAAGATTTAGTAGTGTTATTATGTTGGTTTATAGTAGCATGCATATTTTGAAATGTATGTAATTGTTATTACATTTGGGGCTTCATTTCAAAGTAATGATTGATGAAAATATAATTGTTGTATTATTTCAAGTGAGAACCACATTTCATTTTGTGAGGAAACGATAATGGTATGGTATTTGTAATTTAGTTGATTGATATTCTTGTATGATTAGAAATATGCTTTCTAAAGGAACAATAGATAGTCATGGAAAGTAAAAAGGTGTCACACGATCGTAATTTAATATCATGGTAACTTTGTAAAAAAGAAATAAATTTAATGTCAATGTTGTGAAGAATAATACTTTGATCTAATGACATGTGTGTAAAACTAATAATGTAGCATATAAAAAGGAATATATAAGCTTAAAACTAAACTTTGATATAACATTTGCTAGGTCATGTAATGACTTTTAACATTAATGATTGTATGTAGTGCATAGTACATAGTTGAATATTGTTATAATTAATTAAATTAACCTAAGTATCTAATTCATTGACATAGTTCCATATAATCCTATGTATCCAAGTTATGCACCATCTTAAGGGAGTTTTCTTGTATCACACTTAGGGAGGGTCTTAATTATTAGGATGTGTAAACTGAGCTTCCTTGTAAATTAGGATCTAAGAGAGATTATTTAACCAAAAGAGACACAAGTAAGTGGGTCACATGAACATTGCATACCTTGTTAAAAGATCCAATAGTTTATCATGATAGTCATGTAAAACACTTCTCCTCTTGTATCTTGTAGAAGCTGAAGTAGCATGTTTATGTGCATTTAAGTGTGATTGGTGTGATGACTAATTAGTATCGTGCTCATTTAAAGTGAGCTAATAAGTAATGAAAGGATGGAATTTCATGATTATCATAGGAAAATATATAACAATGTATAATGGTAATACTATTGTAATGGTTTTGGTAACAAATGGAAATAAGGTC
The DNA here is from genome assembly GCA_018340775.1 of Taxus wallichiana var. yunnanensis. Lineage (NCBI taxonomy): Eukaryota > Viridiplantae > Streptophyta > Pinopsida > Cupressales > Taxaceae > Taxus > Taxus wallichiana. Next base: position 393,094,394 of record CM031243.1, read on the forward strand.
AAACCCTTCCACCAGAAAGTAAACGGTCATCCCTTTTAGATCTAAGTAAAACCCCAAGTGTACAATGTGAAAGAAATTTATAGGTTGTGTTTATTATCGCTCGGTAACTAATTTAAGATTTCCAAGTCCCTTTATGTTATTCCCAATTAGAAGGGACCAATTAAGGTAAATCTTCTAATGTTTCAACCTTATCGTGAGATGATGTCACTACAAGAATAAGGATGGGCACTTTTATGGTCTTAAGTAAGGAGTTAATATCTCATGCTAGTAGCTTGTGGTAATAACTTCCCTAGAATTATCCTGAGAATAGTTGTTATCACCCATTGATCAAATGAAACCCTATTCCTATGTAATTATGTGATCATCGTTTCCCTTATTTGTGTCTTTTAAATGATGCGAGATAAATGTGTGAAAGGAAGCTGGAGCCAAGATAGTTAATTACTCAAAGGACTTCCTTAAGACTCATAGTGGATTCATAAGTGATCTCGCATATCAACCCTTGTTCATGTGATAGGCTTAAGTGAGGGTCTCATACCCTAGCTAGTGATGGTCTTCACGAAAATTTGGTCCCAAGAGAGCATCATGTTTAGTTGATGGGTCTTCAGTCATCATACTATGGGGAAACGTTGTGTCTTTTCATAGTAACACTCTCGTGTGGTGAGATGAACCTATCTTTCTTACCTAGTTAAGAGAAGGATAAATGGTTATTGAACCTCCTTAATATATCTACAAAAAACTTCAGTAGGAGGTGCACGAGACTTTGTGAAGTGTGTTTTGAGTTATACTCTTCGCCTTTAATAGTGTGGTATTGTGTGAGACCTAGAATCCATAGAATGATGGTGGTGGGGAAACCTATAATGGAAACTAACTCGTGATTGAATCCATGAATGAAATGAACCTCATCTGTAATGTGGTATTGTGTGACATAATGAATTTAATTGTGCTTCTGCAAATGAAATAGTAACAAAATTCAATACATATAAAAGTAAGTTTGTAAACCTTATGTTATTTAGATTAATGCAAGTGTAAGTGTAGTGTTTATGTGTCCCATTGTTGTGTCGAAAAACAAAAAAACAAAATAAAAATCCAATTTCTTGTTGCATTTTGGGTTTTCAAAATATGGGGTTAATCTTCCTCGATGTCCATAATGTTTATCATATGGTACCTCCATTGCCTTCTTGTGATCACCCTTTGATGAAATGATTGGAGCAGTTAATCATACATTATCTTACGCTCGATCATCGCCTTTGATGACTCTGATATCAATACTACACTTATTTCATATACCTTGTCCATTATTGTTTCTATTAATTACATACCCATACAAGGTGTTTTGGTCGATCCACACAATAAGGACAATGTTTTTCCTCTCACACTACTTCCATATTTGGGAATTCGACACATAATCTTTCACTTGATACAAATCCTCTCTACCACTGCATCACTCTACCATCGTTGTTGGTCCTCTTACTACATCAATTTCATTCTCAGTTTCTTTTTTGTTAATTTCATCCACAATTAAAAATTTTCACCATTAGAGGTATTCCCTTTGAGGCTACCCGCCTAATGTGCCTAGTTCTCCTTGCAGTTCCTCCTAGTCTTTTTATGAGTAGATCTTTGGTTGTGCACAATATCTTTCATGGCCATAACACTTCTACATTACTCTCAGGCCAAGATTACTACACTCTATTTACAATTCTATAGATTCTCCTAGGCCCTTTGTTGCACACACTTCCTCTCCCAATGTTTATCCTCTCGGGTATCCCAACAGACCTTCGGTTTGCGCACATCAGTACATCTCATGAATCTACGCCTCCTCATAAGATTGCAATCTTAGGCATTATTCCTCAATGTTATCATTCCCCTAGAGTTTTATGGTGGTCATCTAGTGTACATGATACCCCAAAGTAGATTCTTGATACCCTCTAGTGGTTTCCACACTTTCGTTCCTTTAGTCAGCACATTAGCACTTTACTCTACACATGTTATTCTTACATCTATTAAGTCTTCTTTGGAACGTGTTACTACAACAATCTTGCTAGTATTTACATCACTCTGCGGTTTGAATATCAATATTTTATGGCAACTTATTCACCTCCTCGGGAGGTTTCATTAGATAGATCTCATTCTACCCTTCTTTTGTACATATATATACACTACAAAATCAAGAATTGTGAATTTTACTTGCGTTGTTAGTACCTTACATTACACGTGTCATTTATCACTAAGATTTAATAGATAACATGTTTTATTTCCTTACAGGTGAGTGCACCAAGTTGGGGGGCCAAAAGGGGGTCTTAAGTGGATGTATTTTTCTTAAAAAAACTTCAACTTGTACGAGTTTTTGAAATAGTTACACTCAAAATTGGAAGATGTTGTAGAAATATGAATCATAGCATTTTGAGTCTAGTTTCTAAGCTACTAAATTTTATTGAAAACAAATAAGTTTAAGTGGGTCAAACAACTAAAATACCAATAGATGCTCATGTTTTTAAAAAACATAATAGAGTGACTTTCGTGCCCCCACCATTTTTTGAGCACCATTTAGTATTTTTGAAAACCCTTTGGTAGAAAGATAGCTAGGAGCATCTAGTTTGGGCTCCATTTTTTTATAGATTTTTTTAGTGAATATTTTTTTATTTATGATTTTTCTAGTACAAAAATTTTATGTTTTGAAAAATAACAGAGCTCCGATCGTGTCCCCCTAACTACCTCAAAAATATCGAAAATTATATATATATTTTGAATATGTATAGAATTATGCCTAGTTTGGGCTAGTATTTTTTAAAAATTTTGATCACCCAAAAAAAAGATACACCATGAAAGATAGACATATTTACACTTCAAAAAATAGCTATAAAAAGGCATAGTTAGAAAATAAATAATATGGAAACCTTATATTAGTCAGAAAATTTGAAAAATTATATTTTTAGAAAGAAGAGACTCTACTCTACGTTGTGGTATAATTTTTTTAAAATGGATCGATTGTTTTATTTTGATTTATCATAGAGGAAGTGTCATTTTTACATTTTCTTGTAAAAACTCATTGTTTGTTGTGTTTGTGCAGGTCCATGCCTCAGGCTTGGGGATCCAAACCGGATCCCAAGCCTTGAGGCATGGCTTGGGAAAAGAGAAAAACATAACGCGTACACGTTCTGTGTAGTATAAACATAACGCGTATGCATTACATAACACGACGTGTTTTGTGTAGTATAAGCATTATGTATGCTTTTGACATGCTTCTATTTACATAAATAAATGTTTAAGTATAAGAAATAATTTAAATATATTTATGTAAATATAAGAAATTAGGGTCACTCTACACCTTATGGAATTAGTCTCACAGCTCCATGAGTCATGGTTTAGGAGATAGTTTTTAAAGTATAATATGGTCAGTACATAGGTAATTTTTAGGATTTCAACATTCAACCTAAATCTTTTAGCATTTAACTTCTACAATCGAAACCCTAAACCATAGGCCATAAACCTAAACACTAAACTGTAAACCTTGAGCCCTAAACCCTAAACCCTAAACCTTTAACCATGATCCCTAGACCCTAAAACCTAAACCCTAAACCCTAAACCTTAAACATTCAACCCTTACTCATGAGCCCTAAACCCTGAGCCTTAAGCCCTAAACCTAAGCCATAATCCCTAAACCCTAAAACCTAAACCCTAAACCATGAACCATGAGCCCTAAATGCTAAACCCTAAACCCTGAACCATAAAAACTAAATCCTAAACCCTAAACCCTGACCCCTAAACCCTAAACCTTAAACATTGAATCCTAAACCCTAAGCCTTGAACCCTACACCCTTATCCCTGAGCCTTAAAATCTAAACCCTAAACCCTAGACCATATACCCTAAGCCCTAAACCCTAAACCCTAGACCATATACCCTAAGCCCTAAACCCTAAACCCTAAACCCTAAACCCCGAGCCCTAAACCATAAACCCTAAACCTTAATCCTTAAACATTAAATCCTAAACCCTAAACCCTAAACCCTAAACCCTAAAACCTGAACCGTAAACCATAAACCCTTATCCCTAAACACTAAATCCTTAACCCAAAACCCAAAACCCTAAACCCTAAACCTTAAACCCTAAATCCTTAACCTCAATCCGTAAACCCTAACCATAAACACTAAACCCTAAACCCTAAACCTAAAACCTAAATCCTAAACCATAACCCTAAACCTTGAACCCTAAACCCTAAACCCTAAACCTTAAACCCTGAACCATGAGCCCTAAACCCTAAACCCTAAACCCCAAACCATATTTCATCAATATTTCCTAGTCTCGTGCCTAGAACCATCATTAGTGCGCTTTATAGAACTACCTTGTTTATGAGAGGGGACAAGTAACTAAAAGGATATGACGCATTCACCTTGTGCCTTGTAATGCATATATTACACATCTCTTCCAAACTTGTTTCTCCCCACATATACTTGCGCTCTTGAATGTAAATTTATTCACACTCTAAAACAAATTTCACATTTCTCATATTTCCATGTATGGTATTGCTGAAGCAGGATGACCCATTGGAAGTCTGGAAAAATAACCATCACAACAAAAAAATTAATCTTAAAGGAAACAAAAGAAACATAGAGAATATATCAATGCGGAAGAGGTAGGATCATAATCGAATTTCTGTAGTATCCTCTCCTCCAGGAGAAAGATAAAGTTAAAGTGTTCTATTGGAATGGATAGTAAATTTGACAGTAACTTCCTAAAGTGTTCAAAATAAGCATAGAAATAGGGGAATGGCTAAGAACACTAAGGGTTATCAATCGCCTAGTAAATCTTTATGTTTAGTTCTAAATGGGAGTTACAGCCTCTACAACTTAATGACCTTCCATTCATTGATAATTCCTTATATGATAAACCCATGGATGTTTTCAAAATCCCATAAACCAAAAGATAGGGGTAGTCATCAATCCTAGTGAAGGATGTGATGTGATTTCCAAGAAACTTGAAATTCATATAGATTTAAAGGTCATAACATGAATTTACAAATATCTTCATCATTATAAATGGAAGCCAAGTAATAGTGTCTACCTGTACATCCAAGGATTGAGGACTACTGGGGTCTTTGGAAGGATTGGACAGTCAGGAATATGACATTTCCCTCCTTCAAAATATCTACAGATGAAAAACATCAAATTTTGATGACTCTCTTTGAATGTTCTACCTACAAATTCGATGAACCTTGAACTCTGTGACCTAAACCCTTAACCCTCAACCATGAGACCTAAACCCTAAACTATAAACCTAAACCCTAAAACTAAAATAATAAATCCTAAACCTTAAACACTAAATATTAAACCTAAAACCTAAACCCTAAACCCATAACTCTAAACCCTTGACCCTGGACCCTAAACCCTGAGCCCTAAGCCCTAAACCCTAAATACTAAATCCAGAGCCCCGAGCTCTAACCCCAAACCTTAAACCAATAACTTTGAACCCCAAACCTTAAGCCATAAAACATGAACCATGAACCCTAAACCTTAATCCCTAAACCATAAACCCTAAACCTTAAGCTTTGAACCATACACCCTAATCTCTTGAGCCCCGAGCCTAAACCTTAAACCCTAAGCCCTAAACCCTAAATCTAGAGCCCTGATCTCTAACCCCTAAACCTTAAACCCGTAACTAACTCCTAAACCTTAAACCAATAACTCTAAACCCTAAACCCTGAGTCATAAACCTTAAACCATGCACCCTAACCCCTAAACCCTAAACCCTGAGCCCTGAGCCCTAAATCATAAACCCTAAACCTTAAGGCCTAAATGTTAAATCCTAAAGGTCCCTAAATCCTAAACCCTAAACCCTAAAAACTAAATCATAAACCCTAAACCTTGACCCCTAAACCCTAAACTCTAAACCCTAAGCATTAAACCCTAAACCCTAAGCCCTAAGCCCTAAACCCTAAGCCCTAAGCCCTAAACACTAAACCCTAAACCTTGAACTCTATGACCTAAACCCTTAACCCTAAAACCTAAACCCTAAACCTCGAGCCTTAAACCTAAACCCTGAACCCTTTACCCTAAACCCTAACCTTTAAACCTTAAACCCTAAACCGTAAACCCTAAATCCTTAACCCTAAACCTTAAACCCTGAGCCCTAAACCTTGAACCCTTAACTCTCAACCCTAAACCTCAACCCTGATACCTAAACCCTAAACCCTGAACCCTTTGCCCTAAACCTTGAACCCTGACCTTTAAACCTTAAACCCTAACTCCTAAACCCTGAACCATAAACCCTAAATCCTCAACCCTAAACCTTAAACCCTAACTCCTAAACCCTAAACTGTAAACCCTAAATCCTCAACCTTAAACCTTAAACCCTGAGCCCTAAACCCTAAACCCTAAACCCTATACCATAAACCCTAAGCCCTAAACCCTAAACTCTAAGCCCTAAATCCTAAGCCACAACCCTAGGCCCTAAGCCCTAAGCCAAAACCCTAAACCTTGAACCCTCAACATAAACCCTAAAAACTAAACCTTGAACCCTCAACTCTCAACCCTAAACCCTAAACCCTCAACCTTGATCCCTAAACCTAAACCTGAACCTTGAGCCATAAACCCTAAACCCTCAACCTTGACCCCTAAACCCTAAACCTTGAACCTTGAGCCCTAAACCCTAAACCCTCAACCCTTAACCCTGAACCATAAACCCAAAACTCTAAACCCTAAACCATAAACCCTAAACCATGAACCCTAAGCCATGAGCCCTAAACCCTAAACCCTAAAATATGAACTATGAGCCTTAAACACTAAACCTTAAACCCTAAACTCTAAACCTTGAGTCCTAAACCCTTAGCCCTAAACCCTAAACCCCAAGCCCTAAACCCTAAACCCTAAATCATAAACCCTCACCCAAAGGAAAGTCCTAAAAAGATCATTCAACGTGTTTCAGTGTGTAGGGAATAGTGTTTAAGGTGATCGATCGACTCATTTAGTTTTTATGAGAGACTACTTCCTTTGAAGGCCTAAAAAGACATTTTTGGCCATTTTGTAGTTAATTGAACACCCTTCAGAACAAGCTAAAATGAGCTAGTCATGTCACCGAGTTATCAAGGACCATTATTTGTGAAGTATTAAGGCATCGTTTGTCTCCATAAGAGACATATGAGAAAAAGCATGTATGAGAATCATGAATTTGATTCCATGAAAGGATGCTTTTAGAGCTAGGAAAGGTGAGGGGATGATCTTTATATGGAGCACCATGTTTCTAAGAATGAGCAATCATATGAGTTCACTTGATGCAATTCACTTGGTACTATTCATAACAACTCATTCAACACCTAGTAGTGTTATCACACCTTAAGGAGGAGGCACATTACAATCACCTCATTTTGGCCATAGGACAGAATCCCATTCAGAGGAACAATCCTCTATCTACAAAGTGAGGATCTCTTTTTAGTAAGAAGTAGACAAACATCATAGAGTTAATTCAAGGTCACTAAAGGAATTATGGACCAAATTTAAAAATTAGTACCAATTCAAGGTGGTAGGGCCAAAATCCATTTAGAAGGTCAAAAACCTAAAAATGACTATATGCTTTCCCAAAACAAAGACCGACTACAATATATATATGCCCTAAAAGTTTTAGATCGTTTCTTTGAAATCCACGAAAATGAGTGAGTATCTGACTGATTAGATTTTGAAAAACTATCTTCTAGATTATAAGCTGTTGGAGCTACGAGACCACTTCCATAAGGTGCAGAGTGACCCTAATTTCTTATATTTACTAAAATAAATTTAAAGTATAAGAAATAATAAAAGAGAGTTTAAAACACATATGCATTACATAATGCGTACGCGTTCATAAAAACACATACGCATTATAATGTGTACACATTATGGTTCGGTGATTCCCAAGCCAAACAAATCAAAACGCAAGCACGTTTTAACAAAGCGTACGCATTTTAGTTTTTTCAAATTCTTGTCCACTTTTTGGCCCCAACTTCGTGAACTTACCCTACATGTGTGTTCACTTTGGGTATATTGAGTTAGATGTAGGACACATAGATTAATACACGCTTATAAGATCACTCTTGCTTCCTTATATTCTCATCATTTGGGGGCGATCCCTCACCAATCCCTCTACCTCATACATATGTTATTGTTATAGTATAGTACCTTTTTCACTTCCTCATTTATTCTCAATTATATACATTGTGTACTTGTTATTTTTCAGACTAACATGACTAACACATGTTTCTTGTGTAGCATTGACATCTCTTATTTCACATATTTCACCCATGTTGGCTACTACATCATATTATCATGTTTTGACACTCTTGTTTCATGCATATTTGATTATGTGTATATTTTTCTTGTTTGTTTGGTTTCCTTACTTGTGGCCTATGTACCTTGATTGTCTTATGACACTGTGGGTGTCCCATGTTTGTGGCATTATGCCTATCTTGTTTGTAATTTTTTCTCTTGTTTGCAGCATATGGGCCTTGATTTTCTTCAAGCAACGCCATGGGTGTTCCGTGTTTTTAGGATTTCTACCTTTTGCATGACATTATTTTTATATTTCTTACATTTGATTTCACTATTGTTGTATTTACATACATTTAGACTACTCTTGTTCTCGACTATGTGGTTTTTATCTATTGTTAGCATTATTTTCATTACATAGTTGCCATGATGTAGGAGCATCATCAAAATGAAAATTCTCATTTTATCATGATCATGAGATCCAATTTAGTGTGTTAGAGGGTGATGAAGCCATGAAGAGGAGTCTAAAGTGGTCAAATGTTCAAAATTTCAAAAATATATACTTTCCCTCCATTGTTTAATTCAAAATGCTCTAAGGTTGTAAATGAGGAATGCGAGCTTATAGGTAATTGAAAGGGAAGTCTTGATGTTTTTTGAGAATGTAACAAGTTTCTATACATATAATCATGAGTCGGAAATTTTATGAGTTAGTGAAGTGGTAAAATGATGTAATTAAGCCTAATTTTGAATGTAAGGACATGTGTAATCTCAAGAGTTAGTTAGGGTTAAGAAGTGGAAAGGAGGAGAGATAAAAATTTGAAATAAGGTTGGTGAGAAGATCATTCCTTGATGAAGGTAAAAGGAGGAGGCTCTGATAGAGATAGGAGAAGAGCCATGTAATGTAAATCTTTGAATAAAAGAGTGAAAAGCCATGTTTTTGTAGAGTTTATATGTTGTTCCTTCATAAAATAATTATGTGTATGTATTTGTGACTTGGAAATTTAAGGATACTCTTGGTAAGATTATAGAGATTTGCTTGGGTTACATGGAATACGATATGAAGATTTGAAATTATATGCTTTGTTTATAGCTTGGTGATCAAAGCCTTGAACGTGTGTGTAATAACAATATTGTGCATGTAAGAACTCTTAATGTGATTGATCTATGATATCTGATTATGTAATCCTTTCACTGGTAAACTTGTGAGGGAAGTGATGGTTGATCTAACTCGAGAATAAAGGTTGAATTCATTATGGTCTCCTTTTACATACTTGGAAAACCAAAGGAAGAATGTGATTGTCTTTTCACGGGTTAAGTAAATCTTGATTTATTTGTCACAATATGATAGAAGAATGAAATGCATATTGTCACTAGAAGGTTGTATGTGATGTGTTTTTAAGAATATGACAAGCTTTTTCTTGAATAAAGTCTCAATCTCTTGATTTCAAAGGTGAGGGTTTTGATTACTTCGCCCTGTGTGTATGCAAATAAGTTGGTTAGTATTTTTAATCTCGTCGTCATAGCCTACTATTAAACTAGGATTTGTGGAGAAGGATCAAAATTCATAGAGGCCAAAGTTGAGATCTTGGAAGTTAGAAGAAAATTTTATTTTATAAGGATGTAATGCTCCTCAAGCTCACACCTAGTTGTGATTAGGGTTTAAAGAGGTTTGAGAAATTTGAAGGCTCAAAACAATGAATCTTGATCTAGAAAGTGGAAGAAAATACGATAAGGTCTATTAAAGGAATTTGAAAGAATTTTAGGTTTTCATTGGATAGATTTAGAGTTATTCTTGAAAGTATCAAAGAGGAATTTCTCTTTATAGTTGAGAGACCTATTTAGAAAGGTCAAGTTACAAAGGATGAGGTATTTGTGCATTGACTCTAAGCCCTGAAACTTGGTAGGGTAGATAAGGATAATGGGTAGTTAGAAAGCCCATGAAATCATCTAAAAACTTATTGAATCAAAAGATAGGGCTTGAAAATAGTCAAACCATAACTAGTAAGAGTTATTTGCAAAAGGAAAGCAAAAGTGGGAGTGAGAAAGAAGACAAAGGAGTTAGGCCACAAAATTTTCTACACACCGCCACAAGCCAAAAGGGTAGTTGAGGATTTGTTTTTTTTTTTTTGGTATATCTAGATATGTCTAACCTTGAATCTTGCAGAGGAATTGCTCCTGAGAGCTATAATAGGGTAATTACGAGTCAATTGAAAAAGTTGGTAAGATATTGTTATTTCTACTCGGTTTGATGATGTTTTTCACGTTGGTTTAACTGCATGGAACATTAAATAAGGTGGTAGATGCCATATGAGTTACAAAAAGCCAATTGTTTGTTTTTGGGGTTATATCTCAAAAATCTAGTAAGTAGACAAAGGAGGTAAGTAGGAACAAATAGAGGTTTTCATGAAATTTGGTCATCCTATTATTTGTTTTTGCATGAGTACAAGATGTGAGAACAAGGTATACTATTTGTAGAGTAAGTTGTGGATTGAATTGTCAAAATTTAGCATATGGAGTTATTCTAAACTAATCAAGAAGACCTCCAAAATAGGGTACTAGCGAGAAAGAATGATATTGGTTGTTTCTGATTTGATGAATGTATGAGATTCGCAAATGAGCTATGCATCATGACACCATGTGCAAACACCTTTCCTTTTACAAGTATACATTCTCCAAGGTGTCTACCTCTTCAACACTTTACACAACTTCTTATACATCTCCTTCAGTAGTACACACCCATTTCTTTTGAGAAACATGCTCAACATGGTTTTCACACATACCTCAAAAGAGGGGGAATCTATCTAGATTTTTCTACACTTTCAATAGACACGAGATAGAATTTTGGAGGCGCATATGCAGGTTCAAACAAGGTACATACACCCAAAAATATAAGCATATACAAAATTCGTAAAAACATTGGGTCAAAACCATACACATTAGTTAGAAATGTACTGCAATCTTGACCCCCACACATTTCTAACCATGGGCAATTTCAATAAGTTTTTCAAAATTTCCATATTTTCACCAATGTTTTCCAAAAAAATTCACATTCATACTACTCGGTTCAAATCGGTACAGGGGGCGTGAAAATTTTCATTCTTTTTTGTACCCACACTTAGCTTCAAGCTCAATTTTACAAATCTTTAGGGCATGGATATCCTTCCTATTTCATCATTGTTAGCACACTTTTATCATATTTTATCATTTATTTTAATTCATACTCATTTGTTCGCCATTTGGGGATAGTTTGGGGGAACCTATTCTTGTTTGTACTATGTGTCCTTATTTGTAAAATCAGGCCTAAATCTGTCTGCAGCGGTGTGATCCGTGGGGTTTTAGAAGGAAACAAAGTAGCTAAGGGATTTATGGGTAGGATTTCCTCTCCTATTACACTTAAAGGGAAAGATATTAGAGTTTTGATTAACTTTGGTACACATTCTTCTTCCTTCGCAGGGGTACATATGTACCTCTTTCTTCTTATCTCTCTTAGACATTTCATGTTGGGTTGCATGTACCTAACACTCTAGTTTCTCCTTGGAACTGATTGGGGACTAATAACCCTCAATCCTTTGGTGAAGTTAAAGCAATACACATCCCAAAGAAAAATAAAATCACAAGCAAACAAGTGTATTATTTCCTTATTTACATATTTTTACTTCACATATATGCAAATACAAAAAAATCTATTACATGTTTTATTTGAGTTACGATCAATTATCTATCACATACATTGACTACATTATGTTACAAGTTTCATCATGGAGCATGCCAACACCAAGCACAACAACATAATTGCAAAATAAACATTCAAGCAAAGGAAAAGTGTGTTTATGTATAATTTCCTTTAAGCATGCAATTTTCAATTTCATACTTAAAGGGGGAAATGTAGACATTCAAATTTGGTAATTTGCACTTTGGAAACCCTTGATTTGATTATGCACTCTTCTTTATGATAAATACTTCTCCCTTCCCACCTATCACTTTTTGAGGTCCATTATTTAGCTTGTTTATCCTTGCATACCAAAATGTCGACACATCCTAATAATACAATACAAAAATCAATAGAAAGAAAATAGTTTACAAGCTCCAAACTTAATTTGGCATATTTACTATTCCTAGTTAGGACCATATAGATTGGTCGTACCTTACATCTTGTCCTAACTTGCTTGTATTGTCTCAGACCGATATGTCTTCTAATTGAAATTTAAAATTAACATATTTCTTTAGGTATTATACTTCATTTGGGTTGGCATTTCTTAGATAAATCATAACTAGAACCCTATATAAGCAAGTAAACACTACCTCATTTGCTAACCTAATACTCTGAGGAAATATACTAGAGAACTTACTTCATACACTTGCAAAAGGCATCCAAAGTTCCCTAAATCTTACACTCTCACATCTAAAGTCATTAAGACAACACCCAAATCAGTTCTAAAGCTATAAACCGAGTCAATAAATCCATAACTCTCTTCCATAAGTGCTCAAACATCCTCTCTATAAGTATTTTTAGCAAGAGAAAAGTCAAAACAAACATGGTCAACGAAATTTGTAAATCGATCGATTTGTTTATATATCAAATGTTATGTAGAGAATGGTAAGGATTTTAGGCCTCTTCAATGTAGTTCCAATGTTAGTGGTGCACGGGGTGCCCATAACCCTTCTAATGTTTTTTTGTAAGACTCTTCATACATGACTAGGGTTTGAGATGATAATCATTTCATTCATAGAGCCTCGAGTGCATGTTCGACAATTTGGGGTTTAATAGTGATAAACAAATATAAGAAGGTGAGCATCATAAAAATTTATAGAAGCCAACTCGGATCATGTCCAAGACCATACTGACGGGTTAGGACTATACGGTATGGTCATGGTAGTTTGGTATGATCCTTCCCTGAGTTGATTCACACTTCCATCCTATGTTGTGAGGGTTATTCATGTTCATACCTCCTAGTTTCATTGTTACACAATCCCATATCTCTTCAAAATTCATCTGTAATCAACTAAGATAATTGCCTCTATATATTTATTTCGTATTTTTAATTCCATGTTAGGTTGATTGGTGTATGATATATTATTTCTATCTAATCTTAGCTACAATCTGAGTTATTATTTTTATTGTAACATCTTTGTAAGATCTGTAAACAACTCTAATCTAATCTAAAACGTAATTAAATTGACCTAAAATTTAATTGAGGGTTAAACATCCTATCTCTAAGATTCACACACCTTGGTTTCACTTTTAATGACCTAAAACAAGTAGAAAACCATAGATATCTATAGAAAATTCTTGAAACAAATAGATAACAAAAGGAGAAATCCATGTTTGGATGAGGTTGGACTAACCCTAGTGGTCAACCCTTACTACACCAATCCAAGTGTTTCACTAAAACCCTTGAGTGGGAGAAAACCACATGTTATTCTCTTAGTGTTGGTGTAAATAGTGTATGCAATCTAAGCTAAACCCCTCGCATGCCCTTGTGTCTCTTGACATAATGAATATTTGGCATAATTATTATAGATACTCAAATTTTGTAATTTACTCATTAACACTATTGGTTTTGACAATGCACTCTTGCTAAGATAAACATAAATTTTCTATTCCCACTTAGTACATATTGAGTTCTCTTGTCTAGGTTATTCATCCTTTTATAATGATATGTTAACATATTCGAGAGTTCAATGCATAAAATCCATATACTAAGTCAACCTAATAGGATGAAAACCTCATTTATCATGTTTTTCATCCCTAGTCAAGGCTATATAGTTTGGTCAAGAATTTATATTTGGTCCTAACCTATTTGTATGGTTTTACACTCGACATATCCTCCATCTTTGCTTTTAGTTCCACATTTTTCAACCGGTCCCTTACTCCCTTTTGGTCAACCTTTCTTTGATAATTCACCTTCGAAACCCTATATAAACAAGTTAACACTACCTCATTTTCTAACCTGTAAATCCTATGGCACTACATTGATACATTCACTTCCTACTCTTGCAAAAGGCACCCAAACCTCCCCAAGTCTCACAAAAGCTCATGTACATTCATTAGGGAAATAATCACAACATGCATGAATATTCTTACCAAGTCAAGGAATCATCCTCTCTCATCTACAAACACTCAGACATCCCTTCTCCAAGTATTTTAGCAAGAGCTAAAATCAAATCAAGCATTATCAAAAAGTTACCAAATCTAGTTACATTCATTTAGATATCACATGTTTAGTGGAGAAAGAAGTGTGGTTTGAGGCCTCTTAGGAGTAGTGTTAATGTTGGTGGTACATGGGGGTTCCCACAACCCAACTAATGTTTGTTTTTCGGGATCTATTACCCATGGTTAAGGTTTGAGATCTTTTTCAAAATATTTAGAGGTATTTGTAGCATGACCAATAAATAGGGTTTTATAGCGACATATATTTCTAGGCGGTTGAAAATCCCAAAAGGTTAGAGAGCCAAAATCTAATTAGGTCCAAGACCGCATAATATGGTTAAGACCATATGGATGGTCCTGATAGAGTTTTATGATCCAATCCTTTCCAAGGTCATTTTCAATCACAGTTCCCAAAACGAATAATCAACATGCTCAAATCCCCGATTCTAGTAGTCCACACATCCAAAACTTCCTAGATCCATATGTAAATAGCTAAGTGCACTCATCCCCTTGTATTTTCAAGTTCAAATCTTGTTTTATACATTATTTACAAGTATTAATGTGTTTCTCTAATATTGAATAATTAATGTTGGAAGTTATTTAATCAGAATAACCTTCTATAGCTCCCATTATATCCTGTAGTGTACTTAATTCAGTAATCTAGATTTTATATAATCTAATAAGGGTGTAAACATTTTGGTGAACCTAACTCACAATTCAACCTTAACATCAACCCTAGTTACCTTAAAATTTCTCTTTTCTCATAAGTATATTATGTTGTTACTTCTTCATTAGCTCATATTATCCCAGATTGCATATGCTTTATTTTTATGCCCTTTTGGCATAGTGCTCAGTTAACCAATCAACCTATTGAACATATTGATATTTCTCCTCCTACTCACAAGTGTCATAGCCTCATGGAATCATATTCATTATATATTTCTATCAATCCATTCATGTTTGACCATGTTATTGAGGTCCCATTAAATGACATTGAAACTCATAGCAAGAATTCTTATGATTCTAACCATGATGATGATAAATTCATGGACCATGAACAAGTGGAACATGTTGATTTAACAAATATTGAATTTGTAAAACCGTAATTGTAGAGTCACCTATGATAAATAAATGCTAAAGTACAAATATGATGTAAGCAATAAGCCAAATAAAAATGAAACCCTAAGTGCAAGAGAGGGAATAGAAGACTTAGTTGATTTCACAATAAATCCCGAAGTGTCCTCGGACTGGAATAAACCAATGAACAAGAGGGGGAGACTGCCGCAAAGAAAATTATGTAACTACCAGATGATCATGGACTAGGGCGCCTGGATTTAGGTGAGGGCGCCAGGCACTAGAGACCTCTGCTGGGCACTTGTGACTGCACAAGAGCTCGAAATCTAGTTTTTCCTGTGTCGCAAGGTGGTCATTAACCTTCACTGTTAGTCGCCTGTGTGTTATTGGATGATTGTTGTATTCGCATGTAACCTAAAAAATAAATGATATCCTGCAAAACCCCAAAACACATCAAATCCTAAAAATAAAAGATGCAAATGGGGAGTCGAACTGACCCCAACGGTCACCCGGAAAAGTGAACTTATGATCGAGCGCCGCACTACATCTCAGACTCCATGTAGTTCTTGTGAGTGTGTGTAGAAATTATGCCCTAGGATTCCCTTGTGTAATTTGCACTTGATAACGGTATATAGTTTCTCTAGAATACAAATGTGTGGATGGAATAGAATAAACCTCCCATTCCTATGTTGTGTATGCATAGTATGTAGTCCCTTGTCCCTTGAATGGATGCTTTAAAGTGCTTTAGGTGCCTTTTGAATGCAAGCTTAGGTGATTATGATAATGCGTAGTGCTTGGGTCCTTTATTTTGAACATATAACTATGTATTTTATATGATTTCCTTTTTGAATTTCGTAATTGAAAACCTGGAAGGTGACCCATAAGTGAAAAAGATGCCCAAAAGATAAAAGAGACCCAAAAGGAGCAAGTAAGGTGAGAAAGGGTCATGGGCACCTAGAGGGGGCAAGAACACTCTTGGCGTTGGTCTCGAAGCCATAAAAGATAAATCCATAAAATCTTGATTGGGCTATAGGGTGTGTAAGACCAAATAGAAAACAAGAAACAAAGAAAAGAGGCCAAAGATAGTTGTCAATTACTAGTTTTCTTGCTTAGGAATCATGTAAATGCTAGTATGTTTTTAGGACCTAGAAATGCACCCAAGTGTGTGATTTTGTGTTTACAATTCCTTCCATGTTTTACATCTCTTTGCTTTACTTATACAAGTTTGATATTTAAAAGTTACAAGAATTATTTACATTTGAGTTACAATTCAATTTCTTCAATAGACATTTACTACACTTTATGTTGTAGGTTTCATCATTGAATGTGCCAATACAATCACAAAGGAAACCAACAATTGAGCAAAAAAAAGCATGTGTGTACACTCATGTATGTTTCCCCCTTACGTATGCAATTTTCAATTCCATACTTAAAGGGGGGAAATGTAGTCACTCAAATTTGGTAACTTATCCATTGGAAATGACAAATTTAGCTTTGTTCCCATACTAAGACAAATGTTTGAATTTTAAGCTTAATTGACATGTATTTCTATCTCTCTCCCGACTTTCTCATCACTACACACCGCTTATGCTAATTATCCAAAGCAATAATCCATCTATAGGCATCGTTCCTAGACTCGGCTCTTTCCTCATTAATTGCATATACGGGATCACACAACATAAGTTTGGGCCATACTCACATCTGTCCCAATTGACTTGTATAGTCCCAAACCCTCTCATCTAACTACTTTTTCTAATTTGAAAACCTTTTGTGAGTCGGTTCTTTTTCCCTAGCTCACTAAAATGTGAATGTTTAAACTATGGAAGCCTATATATAAGCAAGTCAATTACCCTTTATAACTCATCTAACATTCTCATAAGATCTTATAGCAGATATCAACACTAAAGTATGAAGGGTCTCCTAATTCTTCTTAAAGTAGTTGCACATCATTTAAAGCAACCACCACATAGGTTTGAAGTACTCAAACTAGATTCAAGAGTCTAGCTTCCTCTATCGCCAAACATTCAAAGGTCTTAGAGCCATGTCTTAACAAGAACAAGTCACTCCACGCATTCACAAAGGTCTTGAGGGACAAAGAGGATTATTCTAAGCATTTGAAGCACACCACATCACACTACTACCACATTGGGTACATTTTCACTACTCTACAAATTAGCCTATTATCTTCATGTCAAAAGACACGTGGACATGCACATGGGGTTGGCTTATATTTCAATCACTACTTTCACCAACACTAGGAGAACTACACGAGGCTTGTTGTCTCTCGAGAGGATGCAATGTTAGCACTTACATTGGCTTAACAAGGGTTAACCGCTAAGGGTATTCTAGCCTCACTCACACAAAGTGATTTCCCTTTTGTTATCAAATACTTTCATGAAGTTTGTTGCAAGTGTCTAGGGATCTATCCTCTGTTGTAAGTCATTATAGTCAAAGTTAAAGTTATGCGAGCCCTAACAATGGATGGCGAAACTCATTTCCAACCAAGTGAAGGGCAAAGTAGGCACAAAACCTCATCGTGGATAGGTCCAAAACTAGACAACACATGCCAAAACTATAAGACGCCCCATATTGAGTTGTATAGTCTTGCATAAGAGTATGTTCCGATTCTAGATCCAAAGATTAAGTATTTTCAAATGCATAATAGCCTTCTCACCTAGTTTACACACCCATATCATCTTTGTACCACTTTGTGCTAAATGCCTATCCCTAAACAATCATTTATCATTTTATCATAGTTGTGAGTATTAAAAACTTAATTTTGATTTTGTATGGTTAATGTTTATTAATTTATTCAAATTAATCAACCTATAATGCTCTTTTACATTTCCTAATTTTCATTCATCTATTTAGGAATTTGTAAAAACAATTATGAAGGACTAAAACATCTACAATCGCATGTTGGAAAGAAGATTATGAACACATTGAGCCTTTATATGGACAAAAATATGGACATGGGATTGATAAATGTGGGAAAGTTTTTGAAATTCCTATAAGTGAATCTTGGAAGCTTAGTAAACCACCCCCTAAATTCTAATCATATTGAGGATCTCATTACCTGCAACAACTAAAAGGGGGCATAAACGGGGCAACAAGAGAGAAGAGAAAGGCAATGTGTTAAGTGGCTCTAACTTTATGAAGATGTATTACTACCAAAACAAAACATCTAATTAGAAGGCTAAAAACATTAAAGCCTAAATTTGGGGTAGATAGGTAAAATGGATTAAGAATGCGTTTATTTGAAACCATAAAGCGATATCGAGAAAGCTAGTTTGTCATATCGTCTTCAACACATGAGTAGAGATCCATGTGAACTTCATTGAACGACTGGGGAAAAGGTGAAAACAAAAGTCACAATGCCTTGACCTATACAAACAATCAAAACAACATGGAGGTCAGTAACACATAATTCAAAAAGGTGAGGCGGGTGCCAGAGAGAGGGGGGGTCTTGGGGTGGGGGTCATTGGTTGGGGCGGGGGCTAACGACTACTTGCCTTGCCTGAGGGCTATAATTGAAGGATGGATGGGCGAAATTTGGGAAAGAAGCAAAGCG
This sequence comes from Taxus wallichiana var. yunnanensis, assembly GCA_018340775.1. Lineage (NCBI taxonomy): Eukaryota > Viridiplantae > Streptophyta > Pinopsida > Cupressales > Taxaceae > Taxus > Taxus wallichiana. Next base: position 393,113,420 of record CM031243.1, read on the forward strand.
AGAAGGAAAGTGAGGATGTGTGTTTTATTTACACAAAAATGGAAGCAGTGCATAGACACAGGGAAGCATGCCTTGTGCAGGAGGCCACATGTATGTAAGATGTGTCCCAAAATGACATTCAATGTTGTTTATTGTATATAAAAACTTTCTTTTCAACCAAAGCATTAATTGACAACTGTTGCCTCAAAACACCGGTTTTAATATTTTTTCAAGCAATTGCGATGCACAAATATTACTACCAAGCCATACCTCACAATTTAAAAAGCCTCCATTGACTTAATGTTGTAGAATACGCATCATAAAATGCAAAATTTTAATTTTTCCAATGTTTGATTTCAAGTTGAACAAGTAAAACTATGCAAATTAGATGTCGCATCCCACTCTTGTCAAAAGAAGTTACATAATTAAACACCATCTCGTATCCCTTGTTCTTACCTCATCACCTTCATGCGAAGTTTGTTCGAAGTTGGAATCAAATTAAATCAAATAACCAAAGTGCAACGCGTATTTAAACTTGACCATGAAAAGTACTTAATAAATCATGTAACAGTTCAAAAACGGGTGGGAACTGGGAAATGTTCCGAGTTCCTGCGGCGTATAAATTTTAGTGTTATTACTCAACAGCGACTGCTTTGAATTCTTTTAGAAATAATAATCTGTTTCATACTTATTATTAGATTCTTTCGCTGCAAGCCAACGCGTTCTGTGGCTGATTAGGTGGTTTAAAACATTCGCACAAGTGGCAACTGTCCATTCCGCCAATAACTTTTAAAAAAATTGAAAGCCTCCCCATTAATAAATCTTATCAAACAGGAGCACAATCATTCTTGTCCAGGTATTTGGTGATGGCTTTTGTTTGTTAGGTATTATATCTTTCGACTAACTAAAGCAACCAACAAGAAAACGAAAAAATATAAGGTTCAGTGAATATGTTGTAGCAGATCTGATATGATTTGTTGAAAATTTAGAATTGAGAATTGCATTGTAACGGCAGGCATTAGAATCCTCCCTGTTAGGTGTTCAATTTTTTTTTGAACCCACTTCATTGTTTTCTCTAATTCAGGGAACAGTGCAACAATGGGGAGGCAGAGGATTATTATCCTGGTGGTCATATTGGGTGTGCTGTTTTTAACAGTGGGCTCTAATGGGGCTTGTTCACAGGGGAGCTGCCAGGCTCATGACATTTGTGCGAAAGATAGTGACTGTGCAGTTGGGCTTAAATGCATCTCATGCAGTTCAGTGGGCGACATGAGTTACAGATGCACTAGGATAAGTGTTACAAATCCTGTTTCTAAGGTACCTGTTCAATCCATGGCGGAGATCTTTTTTTTCACTTATTTCAATTATTTTACCATTATTTAGGCCCAATTGATCTGGAGCATGTATTTGACAGTGTTTTTCCATTTGGGTGTGATTTAAAATTCTCATTATGGTCGTCTTGATTCAAGATTTTATATAATAAGTAATTTATATATGGGAGTTTAGAAGGAAATGCATTTTTGGTTTCATATAGCTAGAAACAATCTTCTAGATAGATAAACACATTTATATTTGATTCGTACTGACCATTTTTCCTAAGGGCTGACAAAAGTCATAATCTTAAGCTACACACCTTGCAGATTCCTTTGTTGCTTTACAGGATATATACCTTCAGTTACACACCTTAACAGATTCTCTGTCTTCATTGTCCAATTTTTGTTGCCACAGGGTATATCGTATATGTGATTTACCCACCTTACAGATTATTTGTTCTATTAGAGTATCCCTCTTACAAAGCTGTTTTTTTCTCAGGTGGGCGGTCTTCCTTTCAACAGATATTCATGGCTTACAACCCACAACTCCTTTGCAATTCTTGGAGAGAAGTCCTACACTGGTACCAATCGGATAACATTCTCTAACCAAGAAGACAGTGTGACTAATCAGCTGAATGTATGTTACATACGCCCTTGAAATGTTCCTTTTGTTTATTTGCTATGATGAATCCCAAGAGTATGATGAGTGGAACCCTGGTCTAAGCCTGGTGCAGACCAGAGTCTGTCGAATGGATTAAGACAGTTATTTAGTTAAGGTCTGAGTGATACCTTGTTAGGGGTTTTGCCAATGGTATATACCTTATTAAGGGTTTTAATATAAGATCTGATAGGGTTATGGTTTTTTTGTAGAATGGTGTACGAGGGCTTATGTTGGACATGTATGATTTCGAGAACGATATCTGGCTTTGCCATTCCTTTGGAGGGAATTGCCTCAACTTCACGGCTTTTGTAAGTTGAATTTATTTTACCTCTGTCAAGCCCAAGTATCCTATTTTCCAAGTTTTGAATTGATGAATCAAGAAACAAGATCATTTCTATTATCCATTGTTTGCTTTATTTTCCCTAAAATGTGTCATTATATTATTGCACCTTCTGAGTGTATGCATGAAAAAAACTTAAGACCTCACTGAACTCACATCTGCCCTCATGCCCCTACATGACAATTTGGTTTTGCCTATCCGTAAATACATCAGGGGATATGTTGTGTTTTCTCCACAGTTTGAAAATATCAAGAATAGATCTGCCTAGAGGCAGGAATGAATGTAAAATTTGATGTAGTTACCCTCTTCACACTAAATTTAAAAATAGTGTTTCCAAATATCTTTGGGGAATTTGGCACTTCGTCGAGATTAGTGTAAAAAAGTTTGCCAAATGGGTTTTTCCTCTAGTCAATAGCTGCAACTGGAGCCATTATTGCTACCTTGCCAGGAAACAGATCCTAAATGTTGAACACCGATTGTCCAAAACCATTGGAAAAGAAACGGCCCTGAAACATCTATATGATAAATTATTAACAAAAATATAAATATATTCATTTTTAGTTAGTAAAATATAACACACTTGGAAAAATATAGTATTAACCAGAGTTCAAAACATTCAACATGCTGCTGTGTTTTTAATTTCGTTGCAATGCTTTAGCTTTGTTTATGATTTAAGTTCTAAGCTTTTGTTTTGTGTTTGACTATAGTTAGGGGTGATAGGTAAGGCTAGTATTTGGGTTTTTAATTTATTTTTAAGTGTTTTTTATGAAGTTTATTGAAATTTATTAAACCCTGCTGGAAATCTCCAGGCATGTGTTGGAAATGGCAGTGTCGTTTCCGGCAAGTGCCCAGACTGTAGCAGCATTTCTGAAGCAATTCCGGGGCATTTTGCAAGGCATTTTTCCTTTGCCTTTGAAATGCTTCCCTCAGGTGACACCCCACCTGTCCCCTCCTCACACCCCTCTCTTAGCTGTTTCTTGAATCTTAGCATTATTTAAATTCGAATGATCAATTAGAGTTGTTGCAATTGACTAGAATAACCGTCTACAAACAGAAACAAAGATAAATTGGATATAACCACCCTGTTCACACAGAAAATACTTTTAAGTCTCTTAGGGCAATTGGTTTAAAATGTTGCCATAAATTATTTAATTTGTCACGTTATAACTGTAACGATTGAGGCAATGCAGGGGAATCAATGATTGCAATTTCAATGTTCGATCACCTTTGCAACTTCAAGAAATTCTCAACATTTTGATTATTTTGGCGGGTTAAAAACAGGTTTAGATTTCAGTAGCATCATTACCCAGTCAAACCCAAATAGTGTATTAGCTTTCCCTGCCCGTAAACTAGCGTGGACCGACACGAGGTGTGGATTTTGTGAAGATAGGAATTAAATGGGCCTTCGATGATTGTTGACACAAAATTGAAACCACTTGTGGTATTACACTTTCTTCAAAGGTTTCTGCTTCAAAGCCCACCTCCTACTTCTTTCTCCACTGAGTGACAACTTAGGGATGTTAGCTTACTATCTGGGTTTTCCCCCTCTCAACACTCGATCTTAGCACCCAAAGTCTGTCTGCTTACTGAAATGGCCTGTACTCGGAGTTTCCTTGGGGTTGGTCAAGCTTTGGGCCACCCTAGCCCATTGAGTGTTCCCCCTCGGGCATTGGGTAGGATCATTCCAGTTATGGAGAGCCAGCAATATTATCTATAATGGGGAGGATAAATTTCAAATGGACATAACAGTATAATCACTTGTAAATTTCGAATGGACATAACAGTTGCGAATTTCATCATCAAAGGGCCCAATTTCTTTGCATTATTGAAAATTTAATAGAAAAAGTAATATGGATTTAATACAGTGAATTCCTGAAGCTTTCCACTAATGTTCTAAAGGAGCGAAGTCGAAGAATACCAATTGCTAACCCTGTAAAATTGAGCCAAAGTGACCACTAGCTACTGGATAACTTTAAATTGAGGGGTATTTCTGTACCTCCATCCGCTACAGTGAGAACTATTGCCAAGCCAGTTTTAATCAGGTCTAAAGAAATTCTTGAGATTTAATTATGTCCAAAGTCCGACCACTTCATGTAATTTAGAGCACTGACCAATTCGCTAATTTAAGGTCTTCTGTGAATGGTGGATGAACATTTTGAAGGGGCCTATTGGTTGGTATAATGCCAATCACAGAAGGCCATCAATACTATCCAAAAATTGAGTAGCATAAATCCAAGTATATACATCATTGTTTAGCATATTGTGTATCGCACATAACATTTTCCAAATTCAAAATAAAAGATGTCAATTTCTTTATCTTGTTACAATGTGGTTTACTTGGGTGAAAACTAATACATGTAATGACTTGAATTCAAAAGTGAAGAGCTCAGATCCAATCAATCATCAATGTCAAAAATGCCAATGGCCAACACCATACAACTTAGATCAGAGATATTAGTGGTAAAAATGAAGTGAAGTGGCCACTAGCTACCAGAGAGCACGAGATTGCATAATTCAGACAGAAGCGCCCTAAGTTTGCATCTGCCAAAACATTGCTAAATTCATGTCTTTATCAAGGATAACATGTTAAAATTTAAATTCTTAGTTTGAGCTAGTGAGGCTCAAGGCTCAAAAACTACCCCAAGCTTATTAGAATACCTGAGTATAAAGCTCGTCTGTGGATCTCCTCAAGAAGTGGGTATTTACTGGTTGATAAACCCAGGTAATCCTGGTGATGTAGGAGTTACGCTAATTGTAAGAGGAATCACTGCAACCCTACCCTGCGAATGGTGAAAGTCCATTATCTTGATTCTCACCTCCACATACTTGGAAAAGGTGATGCTCAACTCAATTTAAAGATGTTTCCATCTGCAAGTCCATCATTTGTCCAGTATTTGTAATTAAAAGAGGCATTGCTCAATTTACCAATTTATCATTTCTATAAAGACAGATCTTAAGAACATTCTGTCCCAGCTTTTGGCATTGATCAAACATTGTCTGAGATACTAAACTAACAAAGATTGTACAGAAATCATAGACAAGGATGGGAGGAAAAAGTCTTAATCATAGTTACAGAAATCAATTTGAACTGAATTCTTAATTCGGCAAGAAAAGAAATCTGGTTGTGTTGGACATAATGTTGCAGATCACAGAGGAAGCAACTTCAAATTCCTTTTTGCGTTTTAAATAATTCTGTTCTTTATATATATATGCCTGCCAGATGCCTACATGTTTATATTTTTGGATGGTATTGATGGCCTTCTGTTCTTTATGTTCTTTCTAAATGCCTGCCAGTTCACTAAATTTTACTCTTACAGATGCCTGCCATCAATACATTGCAAGAGATCACCGCATTCCTGGCAGCCAATCCATCTGAAATCATCACAATAATCATTGAAGACTATGGCAAAGCGCCCAAAGGACTAACCAAAGTCTTCACTGCAGGTGGACTGATGAAATACTGGTTTCCAGTCTCAAGAATGCCCCAAAATGGTGAGGACTGGCCCACTGTAAATGACATGGTTGCCAAAAATCAGCGCCTCATTGTCTTCACCTCTCAACGATCTAAAGAGGCCTCCGAAGGAATTGCTTACGAGTGGAAATACGTGGTCGAGAATCAATGTAAGTTCAGTCATTCTCCAGTCCAATCCTTAATTTTATTTTTGTTCTTTTGGCATGGATTGAGGGAGTTACCTTCTTTGGTCTTTTGGTGCACAGATTTACTTTTACCAGTAAAATGAGCATTCTTTAGGAGAATCCGTTCTTTTGGTTTTTGGTGTGCATTTTTGTTTATGTCTAAAATTAGTCATCTTTGGGTGGCTGCTTGTTTGGTCTTGTTGTGTTAGTATGCATTCACAAGTAAAATGATTTGAGTTATTCAGGAGAATTCCTTCTTTTTGTCATTTAGCGCGAATATGCATTTACATATAAAATGATCCGAGTCCTTCAGTGGAATTCCTTATTTTGGTCTTTTATGGTGGATTTATTTTTACAAAGAAAAAGATCAGAGTTCTTAAGGGGAATTCCTTCTTTTGGTCTTTGGTGCGCATTTACATTAATACGTAAAATGATCCATCCTAAGGGTTTCCTTCTTTTGGTCTTTTGGTGCGCATTTACATTAATACGTAAAATGATCCATCCTAAGGGTTTCCTTCTTTTGGTGTGGATATACATCTACAAGTAAAATGATTTGAGTGTTTTAGGAGAATTTATTCTTTTTGTCTTTGGACATAGGTTTACATTTACAATTAAAATGATCTAAGAGAATATCTAAGCATGGGAAAAATATTTTGTTTGCAGATGGTGATGCCGGTTTGTTAAATGGAAGCTGCACCAACAGAGCAGAATCAAAAGTTTGACTTCAAAAAGTCAGTCCCTTTTTTGGAGAATTTCTTCCCTACTAATCCCAGTCAACCGGTGGCCTGCACTGTCAACTCTGACCAGCTATCAAATATACTTAGTGTGTGCTATAAGAATGCAGGCGAAAGATGGGCTAATTTTCTAGCAGTTGATTTCTACAAAGTAGGTGCTCCAATCCCTCCTAAAAGCCAACAAAGATATGATTTTGTGGGTGAGTAGAAGTATTAAAACATTTGTCTGCCATATGTGCAGAGAAGCTATGGGGGAGGTGCATTCCAAGCTGTGGATGAGCTGAATGGAAAACTAACCTGTGGCTGCAGCGATATTACAGAGTGTCAGGTGTCTTAAATACAATTTTTAAAAACTTTTGTTTAATGTTTTTTTTTTTTTGTGTGAGGTTATGGGCCCTTTAAGCCACTTTGGTTTAAATTTGGTGTACCTTTGAATTCACCACCATCTAGCTATGCTTATGTTTTTGGTGAGGCTACATGAAACCTTAAAGACTTCATTTGAATCTGTGTTGGGTTGAATGTACCACAAATTTGCTGCATGTTGTTGTTTTTTAATATTTGGGCGAGTTTATGGACAATCTTTATTGCAGTTTGGATTTAGATTGGTTCACGTTTGTTATAACATTTTGACCTTGTCATTCTTTTTGATTTTGGGTGAGGTTATGAGAAGTTCAAGGCAGTTTAGATTTAAATCTAGGTCACACTAGAATGCTCCTCGCATTTGTTATATCACTTCAACATTGCTACATGTTCTTTTTATCATTTGATTTTATTTTGGGTGAGGTTACAGGCAGCCTAATCTAGGTCACGTTTGAATGCACCTCAAATTTTTCTAGACTGCACAGGTACGCCCTGTACCAGGTCCAAAATGTACCTGGTACGGATACTAGTACTGGTACCCTCCTAGTACGCTGTGGGTTTGTATCCACAGGCCCCGGGTGCGGAAAGGGGCTTGTGGGTATACACCCACACGTTGAAATCTGGGTTATATGTGATTTTAAGACAGTTGAAATCCTTTTTTAAGACAGTTTGGGTTTAAATCTGGGTTATATGTAATTTTCCTCGCACCATCACAACCTCATAATATTTATAATTTTTGAGGGAAGTTTATAGACTGCCTGCAAGACAGTTTGGGTTTAAATCTGGGTTATATGTGAGTGCACCTCATACTTGTTAGTTGTTATCCTATCAGAATTTTTGCATTCGTTTTTTTAAAATTTGGGCAAAGTTATAGACAGTCCTTAAGAAATCTGGGTGAATTTTAGATGTACCTGACATTCCTTATACCACAACAATGTCAGATTTGCTTTTTCCCTTAAAAACTGTTGTAGATGAGGTCATATGCACCTTAGGAGGGGTCACATGGAAGGGGTTACTGCTCCTATTTTCAATGTGTAGGTGACCCAATGAAAGTTTTGGGGCTTACAAGGAAAAGTAGAATCTTCTCCTAAAAATAAGGAGCAGTTACTTTTAAGGAGGAGAAATTGAGTGGGCCCTACAAAGGGTGCACTGAGAGTTTATAATGCCTACTAAGAGATCTTTTTCCACATGGCAACAAGCATATCATTTTCAGATTTTTGATGATCATCCCTGAAATTTTCCAGTGGCAGCCTTTCCTGTAGATTCCAAAATTTCTGTGGCATTTTTTCTTGTAGATTCTGAGCTTCTGTAGAAAAACACAAAATTATAATGGCATTATAATTTCTGAATTATCTCAGCAATGCCCTCTAAGCGAAAATTGAAAGTCTCCATGAAACCAACTAGGTAATACTTCCACAACCTTGCGCATGTCTACTGGGTTAAGAGTTGCCTTATTTTAACCAAGTGAGCTGTTTTACAGTTGCACGACAACGGCATGGAAGCAAAATCACCAATAGCTTGTGAGTACAACTTGCCCAGAATGCTGTGCCGAACTCACTTGCCCTTACTGGGTAATTGACAGAACAGGGGTCGACAGTCAATAATAACATGCAATTTTTGAAAACTCGAGAATAACTCACAATTTCTTTGATGAGTATTGTTCTTTAATTTCCTTTTTTGTCAATTTTACTTGTAGTTTGCAAGTTCTTACCATTTTACTTGATTAATTGCATTCCATTTACTCATTTAGTTTTTCATGTCAATGCATTGTAAATGGAATGTAGTTTTAATGAATTGCAAGTGGAATTATTGTTCTTACTATTTTTGTTGCCAAATAATTGCAGGCAAATGGAACGTTTGGAGTGTGCAGGACATCAAACACAAAAGTGAGCCCAACTGGTGGTGCCTCCACTCAACCTGCAGCAGATGCCTCTGCGGCGCCTTGTGTTCAATGCTTCATTCCCTTCACGATGCTGCTCTTCCTGCTACATCTGATGCATCTTGCCTGTACTATCTAGGAACAAAATTGAGAAAAATAAGTTTGTATATAATTGATGCCAACAATGATTCCCAAGAATTTAGGCCGTGGTTGTGCATTGCAACATTTCAGTGTTGTATACAGGAAAACTGTTATCCTTCGTAGTTCCATCGCAGAACCAGGACGTACAGCCCTGGAGATGCCATATGGTTCAACTTCTTGGCAACTTGGGAATCAGGTATACAATCCGTGAAGGCACCAAAGTGACTAACTATTTCTGTTATTTTGTTGGTCACACCACTTGTATGTGACTCATACTGTAGGGATTCTTTGAAAGTTAAAAAATGGTTACCTTGTAGTGGTAAGGCAATAAAATGATTTACAAAATTTGCATTTTGGTGTGGATATACATTTACATGTAAAATAGTTTGAATACAAATTCTATCACACCATTTGTATTTGACTCATATTGTAGGGATTCTTTGAAAGTAAAACAATGTTTATCTTACAGTGGTTAAGACAATGAAATGATTTACAAAATTCGCTTTGGTCTCTTGGTGTAGATATACATTTACATGTAAAATAATTTGAATTGAAATTCTATCACACCATTTGTATGTGACTCATATTGTAGGGATTCTTTGGAAGTAAAAATATTGTTATTTTGTGGTGGTGCAGCAGTGAAATGATTTATGAAATTTGCTCGTCTTTTGGTGTGGATATACATTTATATGTAAAATAATTGGAATTCAAATTCTATCACAACAAGTTTAATGCAAGGCCAACTTAAAACCTCCACTTGAGAGAGGCCAAGATAAATCTAACAAGTGCCTCCTTGGCTTTTTGGCTTTTTAATGTTTACCCCACTGTGAACTTACAATGAACTTTGATGGTACCAGCTGAAGCAAGGAGAAGAGTTTTCTGTACTAATATGACATTAAGCACCGAGAATTATACACGTAATTATCTTCCTTTTACCAGTAAAAACTAATATGTCCTTTTCTCTAGTTTTTCCACAAACGTCTCTTATAGTGCAGCTTGAGATATTAATAGTTATTGTAATTTGTATGTATGTTGCAGATTGTTTAATTCATGTGAAATCCATAAGGTCTCTACACCAAAATAATGGATGTCTCATACACCAAAATAATGAAGATCTCATATGCCAAATTGGTGCCTTGTTCTGCCTTGACCAAAAACCTGCATTTACCTCTCAATTTACCTCTATTTACTTTTAGCTTTGGATTTGCTTTCTTAATAATTTTGAATACTCTTATCACGGCTACAAGAGGTCAAATAGAAGTTAAATAATTGAACACTTCTCATTTCTAATTTATGTCCAGAGTCTGAATAAAAAGATAAAGAAATAATAGTAATTACCATTTGTATTTTTGACATCTATTAAAGATTACTTTTATCATTTGTATCTTTACATCTATTAAAGATTAACAGGTGGATAAAGGATAAATGGGTTACATCAGATCCAACACAAATAATTTATATGCTTTAAAATACCATAAACAATACTAAGGAAGTGGTCCCATGAGAGGAGGGTTCCTATTATTTCTTAGCAGTGCTGCAGAGTAATTTTAGGAGTATTTTAAACCTGAATGGTCCCATGGTATAAAACGGTTTTGAGAATGTGCTGCAATTTTTAAGGAGATATATGTAAAACTGTTATATTTTAATTTAAATAAAAAAATGAAACAAATTTGGTCATTGAGTAATTGACATTTGGCAATATATCTTGCTAAAATATAGAAGCAGGTGTGGGAAACTTCCAGCCCCTCCTTTTTATCATCCGCTTAAACTCTCCTCCTAAAAAATTTCTGCTCCTTATTTTAAGGAAAAGATTCTAAAGTTTCCTGTTTACTTAAATTTTATTTTTCATGGGGTCACCTGCTGAACAAAAATAGGAGCAGCAGCCCCCTCCATGGGACCCTTACCTACGACCAAAAACAGTAGGTTGCATCAGATTCAATAGTTGTGATCAGAATAACATCAGATCCAACACAAATAGTTTCACCATTGAGTCTACATTAAAATACCAAAAACAACACTAATTTTGATGTGTATCTTAGATATTTATGAAACATTTTTTTCTGATTTGCATTTTTATATCTATTAATGTTTAGCATGTGTGAGTTACATTACCTAGATACAAACAAATAACTACGCCAAAATATGTTCTTTACTATGGGAAAGCTTATGGGGCCTCTGAAAGGGGCAGACAAATCGATGGCCCAAAAATCCAAGTACGTCAACATCCAGTACGTATGCACCACCAACATAGATATAAAACAATTAAATTGCACCCACTGATCCACAAAGGAAAAAATCACAGACTAAAAATCTACCGGGCATCACGGATTCACCAATGCCGCAAAAGTGACTAGACTAGTCCGAGAACAAATCCAAACAAAAAACAATAAGAAAATCACATCAATGAGGGCGAGGAAAAGGAGAGGTGGTGTTAACCTTGTAGGAAAAAACTACCGTAAACAATATGACAAGTGTCCAAAGTATTTGTCTTCTCATTAGGCGGGGAAGTGCTCCGAACACAACGACGAAGTGCCCCAGTCACACGAAGAAGTCCTCCGGAAAAGTTCCAGTAAAATATACATCTGTCCGCTCTGCTTGATCTGGTTCCATTACATTTCTTTGATAAATTATCCATTCGAAGGGGTGCTGTAGAATGAGTTCGGGAGAGGGTCGTAGGTGTTCGACGGGACGCCCATGGTCAGGCCGAGCCCTCAGCTTCATCACTCCTCGCTCGAGCTTCTCGCTTCCAACACAAACATAACCATAACCCCAAGCACCTGCATCACCAGTGGGCTTGATATTTTGAAGCAGTAGGACATTACACAACTTAATAAAGGGATGTGTGTGTTGGTCACTTTCTACTGGGGTGTTCTCTTCCGGATATTGTTCTACATTTTCCTTTTGCTCGGTAGCAAAAACAAGAGGCATTGATATGCCTTCTATTCTCAAATATATATGTATTAATCTTGGCGGATTTTATAGTAGTTAACTATTTCGCCTCGAACAAATGGAGGTTATATGGAAACAAATTGAAATTTGTATCACCCAAAGAAGTTTATGCTTTTTCATTCAAACTCCTTGTTTTCCTCTTTCTCAAATTTTATTAACCAAAATGATTTGCAAATGCAGACTCAATTAACTTTTGTATGATGCTTAAAATCAATATATTTAATTATGCCGAAGGGCGTGTTTACAAGTGGAAATCCTGTGGGTCCTTGAAAACATCTTGTATTTGTCACCGTCCATATTTATGCCTTATCAACAGCGCTGAAATTAATCTGTGATGTTCACGTCCACCTGGTCACGTCCACGCCTCTGCTTCAACAACATTTCCTTTGTGTTATGCCGACTGTGATGGAAAGGAACATGTGAGAATGTCATTGCCTTCAATTCTTTGGTTTGTAATAAAAAGCTCATATGAGTGTGCTCTTTTAAAAATGTTGTGTGGCCAAGTACAAGAAGCTCAGCCCCATCAAGGATTACGACCATGCGAGGGACTTCTATGGGCATGGAAGCAATACAACGTCCACCACATCATGCATCTAGATGGAGGACACGGGATTCTTTGTATCCACCAGTGTCGTGGTCCCCGTGAAACGAATCACCATATGAGAGATCCGTTTGTCGAAGAGCATCGTGGGATCAAATGTGTTGGTCATCAATGATTGCTACTTCTTCGTGGTTGGCTATTGAATGAACCTTGCCACTATGAGTTTTGATGTCAAACCTGTACAAAGTAAAATTATCGTTCCATATCTCATTGAATTATATATATATATATATATATATATATATATATATATATATATATATATATATATATATATATAAAACTATGAGATTATATATCATTTCCTTTCCATTTAGTTAGATTTGTAAATGTTGCTTATTCGCTTTGTAATTATGAATTTATATGACGCCATTAAAATCCCACTATTAGTCATCTAATCTTTCCATATACCATTAGACACGCCATCATTGCAAATAATCGCACAAAATGAAAACAATGAGAAAAAAATGTCAATAAATAGGTCATGAAGCTCGGCAAATCAACTTCAAGTAAGACCCACATCCAACTGATTCAATTGTTTAGGTCTGGATTTAGTTGTTCCGTTGGAATTGATTTTTAGAATTGTTGGAATTGCATTTTGAGATTTGTTTTCACATTTTTTTCACTTTTGAACTCTAATTTAAATTTGAATATTATTAATATATTGCATATTTTTAGTAACCAATTATTCCATGACTATAATTTGCAAGACATGAACTACTTAAATGTAGACTAAACACATCAGATCTTAAATTAAGAAAACAAGCAATTTCTTTCCACATGTACATTACAAGGTACACTTTGATGGTTTTATTAGTTCAAATCCCTCTTTCAAATGAAAATAAAAGACATTTGTAATATTTCGTTAAAGATGTTTTATCATGCCTTAGAAATGGGTTAGGTAACATATGATCTATGAAGGCTTACACCATTGATATTAAGTGCCATGATAAATAAACCAAATTATAATCTTCCAACCGATTGACTGAATTATAATCTTCAAAGTAAAGCATTCCCTATTTATAATCTTGGATGAGATAAAGCATTGAAGGAGAACCCAAGAGCATATTCTTTCTCTTTTCCCTATGCCTCACACATTAATTATGTCGACAATCATTTCTAGACATGATTCTTAGTGGTTGTGTCTGACACGCGTTGGGGGAATACATGGTCAAGTACGAAAAATAGACCAACAAAGTTTTGTGTTGGTGGTCATTCACAAAAAAATGTTGTTAAGACTGTTGATGAAGGAAACCATAGTTTCTACCTTTATCAATAAATAAAAACTAATTAAAAATGTGTATGATATTGACAATACAAGGAACCCGTAACATGAGATTTTTTGTATCATGCCTCAACAATGGACTAGGAAACAAACGATCTATGCAGGTTTGCACCATTAATATAAATTGCCATGATAAATACAATAAATTATAATTTTCAAACCAATCAACTGAATGGGAAACCATAGTTTCTACCTTAATCGCTAAATAAAAACCCAACTAAAAAATGTGCATGAAATCGATGATAGAAGGAACCCTTAACATATAGTTCCTCAAACATATTAAATTTCCCTATCTACAAGTGATGACGATGGAAACTTTGCAATGTGACCAACCATCCCACCTCTCAATGCAATACACCAATTACTTCCTCTCAAAGAATGATTATTGTTTCTTAATATTTATCGAACAAGAAGTCAAGGTACTCGTTATAAGAGTAGTATTAGTGTAACGACCCAAAAATCTCACACACGAACAACACAGTAAAAGACAGGATTTTTGTTTTTTTGACTTGCTTCCACACATAACATGACACAACATGTTGTCACAAAGTTACAACCAACTCTGGGAACCACTTGTTATGGGGATGACCACAAGGTCAGCACGGAAACGTTCACACCCAAAAGGATAATACACTTTTTCTTTTTGACATGACAACATAGAAGTCCAACCACAGAACACACTTATAGTTAGGGCCACCACAATGAGATATTCTTGAGGGTTATTTATTTTAAAAAGACATCTTGCAATTCTTAGCTTACGTTTTCAAGGAGGCTCAAGATATGATTCATACAATTCATCTTACCAAGCTAAGTTTATTCTTTTTACACTGAGTAATCATCTTTAAAACTTCTCTATTATGACATTTATTTGCTTAATTCGTTTATTTAGAGAAAGGGGTAATTTAATCCCACAAGGCCATCTATTTACACTTACGCTACTAGAACTTGTTCATGCCCATATGACAACATGGGTTTGCGTTCAACACACTTAAGAGAAGAAAGACAAAGCACCTTGGAAAAAGGTTAGAGGGAGAAGGTTGAGTTGAAATCATCTTCAAGACCTCATTTGTTATTACCAAGATTTAATTGAAACTTGAGAACTTAACCAGAATTATTAAAGATTTTACTTAGGCTTTACTAAATGAGTTTTATAAAAATAAAACAATTTACCATCCAATGGCTAAGAGATAGATTGCGTGGTTTCTAAAGTGTTATCTCCTGCTTATTAAATCTTATTATCTTCCAGAACTAACCATAGATTTCCTTTAAGATCGTTTAAGAATTTCACCATGAAAGGGATAGTGTTCATTAGTGTAGCTAGGGATATCAAGTTATATAATGTTACTTAACAAAGGATAGTTTCATCTTTGATCACTTATGGAATTACATGCTCTCAAGTTGGTCACCTCTACACTAATTTATTTGCAATATAAATTTTAGTTTAACTTCTATAAGTATTAAACAACCCATTTTATTTTACTTATAACACACTATTACTAAGTCTTAGAAAGATTTAACTCAACATTTAATCGTAGGGATAAAGTTTAACATTATTCATTTATGAAAACGAAATAAGGTTACATCAACTCTTAGAATACCGATAATCCATTAAGGTCACTCAACAAGCGGTAAACAAATTTTCTTATATTTTCCAAGATAGACAGACAATTCAAGGTTCCAAAGTTAAGACGACATAATCCACGATACAATATACTAAGACATTGATCCTCTTCTAAATTTTCCACTAGATGTTATCAATAGTTGAACAATATAAAAAGGATTCATGCAAAAGAACTTCTCAACTGAGGTTGATGTAAAAATCTACAAGTCTATCCCTCATCTACTCGCAAAAATCCATCTGCAACAAATTTTCCACAAGAGTCAGTTCGCGAGAACTGAGCAAGATAAGGCTACACAAAACCACCATAACTATTATCTAACAATACCACAAAAAGGAAGCACTTTATTACAAGAATTGGGTCAAACCTCTAAACACTATCAACACATCAAGTTATAATAAAGTCTCCATCATGCCAATCAAAGAAGGAGAAGACCTTGTACTTCAGTTAGGAGTAAAAGCAATGAAAGTATAGCAATCGTATGAGAATGGCCCTTGGCCCTATAAGGAGAAATAAACAATCTAGCAAAAACAGAATTCCCATCAAGTAAGTAATTAAATAATAATTACAAGATTGAGATTTGATATATAGACCAACCATCTAGAAATTTATCAAAGGTACCAAACGCATAGGCTAAAATAATATATTTCTAAAAGAACAAGAGTTGATCGGCCCAAGAAAGGGGAACCATGGGTTTCAAAAATTAACACAAAAAGCCATGTATAATCGAGTTTCAAACCGGAAATCAAATAGAGTATACACACAACATAAGTTTCGAAGTGAAGGCAAAGTATACTAGTTTTGACCATTAACTCCAAGAGATTTTCCAATCATTCAAGAAGGGCCAATGTCTTACGGTCTAGTAAAAACACGCGAGAGAAGAAGGGAGTTCTGTCAAACAAGAGTATACAATAATGTCATCAACAAATTTTATAACACTAAAGATTTGCAAACCTCCACAACAATTCTAATGTTTGGTTAATTTAAAATAAATTACCTATTTCCCAAAACAACAATATTTTAAGGCAACCCTTGGTAACACAGTCAACCGTCACACATAGATACAAACATAATTTCTAAGTGACATTATCAAAACAAAACCTTCCGCTATGAATCCATAAGACTATCAAATGAAAGATGAGTTTTTCCGAAGATTAATCACATTTAAGGAAATTTCCATCACAAAATATTAAGGTAATTACGTGCATAAAAACCGACCAATATTAATTAATAGCGTTAACATTACAAAGGAGAAATAATGCAAGTTAGGAAAAATAGAAGAGCGCCATCAACAATAATTCCGAGAGGGGGATTAGACCAAAACTATTCTAGTGTCAACGAGGTACTGGATTCGCACAATGAAACCTCGAGCTTAGTTGATCCGAAAAGCTAGTTATGGTTCAAGTTGATAGGGATGGTCAAGGTACTTCTTGAGGATGGCCTTAAAAGCCTAGAAACAAGATGAAAGATAATATAAGAGTCTAAACACGCGAGACGGAAAACACATTGCACACAAACCTTTTCATTCTAAAAGTTTTAATACCGAAACTCTAAGCTGGCTAGCCCAAGCATTGATCACACTAATCCTACAACCTTTCTTTCTCGATGCCAAAAGGTTATCAAAGGGACTTGAGAAGGAGTTAACAAAAACGTCAAAAGAAAAACTTGGGTGCTAGGGAGGAGCTTCATAGTTATCGTAAACTTACTTCCATGATATCGAAAATACTAGTTTGATCAACATAATAACTTGCAACTCAATCGCAGAGAAGAATAAATACATAAAAAACAGACGAAGGTCTATCACTCGAGCAAGAGAAACATAACACCCAGAGGAGAGGGCACACACATCCTTTCGACCAACATACTGACAACGATAAAAGCTAAAACAAGAAGAAAACAAGCAGAAAGGGGAGATCTCCCATCATGACATCCAACTGACAAATCAATGCAAGGAAAAAGTGGTTCGATTTCACAATAATTTTAAATATAATAACAGTAGAAAAGTGTAGAAATATCTTGCCTTTTTCTCCAGATTCAATAGGTTTCATGGACACCGCCCGGACCAGCAACAACAATCCTCAGGTCGAATCTCCCCTTTTTATAGGCTGGGCACTCAAGCTCCATTCTCGTCTATGCTTAGCCTGGGCAGAGAGCTCCATTTTATAAGAAACGTCGAATGGAAAGAATGGTGGTCTCAGGTGCTGTCAAGACTACGGTATGCACAATATGGTTTTAATGAAAATGTCCAGCACATACTTGAAAGAAAGGGACAAGGCCAGACTGCACAACCCTCTAAACAACCTTCCAGCCTGCGTTAAAGATGGGGCACCAGAGAAGGACAGAGACATCGAAAAAGCACAAGGAACAAGGATAATGGAAATTTGAAGAAGAATACGCCTCCAAAATAATGTATGCAAGGAGAGAGAGAATCCACGCAGCGTGCAAAACGTGACAAAATGCCACAAATCAATGGGGGGTCTCAATAGAGAATCTTTGTAAATAAATTTCATCAGGTCTCCTGGTAACACTCTCACTGTCACATAGTCGATTTTGATAAAAATATCTTGAAGGAGAAACCCGAATTTGAGGATGCATTTGATACTGAAAGATAACAACATAGTTGGACAACCTGCTTGTTGGAAGCACTCACAAAGGCTTCTACTATACTGCAACATGCCTGCGCCGCATTTCTTCCATACTCGACTTGACCCTCGCAATAATCTTGAGACTCTCCAGGGATTTAGTCTTCCGAACGGAATACCCTCTGAAAGCTGACTGTATTTTGACGGCTGCAACGGTATCGTCCATCCGATGAGGAGGAGCCGTGACATGCCATGGGGTGTCTATATTCACAAAGCACGGGAAAACGAAGGGAGGAGAAGAAGAGCCTGCGACTGGAACAGTGAACGTCCTTCCCGCGTTTCGATCCCACGCGCTCCTGAAGGGAGAGTTATACATGGTCGAATCCTCTCTTTAACCCAATAAACCCACAGAAAAGAATAGACTGTAAGCTGAAACCCACAATGTTCTGCTATCTTTCCTGCTGACTGGTTAATTGTTGTTGCGGGCCTCTGTTGTGGATCCCTAACAAGAACACACCTCGCAGCACTCAATGAAAGTGGAGGTAACACGCCTGCTTCACTAGCTTGAAGCTCCATCTAGCCATCATGTCAAACCATTACTACGCCCATACGCATTGAACAAAAGAATAAAAAAGAGATCCAGGTGAAGAAAAATAGGCCTCCACCGACTCCCATCTCCCTCACGCAAGGTAGAAGCATAATGGCCATTACGGTCTACAGGGTAGGTGGTTGGGAGGAGACTAATGTCATCCACTTGCAACAAGACCTGCGAATGGACCTGGTCGGCCAAGGTGGCAGTGGAGGGTAGGTGCAAGCAAATTAAAAGATTTAAAAAATCCTGCGCAGTCCTCACCACGACCTATTAATTCAATGGTAGAGGTTAAAATATTTTTGCGGGTTTTTCCAATGAATTCTTAGCATTTAGAAATTAGTTGGCCTAAAGTTTGTGATTTCAAGACCATTATAAGATAGGACTTGAAAATCAATTGGAAACATGAAAATTAAAGAAGTTCGATGTTGTATCAATTCTAGAAAATTGTAATGTGTATGTTACTTCAATTCTGAATTCAAGAAGAATCAATTAGAATAAATCAAAGAATGTATTTAGAGGAAGCTACTAAGTCAGAATAGCATTTGAATTTTTATACATATTCTAATAATCAAGATTTTTAATGATTTCAAATAAATTTATAAATGATGGGAACCGACTAAGTGTCTTGCAAAATAGATATTGAAAAAAATTCCATTTATGATAATCTAGATTTTTAATGAGATTCTTTAAATATATTTGAAATCACACTTCCTCCCCATCGCCAGGCGCCCCCATGAGCCCCTCCTTCAGAAAGATACGGGATAACAAAAATCTCTACTAACTAAGGTAAGCTCACAAAGCATACGAAAGAAGATATATTAATGCAAATGCAAAAGGAGTTACAAGATTACCTGAATAGTTCCCACAAGCTAAAAAGGTATACGAATTTTTGTATGATTACTATTCAACCCGAGAAGATTAAATCACAAACAGACGAGCAAGCTAGAGGAAGTAAGAATCGAATTGCCCATTACTCACAATGATTAAAACAACATGTGAACAGGCCTAAGCAACCAAGGGGATAAACTAGATGTTAACGTTCGAAGGCGAACACGAAGCAAAGACCGACCATGGAGCCAAGACATCATAATTACACACAGCCGTTCGACGCTCCACAAGAGGGTCATTGACAAGAACTAGGGTAAACGCCGAACGGGGCATTACATATTAGGTCATGCGTTCAAAGCTTGGTGATACAATTTCTTGTAGTGGTTAATTCGAAGCAAGAGTAGTCGCCGTCGAAACCTTTCATGTATATATACATATGACTATACTTCAAATTTATCCGGATTTATGACCCGAAATGTTGAGGACAAAGTCTACAAAAGATACCTATTATTGCCGAGGAGAGCATGGAAAATGGCATAAGCTAATGGTCTATAAAAATGACAAAAAAACACATGATCGGCCCTATGTTTTGTGGTTATCGAATTCAACAACTACAATGAGTTGTCTTGGGATGACGAGTCCATTCAACATATCCCTATCTCTAGATTGTATCAGGACACAAAGATGATTATTCCCCTTAAGTTGAAATGTCTTCTCACTCAAATGAGATGAAAATGATAATGTGAAGCACAAATAACAAATATTAATTCGGCAAGAACAATTTCAGCCATGGAATAGGTGTGGAATATGTCGTATTTAATTACTACCTTATTTCTAACTTTTCATTTATTTCCCATGAGACACGCACACAAATTACCCTTACATATATGTTTGTTCTAACTACCCATAAAACAAAAGGCATGAAATTGCAAACAACTATTCAATTCAACATTTTTGATCAACCACTCTTTATTTTTTCAGATATCTCCATAATACATTGCCTTAATGACTACATAACTGCTCCTTACCCCTTTAAAAGATTCGTAAATATGTCATGTGGTTGTAGGAAACTATTGTTTCGCAATTATTCCCTCTCTCTTCCTTGCTATACTACGACATATCAAATACCACAACCCGACAAAACTACACTTATTATTTTCCTTCCCCTTTCCACATAACTTTCTTCCATCGTATCCCTTTCAACATTCACATCGCACCGCTCACGTGCAATTATTGCTTTAATCACTTTCAACTAAGCATAACTAACACTTGTACTAAAAACACACTAAAAGGAGGTGCAATATTATGTCAATAGTAAAAATATGAGGGTTTGTAGAGTCGTTGAAGCAATTTCAAGATGCACTAAAAAGGTATGTTCAATTTGGATAGTTAGGCAACAAACATAGCGCAATCAATTGACCATTAACTTAGGTGAGATTGATTTTCCGATTGAATATAGATTGTTAGAGTCATAGAAGTGATACCAAGATGCACCGAGTTTGCAAAGACCAACCACATCCATCCAACGTCGCCGCCTTCGGTGATGTCAAGTAGCATCATCCGAATTGAAGACGGAAGAGCCAAGACTATACCTGATCCAACTCTTGCTCAATACATAATCACACCAATTATGTCCGAAAAAGAACATGAAATAATAATAATATTTATTAACATCATTATCAATGTTAGTGTTTAATCTAAATATACATATTTAAAATTTCTATATAAATATTTAATTTTAACTTTCTATATTCCACTAATAATTTTTAAAATTTATATTGCTCTGTTAAAAAAGCCTAACCCACGGACAAATTGTACCCTTGCAGGCTTGCAGCTTTTAAGTTTCATCGGCGCCAATGTCGGGGGAAATGCAAAACTCCGGAAAATAAATGGTTCTATCAGCTGTTAAATTCTAGACTTTCCATTAAAATGATTGACGAATGTACATTTGCATTCAAATTTTGCTTGTTTTTACATTTATTTCGCTGCACATTTACCCGAGCTTTTGGTCTGTGCACAGAAACTTGAAGTCTGAAGTATAACTGCTACCTGGTATTCCGGCGATTTTCGCGTTATTTCCATGGCCGCGTCAACATCCTCGCCAGTTTACCTTGTGGGCAGGGAATTCCTTCCGACCTCCAGTTTCGAGTCAAAAAAAAAATATTGGTCGACATATTTCCCATTTAACAGGTGGAGAAGAAGACATAAAGCCATGGAGGACGACGTGTTAAATTGCTTTCTGGAGCGACTTTTTGGTTTCCGGTCGAATGCCTTCCCTTCCAGATGTGACACCAGTCCTCGTCCAACATTATAGCGTATCAATTAACACATGTGTAAACCAGTAATTAGTGATTCTAAATTCAATTAATCTATCACCCTTCACATACTTTTTAGCCATATATAGGGGGATGATGAAGAATATCTCCCCGCCAAGCGAGTTATGCAACTGAGTCTTTTCCAGCGCACCAAGCTATTTGAGAACAAGTGAATGTGAGCAAATGAATGTGATGCAAAACAGATGAATTGCCAGTATGTCCGTGGAGGAGGCAATCTGGTAAATGTGAGAAAGCTCTGCGTGACTGCGTTGGGATAAGGGCTTTGGGTTGTGCTTGGTTATTGGACTTCTGCCAAAGTGTGTTAGGTTGCAGCAAGTAGTGGGTCATCAGACTTGGGGCTATAGTGGGCCTTGGGTCACAATATCAGTGGTGGCATTGAGAACCGCCACATTGGAGAATCGAAACAACAGAGGAATCAGGACAGTGAACCTGAGACAGTTAGTTAAGCGCGCTCGGGTGAGAGTAGCACTGGGAAGGGTGACCTCCCGGGAAGTCCCAGTATCGGTCTCTCAAAAGTTGCAGAGTAAGAGCAACGCAAGATTCTCGTGTGAGTCGGGGAAAGTGGAAAGGTCCCTTTTTGTACGAAGTTGGGCATTATCGTCTGAGTCCGACCCAGTACTGTGTAAATACCAATTGGGCTTGTGAAGCCTTTTGTAGATCAGCTCATGGAGCATTTTGAAGTAATATAGAGCTCTGATTTTCCCAATTCTTGGTTGGCATATATTTTGTGGTGCATGTATTGTTTTAGTGTGCAATCGTACTAACTCGTGCAAGGTGTCCTCGCATTTGGAAAGAAGTAGGCGTAGCTGTGACTCCTCATGGAGCGTCGCGATGCCGCACGGGTTAAGCGAGTGAAACCCCCGACCCCGTGATGTGGTATCGAGCTAGACCGACGAGTTAGTCTTGCATTACTACCACCAAGAGCAAGAGCTAGTTATTAGCCATCAAGTAAGTTTTGCATTAGTCTCTCACCCCACAATGGCCGGCCGTGATGATGATCGGGGCCATGAAGGAGAACGTGGAGAGGATAGAAGGAGACGCACCGGGGTAATCATTGCAGATTTGGATGCAAGAGTTACCACGCTGAAGCTAGTGATCAGGAGCTCGGGATCAATACCTTAGAAGATGAGTTGGTTGAGGCAAGAGACCAACTCAATAAAAACATCATCAATCGAAGAAGCCGAGTGATGATCTTATTCTTATCAAGAGCCTCCCTTGCTATGAGTGGACATACTTTTGCAAAACTAAAGGTTTGCGAACCGGAACTTTATGATGGACAACGAGATGACAAGATTCTTGAGAATTACTTTTGGGACATAGAAGAGTATTTGTCCAACTTGACAGGCCTCAATGATGAGGCGCATGTCAGAACAACCGCCACATACCTTACAGTAAAAGTGCTAAGCTATGTGGTGGCGAACCCGTGCGAGGACAAGAAAAGCGGGTAGGGTTGTGATACAAATCGACACTTAGGATGAATCGAAGGAAGCTCTTCGAGACTAGTTCCATCCGGGGAACTCGGTGTGGGTGGCAAGATTGAAACTGATGGATCTTAAGCAGTCTAAGAAAGTCGAGACTACATCAAGTCTTTTCAAGGTGTTGATGTTAGAGATAAAGGACATGTCGATGTAGACCGCTTGTTCCAGTTTATGAAGGGTCTATAGCAGTGGGCCCAAAAGCAGAGTCGTCGGCGAGAATGTGCAACTTGTGCAGACATCATAAGCAGCCTATACTGTGGCCAACCGCTTGTTTGATTATAGATCAGAGAGTTCGAGCAAGGGTGGTGATGAGCAAAGCAGAGGTAGGAAAAGAATGCAACAGACTCTAAGTAGAGTGTCTTCAAGGGGGTCGCGTTCTAAATCCGCCTCTAGGAACTTCAATAAGTCAAATGACAGGGGGTAAAGAAGTTCCTCTTCGGGATCTAGTAAGTGGAGTGTCAAATCACGAGAATTCAATGAAGGGGACAGAAAGAATTCATCCCGAGATCGGACATCGAGAGAAATCGGTCATCATACATTACGTTCATGCGGAAAGAATCATAAAGCATACTTGTGTCCAAAGCGCCGAGATTGAGTGCGGTTGATGGTGAAGGATCGAACGGTCTACTTCCTCTCAAGAGTTGGGAGCAAGTAGACTTCTCAATGCTCTAGATGAGGTTGAGGAAATGCCAACCGCAGCCGTGAATAACAATAGGTTGATGTTCTTTGAGGCTACTCATGGTGGGAGAATAACTACAACATTAGTGGACACTGGAGCCACACATAATTATATTACACTAGACAGGGCCGAGAAGCTTGGTCTCAAGTATGAGAAAATGACGAGACTATTTAAGAACATTAACTCACCCTCCAAAAAGGTTTCAGGGGGTAGCTCGGGGAGTCACTCTACAGATTGGAGAGTGGCACGACAATGTGGATCTTAATGTTATCGAGATGGATGACTTTGAGATGATCCTAGGGTAACACTTTGTGCGCCAAGCAAAGGTAGTAGTGATTCCGCACTTGGATTGCTTAGTACTGATGGATTGCAAACAACCATGTATGGTATAGGTTGTTGATAAACGGCATACTACGAAGACACAACGGGTGCGGTTGCATCAAAGCAACAAACATGACAAAGGTAAAAAGAAGAGCGAAAAACCAATGTACCTAGTTGCACTCCTTGGAGGTTGGGATGAAGATGAGGGAATGCGCACCCCCATTCCAACCGCAGTGGAGAATTTCATAAGAGAATTTGAAGATCACATGCTAAAGGCCTTACCACCGGAGCTACCGCAGAGAAGGGCCATTGATCACTATATTGAGCTTGAGCCAGGGGCGAGGCCTCGGCTACAGGCACCCTACGGGTTATCGAGGTCCAAAGATGATAGAATTGAAGAGACAACTTGGCGAGTTAATGTCAGCTAGTTATATTAGGCCATCAAGGTCATCGTATGGAGCGCCAGTGTTGTTCCAAAAGAAAAAGGATGGAGAGCTTTGATTGTGTGTGGACTATCGAGCTCTCAATAGGTTGACAAGAAAGAATAGATATCAGGTTCCCTTAATAGCAGATTGCTTCGACCGCCTAACAGGGGCGTGATACTTTTCGAAGTTGGACTTGAAGCAGGGTTATTACCAAGTTCGCATAGCTACAGGAGATGAAAAGAAGACCACCTGTGTGACCATATATGGGTCATATGAGTTCATGGTGATGTTGTTTGGCCTATTCAATTCCCGACCACCTTTTGCACTCTAATGAATGATGTGTTCCATCCATTGCTGGAAAAGTCAGTGGTGGTGTACCTCGATGACATCTTAGTGTACAACAAGACCATGGAGGAGCATAAGGTTCACCTTGCAGAAGTGTTCGAGTTGTTACGAGAACACAATCTCTATGTGAAAAAAGAAAAGTGTCAGTTTGCTCAGGAAGAGGTGAATTTCCTTGGGCACGTTGTCGGAAAGAGATTGATCAAATCGGATCTAGAGAAGCTCAAGGCCATAGAGGATTGAGAACTTCCAAGCAAAGATCCATGAGGTGAGACAGTTCTTGGGCCTAGCTACATACTACAGAAGGTTTGTGCAGGGTTTTTCAAGGTTGGCTACCCCTCTCTGATCTACTGAAAAGGGCAGAAAGTGGCACTGGATGGAGAAGCAACAACAAGCATTTGAGATGTTGAAGCAGAAACTCACATCACAACCTGTCCTAGTGCTTCCAGATTATGGGAAGCCATTTGAGGTGCAGACAGATGCATCTGATTATGCCATAGGGGAGTTCTCATGCAGGAGGGCCACCCCATAGCCTTTGAATCGAGGAAGTTGAATGACCGGGAACGGAATTATCCGGTGCATGAAAAGGAGATGACAGCCATAGTGCATTGCCTGAGAGG
The DNA here is from genome assembly GCA_018340775.1 of Taxus wallichiana var. yunnanensis. NCBI lineage: Eukaryota > Viridiplantae > Streptophyta > Pinopsida > Cupressales > Taxaceae > Taxus > Taxus wallichiana. The sequence goes on from CM031243.1 coordinate 393,139,120, forward strand.
TTGGAGACACTATTTGTTGGGGGCACCGTTTGTGGTGAAAACGGATAACATCTCTTCTACATACTTCAAAACGTAGGCTAAGCTTACCCCTAAGCAGGCTAGATGGCAAGAATTCCTTGTTGAGTTTGATATGGATATCACTTACAATCCCGGTAAGAAGAACGTTGTTGCAAACACACTCAATAGAAAAGCACAACTTGCAGCCGTGACACAAAGTCCTGCTTCCATGCACAGTGAGAGTAGAGTACGACTTATAGAAGTGATGGTGGATCAGATCAAAGAAGGATTAACCCGGGATCCCAGCAAGTAGAGTTGGTTCGACAGGTCCGAGAGAACAAGACTCGGAAATTTTTGATCCGTGATAGATAATTGGTTTTCACATAGGGTTGGATCTATATTCCCACGTGGGGGAAGTTAAGAAGGGAGTTGTTGCAAGAGTGCCTTGACTCCATATGGGCGGCGGGACACCTAGGGCGAAGAGAACCTTAGCACTAAGTGAAAGGGGGTTTTACTGGCTGAAAATGAGAGAGGATGCCGACGAGTACGCTTGTTCTTACCTTATCTCTGCCAGAAGACAAACCCATGTACATGGCTCCAAAGCAGGGACACTACAACCATTGCCTATTCCAATCAGACCGTGGGTAAGTGTGAGCATGGACTTCATAACTCAGTTACTGGTGGATTGAAATACAAGTATATTGGTGGTTGTAAACAGGGTTTCGAAGTATGCCACCTTCATAGCATGTGTAGCGTGCAGGGTAGAGGATGCAGCTGAATATTTCTTTAGCCATGTTGTGAAATATTGGGGTGTTCCGTTGAGCATCGTCTCGGATAGAGATGCTCGGTTTATAGGTAACTTCTGGAAAGAATTGTTCAAATTGATGGGTACTAAGTTGTTGATGAGTACAAGCCATCATCTAGAAATTGATGGCCAAACAGAAAGAATAAATGCAATATTGGAGGACTACCTGAGGCACTATGTGCGGTCCAACCAAGCAAATTGGCGAAGTTGCTTAATGTAGCACAGTTTAGTTACAACCCGCAGAAAACATCGACGAGTGGATACTCATCGTTTCAACTGGCAACAGGCCAACAATCGTTGTCACCACAGATAGTGATGAGTGGATATCTTAGCATCGCCCAATGGCTGCCAAGTATTTAACAGACTGGCAAGACAAAGTTGACTTAGCCAGGCACAACTTGATGAAAGCAACAGAGCGGATGAAGGCATATGTAGATCAAAGCTGCAGGGAAGTGGAATTCAATGTTGACGACAATGTGTTATTGAGGATGAACCCGGAATAGTTCAAACCTCCGAAGGGTCTGAGCGGAGCCCTCACACGTCGATGGGATGGACCGTATGTTATAATCGGTCGCGTCGGCAAAGTCGCCTATCGGATCCAATTGCCCTGCCACATGCATGTGCACCTTGTCTTCCACGTGAGCCAGCTTTGCCCATACCTCGAGGATAAGTTGGATCCGTCTCGGAATAAGCCGACAAGAGCTCCTGCCAATGTTGTAGACAAACTAGAGTAGGTGGTTGACATGATTCTAGAGATGCGCAGAAGAGGAATCAACAACCGGGTCGAATAGAGTTTTGGTACACTTTGGAAGGATCGGTCTTCCTTAGCGAGACACACGGGAGCATGGTGAAGCACCGTGGAGTGTCGAAGACAAGATATGGGAGTTCTTAGCTAAGAACCCCGAGATAAAATTCTAACTCCAAAATGGATAACTGAGTACTCCGTGTTAAGTCGGGGACTTACACCGACGTTGGGGCGTCGCCGAAATAGGTGGGGGAGCGTATAGGGGGATGATGAAGAATATCTCCCCCGCCAAGCGAGTTATGCAATCTGAGCCTTTTCCAGTGCGCCGAGCTATTTGAGAACAAGTGAATGTTAGTGAATGTGAGCAAATGAATGTGATGCAAAATGATGAATCACAAGATGTCCTGTGGAGGAGGCAATCTGGCAAATGCGAGAAAGCTCTGTGTGACTGCGTTGGGATAAGGGCTTTGGGTTGTGCTTGGTTATTGGACTTTTGCCAAAGTGTGTTAGGTTCAGCAACAGCGGTGGGTCATCAGACTTGGGGCTATAGTGGGCCTTGGGTTACAATATCGGTGGGGCATTGATAACCGCCACATTGGAGAATCGAAACAACAGAGAATCAGACAGTGAACCCGAGATAGTTAAGTGCACTCGGGCCAGAGTAACACCGGGAAGGGTGACCTCTGGGAAGTCCGTGATCGATCTCTTGAAAGTTGCAGAGTAAGAGCAACGCAAGATTTTGTGTGAGTCAGGATAGTGGAAAGGTCCCTTTTTGTACGGCTAGGCATTATCGGTTGAGTCGACCTAGACGTGTAAATACTTGTTTGGGCTTGCAAAGCCTTTTGTAGATCAGCTCGTGGAGCATTTTGAAGTAATACAAAGCTCTAGTTTTCCCAATTCTTGGTTGGCATATATTTTGTGGTGCATATATTGTTTTAGTGTACAATCGTACTAACTCGTGAAGGTCCTCATTTGGAAAGAAGTAGGTGTAGCCTGTGACTCCTCACGAAGCGTCGCAGATGCCGCACGGGTTAATGGAGTGAAACCACGACCCTATGACACCATATTTATAATGCTTCCTCGGTTCTTGTAGTCATTTCTATAGAATAATCAATGGATTTGCAGAATCTAATGATGTAAAAGTGAACTCGAGAACTTAGCTATGGTGACTAAGAGATTAGCTATGATGCATAACTAAATTGGGAGCATAATGATATTTTGTGATTATGATCTTTTGTATATTTTGAAGCAGTTAAGTTTTATTGTAAGATGGATGTGACAAGACATGCTTTTATTGTAAATTGAAAGGGCTTATGTGACCTATCATTTCTTTGAATTTTTGTAATCATAGTCACGCCTTGTGTTCCTTTCCATTTTGCATGTAGGCTTGTCATTACATTGACAATTATAGGAGATGAAAATAGTTTTTGTACAGACGATTGATTGAAGGTATGTAGATATGTTTTGGCATCTCTTTGTTGCAGTAAGACTGATTTTAGTACTATATGTTAAATATTCCTTTTATTGTATCAAGATTGATTTTAGTCATATTATTTCATATCATTAAGTCTTTTCTTACACATGGATTTCAATTTATCACCATAACGAGTTTTAGAGCTCTTTAGAGATTAAGGCAAGTCTTTATGGAGAAGATTCGAATCAATACTAAAGGTAATCAACATCAACGGAAATAAAATCAACATTAGTTTTCCAGAAATTAATTTTTATAAAGGACACATGTTAATAAGTTAGGTAGGGAGGAAATTCCATAATAATTTCCCATTCAGGACCATGTTGTAGTAGCTCAATGTCCTATGGTGTTCCCCTGTTGTTTCTATTCCCGTCTTCTGGCTTTTTCCTTAGTATTGTATAGATGGTCTAGCGGATGCGTTTGCACTGTGGGTCATTTGGAATTTTTTATGGGAAATTTCCTACCAACATGCATAGCTTCTCCATAGTTGTATCTACCTTAGCGTATTCGTTGCGAGGCTATTTAAATACCGTCTTCATCATGCTCATTCAAAATACCACCAATTGTAATGGCAACCCCGATTGGCTTGATGGTAATATTAGCCGCAATCGACTTCACTACTTTGGATTTTGTCTGTGAAGGCCCTCAACTTAGTCTATTTCATCGTCTGTGCTTCTTGGTATAACTATAGAGAAGATCCCCTGCCACAAGATGGCTCCGACGAAATACAAGTACAGAAGGAATTTGATGATTTGAAGGAAATACAAATAGAGCACCACCTTTAAAATTTGGCGTTCTTTGCAATTTATTTGTTAGAATAAAATTGCAGTTTTCTATTAAAATCAAATTGGTGTATGAAACCAAAGAAAATGTCAATTTTCTTTGCTGAGAATAATTTACAATCTACTACAATTAAATGTAAGACTAACGAAGCTGATTTCACACTCATTTTGAGCGCCTACTCTTATTCCACAACTCAAACTCAAATCATAGATATACAATGCACCAAGATGTAGATTTATACAAAGTTTAAAAACATGTACCATTATTGACCTCATGAGAGCCGACCAGATCCACCGATTGATAAAGCATTTTATTAATAAACACTTGATTCCAGTTCCTAACATTCTTTCTCTATAACCAAATGCGTGCATAATGTATATCCTTTCCCTTGCAATCCTAGATTCATAGCAGTATCTAATAAACAATGCTATTAAGACAATTAAATATATTCATAGTCACATGAATATTACATTAATGCTAAAGGTGATTGTAAAGTGTACTTTTTAGTACCAAAACCATTTAAATCCCTAAAAGAGAAGCTTCCTTGTTGGTTGTTGCTCACAGTACACATTCTCCTCACTACACACATTCCCCCTCTAAACTCTTCCAGATATCCTTGACTATTACAGACCTGCAATTCACATAAAGCCTTTTCAAAGGTTTAGCAAATGCACTCCCATATCCATGACATGGAATTCAAGTTTCTCACATGCAAACTTCTATGGGATACTCTTATACATATGCATGACAAGTGCAAATTTTTAGTGTATGCATGTGAAGTGTTTGACAAAATGATTGAATGAGACATCATCTCAGGGAATGCCATCATTAAAACTTTACCAAAGACATGGGTTTGCTCATGAGACATTAACACTGTTTCACCAAATGTAAGCAATAACTTATATCCAATCTGATCGGTTCACCTTTTCCAACATACTACCATCCTATACATTATCATTTTAACTGCGGCAATACTTAGCAACATTGTTGCTCTTGTTTTCGAAGGGTGTTCTATGGATAATGATCATACCCTTTGAATTTTTTTCCATGTTATTTTATAAATTTAGTAAGGCATGTAATTATTTTGAGTAGTTTATCTTAGTGACATATTTTGTTTGCTAAGTACCTTCAAAAAGCACCTTGAAATATTGAGTTCGCATTGCACGGCCTACGCCTCATGATCTTAAAGTTGAGGGAATTCAAAACTTAACCAAGTGTTTCTTTTTATTTAAATTTAAGAATGGTGACCATTATAGAGTTATTGTTTCTCACGACCCATGGTTTTTTTTGAAACATGGGGATTTTGTGGTCACTGAGCAAGCTCAGATGAAAATCCTTGATGTGAATTGAGTTCCTTGGACTTCTTTTGCCTCTTAGGAACTTTTTGGACCAGTTGTTTAAACCACTTGGCCATTATATTGGGTTTGAAAAACCCAAATTCTATGCATCGAGAGTACAAAAGATCGGTTGTAAGGAAGTGAACCTCTCCAAGCTTTAAAGAGTCCATTGATATACAAATCGGTGATAAAAGGCAAACACAATGTGTGATGGACATTAACTTTCCTTTGTTGTCAAGCCATGAGCCACAAAATTTGGGATTGCCTCGCTAACGGACATTGCCACTTCCCATTTATCTTCTAAAGCCTCACCAAGGCGAGTAAAAATGCTCAAACATCCTCCGACGGATGGACCATAATGACGAACAAACGTTGAAATGTCCCTTTCTCTAAAATAACAAGCCGAAGAACCTTAGCCTGATTTTGTTTTCCGACGACTAAGGGGTGAATAAAAAGGAAACTTGGTCTTAATGAATCAATTATAATGTGCATAGAAAGAAATTTTATCAAAAACACTTATATTAATTTATTAATGACTAAATAAAAAATAAAAGGGAAAGTCACTTTATGTTTTTAATTTTCTCCTAGAGGAAAATGTGACCCATGTAGGAGAAGGGTAAAAGCCAAAAAATAATTAAATGAAGGAAAATAAAGGTGATTGGTGGTTATGGGTGGCTACAAAGCGAAGACTTGTTATAAAAGGAAGTCGACTTGCTTGGAAAAGCATCTCTTTTATTTTATGAAAATTCTTAATTTTGTGTGAGATGTGTAAGATTTGCATAACAATTGCAAAGGATGAAAACTCTTTGAAGTTAGCTCTAGAGGACGAAAACCCTCTTGAGGACTAGAAGAAGAAAGAAAACTCTTCTTCTATTGTGTTTTCCAACAGTGTATGAAGGATGTATTTTATAGATCTGGGCAAGGGTTTGAAGGAGAATAAGTGTTGCTCGATTTCCCTTCATTTTTGGCTTCTTAAGGGCGAAGTAACTCATATAGAGAGTTGTTTCAGAGTGTATTAGAGCTATTTTAGATCATATATGTATTTTTGTTCTAACATCATATTTTTAGATATCAGATCAGCCACTTGTGTAATTTTTGGCCCAAGGAATTGGTGTGTCCCACTTTGTGTTTGTGAAGGGAGTAATCGCAGATTTTTTAATAAATATTTCAGCCTTCAATTGGGTTCCAATCTGGTACTTTTCTTGTGTAT